>CM059012.1:18346504-19546504 GCA_030272315.1 Paspalum vaginatum
AGGTTTACCTGTACAGGTCCAATCTTTGCGTCTGAGATCCTCCCGTTGCGATTGTGTATGAGTATTAGGGAATGTATAGGTGTATATTGATCATATTGTGTATGATTAAACCTTCCTTGTACACCAAGCCATATCGGCTATATATATACAAGTCCTCCCAATCTAAGGGTGTGAGAGGCTTCCCTATTCTCTACACTCAAGATCAGCGTAGATCCTGGCATGCTGGAGAGGACGCCAAGGGAGCATCAACGCCAGCACCATGCCCTTGAATGGCTTCTACAGCCCATATGGAACACATCATGAAGCCGTGCACCTAATGGCAGCTTTAGTTTGTACGCAGTGTCACCAATGTGTTCTGGGGTCATATTGGACGCACACGTATTCCATCGTGAAGCCAAAACTAGCAAGCTTGCTACCCACTGGTGCTGAGGAACCGTGGCCAACGGCCAGCCACTCCAAAAGGAACTACAATCCGTAATTCTACGTAATGAACTTGTGGTCCCATTTGTGTGATCTCCAATGGCGAATGGTGAATACAAGACCGATGATTCACCGTTCGTATTCCACCAGCTTGGCATGCCGAGAAGTGATTGGCTTGCTAAAGAATGCCAACACATCGGCACCTCGATGCAGCACAACACCGAACCCTGAAACCGGATGCATTGCACTCCATGAAATCCACTTGCTAGGCAGTGCAGCACCAACATTGCCATGATCACCTATTGAAGAACATGGAACATTAGGTAGCCGTCTCCAATCAGCAGAAACGCTCCTTGAGCTAAGGTGAGTGAGCAGGGGTAATAGCGTACCATAGTTGTTGATGAAGTGATAGTAGTAGTAGCCCGCGAGACCAAGAAACCCTATAGAGTGTGCATGGAAACCAACTTTGGCCAATCCAAGACAACATGAACCTTCTACTTATCTACACTCATGCTACAAAGATGAAATGCCCGAGGTAGGACACCTACATCAGCCTGAGCGCTTCAAGCACAATAGTCCCTTCAGCGTCTTCAACACGGTGTGGCCGTGGCCAGAGATGTTCCTACCACAATAGGTTATAAATTAATACACACTTGAAAAATACAAGTACAGAGCACAAACAATAGCTGCAGGACATCGTTCACAAAAGATCGGAATGTCGCAAACACATTCAGTAACCAGAAGGGCATGACAAGGAACTCGAAGATGCCCTAGTTAGTGTGGAATGACATCTTGTCCACGTGGTCTGGATGCATGAGTACTTGATAGTAGCCGAAGCGTAGGTCAAGTCTAGTGAAGAATTATGCGTCGTATAACTCACCTAGCAACTCCCCGACCACTTGAATATGAACTTATCCTTTATCGTCTCTGTTCAATGCCTAGTAGAGGAGCAGAAGTGCCAGGAGTTGTTTCTTCTTGATCAGCAGTGCTAGGGACAAGATTGAGGAGATCGACCAAATGACTCCCAAACACAACATCTCATCATGCTGGTGCTTCAAGTTCGTCCTTTTTGGGTGTCATGTACCAGTACACGCACGACCACTATTGTTGCGCCCGATTCTAGCTAGATGCGATGTCTCAGATGATTTTTGGATGGTAAGCCTTTGGTGCTTTGAATAGACATGCAAACTTTTCCAAGAGTGCCTCCATGAGATCAACTATATGTCCATCAACATCGTGGAGAGCAAGAGCGTGGTTTGTGGCATCCGCAGCCATCTAGAGAATGCATTTCTCCTTGTGGACGAAACATATAGATTGGTGTGTGAAATCCTATAGGATGAGGCCCAACGTGCTTAGCCACTGGAGCCCAAGCACGTTGTCGTACCCACTTAACCAACCTAGATTGATGGCATAGTAGTCAATATGAGAACTCCCTGTTGATGAAGACATGTTGGTCCAAGCACCAGCCTAAGGATGCTATGCTATCATTGTTTGCCACGGCAACACTTAGGCCCTTGAAGTACTGCCTCGTCAATGAAGTTGTGAGTTGAATTGGAGTTGAGCAAGGCCGTCAATGTCGTCGTGCCCATGATACCAACACCTTCATTGTTTTTGCCCCACGTATACCTGTTTGTGGGTATTCATGTTCAGTCCCAAATCCATGTGCACATCAATGGGCAGGGTATGGATAGAAAGTTATTTACCCATTAGAAATGGGTAGGATATTGATATCCCTTCTAGCAACCTACGATAATCAAGTGGTACTCCAACTCTAAACACCTCTCCCAATTAGCTTGATCATTATCTAGTGGTTTGGAGAAATTGAATCTGGGTTAAGATTGGGAAGGGTGGGAAATGGACAATGATGATCTAGGCTTGGGTACGAGCATGTATCTGTGTGCCCAAAACCTCCCTAGTGACGGGTATGTCCTCATGGGAACAAATTCCGGTCACCGCATGCAAGGAGATGCTTGGTTCCTCTACCGTGAGGGTCATGGATTCAAGTTGTAGGTCGGTTTTGTGGAAATCCACTTCAATGATGAATAGATGCTTGTAACAATGTCCTTGAACAATATTTATCTTTAGAATAGTAGCAAAGGTCGTGTACTCTGTTAGAGTGAGACATTTGCGAGGTGATGATGCTACCGAGGTTGTCTCGAGGTGGCCACTATGTCACATAGTTGGTGGTCATGTGCCCGTACTCGACGTCAATGCCTTGGTCTTGCAACCAAACTCTATGAGGCCACGATACCACACAACCAAAACACCATCCACCAAAGCTGCATGCTAGCATGATATCATCGACCAAAGTCTAGGGCCAATGCAGACTATGTTGGTCTTCAACACCGTAGTGAATAACAAAACGTGTTGAATCTCAAAATAGCTCAATGTCAAGACAAGACAAGGACATAACTTTTCCATGGTCCTCCATCGTCTTATGGGAGATGAGCTCACCTAGGGAGCTATCTATCATTGTCAGTCCAAAATGCATGTGCACAAGCTAGCTTCCACGACGACGTCCCAATGTTGAGCCCAAGTCATTAGTACCAAAGTTCAGCGGCATCCATGAGATGAGATGACACATGGTGTACTTGGTGGGCTTCAAGGGTTTGTTCGCTGCAGAAGAACGTTTTGCATATATTCAACCATGGTAGCAGATCTTCCTTTCTATTGAAGGTGGAGAACTCCCATCTTGGGTTTAGGGTGGAATCACTTGTTGGTGAAATTATCACCATGGTGGCGGCCACATCACTTAGCATGGTCATCGAGAACCTTGGGAAGAGGCCTTGTACCCAACATGTGGGGATGTACCATTGTATCAGGCATGCCATGTCCACTGTTTGAGCTGGTATCTAGTGGTGGATCCACTATTTACTTGCCATCGCTAAACCGCTTCTTGGCACTAGTACTCTCATCTACTCAAGCACTCAAATGCAACGGCCTAACACTAGCTTAGTAGCGAGTGGGACGAGGGGATTAAGAGAGGCAAAATGCTGGGAGAGGTCATTAAGTTTGCAGCAACGAGGGTGGTGGCCATGTCATTAACAATAGCATCAAGGTCAGTCGGGAATTGAATGTTGCCACCCATGAATCAGAATGAGAGCACGGTGCAGATTATTTCAAAGCAGTAGCTGAATGTGGCCCTAGAACTTTTCAGCGTGGCAGAGCTATGGCTGAAGCTCTGACGACAATGGGACAAAGGGAACTCTTAGACCCATGCTCACTAGAAGGCCCAAAAGATGCACCCAAAACACTGTTTTGTACTATAGATAGAGAGGGGTTTGAAATATGGGTGGTTGGATGGGCTCTTCAGTGAAAATAGCCTTAGGTACAACATGAGTCAATCTAATGCCTTCATCAGCGGCTCAGCCAATCTCTGCCTATAAGGTGCATAAGCCGACCACATACCTCTCAACTAACCAATCTTATATCCAACTACAAGATTTTTACCTTAACCTGCTAACCTAATCTGTTCCTGGCTGCTGCTCCTAACGTTTCTTGTACTAGCGGTTGTAGTGGATACCCCACATGACAGCTGTTTCAAACATAACAGCTAAGTAAGAGACTAGGTATATTCTCCACCTTTCCTCGACAACTTATTGTTTTGTACTAAGTGTTCAGAGCATCAAACATGGCACAATACAGAGCCAAAGCCTCTTAAGTTCAAAATATGAGCACAATTTTAAGAAGCGGTAACTGAAGTCCCCCTTTCAGTCCACATCATAGGCTCAAGGAAGCCTGGATGTGAACGGTAGTGTTACCCAACCTCCTAAAATGTTTAAGCATTTGGGTGATTAGTAAGTGCATGAAGCTCAACAGAAACATAGTTTACTTGGCAGTTTGTTGGATTTTCAATGGCAGTTCTACATGCGCTTGTAGCTACACTCACATGTGTATCTCAATATCTCAACATTTTGAGGGTATCTGGTCGAACGAAAAGTATATACACAGAGTATGCAATCATACTAGGCTATTTGTGGTGGTATGTGCATGAAGTATGCGAGTATACCTGAAATATGTGACATACCTCATTATATGTATTAATATAAATGTATTATCATAGTAAATTAAAATCAGGGACTGATTTATAATTTTTTCGTGTGGTGACATTTGAAGTATCTTAAAATAAATACGTGAACATACTCAAACTGATAAATGAGTATTTTGATATACCCTTGTTGATTTATTGAAGGTGAATATAGCTACATGCGCATATATGTATATGTATATGTATAGGAAGAGTTTTATTTACTTGCGCATGTAGCTACACTCGTCTTGAATAAACTAATGAAGGTATATTTGCATACTCCTTTATCAGTTTTAGTATGTTCACATACTTATTTTTAAGATATCTCAACGGTCACCACGTGGAAAAATTACAAAACAGCCACTGATTTTAATTTATTATGATAATATATTTATATTAGTACATATAATGAGGTATGTCCACATACCTCAGGTATACTCGCATACTTCATGTATATACCACCACAGACGGTCTAGTATTATTAGATACTTCGTGTACATACTTTTCTTTTGACCAGATACCCTCAAAATCATGAGATACACATGCGAGTAGCTACATGCGCACGTAGAAAGGAATTTTCCTATATGTATATGTATATGTATATGTATACACACACACATATATACACGATATCAGCTGGGTTACTGCAAACTCCTACGCAGGTACACGATACATTCCTATTGGTTGAAAAGCAATTGTATAACAGTAATACAGACTTACCTGAAGCCCATATGCCTCCCAAGAGCAATTGGTTCCAGTTTTTCCATTCAAGCATTCAGTCAATTGCCACTTCAAAGAGAAACACGTTGTATCTAGAACAGGTGTTGATGATGTAACATTCATCTCTGTTTTATTGACAGTCTCAATAGCAATATACCAACGCCCAATATTTGGTGACTTCACAACCAAAGGATCATGGCTGATGTCACCTGAATAGTCATGCAGATCTCTTTGAGGAAAGGCATTATATCGCAGGTAACAAATCAAGGATGGACCTAGGACTCCAAAATTTGCAGCTGTAATTTCAAACTGCAATGCTAGGCTGACTACGTCCAAAAAGTAGAACTTCATGTCACCTTGCCTGACGCACAATGAGTTGTTAGAAATAGAACAAGTGATTGAGTTTTCCATTCTCACCAAGGCCGTGGCATTAGACCCAACTTCACTTTCTACTAAATGGTTCTGCTGTGATAGGATATTAATATGCCTATTGTGCTGTCTAGTATACAAATTGTTTCTCCTCTCAATATTTGGATCTAGGAGATTTCTTGAGTTATCTATTGAAGGTTGAGAACAACCAACCATGTCAACCGTTTGGTTGCAGTAGGGTCCCCAAAATGCAGAAGTGGGGCATCCTCTTACAGTAATGTGAGTGCTCACCAAGCGTGCTTTTCCTCGGCTAATCTGCAAAAGCACAGCCCTCACAAATTCAATTTTGTTTTAATACATTTTTGTACCAAAAGACAAAAGATAAATATGCAGTAGAAGCCAGAATTCTATAGATGTCCCGATCTAAGCATACCATCTTTGATTGTGTGCGAGCAGGACCAAGGCCATGAAAGTACCCAATGTACCATATCCCTGGAGATATCTACAGAAAACATTCAAAGGTTGGCATCTCAGAAGATAATAAAATTTCTTCCACTTAACGGCAAGATAAGGATCGTGAGACCACAGTTCAATCAGGTATTACTAAGTATATGTGACATTTTTAATAAAAAATGCATGCAGTGCTTAAGGAAGCAACCATAGTAACTTGGATGAAAACCATTTCTAGCGAAATGAGGGCAAAAGCTGAAAAGTTATACATGGTGTAAAACAATCTGAATTTCTTTAAACAAAAACAGAGGATCAAGGATTGATTACTGAAACTACATAAGTGTTTAGTTCAAGGAATGGCCTCGAATGGAATCATTCCATCATAGTCTTGCAAGTGTTTGGATGCAGGATAGAGGGATGGACTCATCGCTCGAGGAATATTCCCTTGAAATCCCAGACACGCTCGTCCTAGAAAATCTCCCAAGTGCGCTCGTCCCACTTGGACGTCGTCATAATTGCCCACCGTCTCCTCCCTCCTGCCCGTCCTGCGTTACACCATCACCCTCCATCTCGTCCCTCCCCCCCCCCCGCCCGGTCATCCTCCTACTCGCCTAGCATTGGAGGAGCTCAGCAAAGTCAAAGGTGTAGACGAACGATCAGCAGCACGCGGGCTGCAGGCAAGTGGCTTCATTGTGATGCTCAAGAAGTTGGGTACGACGACAAGTACATGTCGTCAGTGTGGCGGCCCAATCTGGTCTTCATTTAGTCCTTTGTGCTGATGTCTAATCTGTGCGGCCAACCTGTGGGTACGTAGAAGGGCGCAACATGCAGCAAGGCCCACAACGCGCAAAGAGGCACTTGGATGATAATGGCCCACAGGAGTAGCCGCAGACGGGGGCGCAAGGCAGATGCGGGTGTCGATGCCTAGGGCGGAGCGTCAAGGAGCCAAGCCAATGCGTGCGCCGGGTTTGCAAGCCTAGGAATGTGTCGGGGACGAAGCCACGCTCCGATGTTACCAAGACGCACACCAAGATTGGGCGTACTAGGTAAAGGGCCCTAAGCGTCAACGTATGAAGGAACAGCAGAGAAAGTCACCACGATGGTGACATGAGGGGGAAGAGGGTGCCAAGTAGCTTGTGGTAGTCGGAGTGGATGAAGTAGGTGAGGAAGAGAAGGCGACATTGGCGATGAGGTTGTGCTAGACAAAGTGACAGATAATAAAGGCGACGGTGGTGGAAGAAGTCGGCGAAGGTCTCCCAAGATGGTTGTAGCACGAAACGACAAGGAAGGTGTCGACACTTGCTTGCAGGTGTGGTTCCGGAGAAGGTGCCGACACAGCTCGCAGTTGTTGGAGAACATGAATAGCTCGATTAGGCCATGCATGTGAGGCGTGTAACAACGTAGTTGACGATGATGTAGAGGCGACGGTGATGACGACAGCAAGCAGCTGCTACCCGAGATGACAACGCAATTGCATTCGAAGAGGCGTGCCCGTAGACAATAGACATCACGGGAGGATGGATTGAGCATGATCAATAGATAAAGCCAAGGGCAACGAGGCAGAGGCGACAATGTTGATGTCGACGATGGAGCTTCCAAATTAGCGTGGCGACGATGACGGCACAGAAGCAGCAAGCGGGCATCCCGTGGCACGGCGCAGATTGCGCCATGTCGTAGACGAAGAGGCCAGTGTTGTCGATAATGTTGAAGATGCATCAAGCCGGCGGGCGGTGGGCAGCGCAAGCCCGATCTCTGATCGGAGAAGGTAAAGAATGCACAACAGCAGCTGGGTACACAACAGCACAATACCTAACACTATCGAATTGTATTTAACACTCCCCTCCACCCACTTATCTCATCTTATCTCTCATCCCCCTCTGCAAAGAAAATAGAGGGAAGAGTTGGTCACCTGGCTCGCCTGCAACCGTCATCGACAAGAATAGGGAGAAAGAGCAAGAGGATATGACAGGGGCGCGTAGCAAAACGGCAAAGAGACCCGCGCAGTCTGGCTGGCTGGCAACGGGGACCAACGCGTCCCGACGATGGAGGGGGCCAACGACAGAGCCACGGCGCGGCGGTTGTGCCACCATGTGAAGAGGCAACACGGCTCAGTCTAGCACAACCTCGAAGACCGGCGGTGGACCAACGTGTCGCGATAGCGAAAGGCCCCACAAGCTAGGGCCGATGATGCCTACCCTCCAAGGCACGCTACTCAGTTTCCACGACATGATCCTGGGAGGGCTGGCAACGTCTATGGTCGCAAAGGCGTCGTGGCCGCGCACCCGGAGCAACAGAGCACCCCAACCACCACGACAACGCGCGGCTCGTGTATGTGCCCCAACCATCGGTGGTGGAGGGCCCATTTGCGAATTCGAGGGTACCTTCAAAGGCGTAAAGGGGCCCGACGGCGGCAAAGCAGTGCCTCCGGATTTGAGTGCCTCCCTCCACTGTCGTTACCACGACAACACGCGATGGGGAAGCTTGATCGTGGTGGCCTATCTGCAACCGTCACCATGACGGCGTGGGGAAGGGATGGGGTGTGATCCAACTAGCAGCATAGCCACCACGACGCGAATCGTGCGGACAAGCCGGTGAGTTTCCCAATCCGTTGGTGCTTGGCAACGTGACGACAATGACGGGCGCAATGGATTACAAGGACCGGCCGTGCATGCTAGGAGGGCGCTTCCCCCGGTAGAGATCTTTCTCCCTAGGGGCGTGGCAGCGGCGACAGCGGAAAGCTAGGTCTATGATCGAAACCCCAAACTCGTGATATCATGTAGGAAGAAGAGATTGTGTACAATCGATATATGTATTTTATTGAGCCCTCGGGGTGGTATATATAGTAATACAAGACTTGGGGGCAACACTCCTCCCCAGATACATATGGTGGTCTAGACGTATACTAGTTCTAGATATATGGTATCTAATACTACCAATTATACTCTAACTCGACCTGCGGGGGGTAAGACAGCTCCCGAGTATTTCGGTAAGAAGAAGACCTTCTCACGCAGGTCGAGAAAACCCCCAAACCCCCGCCCCACCCTTACATAGCGGCACCATAGCCCGTGTGAGACGACCAACGACCTGGGCTAGTCCTTAGACCTATGCTTTGGCGTGGGACAGACGAGGGGATTTTTTTAACCACAGCCTGAAATTCGCTCACACGGGGAGTCGAACCCAGGACCTGAGGAGTGCCATCAGAACCACCTAACCAATTCAGCTAGAGGTCCCTTGGCTACCAATTATACTCTAACAAAGGGACCCTAGAAGAACCAGATTGTGCTACCTTTGGACACAAAGTCCAGCGGTTTTATATGTATATTTGTGATTAGGCCCAACAAGTAATCAGTGATGAACAGTTTCAGCTATCTAATTGGTTACTAATATGTCATGGAGGTGATTATTCTGGACAATGTCAATACTAATCCCAAATTATTTGGCTTGAGAAAAACACAACATCACTATTACCGAAGCAGTATGAACGGACTAAATGCAAACGTTGCTGAAGTTTCATAAACTCCCCTGAATATAAATATTCCTCAGTGCTACTAGGAATTTAAATTATTGAAAATATTATCATCCAAATGTCAGCATGGCTATTATAACTCAACATAATGATCAAATCACAAGATATTGCTCAACAGTCAACAGATCTCCTCACCAGAGAGATATTATTTTAATAAATCACAGTATAAGGATAGTTTACCTCGTCGTTTGTTAGCACTATTGTAGTGTTTTTCTGAAATGGTATGCATTGCACCAGATTTGACTGATTAATTACATTGCTGTTGCCAAAAGATCCAGCTGGAGGAAGTTTGATACTGCAATAAAGAACCTTCCTGTCAAAATTAGTTGAATGATTCAGAAAGCTATTTACGCATTTAAAAATAGATTTTGATAAAAAGAACAACAATAAAAGGTAACAGAAGAATGCCCCTAAATCAATTATATTTCCCTACAAAATATTCATCCGAAACAAACAGCTGGAAACTTGGAAAGGCAAGGCACTGTCACTTGATGAGAGGTTACCAGCTCACAGAAATAAATACATTGCTCAACACCAGCAGGATATAATACGGATTGTATATGGCCATACAGTTTGAAGGCATCAGACTGGATGAGAAACAGCACAGGTTGCTGCTCATCAAAGTATTATAATATTGCTTTAAAATCTTAGGTAACCTGCTTTCAGGATGAACAAGTTGAAAGATTCAATAGTCTTAAGTTTTAACTTAGCAAACTTGTGACCGTGATGGTTCTTATTCTCATCATTTCAAAAAAAAAAAAGAATCATGTCGATATATCACAACAGTACAACACTAATCATGATGGGCTGAAGAATAATATTAAGAGGGTATAAATAACAGTTGCAAACCACATATAGCATGCCTTAAAGAAATTTGCCATACAATTTAAGCAGGCATAAGGAACAGTTATAAAATAGAAAATGAAAACATCGAAGGCAACAACCATCACATAGGAAAATGTATATGGCACTCACATAAACTGTCCAGATAAGAATCAGATGTATCAGGAATAGGAGGGTTGGAATTCTTCAAACAGATAATAGCAAGCTCGCTTCTTGGAATGCCTTTCAAGTGCTCCCTCTGCTGCATTATATAAAGAAATAGTCCACAAACTGTAAATAAGTCAATTGTGCAGTCTATGATACAATGTAGTCAGATATAGACAATGGAGGATGCACACACAAAAAAAAAACAAGCCAAAAACAATCTCCATTGCTTATACAAGGCACGGAGCTACCATGTTTTTCCACCTAAATTTTACTGTTCATAACATGCAAAACGAAAACTCCCACATACAACCCGTCATTTATCCGGTCAAACCGTCAAAGCACCATCAGCACCCTATATATGCTACTCCTAAAGAAGGTGGGACACCACAATTCCTCTCAACATAGAGACGTATGTAAATTGCTAAAGGACATAAATATATAGGATATGTTTAGCTACTGAACAGTGATTCATACTAACAGTAGCAAGGCAGCAACATATTCGCTGAACAAACCTGATAGCAGCGAGAGCAAGCTCTTTCATGATACATGATTTAATAATAAGCTCAGGATGACAGAACAGAATCTTTCACTTACGATGTCTATGTCAGAGGCGAAATCCATGGTGACAGAAGAAAACGACGGCGGCAACTCAACTGCTAGTACAGAAAGTAAAGTATCAAGGTCAATCCAAAAAAAGTAGAGATAAAATAGAATTTCCAACGATGAGACAAATCACTAGTTCTCTGTCCTTAGGCAAGCCGTGCCAGAACGGAACACCAAACAAACCAATCTTCTTCGGTGGGGGGGTGGGTGGGGGGTAGGATCTGGAAGGCCAAAACTAAGCCACGACACACCAAAACGCAACAGTTGCTGAAACGCAAATCGAATTCCGCAGCACGAGCGTAGCGTCCTGAGTGAAATTTTACGGCGGCTAGCTAGGGCCCAAACCAATCACAAGTAAGGTCCTTCAATTTCGTCACCGCGAGCGCTATCGCGAAAACAAATAAAAACGCGTAAAACCCCCACACACGCGCAGGGAAACAGAAGAAAGGAGATCGACGAAATTCTGCAGCAGCGGCCGCCGCAACAGCCCAAACCGAGGTAATTCAGAGCGCTCGAGCTCTCTTACCGCGCAGGTATGTCCAGTCGTAGGGCTTGAGCCAGAGCTTTCCCTGCCCGTAGCTAGCCAGCACCACCTCCTCCCCCTGCGCGGCGCACCCGCGAGGGCCCGGCGCCCACCACACGCCCATCACCAGCACCAGCACCGCCGCCGCCGCCGCGGCCATGGGCGCGCGCATCATCAGCCAACTACCTACCCGCGAAATCCGCGAGCTCTGACTAAACCCACGCGCTCGCACTGCACCAGCTCAACTGTTTCTTCAGGTGCGGTGCGGGGCGGCCGGGGGGATCGAGGGATGGGGAGAGGGCGAGTGGCTTTTCTCTTTGCCGGTCTTTTTCGGCTTGTTTCATCGCGGAGAAAAAAAACTGGAAAAGGCTAGTAAGCGACAGCTTAAAGTATAGTGCTGGTCTCGTACGGAGTAGACTGGTAGGGGTCTACGAGACGGATGTTCCCTAGCTGGATGTTCTAGATTTCGATAAGAAAAAAAATGCAAGGATACTCTTCAATGCGATCAATGGACTGGTGCATCGTCTTTTTCACTTTTCAAAATTTTATTTAGTTTGTGAAATAGAATGAATTGGTTAATTACCACATCATTCCTCCCTAGCCAATAACCACAGTCTCCGTTCACAAATATATTGTGATTTTTTTTCAAAACTTCAATCATTTGTTTTATTTAAAATTTTACTCAAGCATGTAAAAACATAACTCATATTCAAACTTTTAGTAATAAACAAATTGCAACAAAATAAATGATCAATTATAAACTTTTTTGAATAAAACAAATGGTCGTAATTTCGAAAATAAATTAATCGTGTCATATATTTGTTAACGGAAGGAGTTGTACTAAGATGATGAATTGGATCATCCCAGCAAAATTCATGGAATCACTCCATACTCCGTGATGTATTACCTCATTTAGAATAGTTTGATTCATCAAACCAAACGCTCCTAAATGATTGATGTGGATCGATTGTTTGATTTTATATACGCGAGCCAATTTGGTGGTTTGTGTGGTTGATTATGCTTGGCATAGCGTCTTCGGTTGTTACCCGTAAATGAAAGGAGAAATATCGGTAAACATCTTTTATAACCTGCTGGCTCGGCTGCCGTTTATGCAATTGTAGTGCTCCTACTACTAGTACATCACTTCGTGTTCATGGGGCTTGGCTGCTGCAAATAACCGCAAGAATATTACCGAACAGGCACTATATATGTGTAAACGTTATATATAGTATTTTAACTATTCCTTCTGTAAAAAAAAAGTATGCTAATTATTCAAAGCTGTTAGCTAGTAAAGAACAATAACATATTTTATTTGTAAATAATAAAGGTAATCCATTGATTAGGAAATGCCAACTAAAAATATTTACATTTTATCTCACACTCAGGGCTGGGCACAGACCCCGGGCCGCCCGTGCAGCAGTCCAGGTCCTAGCCAAACAAATAACATAACAGTGTAGCTCATTAAGATGAATGGGAGATTAAGCTTAGATTCTAGTAATTCCATGTACAATAATCGTTAGAGCCTGGGGCTTAGGCTGACCATGGGTCCACCCCTGCTCTCACCAGTGGTCCTGTTTGGAGCGCAGAAATTTGGTAGAAAACAATTCAATTTCACGGCTCGTTTGGAAAAAATAATTTCACAGGAGTCGCGTAGAAATTTAACAGAAAAAACGCTGGAATATGAAATTTTTCCTTCATTCCAAACAGTTCCCAAAGTAAAAATGCAGGAATAGAAAGGAACTTCCTTTGTTCCAAACATTTCTACATGTTTATCAACAAACTTGTCCTATTATTTCCCACGGAGTGGTGTTAGTTAAGCTATCAATTTATTACCTTCTCCATTAGGTTAATGTTTATAGCTAGTGATTTTAATTGAACTTCCAACAACTACCGGAGACAGCGACAGTCGTGCAATCAGCACAATAGCGCACTCATGCATGAAAGCAAGCATTTCTAGCGCACTCATGCATGAAAGCAGGCATTTCAAACCGATGGATCGTCATCTAACGGTAGCTTGACTTTATGCGCATAAGCCTCTGCAATGAATCCAGTCTCCTGGTCACGAACCAAATTACCGCTACATCTCGGTGAGTGTCCCACTTCGCAATTTCTCTGCCTCTGCATTGGCCACTGCCGGTCCCCTACTCCCCATATTCTTTTTTATTTGATGCGGTTGATTTTTTTTTTAACTTTAATTATTTGTTTTAATCAAAAAATTTATATTTATGTAAATATAAGAAAACTCAACTCATACTCAAAGTATATCTAGAAAAAAAGTTAATCGTGTCAAATAAAAAAATGAAGAGAGGACCACCTAGTCGAAGTAACAATGTAAGACCATGAGGAAAAAGTTACAGAAGTTACTACTGAACGGACAGATCATGTCCAAAACTGATTAACTCAAGACTTGAAGGTTAGCACTGACCGAAGCATCTGCTCAATGGACCAGACAATCCCTGAACATTTTTAACAAAATTGGAGTTCTAACGTCTAGATTTCAACTGAATGGACAATCTGAAGCTAAGAAGTGCCGCTTCAGAGCGAACTGGTCAATGCAAAGTGCATCAGATCTAGTCCCAACGGTTAGTTTTAGAGAAAATTTCTTACTCGCCATTGGAAAAACCTTCATGTCTTTTGGGCGACGGAAAAAAATTTGAGACACTTATCTGCCATCAATTTAAACTTTTATGCCTGATCTACAATTCTCCATCTCTTCTACTGTTAGGCACCGTTATGTGGAGGAGAAATGATGATTTTGACCCTTTTGAATATACACATAGATCATTAAACAAGTATATCTGTTTTTACCCATTCAAGCTGCGCTAGACATGGAATGGTGTAACCTACATGCTAGTAACAAGTGGCGTTGGTGGTGAGTCTTGCATTGGTTATATAAAATAGATCATATCCCCCAACAACAACATGGGCGACAAGGGCATTTTTATAATTTTTAATCATTTTTCTGCATGTGTATACTTTTGTAAATAAAAATCTTAAGGATTAAAAATAAAAAAACTGAAAACGAGGGAGGAAAGCAGGCCATCCGGTGAAGAAGGGGAACTGGCCGAATTTGGTCAAACATGGAAAATTATCATGAGAAAGGAAATACAAATCTCAAAATATTGAATACATCATGTTTATAGAATACCATTATAAAATGGTGTTTTCCCTCTCTGTTAAATTCGAAATCATGTAGATAATATTTCTAAAAAATCAAATATTTGGAAATTTGATTTTATTTCTAAATACTTGGGGTGCATCTTCGGCCTCTTGGGCATATATGCATTGCGTCTTGGGCCTCTTGGGCTAGGCGGTGAATGTAGTAGAACCGTTAAAGGTTGGGGGCCTAAAGGGCATTGGGCTTTTCCCAGGTTTTACAATACGGGATAAATACACCGTTAGAGCATCCAAGAAACACTCTTACCCGTTTCCGCTCCGGCTCTGTAGTTCGATAAACTTGCAGGAAACATGCATCCGATGTTGAGAGAAGATTGAAAAGTGGAAATGGGTAAGTAATTCGTTAGAATAATCACATAACATCGGCAATATATTAAATTAATTTTAATTCTTTCAATTAACTATGAATACTCTCTTGATTTTAATTTGGCCCCGAGGCACCAACGGCTCCGGACTGGACATTCTCAGGGATCTTTCGAAACACCCCACCCACCATTCTTATCTTTTATTTTAAATTATGTTGTCAGATCTAATTTGGTTCATATCATTTTTCTTCATTTTTTTGCATGGATGGGTTTTTCTCTATGTTTTTTAATATATATATAATTTTTCAATACTATAAATATTATTATTTGGAATATAGAATATTTGTTTCATAAAGGTAGAATATTTTTTTCCCTAGTAAAAAGTATAATACTTTTATTACGAAAATATAATATTGTATAATTAATTTCAGTATAGAATATTTTCATGTGAAGAGAGATTTTTAAAAAAATTCTTTGTTAATATAGAATATTTCCCTACTTGTAAGGGGAATCTTGTGTTTTTTCTCAAATAGTTACTCCCTCCACCCAAATTTATAGGTCGTTTGACTTTTTTGACACCAAATTTGACCAACTCGCCATATTCAAAAATTTTGCAAAAATATATCCTCCTTAAGAAACATGCCCACAACTAAGCCTAGTTCCCCAATAATAAGGACCATCCTCCCAATAACTTTCTATTCAATTTCAATCCAAAAGGAACAAAACAATTAATTTCAAAACTTTTTAACTACATAACATTTATTTAATTAGGTCTTGTTTAGTTTCCTATAGCTAATAATAACTCCTTCCATTAAAAAAAGAAATGATAGGTTTAAAATTTGTCCATGAAAAAAAACTGGAGGTGGACCGCGACTCCACGAGACACACCTATTCAACGTAGAAAAGGTGTTTATTATATTTGGTTTCCATTGTGGCTTGGAATGACGTTAATTAAGTATGAAAAGGTAGTGGGAGTAATGATATATATATGTGGCTTTTTCTTCTATCACTATTTTTTTTTTAAATCTAGGGTTTCATTTTTTTCTTGGACGTAGGGAGAATACTTGCTAAAAATATTACAGCTAAAAACCAAAATAGGATGAGCTAATAGATCAGTTAGACCCCTGGTAACTGTTATATCGTTAGGTGTCTCCACGAGCTAATATCATTTAATATCATATAATGACACATGAAAAGACCCTTATACCCTCAATCTTATCATGCAATGACATGTGTCAGGTTTTGCATGTATTTAAGGCATTCAAGACATTTAGACCGTCTTCGGCGGATTGCCTAAATATGTTTATCTATCACAATTCCAATCACCTCTCTCACTGTTTGCAGTAGCACTACAGTGTCGTTTTGTACTATAGGCAGCTCATATGGGCAACCCGCTGGAGACAGTCTTATCAACCCAAACGCCTAGCACTATGCTGGAATCAATCGCTATCCAGCTACTAAGTTGCTAACTCACAGTTAGCTAATTAATTTTAGCAAAAAACTATTCTCCAGCTAATTATTTACGGCTAATACAACCAAACAGGCAATAGTAAAACCTCTCAATAGCCAAACATTGGATTGAATGAAAATTTTGGATTAAGGTGAACTTTGAATTGAATTAGAAAAAAATGACGATTCATTTGAAGATAGACTAAGTTTAGCAGATTATCTATACGACAGTGTATAGTTAAAAACGACACTTTAGCTAGATAGAATGAGTTGTGGATATAGATGGTGGAATATACGATGTGGACTCAACCTTAAGCTAACTTCAATGATCTCTCTTAAGAAATCTGGGTACAGTTATCCGGCGCTGTTTGGTACAGTTATAGTTTATTTAAAATTAAAAACGGAGCACGTAGAAACGGCTGGAGATAGGCTACCCTCCCTCCGGTCGCTTCTCCGCCGTGGTAGATACAAAATGCAGTGACTCGGGCGCAGCTAGCGCAATAGGCCAAACCGAAACGGTGCCAACCGAATCGGACGCACGACAAGCCCACCACCCGCCTCCCTCCCTCTCTCCTCGGGTGTCCACCGTCTTCCTCACCTCCTCCACCAGTCCGCCTCCCGCCTCCACCAATATCACAAACCCTAGCGCTCCTCGGCTCAGATCCCTCCACCTTCAGCCGTTCAGCTTCGTTCGCAGCATGCGGATCCGGAAGAGCGCCTCCCGCCTACTAGGCTCTGCGTACTCCGCCCCGGCGCCCAGGGCACTCGAAGCGGCGCCCACGTTCGACCTCCTGCCGCCGCCGCCGCCGCCGCCGCCGCCGCTTCCGGCCCCATGCTCCGCGCCCGAATCCCGCGGCTTCTGCGACTTCTCGAGCCCCACTGCTGCCTCGGGGGAGCTCTGCGAGCTCAACCGCTCGCCGTGGGATCTCATCGCTGAGCTCTCCATCTCCGACCCGCAGGTCAGCGCCCCCGCTCCCCGTCCCCTCCTCCTCGCTCGCTCTTTGCTCTCAGTACTACACTTCGCGTAGCTCTGTGGGTCCCATGTGTCGCGCGAGCTCGCTGCTTTGGTGAGAGTCCTCCGGTGGTGTCGGTTCGTGCATGTGCTAGGGTTGGCCGGCGGCGGGTCCGAATAGCCGTCCAGCGAGCGGTTTTGGCTGGAGATGCTCGCCTGAATGGGCTCTACGAGCCATTAGCTACCCTTCCTTCGTGGTAATTTCGAGGCTGCTGCGCGGCTAGGTTGGAATCGCCGCAGTGGCGGCCGGGTCGAGCCCTAGATCCGCTCCCCCATTTCTTCGCGGCTGTTGATGGTCTGGGGATGCTGTCTGCGGTTGTCTGTTTCGATTAACAGCCCTGTTTCTTTCGATTAGGTGGAGGATGACCTCGTGGACAGGTACTTCGTCCATGTCACGACCCGGGCGAGCTGGCTCTTCTCAGCCACCATTCCAAGCACCTCCGCCAAGAACAAGAAGCTGGCTGCTGCAGCCGGCGGGGACCACACGCAGCTGCAGGAGCGCCAGGCGCTTAAGAAGGCTGCAGTGAGCAAGTGGAAGGAGGGCGAGGCCAAGAAGAAGGCAAAGGTAAAGAAAGAGGTGGAGCAGCAGCTGGATGGTGGGGAGGCATCACAAGTCTGGAAGTGCAAGAAGAACGACGGCAAGAGGTGGCACTGCCACCGGACTGTGACCCAGCCCGACACCCTCTGTGACCACCACAACTTCTTGCAGAAGCGCTGCTACTCAGACCCCGATTTCGAGTTACCTTCAGCAGTGGAATCGAAGGAGACGGCGCTGGTGCCAGCAGCCGCCGCCTCCAAATCCAACGCCTCCAAGCGCTCCACCAGCCACAAGCCACGGAAGAAGAAGAAGAAACCCGGCAGCGACTTCAGCGCGACTGAAGGCTTCTACTACTACGCTGGGTTCGGCTCGTTCCGGACCAAGAGGCAGTGCAGAAGCGGCGGAATGAACGAGCCACTACCTGCAAAGCAAGAAGAAAAGGAGGAACAGCCGAGAGATGCTTCTACCTCTCCGATTCATCAGGCTCAAGTTGATGAGGGTCTTCACGATGACACTAACCGAACTGCAGGTCATGGTAATGCGTCTAGCTGTGATGATGACACTGCAGCGATTGCAGGCATGGACGAGGAGAGCAGCGACGACGACTTCGATGGACTTGGTATCTCCGGCCACGGCATGAACGGCGGTGATCCCCAAGCTACTAGCAGTGGTGACTGCAAGAGGACGACGACGCAGTGGAAACGGTGGAGGAAGCCCGTGAAGGCGCGGTCGCTCAAGTCACTGATGTAAGCGCCTACGTGCCGTGCCCTCACATCCGTGCCGTGACATTAAGAAATGTTCTAACTTGGCTTAGATTAAATTAGTCTTCTCTCTGGTTTTATTGTTGACCGGTTGTAAACTGTTTGACGTTTACATTTTTTTCCTTTGCTAGTTTGTGATGGTTTACTCGTTGAAATTTTGAGTTAATTATGCTAGCTTCACTCCATTGTTAGGCCGATTAGATTATCCGCAATTCTATCCCTCTATATTTTTCATCTAAAAGTAAGCTTGGTCGATAACATTCTTTCATTTATATCAGCTCCTCCTACATTTTTATTATATATATTCTCTCTAAAATCAACTACACAATATTTTATTCATCCACCACCAACTAACCATAATATCTTTTTTATATATATTTCTATCTACTCTCCACCACTGACACGCGGGCCCCACTCATCCTCCTCGGCAACGCCTCCCTCTCCAACCTAGTGCCCCCACCCCCTATCCCACACTCCCACCTGTCGCCAGGCTTAGGGTCGTGTCGCCGGCCACTACGTTCGGATGCGCCCACAGCCTCCTCTGCCCTGCATGCCTCCTATGCAAGGCCTTCACCACCTCCGGGCGGATCCGCCTCCGGAGCCGCCGCCTTCACCACCTCCACAGCTGCGCCGCTCGCTTCCTTACCCTCCACCATCGCTGGCTGCCGCGGCTGCTTCCTCCTCTTCTGCAGGATGGCTGGATCTGCCTCCGACTGTGGGATCTGGCGTCGGCACTCGAGATCCGCCACCGGCTTGCGGGATCCGCCGCCGGCCACGTCCATGTGGGGATCCCGTGCTAACCGCCTCCGCGCGGTCTCCCTCCACGCTAGCCACCTCCCTCTCTCCTCCTCGGCGGCGGCGGCGGCACGTGCGGTGGCTACGCGTCGGCAACGAGGTCGCCGCTTGCCCTCCTCCCCGCCCACCGTCCCCTCGACCTTCTCTCTCCTCCCCGTCATGCCGGCAGTGAGCGCGCGGGACAAACGACCGTTGCCGAGGCCCACAACGCTACAGTGCTTGACAAAGAGCTCGCGTTCCTCGGGATTTGGGGGGGGAGGGGGGACGCTGGCGCTCTAGTGCTTTGGCGCAGTCGATGGAGGGACCGGCTGCAGCATTTTTCCCTCCAAATCTTCACGCTACTTGGTATGGCGAAGAAAATAGAGGGATGGGTGCAGATAGTCTTAGTACCGGTGGTTGGCTGTGTAACCCCTACTCTCCTTGATTTAGTATGGATTAATATGCCCACATTTTTTTCTCTCGGTCTGTACGGTGTGTTTCAAAAATAAAGATGTAGTATTGTCCTTGTGACACGAGACATGCCTGTTATATATCGAATGAGCCTCTCGCAAAAACAGAAACATTCGTTGCCTGCATTGGAGTGGATTAGGAGAGGTTGAGGGGGATTTTGATCTATTGGGGATTTAAACATACTCCAATCCCTCCAAACCACTCCAAAACCCCCAGTGCATAGGCGAGCGCCTCATGAGTCACGATTCGACACGCTGCCTTTGCCAACACGCAGCGATCTGAGTCGGATGTGGGTGGCTACAAATCTTTGAAGTCATCGATCCATTTGGGACTTCCACTCATGTTTTAAAATAAGGTGTTGCTAACATTGTTTGAGGTGCCTGGACCAGACAACATTTCAATCGACGAGCACTAGCCATTTGGATTGTGATCGGACGTCGATGACATTCTCTTCAACCTCCAGCCTCTGTTCTCTAAACAATGCGCACATCAGTGTCCCCCGTTTGCTCCCCTGACTTTCCTTCCCCACCCGTCAGTTGTTTGGTATCCTCCGTCCTCGGTTTACGGCCCACCACCGGTTAGGTTTGTTGCCTGTAACTTTCATTACGCTCTGGAAGGATCGACCAAGAACGCATGTGTTACACTTAATCCCAAAAATAAGCACACATTGTCGATTGAATTAAAAAGGGAGAAATTAACAAGCCTACAATATATAAGTTGTATTAAAATAATAGGTTATGTATAAACTGATCTAGTTCGGTGCTTTTTCCTGTCTCGTGTTGGAATCAATCCACCATAGTTCAAGTCCTAGACTTGATATAGGGGCTCATATTCTCCTAGATACTTATGGTGCATGTGCCCTGGTTCTGGTAAGCCACGAAAGTTCATCCCTAAATTGTGCATGTCTGCACCTTCAAAGACACTACGCACACTCCTATCCAACTTCCTCTAGATTCGCCACTAGTGGCAAGTGAACAAAAGGGACTCAAGTTGTGTATTGTGAAGCAAAATCATTGATTGGAACACAGACGGAGGGAACAAATTTGGGGATGGTTGTTTTGGACAAGTCAAAAAATTAGGTATTAATTTGTAAATTGCCAGTCTTAATTATGTTGGTCATAGCATAGTCGAAATTAGGCTTTAGGTTATGTTGAAGGTGCTCTTTATTAAGCCCTACTTAGTACAATATTATATTCCAAAATCTACAATGAGCTAGAGTTTATAAACTAAATTTAAACCGTTCACAACATTATATTCAATTTAAAATAGAAACAGAACGATTCATCCAAATGTTCCCTAAATGCCCACAACTTAAGTTCTATAAAGTCATGAACACAGTGATGTTATAAACAGAACGATCACACGATGGATGCGCTTACTATGCTATGCCTCATAGGCTCGGAGCCGTAAGTGCTTAATAGGGACGTATGCAAGCGGGGGTGTGCCAGCAATGGGGCGTTTTGAGAGCCAGTTGCGAGGGGAAGCTTAACAGGCCGAGCCTCTACTCGAGCCTCATTGGTAAGGTAGCATAGGCCAAGCCATCGGTGACCAAACAGACCAAGCTAGACGCCATTGATGAGAAGGAAACTGAGTTTTGCAAAAGAACCCCAAAGAAATCTTGGTGAACTTTTGTGTATTTCTTGTGTATTGACATTTTGCTAATAGCCCCCTATAATAATTAGATGTTGCCACGTAACCCTAAGTCTTAGTATTTTTCAAAACTAACCCTAACCTTTTATCGATTTTATACATATCACGGTTTCTCTGAGAAAATGGAAACAATGACATGTGAGACGACCACCACCACCGGAATAAACTACATAGGCAAAATGCAATGATAGTGGCATGAGGAGGAAGAAAAATTGAAAATTGGTATACAAATCATGGCGAACTTTTCAATGACACATATACATGACTGAACTTTGGTGCTAGTGCACTAAAGGCCTATTTGGTCTAAGCCCTGGACAGGTTGCCTAGGTGGAAAACATGCATGTACATGTAAATATTGCTCGTAAATAATTGCAAATTTACTTGCCCAGTCACATGTAAGTCCATGGAAGCATTTGGTTGAAGACCTAACATCATGAGTGAGTAGGCACGGAGCGAGAAATTTAATATATGGAGACCATGGGCAACAACAAACAATATAAATCGAGAAGCTCCATTTTAGTATAGTTATTAGTTAATCAACATTTCAACCTCTAATTAAATAAATATAAGTCTTGCAACACAAAACAAGGCAAAACTTTAGTAAAAACTACTTTAATTACCATGATTAGTAGACAATTTCACTAGAGTACCATGATCTTCTCCTCTCAATGCGAAAAAAAACAGTACTATGATAAGTAGAAAATAAAGAAAATCACAAGTAATTACGACAACATCAGGCGGTTGTGCCCATCTAGACCCCTCCTCTTTCCGCCTCTGGTGCGTGAGTAGCTGGAAGATGGAGTCGTCGTTGGCTCATAATTTGCTTGTGTACATTTATGAGTTGTGTGCATTAATTAGCGCCTAGTAATTAGAGACGCACCTAAGCGACCATTTTTGTTGGCCTAGCACCAGGTATCATATACAGGCGGCTACAGATAGAAAAAAAAATCATAGGGTTGCAACCAAACAAATCACGAAAATGACACGTAAAAGATTCCAACTTAGGAATATTTGGCTAGGTCAATTCAACTTTATTTCTTCTCTTTCTGCCATGCAATATGTTTATATTTGCGATATTAGAGCAGCTATGTTATGGAAACATCAAGAAATTAAACGCTACGCCCTCCATCTAAAAACAAAATATTTTGAGTTTTTTACTACTGTACAACTTAAGTCACAGAAAAAAGTGTGGAGTTGAGGGGGCTACTTGCTCGGTTAAAGCCGTCTAATATGTGAAATTAGCATGTTTGTTATAAAAATTCTTGTGCATTCATAAACAAATTTCATATATCAGGATTCTTTATATTCATATTTATGCAATTTTTGTTGAGAAATCATATTCATGCATTGAGATGCCCGTTCCATTTATCTTAAATAAATCTTAGGTCCTCTTCGGAACGTGGGAATTTTTCTTAAATCATATATTTTCTATGTTTTGAACTATTTTTATAAAATTTCTGTGTTTTGATGGGGCTTTAGCGGCGTCACTGAGCACCAGAGGCAGAGCCCACATGCCTTCCACTGTAAATGTATCCCAGAGAAGCATTACGAATCCATCCCATGCAGACACACCGCAGAGGAAATAGCAGACGACATCAACAAAGAGATGACTAAAGAGAACCCCGCACATAATGCAAAAGACCAAACCAAAAAGAATAGCAGAGGCAAAGCATTTTCCTAAATTTTTGAATTCTACTTTTTTTCTATTTTTAACTATTTTCTATAAATCTCATATGTTAACCCTACCCTCACTGCAACAAACCTCGCATTCACATGCCCTCCACTGTAAATGTACTCCGAGGAGGCGTCACGGAATCCATCCCGTGGAGGCACGCTGCTGAGGACATCGTGAACGGAAGAGACCAAGAAAGGAAACGCCACACCAACACAGCACAACACAGACCGCGCAACACACAAAAGGCCAAAAGAAACAGCGAGGCGATGTGAATGTTTTCAACTATTTTTATATAAATTTCCAATATTTTCAAAAGACCTTAGCAGTCGGCAGCATACCTTAAGCTGTTTTCAACAGTTTGCCTATATAGACGGCGTATAGTATAAAACGATACTGTAACGCTTCTATAGATAGGAAGAGAGACGGTTGGAATAGTGTGACGAAGGTCTTACCTGCATTTGCTCACATACCTTGTTCTATAAATATAGCATAAAAGAAAGCACTACAAATCCATCCCGTGCAAAGAAATTGGTGAAGGGAACAGACCAGCACACCGCACACCGCATAGCTCGCAAAAGGCCAAACAAAAAGAAAAACAGAGAGGCGAGGCGAGGCGGGCGAGGCGACCCCGACGCACGCTAAGCCCACCACCCATCTCCCTCCCCCACGCTAGCCTCCATTCTCCGCTCCGCCTGCTACCTCGCCTCCACCAAATCCCAAACCCTAGCGCCACCCCAGCTCAGATCCCTCCACCTCGCCGGCGTCCTCCACGCCATGCGGATCCGCAAGAGTGCCTCCCGGCTCCTCGGCTCCGCCTACGCCGCCTCCGCTGCCCCGGCTCCCGACGTGGCTCCCCCGTTCGACCTCCAGACGCCAGCGCCGCCGCCGTACCCGCCGCCGTGCTCCGCGCCCGAATCCCGCGGCTGGAGCGGCCTCTCGAGCTCCGCGACTGCCTCCGGGGAGGCCTGCGAGCTCAGCCGCTCGCCGTGGGACCTCATCGCCGAGCTCTCTCTCTCCGACCCCCAGGTCAGCACCCGCGTCTCCCACCGCCCTCCTGCGCTCTCTACTCTCTTGCTACTACACTCTACTCTGGGCGGCTCTGTGGGGCCTAGCTCGATGCTCTCGTGAGCTGTCGACGGGTTCCTACCGCTCGCGGAGCTTCATCCGTGCATGTCTCTAGGGTTGGCCGGCGGGTCTGAATGGGCGGTCAACAGGCCGCGCCAGAGGGAGAGGCCCGCCTGCCGGGCTCTACCCTCCGTTTGCTAGCGTTGCCTCGTGGTAATTTTGGGCGGCTGCGCGGCTAGGTTTGGAATCGCCAGGGCGGCGGCCGGTCGAGCCCTACATCCGCGCGGCCCCCATTTCGGAGCTGTATCAGGCTGGGGGCGAGCGTCTGTACCAGTCTCTGTGTCGACTTCCGATTGATTAACTCGTTTCGTGTGATTAGGAAGAGGACGACCTCGTGGACAAGTACTTCGTCCATGTCACGACCCGGGCGAGCTGGCTCTTCTCGCCCACCATACCAGCCACCTCCTCCAAGAAGAAGAAGCCCGCTGCAGCAAGCAGGGACGACCGCACGCTGCTGCAGCATGAGCCCGTGAAGAAGGCACCGAAGAAGGCTGGAATGAACAAGGAGGGCGATGCCAAGAAGAAAGGCAAGGTCAAGAAAGAGGAGGGGCGTCAGGGCGGGGGAGCACAGCAGGTCTGGAAGTGCAAGAAGAACGACGGCAAGAGGTGGCACTGCCACCGGACAGTGAGCCAGCCCAACACTCTCTGTGCCTACCACTTTGTGCAGAAGCGCTCTTACTTAAACCCCGATTTCGAGTTGCCCGCTTCGTCGGTAGAATCGGAGGAGGCGGCGCCGCTGCCAAGTGTTGATTCCAAGCCCTCCACCAGCAAGAAGCCTCGGAAGAAGAAGCCCAGCAGCGACTTCAGTGCCACGGAGGGCTTCTACTACTACGCTGGGTTCGGCCCGTTCCGGTCCAAGAAGCAGTGCAGAAGCGGTGGCATGAATGAACCTATACCTGCAAAGCAACAAGAAGAGGAGGAGGAAGAGGAGGAACCACCTAAAGATGCTTCTCACCATGCAGATCAGGAGGTGGCTGAAGCTGCTGAAGATAACACTAATCAGGCCGCACCTCACGATGATGTGTCTAGCTACGACGACAATGACGACATTGCAGGGATTGCCGGCGTCGATGAGGAAAGCAGCGATGAGGACTATGACGGGATCGGTATCCCTGGACACGGCATGAGTGGGAATGGTGACCCCCAAGCTAGCAGTGGCGATAGCAAGAGGAAGAACCGATGGAAGCGGTGGAGGAAGCCCGTGAAGGCACGGTCTCTCAAGTCCTTGATGTGAGCAAGTCCATGTATGCGAAGTTCATCGGCATCTTAATTCGCATAGTTTAATTAGTTTTTCTTTTTCTGGTACCAGTTTTGCTGTTGACTAGAGTTGGTGTGCACAAGTTGTTTGACTTTTGCATCTTGCCCTGTTGTTCCAGGCTAATGATCGATATTTTTAGCCGATTAGGGCATGCAGTTTTACTGTGGGTTTCGAAGCCGACCAGAGTATCTCAGTTGTTCTGTTTTCGCGTTGGGTTCGAAAAAACAATACTGCGATTTTTTTTTCTCCTTGCGATTTCTTTTGAAAAATTCTTCTTGCGTTTGATGGAGCTGCTTGATCCTTTTTTTGGAGGGAATGAGCGGCGAAAACGGTCGGGAACATGGGATGTGACGACTGATTTGCGCCTAATCAGCATGTATAATAATCAAATAACAATAGTAGTAACTTATAGTAGTCGCACGTACGCACATAGTGATTTTGTTTTGCTTAACTCACGTGCGCGCCTAATGAATCAATCGACCGTGTGGAAGGCTGGAAGCGATGGCGCTTGCGTGCTACTCCCTGCCCTGCTGGCTGCTGCATGGCCATTCGATTCGATTGGATTCGGCTCGGCTCGGCTCGGCTCGGCGCAACCGGCCAGTTGATTGCGGTAGTGGTCGCGTGACGCGTATTATTGTTCCCGTGTCGGCCGTCGTGCCACGAACCGGCCACGAACTTCCGTGCTGGACGTCGTTGATGCCCAGCAAGCGCCCGCATGGGCCTTTCCGGTACCTTGGCTGGCTGATTTAAGTATATTCCACCTCCCTTGACTAGGTCAATAGTCTATTTCTTTACTTTACACTCTGCACGCCATCTTCCCACCCCCCATCGAGAGTCATATATGTCACATACGCAAACTGAGAAGTGACCATGGCAGGAGCGCTTATATTCTCCTCGTCGGGCTATTGATGGAAGGCGGGAGCGATGGCGGTGAGGTGTGCAGCGCCCGGTGATTTTTCAAGGAACCAACTCGTCCAGTCATCATGTTGTAGCACTAGACTAACTTGTTCGTAACGGACGACTCAATCCGGCGACACAAACCAAACAACTCGACTAGGTGTCCAACCAAGATCTACAGTTGTCAGCATGCCAAATCTGGTGACCCAATCCGATTACAGCTCACCCTTTTTCCATCATTAATTAAAGAATCCACCTTCGGGTTCTAGCAGTTAGCAGAACAACTCGCCGTGGTGTAAATGTAAAGCGCACTTTTACTGGTCCTCCTCTCCAACTTGAGGCTGAATTATCTCATTTCAGTACATCCGGATGCAGAATGGAAAGTACCACGAACAGAATATCAGAGCAGCAGTGGTTGTAAATTTGTAATTGTAGCACGGTACCTAGCTTGCTTCCTACAGTAGAGCATATATAGCCAGATCACAAGCAACCTTCATCGAGTTGTTTTGAGGTGCTTCAGACCCCCAAAGTTTGATGTCATGACTCATGATAATAACATTACTTCTGAAGTTATTATCCTGCCTTACCATCAGTGAATCTACCATCCCATGTACCATGCCTACGCCTACCTCATCAAAGAGAGCGTCCTACTTCATCGCCAACCTAACTGAAAACACACACACACACAGTCCAAACATCAAGATCGACACCTAATAATTCAAACCCAGAAATATGTGCATAAATGTGATATTATAGCTTACCCAGGCTGCAGCACCTCAGGACCAAGTATCTCAGATGGACATGGACCATAAAAAAACGATTCTACAACTAACGGCTTCTTGATATCCAACCTGAATCTACAGTTATCAGCTAGCCAAATCAGCCTCTCCTCTTCATTTTTGTCTGGAACCAGTTCAGCACTCACCAGCTATCCAGAGTAACATTCTTTTAACTCAGTGCTGCACATACTGGAAAAGTGAAAGACAATTCACAGAAGTGCTCCGACGGACATACCAAGCAATATGCTCCAGGCCAAGATTTTTTCAGAAACCACGAATTGTTAACATTTAAACTGTTGTGCCGGCACGCCAATAAACAACAGTTAAAGGGAAAATAGAATCAGTATGTGCTGCAACTTAAACATGACAGCATAGCGGCAAGTCATGGATATTTTGATTCACCTCATACCCTTGATTGAGCCATTTGTATGCTGAATGTTGATAGAAAAAAATGAATTAAGATTACCTGCCATTTTTTTCTGACTTTTATAGAAGCTGAGGAGTACAACTTCAACCTAAAAAAGGAGCAGAAAGTTTAATCAGTCACTCTTCATTTGGCTTTTCTGTAAAATGAATCTTAACCACACAAAGAAAGCAGCAAGTGAATGTCAGAGTAAAGATTGGTTCAGAAACAAAGAAAGGAAGCTAACACTTACGCCATGATTTCAGACAAACATCGACATTGGACTGAGAAATTTGGTCAAAAGGAGGGAGGGGAGGAAGATAAGTACGTCTCCATAGTTTTATTTAGTGACCCAATAATATGTCAATTTGGTGCATGCATTAGGGAAGAGAGCACAAATGCACCCCACAGTACAGCTGAAGGGCCAAAATACAGCAAAGTGTTGGGACACAAAAAAATAAAGCAACAACCTTCAGAAAAACAAAAGTTCCTGTCAGGATCATTACAGGGAAGGCAATGCGTAGAGATTTCTAACAACTCACAATTCCTTCACTTCTTCTGGAGTCAGAAGAGGATAAGAACCCTGATCATTTTTTGTGCTAACATCATAAGATTCAGGTATAAGCTAATTCGAGGAAATAATTTCAAACATGGTGAGCTGAAATACCGAGGAAAAAGCAGAGTCACAGTGGAAAAAGAAAAGTATACTTGTCAACACACAGAATAAATGAAACTATATATCAATAAAGCTCAAATTTTTCTTTCATACATTGTGATTGATCTAGCATTGACAGTCTTCTCAGAAAACAGGACATCAAATTGACGACCTGATTCCACTAAAGAGAAGCAATAAATCTTCACCCAGCCTACAGAGATTTGACCGCCTTAAGCCGCTACCAAAACAACGAGGTTTGACTCAATATAAACATCCATCGAAATTCATTTTTCTCCCTAAATATCTGTTGTTTAATGAAGCCTGACTGAATTAGCAGCTATGCGCAGTAAGCATCTGCCAAAGTCGCAACCAACATAGCGGAATGCAAATCATGCAGGAGGCAACTGCAGGACCGGTACCTATTCCCAGTTCCAGCCAAATAGGCATTCTGCATCGTTACACGTTAAGTAACCCAACAATCAGGAACGCAGCAGGGGCAGTGACCAGTGAGGCTGCTGCCTGTACCTTTGGGGGCGTGGCTTGCACATCCACCGCTCGTGCAGCAACATCTTGTCCCAGGGCCAGCTTGTGAGATGCCGAAGAGCATGTAGGCGTGAAACCGCGTGGCGTCATGGCATTGGCCGCGACAGACATGCGTAGGGCAAAAAGAACGTCCCGGCGAGCGGGGGCATTTCGTCGAACAGGACGCTGCTAGGAGGAGGAGGAGGAGGAGGATTACTGTTACAAGGACCTGATCTTGGAGGATGGTCGGGAGGCTCGAAGCCACAAAGGTCCGACGTGTTGGACGGACCACACTCGATCAGCAGCGATCGACTAGGGTTTGGGGAGGGACTGGATCGCATGGCGTGATAGGCCGCGGAGGCGACAGACGAGGCGAGGTGTCCGTCGAACCGTAGCAGCGGCAGCGCGGGGAGCGACCGGGGGGGGGGGGGGGGGAGCGAGGTGGGATGGGACGGAGGTGGGGGCCCGCCAGGAGCAGGACGGGGAAGAGCCCGCGCCCGAGGACGAGGAACAGGAGCTCGTGACTTTACCTTGTCACCGGCCCTCAGCCCTGAATCTGCCGTCCGCCACACATCCCACGGCCGGCGGCGTCCACCCGTTCCTGCTTGCTGTCCAAAAACTGACAATGGAATACGAACTGGTGGCGCCAGTACAATGACAGACAGAGGTGCTGCAAGCAGGTTGTTGACGTCCCATCTAGCGGCCGCTGATATCGTGATTCGTGGCAGCTTAGCTAATGGTGGATCCTTTGTCAAACCGCAAGCGCGCAGTGATCTTAAGACTATGATCCTCAGTGCGTATATTTGTGCAGTGCACAGTGCGCAAACACTGTTTTTCTACTATGTATACAATGCGTATTTTGCACACATATATCCACGCCCTGGTGACACCGGTTGGAAGGACAACAGGGTGGACATACTCCCCTTCATGCACATGTATACGACATTTAGACACATAAAAGATAAAGAAAAATACCGTAAAAAACGGCGAGATGGTTAACTAAAAAACTAAGAGAGTTAAGTATCACACCCGATTATTTTTTTAATGAAACAATCATGCCTAGTTAGTCAACCTTAATAATGGTCAATTTATACTCCTCATGCTTTCCATCTCTGGTGAAGGTCTTTGGCAAGAGCTTTTAGGTTTGGAGGAGTAAAATGCATCCGCGATCCTTGAACTTGGCAGACTGTGTTGATTAGATCTCTGAACTTCTGAAACCAGGAAAACAGGTCCTCCAACTTGGCTTCACCGTCTAAAAGCATCTAAAACCGGGTTTGTCCAAACCAGATGCTGACGTGGATGCCACGGTGAAGCCAGGTGTACGCCACGCCATCTGTCCGTGTCGTCCGTGCCATCACCCACGCCGCCGCTGGCCCCACACCCCCTCTCGCCTGCCGTCAGTCCCCATCACGCCGACAGCCCTCCACGCCTGTCGGCCCCGCGCTTGTGGTGATCGAGTGCCTCGGCCGTGGTGATGATCCCCCGCAGTCGCAGTGGATCTCGTCGCCCACCACCTCGACGCACAGACCGCAGACCCAGCGGCCCAGGTACTCGACGCGCACCGCAGCGATGTACGCCGGCGTGCACTCCCCCGTGAAGTCGCAGCGCACTTGGCCGCCTCCACCTCCAAGGTTGCCTTCTTGGCTTCTTCCCTTCTCGTTGCTTGCCACAGCAGCGGCAGCACGAGGTTCGGCGGCGCACGGGCGTACGCCCGGCGTCGGTCTCTCACATCACAACACACCACACAACGTGCAGCAGCAGCAATAGCTCCCTTACCGCTCCTTCTCCCAGATGGCGTAGGACGACGGGACGGATGGCGTCGCGGCGCGGTGGTGGCTGCTCTGCTCGCTCGGGATGGTTACTGAAAGTAGCCTAGAGGGGGGTGAATAGGCTAATTTGAAAAATTATACAAGCTAAAAGAGCGGAAGTCAGTGACCCACCGGTTGGACCGGTGCGGACCAGTTCAACTGGTCAGACCGGTTGAACCGATGGTCACTGGTTCAGCTGGTGGGAAAAAGGAATCTTGAATTGATCTCTAAATCTATGCAAGTAAATTTGATACCGATACTTTCTGGAGGTTTCTTAGGGCTAGTTCTTACAGATCTGAGAGGGGCTTGCCCTAGAACCTGCACAAAAGAGAGATCCACACAAAACTTGCCAACACAAGGTAAGGAAGCTCAAGGACAATATGAACATGAAGAACACAAGTCACCACAATCAAGCACACGAGACAAAGGATTTATCCCGAGGTTCGGGACACCACCAAGGCATCCGTACGTCCTCGTTGTTGAGGAATCCACCAAGGATTTGGGCTCGCAACCCTATCCTCTTCTCCCCAATCACCAAGACCGGTGGAGAGTACTTACTATGAGTTGCTCAAAAGGGCGGGTGATACAAACTTCCCGGAGCACACCACAAGGATCTTGGGTGCTTCACGGGCGACGCCTAGCCGTCTAGGAGCTTAGAGCTCCAAGAGTAACAAGTCCACCAAGGTTGCTTTAAGGATCACCAAAGCTCACAAAGAACAAGAGAGAGAGGAGGATGAACAAGACTTGAATGCTCTCTCAAGATCTCACACACTCACACTCACAATCAATGTAGGATTTGAGCACAAGAGAGTAGAGAGTGAGAGGGAGGAGTGGAAGCACAAGGGAGCTTTGTCTCAGGTTGGTGGAGTGGCCAAGAGAGAGAGAAAGAGGGGAGTGAATGGGTATATATGCTCCCCCTTCCCGAACTAGCCGTTTTGAACCGTTACAGTGCAAAACAATGACCCACCGGTTCAGTTGAACCGGTCGGACAGCAGAGCCGGCAGACCGGTTCCAGCCTCCTGATCGGTTGAACCGGTCGGGCAACTGGTCGGACAGCAGAACCGGTTCTAGCCTCCCGATCGGTTGAACCGGTCGGGCAACCGGTCAGACAGCAGAACCGGTAGACCAGTTCCAGCCTCCCGATCGGTTGAACCGGTCGGACAGCAGAACCGGCATACCAGTTCCAGCCTCCCGATCAGTTGAACCGGTCGGGCAACCGGTTGGGCAAAAACACGGATGAATGAAGACTTTGGGGCTAGGGCATTTGTATGAGTGGAGATAAATAAACTTTGTGAGCTTTATGATTCTAGTAGCACTTCATGTTGGACCCCCCTTGATAGAACGGCGGTTCCTATACTCAAGAGATAAATAGAAAATCTATTTGATCTTCAAATATGGAGCTTGAACCGCTTTTCTTTTGCTTCAAATAAATAAGGGGCCTCTTTTCTTGCTTTGACACTATAGCACTTGTTTGCTTGATATATAATTAAATACCATCTTCTCTTGCTAGCATAGACACCTTAGCACTAGTTTGCTTGATGTATAGTTGAAACTCGCTTTCACTTGCTTGATATAACATTGAGTAGCACTTTCATTAGCAATGTCACTATAGCCATGCTCAAATAAACTCATTAGTGCTTTTTAATTCTTTGTAGCTAAGATGTGCAATAAAGATTCTTCATAATCACCAACTTGTCATTTGTGAATAGTTCAATCAACATAGTGTCATCCAAATGAATGAAATGGTGTCCGTGTGACTTTCCACAATGTGATAACCAGGAGCCTCAAAGTGCATCAAGAATAGAGAACCCATGATAACCAACGCTGAGGCAAATGCATTCAATTGATATAACCACTTTCACCAAGACACATATATATAACTAACAAAGTGAGTGTCCAAGTCATAGTGAACAAATGCAACAATGATAAGGCCAATGTGATGATTCATGAGTGTATCCAACAATGAGTTGATCATTGGCCAAATATCCTTCTTTAAGATAGACGTACAATAGAGTTCATTCAATCCTCAACATACGATCAATATAGAGTGAAAGCCCTTGATTCTCAACACATGAGAACATTTATGCTTGATCATTAGATATATACATGAAAATCCATTCTTTCTCATTAGAACACAATTGATTAACATGTGATTGCCTGTCAAACTACTCCACACAGAAGTTATACCTTTAATCGCGTTGTCACTCAATACACCAAAACCACTAGGGAGCCTTGTTGCACTTACAATCTCCCCCTTTTTAGTGATTGATGACAACCTCGATTAAAGCTTACATGAGATAAACAAATGAAGTGCATGAATCCTCAGATATTAGGTATGCTCCCCCTAAATATGTGCTTGAGTTACAGAAACTCTAATTTGAGCCACAAATGTCCAACAACACATATTTTGTGCTAGGAGAGCTCCTCTATATCTGAGCATTCCAAGAAACCACAAAGAAAGAAGGTAAACACAAAGTAAACCAACTGGGTGTTTGGTTGCGTAGCCATAAGCTTACACCTGATAATCCAGTAGGCGTTGCTAGACAGTCCGGTGCACCGGATAGTCCGACACCCTACACCGAATAGTCCAGTGATGCTAGTCTACACCAGCCAAACAAAACCACAAAGCCACAAAGATCACACATAGAGGCACAGAGCCACTAGCACTAGATTATTCTAGGATTACTTCTAGTTCACACAGATAAGGAGTTTTGGAACTAACTACAAGACAAGTATCCACACATGACACTTAGAACCATGTTCAACACATGAACAAGAGATAGCTGAAAGGGAATCGAAAGAGATAAAGCTCTTGTTGTTGTTCCTTTTCTCCCATGTTCTTTTCCTGTTCCTCTCTCCCTGCCCCCTGTCAAGCTAGAAGCTTTAATGTTTCTCTCCCCCTTTGACATCAAGCACCAAAAACACAATATGATCCTTACTGAGAGGACAAAGGGGCCAAAGAGGCCAACCTGCACTGGAGCTACCACCCTACTGCTCTGACTGGAAACACCATTGAAACTGGCTTTGCTAGATGATCCCTGACCACCCTGAGGCAAAGTGTAAGGAAGTGATCCTGAAAAAGTGGAAGCAGCCATGGTGGTGATAGGACCTGCGTAGCCTAGAGTAGTGAAAGGTGAAAGCACTCTCCGTGCCAAAGATGGCCTATGCAACTGATTGAACAAAGCCACCCAAGGAGTCTGAAGGTGGAGGTGATGATGGCTGCTGGTAGTAGCCCTGAGGAGGCTGGGTAGACCGAGGTGGCACTGAGTAACCTCCAACATGTCACTGCTCTGGGCAGTATCCTGCAAATGGGTTAGAGAATTCCACAGCCTCACTCACTGACTCATCCTCAACGGCTCTGTCTAGAGATTAAGGTGGCTGCATATCAAGGTGTCTTTGGATGCCCTTCAGCCTGTTCTCATTCTCAATCTGCTTCTTGTATATCTTCTTCTTCTTCTTTTTTTACCTTATCCTTGGCTCTAACGCATTAGAGAGCACCTATCATTTCCCTAAAGGCCTAGACAATAGGTGAAGTGCTCCTCCTTTCACTGCTATGCTGCCCACTGCCTCTCCTCCTCTAAGGTGACTTTCGTCTCATGAACCTGCTGAGTCTGAGGCGGCACATAGCCTGAGGGCATATATGAGAGAGTAGGCATAATATGATGCTTTGCTTTCTGAGTCTGCAGGGGCCTATGCTCCTCATCCTCGATAAAAAGTAACCCTAATGGTCTTTTCAAAGATAAGCATGATGATGGGAGCATATGCACAACTCCTATATGGGTCAAAAGAAATAGCCTTGGTCTCCTCCCATATGAAGTTGGTCACACATAACGGTCTTGCCCCTACTCTCATTCGAGCCAACAAATTTTTAGCATAGTGAGAGGTATTTGAGGCATCGCCTACCTGAGCTACAAGAGTCTTCTTGAATAACCTGTTCAGGTAGGCATAGAAGGAGTAGAGGACATTGGTGTGTCCATAGTTGCCTTGATTGTGTGGAGGGTACATGGATTTCATCTCATTATCAAGAAGGAACTATTCAAGGTGAATCTTGGTTCTATACAAAATAGGCTCATGCTTTCCAATCCAATGAGCAAATTCAATTTAAGAGATGGTGTATATGATGCCCTCTGTCATCCATGCCATCTTCCACTTCTTCTCATCATACACATTGTCAACAAGGATGTCTCTACTCCCTCCACATCCACAATGTGCATGTCACCATGGGGAGTAGGCTATTGTGGAGCCAACTGCTTTGGCTTGAGAAATCTCCCCCTTGAGGACCAACAACACATGTGTCCTCCAAGAGAGAAGGAGTGCCACTCTGAAGTGGAGGAGGTCCTGTCTGAGCCTTTCTCTTATTTTCGTCATAAACATTGTTGGGACCCTGATATGTTATCTTAGCATTGAGAGAGGCCCTTTGAGAGAGAAAACGAGGGCGGGATTGATGGAGGGGCCGGTAGAGTCATAAGAACTGGAGTTGCAGTGGCCAATCTCCACCAAGATCTCCACAAATCCACAAAGGAAAGTACAAGTCGCCCTCAAGGTCGCCAAAGGTGAGAGGAACCAAGGTGGAAGAATAGTAGAAGTGAGTAAGGGTGAATACACATAGTAGATACCCCCTTAGATCCCGGGCAACAAAAGAAACCGAAGATACTGAACTGTCTGGTGGCCCTCCCCGAATAGTCCGGTAGGACACACTGAATAGTCCAATGTAAACAGATAGACAAGATCAGAGCTGAAGGACTGAGGATTGAGCCATGTCATTTGGTTTCACTGATTTCTTTATGGATCAACAATCCACAGGGAGAGATAGAGCACTTCAAAAGGAGTTTTTCGCTAAATCTTTTAGTCAAAAGATGACAAGTTGAAATAGATAAGCTTAGAGAGATAAATTCATTTACAAGGTAAATAGATTTTGAATTTTGACCATAGAGGGACAATCTCAATGCATGTGGTTAGGCACAAGTCAAACAAAGGGAGCAATAACCACATGTAGAGAGAGGGTGATCACAAAGATCAAACAACAACTATTTTGAAAGCCCCTCCTCCTTTTTACTAAACAAGAAACTAGTGAACTATCAAGTCTTGCATGAGATAAATAGCATGTTTGACTCATATTCTCCTTTTCAAGGCATAAAAGGCACTCTAGAGCAAGAATATCAATCAAGCATCTATTTTCAAGAAATCATCATGAGACAAACTCATGACAGGACAAGATATGCCACCAAGCCTTAGCATCCAACCCACAAAGAGCATTGATTAGATTGAAAGTCTTGTCACAAAGATATTTGCATATTTGGCTCATACCTCCTATCAAACTTGAAGCATCAAGCTCTCAAGACAAACCCAAGAGCCTTTAAGTTTCAGAGGTATCAACCATCCACAGCTGAGTTTGAGACTTTCAACTAACCAACCACCACACAACAACTACAAGGCCTTGAGGCACTTACAATGCATTTAAAAATGTACCTTCGCCTTGGTTTTCCATACAAGTAATATAGAAGTTTCTTCACCCGATTCAACTAGTATGGATCTCTTTAACCAATATTGCTCTCTGCTTGTATATTGGTTCAAGCAGCCTTGTCTTAGTTCAACCAATATTACCATGGTTCCACCAATACTCACTAAAGATCTACAAGCTTGCTCAACATGAGAGGTTAGAACAATAGTGCCTTGGACATAATTTCTACTCCCCCTAAATGCATGCTTATGGTCTTTGAATGACCATTGTGCAAGCTCAAGTTTTGCTACAAACTTAGGGATTAGAAGTTATGCCTAGGCTAGAGTAAATAATCAATAAATGATACAATGGTTCAACAGTTATTCTTACAGTCACAAAGACCTAATGGGTTTATCATGAATTGGTTATAGTCAGCTGAGGAACAATCTGCAAAAGATAAAACATAATGTGACATGATTGTCCTTCACTGGATAGTTTGGTGACAATATTTCAACTGCATTCTTTTCAGATTTTATCCATTTGTCTTGACTTTTCTTAGGGCTAAGGTCTTGTGTTCCTGCACATGTTTGGCACATGCTCCCCAGAGGAGCCTTTAAAGGTATCACAGAAACACAAGTAAAAGATAGGAGTGGAATTTGAACTTGAATAGCTTGGACATATTCAAGACACTAAGAATTGACATATCCAAGCTTTCAAGGATCTGATTAAGCACATGTTACCAAAAATGTCATTGAGGTTGATAGTATTATAATAATCCAAGTCTTAGCTTAAAATAGAAAGAGTTCATCTTGAGACAATAATATAATTAAAGTTTAGCTTCTCAAGATTGCCAAGACCTTCAATGCATCCTGCAAGTACCTGTAAGTCTTTCAAGCATGCCTTGGTACCCAAACCTTGTTGGGTCCATCAATGTTAGTCAAATAAGCATTGGGTATCCAAATAGCTTTGGTTGAAGCCTTAGGTGCACATGACACCTTAGCCTCATCATTGCTACCCTTGGGTACGCAAGTCAATTTAGTTCTTTTATTGACAAGGTTGGGATGAGTGAAGTTACCATGTGGGCAATCCTTACCAAGATGCCCTTTCTCTCGGCAATTATAGCAAATTCTTTGTCTAAAACCCTTGTGTTGATTTTCTGATTTGCTTGAGTGGACTTTCTCCATTCCAACCTTGTTATGTGACTGTCCTGAGCTCTTTGCCTTGATTTGAGCTACTTGAGCTTCCACTGGCTTAGATTTGAGAACTGGGCAAGCTCCAACATTATGGCCCTTCTCTTTGCACCAGTGACATTTCCTCTTGCCCAAGCTCTTTTGCCTTTTGGATTGGCCTTGCTCTTTTATCTTGATGCTTACATCATCTTGAGACTTTGATTTTGTTGGATTGGAGAGTTGTGCACGATTTGAACCCTTCTCAAGCTTGTTCACCATGTCATCACGGTTATCTTGAGCAGGTTGCACACAACTCTTACCCTTAAGCACAATCAAGTCTCTTCTTAGCTTTTCAACCTCTTGCTTGAGCTCTTCATTTTCTCTTGTACTGGAGTGATCACAAGATTCTACAACCACATGCTCAACACTAGAGTTACTTGCTTTCAAGCAACAAGACTTGAATGCTCTCTCAAGATCTCACACACTCACACTCACAATCAATGTAGGATTTGAGCACAAGAGAGTAGAGAGTGAGAGGGAGGAGTGGAAGCACAAGGGAGCTTTGTCTCAGGTTGGTGGAGTGGCCAAGAGAGAGAGAAAGAGGGGAGTGAATGGGTATATATGCTCCCACTTCCCGAACTAGCCGTTTTGAACCGTTACAGTGCAAAACAGTGACCCACCGATTGAACCGGTGGAGCACCGGTTGAACCGGTCGGACAGCAGAGCCGGCAGACCGATTCCAGCCTCCCGATCGGTTGAACCGGTCCGGCAACCGGTCGGACGGCAGAACCAGCAGACCGGTTCCAGCCTCCCGATCGGTTGAACCGGTCGCACAGCAGAACCGGCATACCAATTCCAGCCTCCCGATCGGTTGAACTGGTTGGGCAAAAACACGGATGAATAAAGACTTTGGGGCTAGGGCATTTGTATGAGTGGAGATAAATAAACTTTGTGAGCTTTATGATTCTAGTAGCACTTCATGTTGGACCCCCCACTTCATGTTGGACCCCCCTTGATAGAACGGCGGTTCCTATACTCAAGAGATAAATAGCAAATCTATTTGATCTTCAAATATGGAGCTTGAACCGCTTTTCTTTTGCTTCAAATAAATAAGGGGCCTCTTTTCTTGCTTTGACACTATAGCACTTGTTTGCTTGATATATAATTAAATACCATCTTCTCTTGCTAGCATAGACACCTTAGCACTAGTTTGCTTGATGTATAGTTGAAACTCGCTTTCACTTGCTTGATATAACATTGAGTAGCACTTTCATTAGCAATGTCACTATAGCCATGCTCAAATAAGCTCATTAGTGCTTTTAATTCTTTGTAGCTGAGATGTGCAATAAAGATTCTCCATAATCATCAACTTGTTATTTGTGAATAGTTCAATCAACATAGTGTCATCCAAATGGTATCCGGGGTCAGGGCCGACGCGGTGCCCTCCTCCACCGGCTGCAGCACGCACACCAGCTGTACGGGGTCGGCGAGCGAGAGCGCGTTGGGCTGCGGTGCCAAGGACGGCGGCAGCGGCGCGTGCGCGGACAACGGCGGCGAGCTGGCGTGCGCGGCGTGCCTGGTGCTGCAGTGCCTCATGTGCGCCATGGACAGCAGTAGGGAGCCCACGTGCGCGGCGTGCCGTGCCGTGCCGTGAGGCGCTGCGGACGACGCGAGCGGGAGGAGGCGCGGGGCCGGCAGGCACGGAGGCTGGCGGCAGGCGAGAGGGGGCGCGGGGCCGGCGGCGGCATGGGTGATGGCGCGGACGACACGGACAGATGGCGTGGCGTACACCTGGCTCCACCGTGGCATCTACGTCAACATCCGATTTGGGCAAACCCGGTTTTGTATGCTTTTGGACGGTGGAGCCAAGTTGGAGGACCAGTTTTCCTGGTTTCGGAAGTTCGGGGACCCAATCGACACAGCCTGCCAAGTTCGAGGACCGCGGATGCATTTTACTCGGTTTGGAGCTAGTGGCCTTTTTTATTTTCTTGGATGAGTCACCACAAAGTGTTGCTAGGTGGCCAATAAGCTTGTGGAGGTCCATGGAGCATCAGAGCTAAGTTGAGCGTGAAGTCAAGCGGCAACGGTGAACCATGAGGTCTTGTTTAGGTAATATCGGATTTGAGCACCATTAACATATTACTCTGGAATTAATTGAATTAGCTATTTCCTAGAACAGAGGAAATAATATATTACGAGCAGTGTTAGCCTAAACGGTAAACAGTCGGTCACCTATTGTTTAGCCATTATTCGATGCTAAACGGACGTTTAAATGGGTTTAAACGGTATAAATGACCAATTAAACAGAAATGATCGGCCACTGTTTAGCGTTTAAACGGTGTTTAAATGGGCTAAACAGCCGTTTAGACGAACAGTGATTACAAGGGCCCCCTACTTGAGATCTGAGGCTTGTCCTTATTTTCAAGTGGTCAGTGAGGAACCATAAAGCTAGCCATCACTCATCCTTCCACCGTAAAGTGACGATAGTTGGAACGACAAGGCAGGCTTAGTAAAGAGGAATTATATAGCTAGGGCCCGTATATCTTATCTCCTCATTTGTGCTTCCACGGCTATTATTTGTAAGAAAAATCTTAAGTCATTCTCAAGTTAAGGTTTTATAAGAGGGAACTGAAATCATTTCTGAAAGAAGCAGCGGAAAGCATGGGCAGGTTTTCTATGTCGCCCGTGCAGCTGCCCGCCCCACTCCACACTGGTGCACGTCCGGAGCGCCCCGCCGCACGGCGGCCGCGGGAAAGCGATGGCGCGCGCGAGCCGCGAAGCAGCACGATTCGTTCAGCGAAGATTCGTTGGCGCGGTGGCATGGACATCACGGCATACGGTGGTGAGCGGTGAACTGGTGATCCTGCAGGGCACTGACGCTGTGTCGTCGGGTAGATCAGCCACCACCAAGCATCGCTCGCAGACGCACGTAGTTAGTAAAGGTGTTTAATAAGCGAAAAGCGATTAAGAAGAACTCAGCACGGCCAGCGATCGATTCCACCCACTTTTCGTTTGCCCGCTTTTGCATCACATCCTGGATTCTCCCTGGAAAGCCATCGTGGCAGCCAGCCCAGCATTCGCCTTCCCCCGTCCTCTGCCCTGACCCAGAGACCAGACGAGAAAACCACAACTCCTACTCCTGCTACGAGTATCAAAATCTTGGAATGCGGACGGAGCGGCGCGGCCGGTCGTGTCTACTGTAACCTAACAGAGCAAACAGCACCGGGGGGAGAGCGGAGCGCGGGGGCGCCCGGCCGGCCCTCACGCCGCGGACCCAGGCGCGCCGTCCTCGGCGCGCTTCCGGCAGCCGGTGCCGTCCTCCGCGCCGCCGCGGCTCGTGAGCGTCTTCTTGGCGGGCCGGGGCCTGCGCTTGCGCGTGGACCACGCGACGTGGCGGTCGCAGAACAGGTACCCCGGCGCGGCCGCGGCCTTGCAGCGCCACCGCTTCCCGTCGTTCCGGCTGCACCTGGCGGCGGCGGCGGCCTGCGGGCCCGGCTTCGGCGGCGCGCCGTCGGTCCTGCGCGGGGAACGGGGGGGAAGCGGCCCCTGGGTCAGTCAGCTACCGCACCGCACCGCACCCGACGAGATCGATCTCGCGGGGACACCTGGAGAACGGCTTGTTCACACACACGTACATGTTCTCGGCGGCGGCGGGGGCCGGGTCGACGAGGACCACCCGCTTCTCCTCCTCCTCCTCCTCCTCCTGCTGCTGCTGCTCCGCCCCGTCCTCGTCGGCCTTGTTGTCCTCTTGGGGTTCGGGCTTCTCCTGCAGACACCACAAAGCGGTGAGGATCATAACCTGCTGCAGGCCGAGGCCGCTGTAGGCAGGCATGGCATCTCTCACCTTGGGTTGCTGCAGCAGCGGCGACGCGGAGAGCCCCGGCGAGGCGGCCCTGGCCGGGGTGCGCTTCCGGATCCTCATGGGCCGGGCCTGCCCCGCTCCTCCCTTCTCTCTCCCTCTTCCCCTGGCTAATCCCCACGCGTCGCGCTCGTCTTGGCTGCTTGATCTGCGGTGTAGTGCTAGTCCGCCGCTACCTTCCTCGCAAAGAATACGCCCGTTCAGACGGACACGGTAAATTTCCGCCCACCTTCCTCGCGTTCTATCGCTCGGCTCGGCGTTTTAACCACCAGGGAAGTGGGAAGGAAGTCAAGGAACCGAACCTGCTGGCTGCTGCCGTGCGCGTGAGCGAGGGCTGGACTCCGAGTGAGTCCCCCGGTGATAGAGGACGGACGGGGAATGTTCCGCTCCGCTGTGGAGGGGCCGCGACCGCGACCGCTGGGCGGCAGGGACCGTGGCGTCCACTGCCAGGTGGCGTCGACGCAGCGGGTAGAGTGGAGTCAGCGGACTCGTCCCCTTGCCTGTACCGGTCACTCCTTTGAAATCCGGCCGAATCGGAGTGTTAAAATGGGTTCTAATCACGTCAAATTAAAATCCATCTCAATCCATTCAACCACCTCGTCTCAGCGTTGAAAAGGTAGAACGTTCAAGTGAACCAAAAGGGAATGGGGCTCTGAATTTAAAACGCACACCATTGCCTTCAATCATTTCCTATGCATTTGGATGTAGATATTGGAGGTTGGAATCTCGTTTATTGAATTTTGTTTTTTTTTTCATCTTAAGTTTAGAGTTACAATCAAAACCCAATGCTTATGTCTATGACAGGACCCACGTATCATTGACACAGCCGACGACACGTACACAATCACACGGTGGCTTGTGGCTGAGAGGGAATTAATCGAAGCCAACCCAAGTCGGTGGGAAAGAAAAGCAACCCTATGGAGCCCACGTGAAAGTCGCCCACAGCTTGATCAAGGCGAACATCACATAGAAGCGCAAAGCATCGCACATGCAACGCAGACAGACTAGGGTTTGAAATGAAAAACGAGAACAACCGTATGCGCCGCGCCGTCAGAGTCCCAGCACGCTGCATGCACCGCCGGACTCTGCTGGCCACGTACGTACGGGGCCACGAACGGTTTGCTCAGACCCCGGCGTCTAGGCGCACGGCGCCGACCAGTGCGGCGCCCTCGAGGACGCGCTGGGCGGCCCCGTTGGCGCATGCAGCGCGCAGCCGCCGCACGGCCCGCCTGCAGAGCGCAGCCACCCACCGCAGCCGCAGCCTGCGGAGCGCCGTCCCCAGTAGCCTGCACCGCGACCTGCCGCCGCTTCGCCCGAGCCTGGCCACCGCCATCTTCCTCCTGCTCCTGCCCCTCGTCCCGCTCCTCGGCAGCGCCGTCCACGGCGGCGCAAGGTGGCCGGCTACTTGCTGCAGGCCCATCATCCTCATCTCCTCTGCTCTGCCGCGACAGGGAGCCGCGGCTCACCGCTCGCCTCGATCGCTTTTGTAATAGTGTGCCTGCAAGCGAGAGGTATTTGAAGGCGTTTTCCTTTGTTTCTCTGGTGTTGTTTATATATAATGGTGATGCTAACAAAACTTTGCTCATCATCTTGACTTGGGGTCAAAAGGTCGAGGTGGTTGTAAAGGGTGCGGCTCTGGATCGAGAGCAACAGCTCATCGCTGCATGAATCATACATGCACTGATGTAGGACAAAATTTGATCTGATCAAGTTCTGAACCATGCATAAACTCCTGCTGGCTACTCTGGCCGGAGTCGTACCTAATTTTATCTTGAACTGGCTGCTACCGAGGTGAAGCCAGCTCCCAAAAAGAGTGGTGCATATCAAAGCAATTTCAAGAATTTTCAGTCAAATACATGGTAAATTTAAACAAATCGATAGTAAATTTTTGATTCATCGGTGATACAGGGCGGACGGGGAATGCTCCGCTCCGCTGTGGCGGCAGAGAAGATTTGGGAGGGGCCGCGACCGCGACCGCTGGGCGGCAAGGACCATGACGTTGACTGCTTGGTGGTGTCTGGTGGCGTGGCGCCGCGGGTAGAGTTATAGATGTCCATACGTGCCGTGCCGGCCCGGGCATGGTTTCAGCGCGGCAAGGCCCGGCCACAGCAACGTGCCGTGCTGTGCCGTGCCAGCACACGCTTGCTGACCTCACGGCCTCAACACAGCACGGTAAGGTCGTCTTCGTGCCGTGCCGACACGGTGGCCCGGAAAGCCCGTCGTGTCGTGCCAACCTGGCACTTCGCTGTGCCTGCGCCGACGCTGTCGCCGCGGTCTCGCGCTGCCGTCGCTCCACATGTCGTAGCCGGGCGCCGTTCCGCGCCACTGTTGCCGGGCGCTGTTCCACGCCGCCGTCGCTCCACACGCCGACGCCATGCCGTTCCGCACCGCCGTGCCGCCGCAGCTGAGATGCGCAGCCGTGCGCATTTCAGTGGAGGTGGGGGAGGGATGCGTGCTGACTGGGAAAAGGAGGGACGAAGGAAGAGATTGAGGGCGGGGAAGGAGGGGCGTCGGCCGGGAAGAGCGCGGGGAGCTAGGGACGGATGGGCGGCGCCTGTTAGGAAGGCGCACGCGTGGGAATGGAGGCGCGCGGGTGGGCGTGGGGTCGGGTGGCAGCGTAGGGGAAGGGAGCTCACGAAGAGCATTTAGGGTTTGGGAGGGGTTGGTTTGAGTATATATATGTGGTTGATCATGGGCTGTTATTGGACATCTATAGGTAGAGTAGACTCGTCCCCTTGTGTGTATCAGTCAATCGTTTGAAATCTGCTGAAAGCGAATTAGAGTGTTAAAATGGGTTCTAAATCCACGACAAATTAAAATGTACCTCAATCCATTCAACCACCTCACCTCAGCATTGAAGAGGGCTAAAGTGAACTAAAATGGAATGAGGCAGTGAATTTAAACACACGTCAATACCTCCGATCATCTCCTATATATACATCTAACACACCATTTGGATGCAGATATTGGAGGCTAGAATCTGAAATTAGAATTTGGCTTCCTGAATTCTGTTCAGAGTCGGAATCGGAACAACACAATTCCTTGAAATTGGACTACAACTAGAAGTTGTGTTTCTCAATTTAGAGCCTGCTCCGCATTGGGTAAAATTGGATCCCAACTAGCTGGTAGAATTGGATTCCAACAAGCAGTTCTTTTACATCAAAACAATAGATTTGGAACTGTAAATCATTTCCAATATCAACTTGATGTGGTATTGAACCCAATTCAAGTACACCGTCTCGAATATCTACAACCAAATGAGTGGTAATTCCACCCATACCATTGAAGATTCACCAAATTCCTTGTATGCCATCATGTATCTATGACATGTGGATCTAGGACCCACACATCATTGACATAGCCAATGCATGTAGAGAATTACATGTTTTCATGGTGGCTCAGAGGGAATTAATTGAAGCCAACACAGTCGGTGGGAAAGAAGAACATTCCTATGGATCCCACATGGAAGCCATCCACATATTGATTGAGGCAAATAGTCCTATGGCATGATCCTCTTTTGTGTGGTGTTTGGTTGGAGATGGAATGAATGGAACCATACCCCTCAAATTGGGCAGACGGGGACATCCCCTATCCTCCCTGTCTCACGGTAGGTGGCATTGGCGCGGGGTGAGCTCGGCGGCAGCGGCTCGAGGAAGAGTGCTGCAATGACGGAGAGAAGAAGCACGACAGCCCGAGGATGAACGGGGCCGGTGGTCTGAACTCTACAGTGGGAGGAGCAGCGGCGCCCACAGTGCGAGTTGAAGTTGCGGTGGCACTACGAGCGGCGGTCACGTTGTGATGAGAGGGGTGGTGGGAAGAAAAAAATGTAGGATGGCACTTAACTCATGGTGTTATCTCTGATGAAATCCAATCCCCCAACCAAACAAAAAACAGGGATGGAACCATCACTCTCGACCAAACATTAGATAAAACAAGATGTCTTTTGTGTTCAACCAAGACTTCAGCGACCTCTTGGGAAGCGAGAAGTTCATTCATTATATGCGATTCAAGGAATAATAAATAAGCAGATATGGTGATTTGAACCGGCGGCCCTCTGACAGAAACCATGCGCCCATAAAATTTTGAGCTTTAATCCTCGAAAAAAAGAAATCAACCTTGTTTTGCGTCAAACGCTAGGATCATCCTATAAAAAAAAGGATGAAAACATCTCTTCCCACTAGCTTATACTAGTTGGGGTTGAGGACTTTGGTGGTTCACCTACCAACAAAAGCTGAAAAATCACAACCCAAAAAACTTTCCAAATCGAACAAAAATAAACGAAACACAAACTAGGGAGGGATTCAAGCCATCTCCCGAATTAGAAATTACAGTGAACTCGGTCAAAAAGAAGTGACAATGTTTGAATATTTTCTGTGTTCTTACTCCCTCCACGTCCAAACTGGTTGTTATTTTAGATATCGATACGGACTCCAAAATATAAGTTTGACCAATGTTTTTATTAGAATAAAAAATAAATATCTTAAAAAATTTATATTTTTGTTAGAATCACCCGTTAAGACACATCGATACATACAACTTTCAAGATTTAAGATAAATCAATAGCGACTTTCAAGATTCATAGACAAATCGATAGCCTGTTTGGATGTTGACAGATGTTGCGGCACCCGGCCAAGTTTCGGCTCGCAGATCGGCCGCCCCGATTTGGCAGCCTGTGCCCACGAAAATGAACCGCCGCGCAGCAGGCTCGGCCAAAGGACGCCAAATATTGGCCAGTATCCAAACGTGAAGCTCTGTCCGTTGTCAATTTGTCATCGACCAACTTTTGGCCGGCTGCTACGGGTACCGATCCAAACACACCTCGTAACTATCCAACTTGTTTGGACGTTGTGTAAGCACATGCAATCCGCAGCGTACTACAAAACACCGTTCTGACCTGTGCAACCGTGCGTGTGACGCTGTCGCGGACGGGGACTCGGGGAGCTCGCGTCGCGGCGCGCGGGAAAACGGCAGGGACACACCACGAGCCGGCCAAACCGACACCGCGCCTAGCCGGTGGCTAACCGTTACGTATTATTATTTACGCAGGATAAGCCCGATAAGCTCTGGCATCCTCTTCTCCTCCGTTCCCCCGATCCGCCCGCCCCTTATCGCCACCATGCTCTCCGTCTCCCACCCCCACCCCCAGCCCGGCGCGGCCTCCACCGCACCGCGCCACCAACGCCGCACGTCCCTCCTCCCCGCCGCCACCCCCGTGTCTCGCCGCCGCCGCGCCAGCCACATCGCGGCGAGCGCCATCCTGCTCCCCGGCGGCGGGGGCGGCCCGGGCGACCGGAAGCTCCCCTTCAACCCGCCCCCGATGGCGCCGCCGGGCCAGCTCTACCAGCCCTTCCACCCGCCGCCCTCCCCTCTCCCCGCCAGCTTCCGCAACCTCGACCTCACCCAGCGCCTCGAGGTCCTCCGCGACCGCATGGGCCTGTGGCACGAGTACGCGCCCCTCATCTCCGCGCTCGCCCGGGACGGCTTCACCCCGTCCTCCATCGAGGAGGCCACGGGCATCCCCGGCGTCGAGCAGAACTGCCTCGTCGTCGCCTCCCAGGTCCGCGACTCGCTCCTCGACGCGAAGGCCGCGTTCCCGCCCCACCTGCTCCCCTACTTCGACTCCCACGGCGGGCCCGACCTCCTCTACGAGCTCCGCTTCCTCAACGCGCGCCAGCGCGCCGACGCCGCCAAGCACGCCATCGCCCACAAGCTCGAGCCCAAGGGCGTGCGGGAGCTGGCGCGCGCCATGAAGGAGTTCCCGCGACGGTGCCTCGAGGACGGCTGGGCCGCCTTCGACCGCGACTCCCCCGCCGACTGCTTCGCCTTCGCGCGCCTCCGCCAGTCGCGGGAGGCCATCGACGTGGGGGACTGCATCGCCGAGCTCGAGCGCGCGCTGCAGGTCGTCGAGAGCGACGCCGCCAGGGCGCGCGTCGAGCTCGAGATGGGGCGCGCCAGGAAGAGGGCGGCCGGGGAGGAGGTGGAGGAGGGCGACGGCGACACCGCCGCGCGCCCAGGCGTCACCGTGGTGCGCCTCCAGTACGGCGAGGTCGCCGAGGCGTCCACCGTGCTCCTGCTGCCGGTGGTGAGGGAGACGGACGGCGTCGCGGCCATGGAGTCGGCGCCCAGGCGGACCAAGACGGACGTCGACCTCGGGCTCGTCGAGGTGGACAAGGCGTGGGCGCGGTGGGCCGTCGTGCCCGGATGGGGCCCCGTGGCCCAGGCAGCGGACGACGCCGTCGTCATCGAGCTGGCCGACGGGCGGAGGCTGCCGTGGCGGACGGCCGAAGAGGAGCCGGTGCTCGTCATCGCCAGCCGGAGCCAGAAGGAGGTGGTGGAGCAGGGGATGTACGTCCTCGAGAAGGAAGGCCGGCTGGTGGTGGAGAGGGGCAGGAAGCTGGCCGAGGAAGGCATAGCCGCGGCGGCTGCCCAGGTGCTGATCGTTGTCCGGCCGCCCAGGGACGAGGACGACGGGATTAGCGACGAGGAGTGGGACTGATCTGGAGGGTTTTTTTGGAAGGGTTTTTGGAGATGTCAGTTTCTGTTTCTCCATTGGGTGAAGTTTTCCCCTCCTCTTCACGCTCCTCCTGGTGAATAAAGAGAAACGAATTGCCTCCTTGCTTTCGTACATGTAAGTCATAGGAACATTCTGTAGCCTCCCTTTAGCCGTGCATTGCTGGCCATTGTTTTTCCTCAGTATATTTGCTAAATGATATGATCATATACATCACATGACATTACATATCTTTTACTTGTCTAAGTACTGGAGTAGCTCCTAGTACTTTCCAAGAACTGGACTCAATAGCCAAATGAAACTACACATCGTTACAAGGTAGCAATCTAATCTGCGGTTAGGACAATATCCAATGCTGCAGCACCCTTGATCCTGATTTCAAAGCAGCCATCTCCAAAAGCTATCAGGAGCAGCCATACGGATGAGAGTTCCAAGTCTTCTTTCGGCAAAAAAATTATCCTTGTGACCAGATGCAGCAGGAACATTGAACCCTCGTCTGATTTGGAGGCCCTTTTCCCCGATGGACTGCCTCTTAGAGATGGAGTCTCAACTCCCAGGAAGACGCAAGTGCAAGTGCCCCGTGAGCGTGAATTCTACGTTCACAATCGGGTATGAATGATTTAATACAATTTGGTCTGCCCCACCCTCAGAAGTTTTGATCTTCCATTATGCACGAACATAAAAATTAGGAGTCACCTGACAGAACCTGATGAAGAGCTGTGCAAATTCAGAACTCTCAATGTCAGACGTTGTTGAATTCGTAGACAATGGGTGTAATAGCAGCAAGGTTAAAAAACTGCAAGGAGAATCAATTCATCTGGGTGGTAATCATGATATGTATCACATTGGCCAAGATCAATAGTGAAATTTACACACATCATACTAAATAAGTGGCCATGGAGTATGGAACTATAGTTGAATAACGGCAATGAGCCTAAGCCATATATACTAATATAATGCTTTCATAGCAGCAGTCTCAGTGCACATGAAGAAAACCCAGGATTGCTTTTTTATCATTTGAATCATTTTAATTAGTAAAAATTATGCAGAGGCACATTATTGTTCTACCTTACAAAGGATTGACATTCAGAGCCCAATGAAAAACGACAGGTGAGAAGAAATATCACACATAGAGAAGGCTTGGATACACATGATGGAGATGAGAGTTAAGTGAAAAAATTGAGCAATCAGTTTTAATTCAATGATAATTTTTTTTATGATGGCATGTACAAGTTTTCTCACTGATATGAGTGACTCAAAGTAGGAAACTATAAAATGTAAAGTAGAAAACCATGTGTTATGGCAAGTATGTACCAAAAGATAAGTACATAACTATCAGAGAACCTAAAAAAGTAATGACACTGGACAAGTTAGTACTTTATTAGTGACCAAGGATTTGAGAGGGCGTACCCAGTGCTGAAAGTTCCCACACAAGGTGGCGGTCTAGGGAAGGGAATTTCTAGATAGCCTTATCCTTGCATAATTATATACATGATTCTACAAAAAGGCTGGCCCAAACCCAGCACCTCTAGAACACAAGTGGAGAGACTCTACCACTGTGCTAGGCTGCCTTTCTGATCCAGGATTCCAGAGACTGAGACTATATAAACTGTAGTTCAAAACCTGCAATGAGGATAAAACTAAATATGAGATTGAGCATATGTTCATCCCATGGTATAATACTCACAATTGGATTAATAATCCTGGAACATGCACAGTAAGACACCTTTTTGCTGAAACTACCTTTTCTTGTAAGGTTAACCACGATAAGTTGCATATTTTCGAGTGCCTTCTGCAATCTGGCCATTTTGTGATAGGCATAAACAGAGAGGCTGTGATACATTAGAACTGAAATATGTATCTTGTTTCTCTAATAAGACCACATATAGTGTCAACCACTCTTTCCTCTTTGGTGTGGATTTACTAATCGAGAAAGAAGAATTCAAGCATATCCATTTGCCATTAACTTCTTCCATGGGTCAGTATCACCAATAAGCCTATGTGAGTCTAAATACTGTATCAACTTTGTCACATGTTGGAGACTGGCAGATGTGGATAGGGAAGCCATGAGCTCATTCATTATATTCTGAAAATTAGAGCCGCAGTTGCTCCTAATCCATTTTAGGTGCTCAGTGGCCACCTCTACTTCACCAACGTCGGTTAGATTCTTCAGCAAGATGATGTTTGAATTCAAGTTCTCGACATTAGATGGAACAGAACACATAACACTCAATGCTGTTTTGAAATTACCTGCAAAATCATGTAGCAGCTATTCTTTAGATGAGTTACAAAAGTAATTTTGCTAGCAGCCAAAACTTCATTTAGGAAGCATACCTTGTTTGCAGAGTGCAAGTATAAACACACTCAACACGGAACTAGCCAATGCAGCATCCTGTGTCAAAGATTTCTTAAATATCTCCAGGGCCTGTTCATGTTTATTTTCCTGGCACAACATAGTGATGAAGGAAGTGTATGTCGCACAGTCTGGAGCTACTCCCTTCTGGAACATATGATCAAACAGCTGTTGGACCTCTTCACTTTCACCCATTTCTGTAAATTTTGTTATGAGTATATTGTATGTCTGCAGATTTGGGCTACACCCACTGGTGAACATCTCATCCCACAACTTCTTGGCCGGCCTAAGAAGGTCATTTCTACACAACGCTTCCATGAGAGAATTATACAGCAAAATGCCAGGCTCTAGTCTCTTTCTTTTCATATCCTTGAGTACATCATACGCCTCCCTCACCTTCCCAGCCTTCCCCAAGAATGACACCACCAAATGGTAATCTCTTAAATTTTTACAATAGCCTTTCTCCAAAAGTGCCCCAAAAATTTCCCACATAGTGTCAGCCTTTCTGCTCTTGCAAAGGGCGTCACAGAGGCGCACAAGAATCTCAGTACTTGGAAACCTGCCCTTCCCCACCATGAACTTGCAGAACATGGCGGCACCATCAGTATCAATCTCAGACACCGAACCGACCAAAATGTTCAGCACATCGTCGTCAATCGGGAAATCCCCCAACACAACCGCCTCTGCCATCTCCTTAGCCTCCGTAACCAGTCGATTGGACACAAACGCAAGCACACACTCCCTATAATCGTCCTTTCTCGGTGCGACCCCATGCTTTCTCTTTTGCTTCAAGACCCTTCCTTCCTCCTCCACCCTCCCCACCACCCTAAACCCCTCAGCCACTATCCTATACGCCACAAAATCTGGCTTCCACCCACGCAGCCTCATCTCATCCAGAGCACGCCAAGCATCCTCAATTCGTCCCTCCCTACACATACCGTCGACGACCATCGCTGCCACCACCGACCTGCTAACCTGGCTCCCCTGGCAGCTCGCTACATCCATCAGGCGCAGGACCTCAGCCAGTCCGCCATCTTTCCTTCCTACGGCCTTGACGAACACCCCGAACCCGATGGTGTCCGGCTCGACGGCTCCTGCCAGCATTCTGTCGAGCACCTTGCGCGCGTGCGCGAGGGAGCCAGCGGACGACGCGAGCGCGGCGAGCAGGGAGTTGCATAGCGGCGCGGGGAGAGGCGTTGTGGGGTCGGAGTCCGGGAGGAGGCTGAAGTGCGCGAGGGCGTCCGGGAGGCGGCCGTGGCGGAGCAGCGCGGAGGCGGCGAGGGCGCGGGTGGCCGGGAGGAGCGGGAGCCGCGCGGCGCGGGCGCGGGAGAGCGCGGCGAGGAGGGAGGGGAGGTGCGGCGCCACGGACGCGAGGTGCGCGTGGAAGGCGTGCGCGCTGGAGGCGGGGGCTGGAGAGGGAGAGGGCGGCGGGAGGCGGGGACGGGCGGAGACGGAGAGGGCGCGCGCGGCGGCGGCGGCGGCGCGAGGGAGGAAGGTGGAGGGGTGTGGGGCCATCTTGGCAGCCGGCGAGGAGGCGGGCGCGAAGGGGACTTCCTATCTGCTACCGCACGTGCCTACCGGAAGATAATTGAAGTGGCGAAATAAAAGGACCACGAAGATCCAAATAACACTTTCTCTTATTTACCTCGGTCACGCGTTCAATAATTACAAATACCTAATTTAACATCTCATTTGACAAATTTCAACATTTTGCAAATGCTAATTCAACAATTTATGCATCGAATGTTGAATAAATATAGGTCGAATGTTGAATTAGTGTAGATGAAATGTGAATCGGTGTTTGTGAAATGTTGAAACAGCAGATCTGAGACTTGGGAAGGTCGCGCGCGGTGGTGGTCCGGTAGCCACGCGCGGCGGCCTCGGCAGCGCGCGGCGGCGCACGGGGTGCGGCGGCAGCGCGCGACCGAAGCGCGCGGGGACGCGGCGATGGCGCGCGGGGTCGCAGCGGCTCGCAGGAAGCTCGCGGCGGCGGCGCGGGAGCTCGTGGGGGCAGCGGCTCTCGGCGGCGACACAGGAGTTTGCGGGGGCAACGGCGCGCGGTGCGTCGATGACAGAGGGAGCTGGGAGGGAGGTGGACGGTGGAGATAGTGTGCACGAATCTCAAACACTGGAAAATAGGTGTGCTATTTTTTTCGGAAGATCGATAGGATTTTCGGCGCGCGAAGATGGAATGAATCGAATGGAGCAGAGCCATGACTCCATGAGCCCACGACTGCTCTTGGGCCTGGAGGATGATTGGATCCAGCCTGCTCAGCCTCGGGCTGGGCTATTTGCTACGGCCTACTGACGAGACTCGACCATTCGTTCAACGAACGCGGAAAACGATTACACAAACGCACAATGAAGACGGAAACCTTTTGGATACGTAGCTATCCTTCGGTCGAAGTGCTCACCGGTGACCAGTCGCCCCCGCTGCAGTCGCCCCAAGATCTCCGGGCTCCGTCGTCCTCCCGTCCCCTTCGCTTCCTTCTCCGGAATCCTCCCCTTTCCCGCGGCTTCCTATTTTCAAAATCCTCGCTGGTCTCGGGCCGGGCCCCGTCCTACGCACCCACCCGTAGGCTCGAATCCTAGCGCCTCGCGTCGCCTCCGCGCCCTAGGGTTTCCCGGCCCCCGCCGCCGGCCATGGAGGCGGTGGTCGTCGACGCGGGCTCCAAGCTGCTCAAGGCCGGCATCGCGGCGCCCGACCAGGTGCCCCCGCTGGTGAGCACGCGGATCCCTCGCCCGCCTCTCAGCGCGCTGTGCCTTTTCCTTTTCCCGAGCTGTTTGACCATTTTTTTCCCCGGGGGGCTTTTGCTGGGCAGGTGATGCCGTCGAAGATGAAGCTGGATGTCGAGGACCAGGACCTGGCCGACGGCGCGGTGGTGGAGGAGGTGGTGCAGCCGGTCGTGCGCGGCTTCGTCAAGGACTGGGACGCCATGGAGGACCTGCTCAACTACGTCCTCTACAGGAACATTGGGTGGGAGATTGGGGACGAGGGCCAGATCCTCTTCACCGAGCCGCTCTTCACGCCCAAGGTGATGGATGCTCCTGCTCGAATGGAGCTTGTTCACATGCTTCATGTTGCGGTCCTGCTGGTGAGGGTGTCTCGGTGGTCAGTCGTGGCTCGAATTGTGTTTGGACAAGTAAATTTTGCTGAATTACTAATGGACTGGACTAGTGGGGCTTATTTTTGGCTTCGCTTAGTTATTGATTGGGTTGGGGTATTCTGGACTTGTGTTTGGGCTCTTAGGCCATGTTTGGATGCACCCAACTAATTTTTAGCTACACGAAACTATGGGAAATTAGTTGGTTTAGGTCGTAACATGTAAAACTAATAAATTAGCTAATAGGTATGCAATCTATTAGCACCAATTAGCTGGTTGGTTGTAGCTAATGAGCTAATTTTTAGCTGATTCTACCGGGGCCTTAACCTAAAATCATAAATTCCATAGCATTTGTTTATGTTTTTACATGCTCTTTTTTAATTGTTTCATGACCTCAAACCATAACTCTTTATCTATGCTACACGGATACGGATACGTGTATCGATATCGTACACGGATACGGCATTTTTCCAAAAAAAATCCGATACGGGAATACATTTTGATTTTTTTAAAATAAATAATAATATGCATATTAACTAAAAATGTAGCAAATTACCTTGCGATGGTATTGTAATATTGTCAATAACCACAGCTAATTTGCGTTTTGCAACTTGCAAGCATCTTCGCTCTCTATCTTCAGTTCGAGCAACAAGAAGGGCAAACAGGCAAACATAGACTAGTAAGAAGAGTAAATCGAGAAGAAATAGCTTCACTGGAGTTCGGATTTTGGAGCTTGCCATCGGGCACCGACTTCCGTCTCCTGCTCGTTGCGGGCGACCGGGCTTGGCTGGCGGCCCTGCTGCTAGCTGCTGAGGCTGGAGCTCCTCGAGGGCGAACGTGGCAGGTTGTCGCCAGGGCTGGAGCTCCTCGCGGGACGTCTGCTGATCGCCGGCGAACGTGGCAGCTCCTCGCCAGTGGCTCGTCGCCGGCAGGCCGCCACTCTTCCCCTTCCCCTTCCCCTCCTGCGTCACCCTGGGTGCGTGCGGAAGGAGAGGAGGCGGGCAGGCGGTGCGAGATGTTTCGTTCGGGGGCTAGGTCATCGAGGGATGGTTGTCTCATCTTGGGCTGGGCCATATCCTACGGGTCGATGTTGATACATACCGGACGCCGTATTACCGAGCGGATCGGAGGAGGGAAACGCGAACACGGTGCGGAAACGTTTCCCAGGTGTCCCCCCCCCCGCGCGCGCGCAGGATACATATCCGATACGGGATACAGCGCCCTGTTGACGTATCGGGGTAACAGAGCTCTTTATTAGATGGTCATGCCATATGTCCTCTAAACTCTGACATCAAACCTTTTGCTCCATCGGGATGTGTGTTGTAGCAGCAAATATTTGGAATTTTGGATAGTGTATGATGCATCTCTTAAGCAGGCTCCAAGCTTTGGATACTACTTTCTTAAAGTTTTCCCATCTTTCATTGCTCATGATTTGAGTGTCTAATGCATTGCTCTGGTAGGTTCTTTTAGTCCTTTTAAATTTGATTATAATTATGCACTCCTCTCTTAATGCTCTCTGCAGACTCTTCGGGAGCAATTGGTGCAGCTTATGTTTGAAAAATTCAACGTTTCAGGCTTTTATGCCTCTGAACAAGCTGTATTGTCACTCTATGCTGTTGGACGCATTTCAGGATGCACAGTTGACATTGGGCATGGGAAAATAGGTAATATCACCAAATCAAAGCATCGTTAACTTTGGTGGTTCAGGCTTTAGATTTCAGTTCTGTTGATCCCACATGTGTTTTTTTGTTTGTGTAGCAATAATATGAAGCTGTTGACCTTTTGCTTCTTCTATTTTGGTAAAAGGGCCTTGCTACATGTAGATTTGACAACGTGAATGTTACACCTATCCTCTAGTCAGTAGTCACCTTTCACCGTATGTATTGTCTTGATGCAAACCAGAACATATTGAAGGCTTTCAAGGAAAATATATTCGTTCCATTTTGTGCTAAAAAGTTGTACAATAGAATAGAATGGTTGCCTATTGACAGTGATTGATGATCTTTAAAGACATGGAAGAACATCACATGTGGATGACATAATCTTTTCACACAAGCAGTTAAAGAATGCTTATGTTACAATATGATACCAAGGGCATTGCTTCTACGCAGTTAATCTAGTCTTGGAATCAAGTGGTTTGTGGCATAGTGTTGTCTTGTGCTTATTCATTTGTGCATTTTTTATATAGCTCTGCCACAATTCTTCACCTAAATATAGTTTGCCTTTTCTAGTAATATGTGTATTATTGCATACCTTTCGCCCCAGATGGGTCTCTCTTTAGGTTCTTAAAGTAAAAAACACCCAATGTTTCTTTTCTCAACTTTACTGCCAATTAATAGTAATGAGTAAAGATGAAAATGAATGGCTATTTGAGGGCATGATACCTGTGCTGTTTATGGAGATTGAAGATATGATACTTGTATTGTATATGGAGATAGGTGATATAAAATGTTATTTTCTGGAGTCATTTTGAAAATGTACTTCCATAATATTACAAATTTTAATAGATTTGAAAATAAAACATAAATAGAATGTTAAAGTTGCATTTGAATGAAGAGTATGTGCCTGGAACGACACTCTTTCCTTACCAAAGGGAGTTCATCGTTTTATGAATCCTTACATCTAGCAAAATAACCAAAATGTATTACCATAGTAGTATATCCAAAGAAACAGTATGTAAGGGCCGTGTGTCTGGGCCTGGGACTACCAGCATGGCAGCCAAATGAGTCACATGAGGATTAGATTAGGATTATCTGGTTTGTTAGGGAAGAGATAAGGGCTGTGTACCTGAGCCTGGGACTACCAGCATGGCAGCCAAAGGAGACACATGAGGATTAGATTAGGATTGTCTGGTTTGTTAGGAAAGGGATAAGTTAGATTGATTCGCTTAGTTTGTTACTCAAGGGTTATCAAGTAAGCCTTCTATATAGAAGAGAGAACCATATACCAGCTAGGTTCAAGCAAGAACCCTAAAAAGCAATCAGGGCCTCCAGAGGGAGGTAGACTAGCTGGTTCTTCCTACTATCCTAACCAAATTCAAGTTCATAAGACTATGTATGAAGAGTACACCTGCTTGGCAACTTCTTTTTTAAATATTGAGTATTGACATCTTAGATGCCAGCGATTCTCAGTGTGTGCATCACAGTTTATACTCGTCACCATTAGCACAGTAAAGGAGCTAAGATGATTTCTTAAGCTATGGTTCAGTTATGGAAATGTTGCATACTTGCGCTTTAGAACTGTTTATACTTGCATCTATCTTGTGGTTGTTATTCCATTAGTCTTTAAAAGTTCTTATTCTAGTTTTTGTTTGTTTGTTTAGTGTAACAGTTTTTACTACTTTGTAGAAGACATGAGGCATAACGAATCTTGAATGTCTACCTTTAACTAAAGCACCTACATTATGGTTCAGTGGTTGCTGCCCAGTGCATATTTTACTTCACTAACTAGGATTTGCTGTCACAACTACCCTTTCTTTTATAGTGGTGTGCAAGTAATTCTGCTGTTGGAGAGTGATGTTTCCTTTTATTTTACCAGATATTGCTCCAGTTTGTGAAGGAGCTGTTCAACACATAGCATCAAAAAGATTAGAGATCGGGGGAGTTGACTTGACAAACCTGTTTGCACAAGAACTGAAAAAATCCAATCCATCCGTAAACCTTGATATTTCTGATGTTGAGAGGCTGAAAGAGCAGTATGCATGCTGTGCAGAAGATCAGTTGGCCTTTGAAGATATAGAAAGCTCGTGCCAACCTGAAAAGCACACTCTTCCTGATGGGCAGGTAAATTATTCTACATTGCTTTTGTTGTGAATGATGTGCCAAACATACAAGTTGGCCCTCTTAACATGTGATATTGATTTTCCACATAAAACCCATGACTGTTATGTCCTCTCTTTTCTTGACTACTTGTTGTCTTGGTCCCAGATAGTCAGATACTGTAATGAATCTTCACAAACTAGTCTGTTATAACTTCTCTCCAGGTTATAACAATTGAAAAAGAGGGACATATTGTTGGTGAAGCTTTGTTTCAACCACGCATTTTGGGCTTAGAAGATTATGGTATTGTTCACCAGCTAGTTACCAGTGTCTCAAATGTTTCATCAGAGTACCATCGACAGCTGCTTGAAAATACCATGCTATGTGGTGGCACCGCATCGATGACTGGTTAGTTATTGCTCTCCTATGCCAGATGCCTTTTGTTCTTGATGTGACCTTCATCTTCTTCAACCTTTTGTTTCAATGGTGAATGCATATCTATTAGCTAGATAGTTTAAAATTTCATGTACGTAACATATGTTTTCTAGTTCACACACATCTTCATTCAAGATGTAAATCTGCCTTAGGTATGAACTGATTGTGTGGATGCCAATCTATGCACTGTTAGTACTCTAGCCATCTCTGTTTCTATGTTCCAAAACCAAGGGAGAGAGAGAGTTCTCCTGTTACAAGTTACAACTTTGAATTTCCATTTGGTTGGCAATGAAACTGAAATCTGCTGTATCACTTGGGAATCTCTTGGTGCTCTTGATTTTTGTCCTGTGGATAACATAGTCAAATATTACGGTGAATATGTGGAGCGCACTGGAAGGTATTCTAGTTAATAAGACTTGGATAGAAACTGATTGTAGATATTGATATAAGCAGTGTGTGTGCGTGCTTTTGTCTCTCCTTTGTTTCTTTTATTAATGAAATGACATGCAACTTTCTAAAGCTGTTTGTTAATCTAAAAGGCCTTTTGGTTCTGCTTAGACTCACTCAATCATTGTGGTTGATAACTTCTTATCACTTTCTTTTCTCAAGGTTTTGAGGACAGGTTCCAGAGAGAAGCAAATCTGTCTGCTTCAGCAATCCAACCATCTCTTGTGAAGGTAAATCTCCTTGCTGCAAGCTTGTCAATCCACCCTTCTTGCTGGACTGGCCATTACTAACTCACAATGTTTCCTCCAGCCCCCTGAATACATGCCTGAGAACCTAGGTAGGTACTCGGCCTGGTTGGGTGGTGCGATATTGGCCAAGGTCGTTTTCCCTCAAAACCAGCATGTCACCAAGGGCGAGTACGATGAGACAGGCCCATCCATTGTGCACAAGAAGTGCTTTTAGAGACAGCTGCCTGGAACTAGCACAGTTGGTGCACCATTTGCTGTGTCATCGGGTATACAGGAGCTCACCTGAATGCTGCAGGTGCTGATGCTGGGATCCCACACCTTACGGCCCTGTGCTTGATGCAACCACAGTTCATACCGGACTGTTGTAGGTGGCTGATGCTGGGATCTATACCGTAGTGCCCTGTGCTGTTGATGCCTTTCCACCCTGCTGTTCTAAGCCGTTCATGGTCTTGTGCATCCGTCCCTCTGGCTCGGTTAGGTTGTATTCCCCCTAGTAGTAGCTTATTTAAGAGTGCAATCCAGTTTTAACATCGGCATTCATTTGTTAGGACTTTTAGCTGGTTGCCCATATGCACCTGTAGTATCAGAAAATTTAGACGATTACTTTTGCAATTTGCACTATATATGATCCATTATCTTTTCAGCTAATACTAGTGAAATAGTGGCTTAAAATATGCGTGAGGCTGGTCGCATCGATTTGTTGCTGGATTCATATAGATTTATTAGTTTGTACGGTGATTTGCTAGATACATAGAGTCTGTTTGATTAGAGAGCAAGGTATGATCGAATTGTTCCATCCTTGGTTCAGAGATAGTCGGTTAGGATGAGGGTCAGGAGGAACGGGATAATTGATTCGTCATCTACAATTATACATTTTTTTACGGTGGTTCGAAAAAATAGAAACCGTCGATTTAACGGTTTAAAAATATGCGGTATCATGGTACCGGTATTCGACGGTACCAAATAGTAGGATCCGGTATAAAAAACAGTGAGACTGGTATTCATATTTTTTATTTTTAAATTCCACACAAAAACATAAAAACTTTTAAAAATTAAAAAAAATAGTGGTACTGTGGTGGTGGTGGGTTCTATATCTCCCACATGATCCCCACTTTTCTTCCTCCTGTCAGAGTCACAATCCGCCGCCCGGGTTTGGCGGTGGCTCCGGCAGTTCGTCGTCACTCTTGCAGCCCGCGATCGCTCGAACTTGATCGCGTTCGCTGCTCACAGCGCCCTGCAGTGTCTCTTCCACTGCGTGCCCGTTCTTGGTCACAGCTCTCTGCCGCCCTATATCCGTGACTTGCCAGTTGCCACCGCCCGTGCCGCACTCCCGCCACCGCTTGGCGCTTTACCACCTGCTCTGCATCTAGCCCCGTGTGGGAAAGAGACACACCAGCCGACCAGCGGGAGGGAGAGAGTGGCGTCGCCGGGTGGGCTTACCACCGTTGCTAAAATATAATATTTATCGACGACTAGTTTGTTTTTAAACTAAAATACGATGAATACAAAATGGAGAAAGTACTGCCTAAGAGTGCATTTGGTAGGGATTTCTTCAATGATGGGAGAATCCAAATCAAAAGCAATATAGAAACGAGAGAATATTTATCAATTGATTTAGGGAAAAGGTGAAAAACACGTTTCTCATAAGAACAGATAACACCTTTCTGTCTTCGAGGAACTCAATCCTCACCGAAAGGCTTCGAGGTCGAGACATATTTTAGGTTCTGTCTCTTTACTTGCAACACCATTAACCTATGATTCTATGAATAATTTTGGGAAGATTACGATACCAAAACCGGGGGCAACCTTGGATCCACGGCCCGCAGCTTTCTTTGTACTCGTGTGCTTGTCAAGGGGTTGAATATTTGGCAGACTTCTTTTTTTTATATATATAGTTTGGACTCAACGTATGGGTCATGATGTGCAGTGCAAAGTGTCAATAAACCAGCTCTCAGTCAAAATCCGTATGCACAGCTACTACACAACGATAACTGCCTCTCACCTGTCTCACCAACCCCCCAAAACATCCATCGTCGGTAGCATCTAGCATATGCCCATCTCCTTGGGGGCAGACTATTACGTTATCATTTCAGAAAACTGTGGAAAAATTGTTGTCATTTCACAAACCACACCTTCCTCTTGAAAAGAATCAGAAGTATTGAAAACAGTCAAAAACGAAAATCTGTAATGGAAAAAAAAACACTCATCATAACCATTAGTTATGTTAAATATTTGTTCACAGTATGCACCTTACAATTCATTCAACAGCTGTTATATATTCACACAAATGCACTAGTATACGATTTTTATAAAAAAGAAACGCTAGTGTATGGTTAAGCTTGCGCTAAGTACACTGGTGTCTGTCTAAGATTTGGTATCTAAAATGTATGTTAAATTCCTGTGTCAATACGGTTTGCATATAGCTTGATTGAAAATATGCGTACAAGAGAATTAAGTTTCTTGGTTAATTGAGAATTTCTGTTATGGTGTTTTGCCGCTATGAGTACCTTCTCATAAAAGGTGGTGCTTTCCATTTGCAAATATATGATATGATATATATTTTTTCTAAAACTTTGATCATTTGTCTTAATTTTGTTGTGAGTTCATTCATCTTATTCAAAAAAAATTCCATAGCTTAACATTTACTCCCTCCGTATTTAAATATAAGTCGCGTTTGATTTTTTTTAAAACTTTGATCCTTCGTCTTATTTAAAAAATTTGTGTAAACGTATAAGAAAACTAGTCATGCTCAAACTATCTACAATGGTAAAACAAATCCCAATAAAAATAAATGACAAATTATAAAAGTTTTTGAATAAAACGAAGAATCGAAGTTTTGAAAAAAAAAATCAGCCGCGATTATGCTTTTTACCACGACTAATGGTAGTTTAAGTACGATTCATCTTTTTTTTACCACTAATGGTAGTTTGAATATGACTCGTTTATTTTGTACGACTAGATGTGTCCACAACAACATACTTCCTCCTATTGCCTTTATTTGTCGTCAAGTCCAAAATGATTCGGTGGAATCATATTAAAAAATGGAGGTAGTACGGTCTACTAATAAAGCGACAACAGAATTTCGTACATAAAAAGTTGTCAATGGTACTGTTTGCAAAAAATCAATGTGTGTCTGCCCCTTTGCGCAAGAAAGACGCATCGATGAATCAGAACTCCGTCCTAATCCCAAATTCGACACTAACTAGAGATAAGGACGCCTTAAGCCGCACGGCACCAGACAGAGACACCACCATACCGGACCCACGGGAAATGCCATGACGGCCCCACAAACGAAACCAGGGCGCCTCCAGGAAAAAACCGCCACCGGTTTGGGTTTTGACCCGTCCCTCCCCTGCCCCACTCGAGCCCAATCCCATCCGGGCCGGCAGGCGTCAGCCCGTAAATATCCGGGCCAGCGAAGCTGTCAAGCTGCCATGTCGGCCCGGACCCCTGCGGGCCCCGCGTCGCGGTGCGGGTCTCCCCTACTCCACCTGCGCGTGACGCGAGGCCACCGAGTCCCGACGGCGGGTAGATATTTATTTCGGGATATTTCCCGTGTGGGTCCGCCCCGCGACGTCCCCGGACGCCGAACCGCCGTACCTGAATGACAGGTGGGACGGGGTGGTTGTGCGGCCGGCGGCCCCACGTTGCAGTGACCAGAGGGCCGAGCGGCGGGTGCGCCGAGGCGTGATGTGTGAGCAGGCCCCCATCGCCCGCTCCGGTGCGGGACACTGTTCCTCGTCGTCGCCCCCCGTGTCCCCGCGAGTGGCAACAATAAAAGGGTTGGAGTTGGACTCGGCAAGAAGCAATCCAGCGAGCTAGAAATAGGTATAAACGAATCCACACCCAGGGGGGAGTCAGGTCAGGAGAGGCAAGCCGTTCCAATCCAGTCCAGTCCAGACCAGACACAACCGCCGAGGGACGCGGCGAGGTTTAGGCGGGGGTTTGTCCTCTCGCGCCGCGCGATTCAGCTCTCGCCGCCGTCCCGGCGGGGAGGGAGAGTCGGAGGAGAGAGGAGGTACGGTGGGAAAGCCAAGGAGGAGGAGGAGGCGGGCGGGACGCGCGCGCCGATGCGCAAGTTCCAGGACTCCGTCAAGGCCCTCGAGGCCGACATCGAGCACGCCAATGCGCTGTGAGCCCTTCTTCTCCCCTTGCTTGCTTGGTGGTGGGAGCTATAAAGGAGGCGTCTTGGGTCGCTCAGCCGCTTGCCTGCTTGCTTGTGTTTGTGCGAGGGGGGCGCAGGGCGTCGGAATTCCTGAGGGACTACGACGGCTCCGTCATCCAGATGCGCATGGCGTACAGCGCCGTCGCGCACTTGCTCGTGCAGTGGGCCGACTGCAAGCTCGCCGGCGCGCTCGGCCTCCTCAAGGTCATGCTCTACAAGGTCTCGCGCCCCCCGCACCCGCTCCTGTCTCGATTCGGCTTTGCAGGCTTGGTTGCTCGGCTGCTGACGCCTCTTCTCGGCCGCGGCGCAACAGGTGTACGCGGACGCCTCGTCGGCGCTTCCGGACTGGGAGAGGGAGGCCAGCGTCAGGGAGTTCTACGGTAATCCATCCTCCCCATCACGCCATTGTTTTCGTCGATCGATTCTGACGGCGTTGCGTTGCGCAATGATGGATTGATGGCAGGCGTCATCTTCCCGTCGCTGTTGCAGCTGCCGAGCGGGATCACCGACCTGGACGACAAGAAGCAGAGGACGCTCTGCCTCAAGAAATTCAGGAGGAAGGACGAGGAGCTCTCGGAGGTGGACACGGAGAGGGAGCTCGAGTGCGGGATCTGCCTCGAGGTCGGCCGCAGGATCGTGCTGCCCGACTGTGCGCACACACTGTGCGTGCGGTGCTACGAGGATTGGTACGACCTCTTTTTTTAACCTTACAATCATTCGTTAATTCATTTGGTTGGCCGTGACATAAACGTGCAAGAAGGATAATTGTTTGCTGTTACTTACCATGCCTGCGGCAAATTCGACCATGTTAGCGCATATCTAGCAAAGTACTGTAGCTATCATGGGTTCTGAAGCAGGATTACAGTCAGGTGAATTAGTGAATGTTGTTCGAAACTTTGGATTGGGAACCATGGGAGGTTTGTTTATGATGAAAACAGACTTGTTTATGAAGTGTTGTTCTGAATGATGCAACTTCAGTCTGTGGGTGGTAGGCTGGTAGCTTTCGGACCCTTGTCACAACTCACAAGTCTCTCTCTCGATCGTTAGTCGATTGACAGAATTCCAATTTGTCGATGCAAGCTGAGCAACTTGCAGCGTCATTATTATGCTAGGAGAGCGTAGCAAGCGTTTTTTTTTAATCCATTTAGTAATTAGTAGTCTAGTTGGTAACTCAGCACTACAACAACTAGTTATAGCTGAAGCGTCACTTTCATTGTGGTTGCATGACTATCGTCAGAGCAGCAAACCTCTTCTCTTCTAGTATGTTTGATACCGAGGGTTTGAACTCTTAAGATCTGCATTCACCTTGGGGTCTAAGATTTATATTTGCCTCAAGGTATAGTTGGCTAGTAACAAATGAAGTCAATGTGATATAACCTGTCAATGGTTTCATTCAGCTTATCACTTTGTTGAGTCAGGAGGATAAGCTTCACTCTGTTATGCCAATATTTAACTTCCACTAGATATTTTGTTCTTTGCCTCATCATCAAGCAACAAAGCATCGTCATCAAGCATAACAAATGTGTCATTTCCCTCCCAATCTGTCATATTCACATTCTTCACTCTATGACAAATCTGTGGAATCTATTAGTTCTGACCATCCTTAATACCTCTAATACAGGAACGCCAAATCAAAGTCCTGCCCCTTCTGCCGCGCCTGCCTCGAGGAGGTGAAGCCAGCCAGCCTGTGGACGTACACCGACGACAGCGACATTGTGGATATGGATACCTTGACTAGGGAGAACACTAGGCGGCTCTTCATGTACATAAATAAGCTGCCCCTTGTAATCCTTCATGTAGCTGACCTTGATATTTACGAGTACCGTATCAAGTAAAATGTGATCCTTCATGTACATATCGTTCGTAGGGGAGTTACTCAGCGTAGCGGTGTTGCAGACTCGCTATGCCTTCTTCAGCGCACTCGGAAGTTGGAGTCTAATTTTTCCATATTCTTGTTTCCCCACCGAACAGTGTTAAAAAATTAGCCCTAGCAGCATCAACCTGCTGCCAGCCAATCTTCCTCAGCACTAGCGAAAATAGAATCTATTGAGATGGACATGCAAAATTACATATTACGTATGAAACCAAAGGCATGATGTTTGTTAACGGGTTCAGTTGAATTCTACATATACACGGTACGCATCGGTCGATTTGGGATCTTGGCATGTGCTACCTCACCTCCCTTTCATCATTTTATATGTCGCTACATCGTCATGGTTACAATATTAACCCTCTTTTACTTATGAGAAATCTGGATTACAAGGGTTTAACATGAATTTATTTATGAGGAATCTATGCTACACGAGTTAAACCTGAAGTCTACTCTATACTGCTTACAAACTCTCAAGCCCCATCGCAACCTCATTTGTACATATATTCGACATATATTTTAACAAATTGCACCTTGGTGAGTATATCATGCCGCTTCGAAGTTCTCAGGTACGAACTTCCTTGTACGTCAGATCTGAGTTGTTGCCTTTGTTGCTTGATTAGAGCTGCCTAACTAGTCTGGCTTTCACAAACACAATAAACACCAAGACCCATTGCTATCATTGCAACTCAACACTCTACGACTCAATCTGCAACTATGCAACCTTCTACTTATTATCCCCCCATCTCTATCAAGAAAAATTAGATTCATCTAGCCATGCCTGACCCCTCGAAGCATGGCCGCATCATACGAGTTAATTGAATCAAATACCATGCTCTAACCGAATAAACACATGGCGTTGAGAATCGGATATTCACCATCTGAGTCATATATAAAAATTACCCATATTAGCCTTGCTCTTTTATCTCCACTACCATGCTACGCCTGACGTCTTACACCGTAACTGTTGCCCTGATAACTAGATTACTCTAGTTGCAAGTATAGGCATCCATAGTCTATATACTGCTTTCCAATACAAGACCGGGTATGCCATCACGCCCTTCGGTCCATGCTTCAGAAACCCATACATACATTTTTAATTGATCCACACCCTTACTGATTTGGAAGCATGCAAATCCATCTAATTCTAACATGTATCCTTGGTTCATGCCATGGGTACGTTCCCATGCTACAAAAGCACAACAACCCTATCAACCATCATCCTCCCATGTTGTATGCCATTGTTGCTGATGATCTTGTCGTTGCCTTTGCCCATGGCCTATCTAGCTTGTCGGATCTTCACCACAATACATTCACCCTTCAAGTAAACTATCCGCTAGCCATCCTAAACTTTCAATGATGTATCCACGAATTGTTTAGCTTTGGTCTATCAGTTAGAGATAGATGCTAGTAGGCTGCTCTAGACATGGACTTGGCCAGCATACCATATGACTCCGTCGCTTTTGAGCATCTACTGAAGACCGAACACCACCAACACACTCTGCTGATAACCAACAAATTACATAATCAATTTCCCCTCTAACATCGTCGCTGCCCGTATGGCATATAACCTTATTTGCCAATCACTAAAAAGAAACCTTGCTTGAAAGTCCAATGGCCCAACCTAACCATGTTTACAGCACAGCCCCAACAAACTCTGAGTCCAAGTGCTACAAGCGCCCACTGCTACATGCACACAACGCACCAGTAATACAAAATTTGTAACCTTAACACAAAATCTTGTTATCCATACTACAAAATCTTGTTAACCGGGGCAATTGATCGAGGCTAACATGTACCACCGAAATAGAAAAAAAACATAATGGATATTAGTAGGAATGAATACCATAATACAAAATCTAGTTAATCCGTGCAATTGTATCATTTCCATAAACTTAACACTATTTTCCACAATCATGAGTCAGATATATTTCTGATTGATCCGCAAGCATTTCTATATATAGATTGTACTATTGTTGACAATACATACCATCATGCATATTATACATCAGCCGCACATCAGCCACGCCATGCTCGCACTACACAAACAATTAGTCAAGGAATGATTCAATGAAACCATCGGCCTTATTTATATTTATGAGCAAACCAAGTTAAAAGCTGAGAGGAATTGGACTCATGCATGTATTTGACACGTATTCTAATAAAAAGCAGGACCTGCAGTTCACAACAGGATCAATGATGCCTCTTCCCCCACGGATATGGGTGTAATCGGATTGAATACGGATGAATATTGTTTGTACCATATTTGTTTTATATTTTTTCTTCGGAATCAGATCGGATATTGATCAAATATGTCGGATAAGACTTAAATGATTATCGGCATAATATTTACTTAACTTTGAGTACTACAGATCGAATACTGAATATCTGGATTCGGACACAGATCGGATTTTAACTATTCTAAACATATCTAGACTCAGATAGAAACGGATAATATTCGTACCATTTACACCCATACCCACGGACAAGTATCAAATCATTTCTTTCTCACTCAATGACAATCATGTCCACGATCGAGCAAGCAATCAACATGGTCACAAAGTAAATTTTCCTCTTTGCTTATTTTCCTTACGTAAGAACAGAGCAACAGCACCTCCCATAATAGTAGCAGAAGCTGCAGCTTGGTTTCATTGTACTTGCGGTTTAGTTACTCTATGTATATTCACCCTATTCCTCTTAAAAGAAGTAGCTCCCGTAGCTCAGTTGGTTAGAGCGTTGGTCTTATGAGCCGAAGGTCGCGGGTTCGAGCCCCGCCGGGAGCATTTTTTGTTGTTATGATGTTTGTTTTCATAATCCAAAGCCATTGCAACATCATTTATGTAGTTTCTACTGTTTTACTTTTTTTGTTCATAGTCCTAAGTCACTGCCATTTTTTAATCGGGCAAAGTATCCCTCATATTTAATTTTGATAGGAAAAAACCATGATTTATTTTTGTCACACAAAGCAACCTTCATTTACGTCAAAGTCATTTCTATTTTGTTGCAAAAGGCATCATTCATTTATGTATTTCTTTACCTTTTTATGGCATACAAACCAATCACTCATCACACATTTTTTAGCACAAGATATGAATTGATTCATGTAATTTACAACTTTATTGTTTTTGTTTTTTAACTTAAGCAAAAATTTCATTCCACGCGCAATTCCTTTTACTATATACAAATAATATATCCCAAATATTAACCTTTTTTACTCTACATAAAGCATGACGGTCATGGACTCGAGGTTTGCTTGGACCTTCTTTATATTTATTATTCACACTACATTCTTAACAACAAGTTTTACGATGATTGGAATTAATGTGAGCCCTCTATTTAATGAGATCTAATGGCTTCAAAATTAAGAATGACTAATCAAGAAGTACCAATGAGTGGGAGTACTACCAAAAAAGAGTGGGACTAGTACTAACAATACGTGGGCTCAGTACCAATTTTACAATTTTTAAAAATTTAAAGGGTAAAAAAATATTCCATATTTATAATCATATGAGAGTACCATGGTACTTATCAGTTATCCTGAAAGTACTATTAGTACTTATCAATTATCCTGAAAGTACCATTGGTACTTTACAATCATTGTAACGAGCCACTTTTTTTAACTATTTTTATTTTCTAATTTTACCCAAAAACATCTATCCCTTACAAAACTCTTTTATTGTGCACATGGCATCTATCACGGACACATTTTTTACTTCATACAAATCTTTCTTTTCTTTTACCGCAAATAATGCATTGACACAAAAAAAAATTGTACACCTCGTTTGCCCACAATGGTTTTCTTTTCACCAAAAAAATCCATCCCACACTCAATTTATAGGCATTCTGAATCTCACATGTATCATATTACTAGCTTTCCTATGATAAACATGGCAGTGCTCCTTTTTACTACACATAAAGACAAAACATCCATTTCACATGCAATTGGTATATTTTTCTGAATCTCAAACGGATCACCCATGTCTTTCTTAGTTCTTACATACACATGACATATGCTTGTTGAAGGAGTTGACAGGCTCGAGGCCTCGAGACTAGGTAGTACTCCTAGTAGATGTTCCCCTCGGAGCCACCCACAAGTACCACAGCGCTGTATGGAGCATGGCATCTCATGGGCCCCTACCGATACGCGACACACACTGCATCTCATGGGCCAAGAAATCGCCATCCCATGGAATGCCATCTGTTCGTATAGGTCGGCCCATAAACGAATATGATTCTTTTTCCCTTTTCCTATTTTTTGCGGATTGTTTTCACTCTTCACGATCCTAATTTATCTCGTGTGATATTGCATAACACTTGTTTAGTGATGGCTCCTAATAAGTTCTAACTGCTATCCATGCATGTTTCACAGGCGGCAACAATCCAACTATCCAGATAGAGATCGGCATTCCTGCAGGCTGCGCAGCCAGGCCGCACGAAAGCACTTAATTTGTTAAAAAAAGTAATGAGTGTCTCTTTCTATTAAGGGTGTCAAGTGCGTCCAAGGTTTGGAGATTTACAAATGGTTTCTGCTACCAAATTGCACCATGTTATCAAGCATTGGCCATTCAATTCAGAGGATGGAGCTTGGACTTTTTGAAGAAATTCATCGGTCATCTTCTATTGGATATTAGTTCGTACTAGTTGCTACGGATTATTTCACCAAGTAGATTCACTAAGTAGACTGAAGTCGTTTTCTTAAAGAATATGACACATAAAGAGGTAATCGAGTTTATTACTGAGCATATTATTTATAGATTCCGTATTCCTCAAACTTTAACTACATATTAGGGTGCTTCATTTATCTCTAAAGAGGTGTGTCAATTCGCTGAATCTTATAAGACTTAGTTACTCAATTCATCTCCATATTATGCACATGCCAATGTTTAGGCTACGTCTAGTAATAGAACTATTAATCTTATTAAGAAAAAAAATAGATGAACATCCTCGGCGATGGCATGAAATTTTATCCGAAGCTCTATGAGGGTCACCAGATAGTGAATTGGTACCATATATAATGCGCAATTATTATTTTTCTATTCTATATACAGTGTATAAATATTGTTTTTCACATCTTTCTCGCTCGGTAACACTAGCCTAGATGGGCGCCACATGGGTCGAGAGAGAGTTCCGGACCCGGCCAGCTACGTGCGTGGCGGTTCCAGACCCCTCCGCAGCGCGGGGGCGTGTATGCCCGCGGACCCAGTACCTCGCCAGTCCCTTCAAAAATAATTATAACGGGCTTTAATTTGGTCAACGGCACATGGGATATTCCTAGGAACATTCCATCAGGCATCAGCGGTTGCCTCCTCGTTTGGACCGGAACGATGATGTTGATGTACTTGTTGGTTTCCCATGCCAACTTGGTTTGTCCCGCCGGCCAAGCATATGCATGCATGCAGACATGCACGACAGAACTTGTGCTCGTGATCTAGAATGGACATTATGGGCGTTAATTATCCACCGCGTTCATCGATACCGCATGACATCATACTACACGTTACGCGGTTGGATAGTACATTACGTGTTCACAACCGGAACAACAGGTTAACTTATGCGCATTGCGTTAGCTGGTTGAAATTAGCTAGGGGTTAATTGATTTGATATGTTCATCATGACGGCCTGTGAGTGCCATTAACAATGTCTTCGTCGTCTCCTCATGTCCGTAGTGTCTAGACTTCTTACGCATGAATATAGCTCTAATGGCCCTTGAGCAAATATGACACTATACCTCTTAAACTTAAATGTCCCATTTAGATCTGCTAAAAATTAGCTAGCATTAGATGCAACCAACTAGTTAATTAGTGCTAATAAATTGCACACCAATGAGCTAATTTATTTGCTATACATGTTTAGATCCAAATCCGCTAACTTTCTATAATTTTGTGTAGCTAATAATTCTTTAGGTGCACCCAAACGGGACCTAATTATTTCATTTGCACCATAAAAATCGATGAAATGCACAATAGTACTAGCTAGTTTCATGCACTTAATTCTGAAAAATAAAGGTAATATTACAAGCTAAAAAGTAGCATGGTTAAACTATTATGATTAACTTCAGGGACATGCCATATTCTTGTACACTCAGCAAACTTTTAGCGTCCTGAACCTTGTAAGGTCATGTTGTATTCTTCGTGCACATATTAGGCTGAGTCCAACAGACCGTCTATTCTCATCATCTGTTTCAAACTTCAATCTGTGTACAATGTTACTACAATGTCATTTTTTTACTATAAACAATCATTTATACGATATGGTGGACTGATTTTGGACCCTTTTCTAGCCTGTCCCTCGGCTGTCGCCTCGGTGGCCTAGGCTCTGTGACAGGCCTGTATCACACGTAGCGAGAAAGAGATGACCCCAACGATTTAAAATTAAGTAGAAGCATTCGGTCTTAATGGGTCATAAAAAAAATCTTAGTTTTGCCAACGAAGAGAATACTTTTAACGACCTATTAATGACTTAAACAATCAAACATATTAACTGATCGAATAAATCCTTCGAAACCCTACTTTCACGGGCGATGAGGATTTTTTAACAGCCATTATTTCATTTCCTTTTATGGTAGAAACTTTTTTTATTTTTTTATTTTCCATTATGTATTCTTTTTTCTCTCTATATATATTCTTGTGAAGTTAGATTTTTATAGATAAAGAACATTATGTCTAGAAAAGTGGGCTAATTTTAATATAAAATTATAACATTGTTCTCATGAACTTGGAACTGTTTGTTTTGATGTTGGATATTCTTCTTCTAAACCTCAAACATTATACATTGTTTTGAAGCTAGAATATTTTCTTTATGAAGATGGAGCATCGTTATCTTAACTCTAGAATTTTTTATAACATTAGAACATTCTTGTGTGCGCTAGAATATTTTACTTAAGAAACTAACTGCGTGTACCCGTACCAAGAGTGCCCTCAATGGCCCAAGAACCATGCTTGGGCTGAACTCGGCAGGCCTAGGAACGCGGCGACCCTGCAAACGACCGCCGGTCGTGTCACCCTCAGTGAAACCCGACCAGCGATCGGTCGACCCCACGACTTGAGGGGCAAGGCCGGTTGTGTGACCGAAGCTCGGGCCATGCCTCTAGAGACCCCTCAGTCATAGGAACGGCCGGAGGAGCCGCATGGGTGAGGAGTGGCGCAGGACCCGAGACCGTACTGCGTGCGCCCGCAAAGGCAACTGCGGCGACACACGTGTCAGGCGCATTGAATGGGGCCTTCCCCTCCGCACCGGCGCCTGACGCGTTGACACCTCGCCGCCTCACAGAACGGCGAGACAATATATGCCACCAGTCGTCATCACACTTTATCGGGAGGCAGAGCGACGCGTCACGTCTCGTCTCCCCCGCATTTAAAACCAAAGGGGACACAACACTCGGACTGCCCCAACCGACCTCGATTGAGAGGGCGGCAAGTGTCAGTCGTTCCCCCGACTGCTGAGGGCTGTGCCTCCTCCGGTCGGTCGGCCTACACCCAAGGCATTAATGAGGGCCTGTGATGACGTCACATCAGGCGTGCCAATAGAGGTCAGCCCTCCTGCGCACAAGCGCCTATCATGCCGCCGCCCACTACCTGACAGAACGGCGTGTTGCGATGGGTTGTGCACCATCATTATGTTTGGACGGCCTGTCAGATATATACCGTCCTCTCATCGTTTAAGACAAATGGGAGCATGACGACCAGGCAGCCCCCGACTGACCTCGGTCGTGGGAGCGGCAACGCCAGTCGTTCCCCGACCAGTGGGGGTCAAGACCCCCCCTCCCCCCCGACCGATCAGTCTCGACATCACCATGACAAAGGATGACTCAGAAGGGCCACATGCCAGACGTAGGATATAAGACGCCTTCTCTTCTTTCTTCGAACCCCCGATGGCTAGGATCCCTCACATATATAATGGGGAGACAGCCATCGGGGAGCTCTAAACTCTCATCTGTAACACCAAGAAATACACAATACAAGCTCAGCACGCCACAATGGATGTAGCGATTCATCCCAAACCACTCTAAACCCTCTCCCGTGTTTATCTCCGAACCGTGAAGATTCAAGCCATTTGAGACGGCAGTCCGCGAAATCCCCCATACCGTCTATAAATTTACTTGTCGTGGGTAAGAAACCACAACACTAACATGTTTGTTATGAACATAGAATATTGTTCTTTTAGATGTAGAATATTTTATCATAAATCTAAGAAATATAATTCTTATGATCCCGACGTAGTCATGGATTCCAGAGTTTAACGGCTTTGTTCGTTCAATGGTAGGTGACATCCATGTCGATAGCGAGGTGTTTTTGGCGACTTTGTCAATCTTGAGATGCCAATCCAGCCCTATATGGAGGTGCTCATTGGGCTAGGGAGCAGGGTACAATGTGTGTATTCATTAGAGCGAGTGTATGTGTGTGTGTAAGCACTTGCGTCTGTATTGTGTATCGGAAAATGTTAATCAATGTTGGCCCAAAAGAAAGATTAACACTTAGTGGATTGATTTTTGTTATCCTTTTAAGGATATTCCCAATCTATTATATTTTGTCATAATATTCAAAGTTTGCATGTCATACGATATTATACAAGAGACAACAATCTCAGTGCATAATATTATGGATTACATTTTGGTGCCAAAAATAATTAAATGCTAGATGCATGTAAAAGTATGAATTGTCGGTGGTTCAGATTTCAATGCCTACGTGCACAACTAGGTATCTCTCTCAAGATACCTTTTTTTTCTCACCTCTTGACTCTCATGAGACATAGCAAAAATACTTACATAGAATATGTTAAAGACCTATATTACCATACACTGTCAATGGCCTAAATAAAATCAAAATCAAATGGTTGCTGCAGTTCCACCATGGCGCATGAAATCAAGCGTGCCCTTTGGGAAAGCTGGAAGGTGTACAACGCGCGCTTATTAGGCTATGTTCAGGTTCTCTCTAATGGTACTGTTCAAAATGAGAAATCGGCTCTCTCCAATGGTACCGTTCAAAATGAGAAACAACGTTCTGTTTTGACACTCATTGAAATGGAGTAGAATTCGAAAAAGTGGAATAGTTGGAGATAACCTCGCTGCGGAAAAAACGGACCAAATAATGTAATCGACACCGTACTTCGTTCATGGGCGTTGATGGCCTGTCTGCAGCGGGAAGTGGGCCGTTCGTGGGGCCCAATTCCCCCCGCTCGTGCTGCCTGCGGTGACGCTTGACGCTTCAAAGTTCAAAGAGAACTTCAACTTCTTCGAGACTGGAAGGAAGTCAAGCCGGAGCCTGGCGATATGCTGTTGTTGGCGATATGCTGTTCCTCTCCCACCTAACTCCCATTAATCCTTTTGCTCTTCTTCCATCTCTTTTCCTGCTTTCTTCCTATCTTGTTTTATCTTAGACTCCCATCGATCTGGCGTGAGTCTACTTCCCCCTCCAGATTAGGCGTCATGCTGTTCCTCCTTTTGCTCTCCTTCTGTTCCTAGTTCTTCCTCCGATCTTAGTCACAAAAAAAAGAAGGAAAAATAGGGTTCTTCTTCTGATCTTCCACCTTCCTGTCTCTCTTTCTTTTCTTGTAGCTTCTTCTTGTCTTTTTTGTCTCTTCTTTTCTCGTTTTCTTCTCCTTTCATCGATCGAGCTTGCTTAACTCGCGTCAAATCCCGTCTTCTTTTAGTTCTTGTCTCTTCTCAGTAAACTCCGTCTACCTATCTTTCTTCTTATCTTCTCAACGACCCGTTATCTGCCGTCCCTTTCCAAGAATCGCTAATAATGGAAGGTCAAGCTACTCTTCGCCCACTAATCCCTCGCCTCGCTCCCTCTTCCGAGTAACCGCCGCCGCCGCTGCGCTCTGCCGAACCCGCTGAGGTAGATCTGGCCAGAAAAATCCCCGGGTGGGCCATCGCCGCCGCCGCGAGCTCCTTCTGCAACAACACCCCTATGGTCGTGCTCGACAAGCTCATGCTCCTCACCGTCGTCACCGAGCTCGGCTTCCTCCTCGTCCTGTACCTCAAGCTGCTGCTCCTCGAGATGGGCGCACTGCTCCTCTCCGTCGCCGCCTTCTTCGGGGCTGTCGTCGCTGTCGAGGCTGCGTTCGTCGTGTGGGAGCTGCTCAGCCACCTCGCGTGCAAGTGCGGGAACCCGACATGCAGGGGGCTCAAGAAAGCCCTGGAGTTCGACATCCAGCTCAAGACGGAGGAGCGCGTGCGCGGACGCCCAGGGAATATGGGTTCCATGAAGCTCTGGCACGCCTACGCCGGTCCGCTCGTCACCTTGGCGACCTTCTTCCCACAATGTCACATCGACCAGGTTTGCACCCAAACTCTTGCAGGTGTGAACAACACTCAGGCTAAGACTCATTGGGCAGCGGCGCCAGCCCTCAAGGCGCCAGGGTCGCCATGAGCCTATTGTCTTGGAACTGCAGAGGTACTGGCACGAACCTCTACAGCCCTACTATGATGCATCTTGCCCGTCTGATCTCATCAACTAAAGCTCAGGTAATCTTCATCTCTGAAACTAGGAAACATTCTGTTCATAAACCTACTCTTATAAATAAATTAGGTGTGGATGATGCTTTTGTGCAGCCTTCGGTTGGTTTTTCCGGAGGCCTTTGGCTTCTTTGGAAAACAGACTTTAATATTACTATAGATTCAGCTTCTCATAATTATATTTTAGCTAATGTTGTGTATAAACCTAGTGGTCTGAACTTTATATTAATCTGTGTGTATGGGGATCCTCACCATAGCAGGACCGATGCTATTTGGCAGGACATTTTAGATTTTGTTGTAAAATACCCGAATGTTCCTGCTTTCTGTATGGGGGATATGAACAACCTGATGAATGCTAATGAGAAGCTTGGTCCCAACCCTGTTAATGCTTCTAGAATCTCCCGCTTCTGTCATTGGATCAAGCAATGTTTCTTGTTTGACTTGGGTTTTAATGGTCCTGCTTACACTTGGACTAATAAGCGTTTTGCTTCCAATCCCACGTTTGAGCGTTTGGATAGATGCATGGCTAATATTGAATGGTGTGCTGCTTTTCCTTCTACTACTGTTTACCATTTGCCTATGATGTACAGTGACCATGCTCCTGTCTTAGCTACCCTCACTTCTTCTAGAAAGCAAGTAAAAAAACCCTTCAAGTTTGAGAATTGGTGGCTTCTGGAGAAGGATTTCAATGACGTGGCCAAGGGTAGCTGGCATAAATCAAGAAACAAACCTTTCCATCTCAAAGCTTTCTACCTTGCCTCAGATTTAAAAACCTGGAGGAAAAAGGCACCCAAGCTTAATGATCAGCTAGAGACCATAGAAAATCTCATTGTCCAAGACCAGCTAAAGCCTTACTCTCTCCAAAATCGTAGCCTCCAAGAAGACCTTATCCACCAGCACCATCAAATTATGATCAAGCAATCCGAGTACCACAAACAGAGAGTTAAGAAAGCTTGAGACATCAAAGGGGATAGAAACACAATTTTTTTCCAAAGAGCTATCCTAAAGAGAGCAACCAAAAACAGGATAGCCTACCTTGTTCAAGAAGATGGCTCCCCAGTTACCACTCAAGACCAAATGGCCTGTGTCTTCAAAAATTACTTCACTAACCTCTTTTCTTCTCAATATGCTGATCATAATGACAGGCAAGGGGCTCAACAGCAGACCTGGGAGGAGGAAACCATTCAAGATGATTTTACTAACTCCATACCTGATAAACATGAAATTTTGCAGATAGTCAAAGGGATGAGATCAGATGCTAGCCCAGGTCCTGATGGTTTAAATGCAGGTTTTTATAAAGTAGCTTGGCCTTGGATAGCTGATGATGTGGTAAAACTAGTCAGAGATTTTTATACTACCTCGGAGATGCCACCAGGTATAAACAAGACTTACATTACTCTCATTCCAAAGCAAAATAATGCTCACACCCCTCAACAGTTCAGACCTATAAGCCTCTGTAATGTCATTTACAAAATCATCTCCAAATCTTTAGCCGAGAGACTTAAGATTCATCTTCCAAACTATATCCACTCTTCTCAGGCAGCTTTTATACCAGGTAGATACATTTCTTCTAATATCATCATAGCCTAGGAAATTGTGCATTCCTTTCGGCTTTCATCCTGGAACCACAAAGCCTTCCTGCTTAAAATTGATCTTGCTAAAGCTTTTGATAGAATTGAGTGGCAGTTCATCATCAAAGCTCTAAGAACTAGAGGATTCACTCATCACTTCACTAATCTTGTCAAAGCTTGCATCTCATCGCCTACCTTTTCTGTGCTTATCAATGGTGAGCCTTTTTACAACTTCTTTTCTCAAAGAGGTATTAGGCAAGGTTGTCCTCTTTCCCCCTATCTGTTTGTGGTGGCTATTAATGAATTATCCAAGGCTCTTCAGTAGAATATGGATAGCAATAACATTCAAGGCATCACTTTAGGACCAAATTGCCCTAAGATCCATTCTTTGTTGTTTGCTGATGATCTTCTAATTTGTGGTCAAGCAGATTTACAAGAAATGCAAAGAATAAGAGACACCTTGCACAATTTCTGTGCTCAGTCTGGTCAGATCCCAAATTGGGACAAATCTTCGATCCTTTTCAGCAAAAAGGTAAGTCAACTTGAAAGAAATTTAATTAGAAATGTCTTCCCTGTTAACACCATGAACAGCAGCACTATTCATCTAGGCCATCCTCTCATTTTCTCTTATAAGAATAGGGCTTAAGCTTATGACTTCCTTCTTAATAAATTCAGAGCTAAACTATCTTTCCTCAAAGCTAACAGCCTTAGCCACGCAGGAAGACTCGTCTACATAAACTCTGTGCTAGCCTCTATTCCTATTTACTATCTCACTAACATCTTATTTCCTATGAATTTCCTAGACAAGATAGATGCCATTATGAGACGATTCTGGTGGACAGGGAACCAAGAAGACAATCACACAGCTCTCAATTTTAGATCTTGGAATGATATTTGTCAGCCTAAGTCTGCAGGTGGTCTCGGAGTTAAAAAGCTGCATACAGTAAACAAAAGCTTGGTTCTCCATTCTGCTTGGATGGTGGTTTCAGGTAAAGACCCTTTTCTCACGGGCATTCTAAAATCAAAGTATTACCCCAATGCTTCTTTCTGGAAATCTAATCAGCACACCCGTAGATCTGTTTTCTGGAGCTCCATTCAAAGCATCAAACATCATGTCATTCAAAACTCAAGGTATCAAATTCATGAAGGGAAGATAAACCTTTGGACTGACCCTTGGTGCCCCATTTGGGACAACATTCATGATCATTTAAAATTGCCTGTTACTACAAGTAATATCCCTAATCAGGTTAAGGATCTATGGTTGCACAACACACACTGTTGGGATGAACGGCTCATTCTCACCCTTTTTGATGATCAGGCTCTTAATCCTATCATGAGTACACCCATTGTGCAGCTGCAGGAAAAGGACATCCTTATATGGCAGCCGGCCAAGAAAGGAGACTGCACTTCCAAGGAGGCGTACAGGTTCTTGGCAGCTCAAGATCAAAGCAGTTTACCGACTCAAGGAAGCAGAAGAATTTCAGATTCAGCACTAGCTCTTCTACAAAGAGTATGGAAGCAAAGGAGTATACAACCTAAGCTAAAAACCTTCATGTGGAGACTAATCAGACAAGCTCTAGCAACTGGTGAACGAGCTTCAAGGTACTCAACACACATAGACAAACACTGTAAGCATTGTAACCTGATTGAAAATGACATGCATCTCTTCTTCACTTGCTCCTTTTCTAGAGCTATTTGGTTCTCTGCTAACCCACCTCTGAGAACAGACAGGCTCGCGCAGGAACAAGATGGAGTACAAAACACCTTGACCCTTCTCCTTCCCCCTTCCTCATCGGATGATCATGTCTTAAACTTCATCACAACTCTTTGGTACATTTGGAAGGCAAGAAATGATAAAAGATTCAACAACAAAAGCTGGACGGTTAGACAGGTTCACCTAAATGCTAAAGCTAATATTAATGCAGACTTGAGTTATCTTTCGGTGCAGGAACAGGACGAACCAAGAAGAACAGGCAGCAATCAGGTCACCACACAACGCAATGCTGATGCAGACCTCCCCCATAGGGTTATTCCCACAAATGATGAGTCACACAATGCATTGATCTCTTGCTTTACTGATGCCTCCATCCCACCTGAACGCTTAATCATAGGTCCAACTCCAGCAGGCCTGGAGATCTACATTCACAACCGGCAGGAGGTAGGAGGCTACAAACTCCAGGTCCAGGCACATATTCAAAATGGAGTGAGTCCTTTGATAGCTGAAGCATTGGCAATCAAGCTAGCAGCAAAGCTTACTTCTATTCTCCAAATCAGTCGCTGCTCTTATTACACGGATTCACAGATTATGGTGGATGCTCTTGCACCATCTAACCATTCTACTGCTGTTTCTCATTGGAGTCTTAGGCCAACCGTGGCTCAAATCAAGCATCAAGTCAATAGACAGCAGCATGCTTTTATGAAGATTAACAGGCAACGCAACAACATTGCCCATAATTTGGCTAAACAAGCGAGGCAATCTATGCCCGTAAGATGTAACTTCTCCTGTAGAAATCAGTCTCATGAGGAGAACTGTGATATTCTGCTAGCCCTACAATCCCACTCATTGGATGAGTTCAAGCTCTTGGATGTAACTTGTTCTTGATCTAATAAAGAGTTGTCCTTATCAAAAAAAAAAAAAAAGTTCAAAGACAGAAGACGCGTGGTGCTGGCTAGTCAGCGACGGAGACCGGGGATGCTGCTGCCCGCTTTGAATTGAAACTTGAAATCGACTCGGCTATTAATGAACACCCCGATGACCGATGACTTCGCATCCTCGACTACAGTACAGTGGAAGAGATAAATGCATGGAAATGGACACGGTTCTGCACTTCCGCTCGCATTTGATTTGATCCATTGTTTTGTTTCGTATTTCCATCTTGATAAAAAAAATAGGGTGTTAGCAAAGCAAGCTACATTTATAGCTCTAGAATTTCATAAAAATTACGTTTAAATTCCACGTGAAACAATTTGATTTCATAGAAAAATAAAATAGAAAAAACTGCGCATTCCAAACAGGCCAAATAAAATAGTGATATTCTTCCTTTTTTTATCAATAAGGCCATATGTAAGGCATGCGTACAAGATTGACCATATGAAACAGTTTATTTATATATATTTTACAGTGGTTGGAAAGGAACCCACCGGTACCAGACGGTACCACTCTATTTTAATTTTTCTAGCTGAATTATTGAATAATTAAAATAACAAGAAATGCATATTGGTACCGGTTCCACCATTTCTGGTACCGGAACTACCTATTTGATACCGTCTGATACCGACGCTATGATACCGCCTATTTATAAACCATTGTATTTCGTTTTATGGACGACTCTTATTTTTTCCAACCGCCATAAAAATTGTAATTTATATACCAAGAGTCAACGAACAGGCTCACGCATGCCATGGACAGCATTGCGTGAACGCATAGACAGATCACAGATATAAGGTCGTGCTGCCGGATTGATGGTATATGTCGTCAGAGTTGTGACCATTTTTGAGGCAAGCTGATGTTGCAGGATGAAAAACTGTACCAAGACAAGGATTACTCAACGATTAAGTTGTGACTCTATACACATGAGTACATAATTATTGAATGTGGCTGGATTTTCCACGAGTGTTTGATCCGGGGTGCCTTAAAAGGTTAAAATCAACAACAGGGCCGGCCGCCGCCGTACTCATGGAAACAGTGTACCGCGAGTCATTTTCAGCGAGACATTTGAAGGATGTATCCATGTGCTCTGTCCGTGGCAAAGGGCAATTTGTGGTTTTCGAAGATATTTCCTCTACTGTATGTTACTAATAGGAGTCGTTTTCGAGTGGGACCAATCACATCCGGGTTCAATACTCGCCATGAACTACAATATGTTTAGTGAAGTAGTCATATAAATGCTCTTCGTCTAAAGATGTACAGTAAACATTTCTAGGTTGATAACTAAGGAAGATGAGAAAAAATCTTGACACTTCTCAATTAATTCCAAGAAGATGTGTGGTCCACGTCATTTAAGCTAGGCTTTTCGAATCAATTAGGCTGAGCGCAACAAAATGGGGCAAAAGGTCGTTCATTTATTTGGGTTGAACGATCGATTAGAGAATTGCAATAGAGCATGCATGTGCATATTAGAGAGGATTGTACAAATGGTGAAAAAATAACGTAATGTGTACAAGTGCATTTATTAATTGCTACTGGACTCCTTATTAGGAAATAAAAACCGGACTAGACTAGAAAATGCTTATATTCATAGACAAATTTCGTAAAACAAAAAAATTACATTTATAGGCCGGCAGATGAAGTATACACTTAATGACAATGGGAGCCAAAATATGAAAGCAAAAAAAAAAAAAAACGAGATTGGGAGAGAGAGGTTATGACATGTGGGACCACCATTGATGATAGGGCAAAAAAAACTAGGTAGAGTGCACTGTCAGGTTTCAAGACTTAACCGACTTAAACCAGACGTAGCTGGTAGCTTTGTCAGGTTTCAAGAGCTCAGGGATGTATGATTTTTTGCTATTACTGATCAGCTTTGAATACTCAGCGGAAAATTTAATGAGGTGAAACGAACTTCGCTCTAAGAGATAAGACCGAGTCCAGCAAATAAGGTAAATAGCTGTGTACAGTGCAAAACGATATTGTAGCGATACTATTTACAAAGAAAAGAGTAGTTGAAATAGTGATAGACGAAGAGAAGATAGACTGGCTACTGGACTCAATCTAATGCTATTCTCATCAGTCCGTCCATCCCACCACCCATAATTCAAATTCCTCTCTATGTACAGTTCACACACATTGATTTGGGCGCTCTTTTGAGCACCACTAATGGAGAATGGCCTAATGACCTCACTCCATACATTCTCAAAAAACAGTTTTCTCCTAAGGGTTTATTTGGATCCACTCGAGATTCTTGTTATTGGCTAAAAGGTCGGAGGAGAGAGAGAGATACATATTAGCTGTTGCATGCTTTCTGAAATTATCTAGGTTGGGACCTTGGTAGATAGTGAGATAACGGGAATATGCAGTCTAGCTAGATCAGAACCGACAAAAACTATGCTTCCATTTCTCTTGGCTACTTAACCGAGTAGCGATTCTGTTTGTATATAGTATATAAACGAATGCCCAGAAGATCTGCATGCATGCTGCCTACAAGAAAAACAAGTAAAAGTCTGGGAGAAATGAGGTAGAGTAGTACTCCGTACAAAAGAACAGGATAAGTGACTACGTAACCAAGCAACTATACGAATAATGATGTCTAATCCAACCACGCGCTCGGTTACGCGCCCCGTCGTTTCGAGAAGAACAGTCCAAAATCTGGTTCCATTGATATTCCCATATATATCTCACAGTTATTACCTGGATCCAACAAGCAGTAGCAATCACGCTGTCAATTACTCCTAATTTTGAGTGATCAATCAATTGGAGGAATGAAGCTCGCCCTCAGCTAGTAATAAATAATGAAGCCACAGCTAATAAATGGACTGAAGATGCTCACATTATTTGGGGTACTCCCATTTGTTTTTGCGCGCGCGGTCTTCGTCAACGGTGGAATTGAGCGGATATACCCGGGAACATTCCATGCTTGCGCTCCCTTCTCGTTGCATCTGACGCAATGTCGTCGTTGTTGTTTTCACACGGCAGGCCGTCCGGCGCCCGCCAAGAACCAGCGCAGCAGACTGCGGCGTCGTCCTCTGCCGTGTGCAGGATCGACAGGTACGGTGCAAGAGACTCGAAGCTGCCTGCCAGTTTCCTACAAGCCACGCGACAGCCGCAAGAGACACAAACAAGCACGCGGTTGTGCGTTGAATACATGCCCTTCGTCTGTTTTGATACCCTCGTCCGGACCGGAGGTCAATCCCAACTACGGGGTAGATGCGATTTCGACGTAAAGGCAGTTCGTGTACTTCACGGCAATAAATACAACCAAATCTTGAATTTCTAGAAGCCAGCACCTCATCGGCTAGTAGGAAAAGAGGGTGCATGGGAGATAGTTCAAAGCTAGGGTTGATTATTGGTCCAGGTGGAATAGCACTCCACCTTGGTAGACAAATTCCAAATGAGCTGCTTGGTTTTGGAGAACATCCGTGAAAAGCGCTTTTCCGAGAAGCTATATAAATATTAAAAAAACGTAGTATGTAGAAGCTGGTTTTGCTTAGCTTCTATGTTTGAGTACAAATGGAAACTGTGGAGAGAAGCGTGACTACAAAAGCTGAAAAAAAAACATGATGTTTGGTTATTGGTGTCAGCTTATTTTGGCCATAAACAACAAATAAGTTGTACCAAAACACTTATATTGATCTCACAAGAAACATTAGATATAGATAAATAATATAAACACTTATAGACTAAGAAGGATTCGAGCATCAATTTGGATGGCTCTAATTATCACCGACAATTATAGTCGCTAAATATTTTTTTCTTTTCTTAAATAAATCTCAACCTCTACCAGTATGTCTGATATTCTAAAATTAACTCCTACATTTATATTTAAGTTATTCATCTCTCTCGTCATAAAAATAATTCAAAATAACACATAAATCTCATGTGAATTTTCATAATATGGCATTATAAAAAAGTCTAAATCCATTCCTAAATTCGCATGAAAATTATTCACCATCATAAAGCAACTCATAAATTTAGATTCCTCTAACAATGTATAAGCTTCTAGATTAACTACTATATAAGATACTTCTAAATTATCCACTTCCCTTGTTACAAAAGTAGAAAAAATAATTGGATAAATTATGCCTATGACCAAGCAAGCCATGTATACTTGTATGAAGGATGTGATAGTATTTTGATTTCTAAGCTAAGGTTTCAACAGACACACATGAAAGTGTGATGCAAAGCGGGGAAAACTATAACTAGGCAATATATCACAAAAGGAGAGAGGTTCCAAAGTACCTATATGGCCATTTTATTAGAATGTAAACAAATAATAAAGAGCAAAGATAGACAAAAATTGTGGGCCTCAAACTTGTAAAACTTTGGCTTTTAAAATGAAGAAATGGCCCATGCAGATTTGCATGCCAGATCGTTGTCATATATTTATAATACTGAAATCCCTTCTATTAGCATTTTTTATTTATCAAAGTTAAGTTGTTATACTTTCATTTGGGAACTCGTTGGTTAATTAATGACAATATTTATCTTCTAATGGTTGTTGCCAAAATATCTAAATTTGAGCAATATTTTTTGTATTTTATGAATTTAGTAACTGATTTTATTTATCTCTAAGTATTCTGAGAAATATTTCAAAAAACTTTACCCATAATGTTTAACCCATTACACACAACATTTGCCTCATTTGAACATTTTTCCAGTTGGTTGCTCATGAAAGTGTATATCTTTTATTGCTTGATATAAGATAGTAATTTAGTCACACCCAATTGGGATTTACGCCAAGTACTACATTTGAAGAGAAAAGGTAAATTATATATAACTATACATGTGTTACATCCTGCAGTACTGGCCATTCTTCCATCAATCTTGTTGTTGACTTTTTTATAATAGTTCCGTAAGTTTAAACTATCTTGATAGTGCATTTATTTTCTACTTTCAGCACAAAACTTATTAGGCCCATTACGAGTTTTAGGAAGGGACCTTAAATCAAAGCCAAGGATTTTGATCTAAAACTTCTGGGTTTTAATTTGATTTTGAATTTGAATTAGATCTTGTGCCCACCTTCCAAACTTAAAGGTCATCTATGTAGACAAAATATCTTCTTTTGTGTCAGCAAGCGCCTTCACGTTGTGACCCCCATGTCACTCACCTCATAGACTTTATCTATCACTTCATATTCATCCCTCTTTCTGAGTTAATACGGTGATATAGCTAGTATCATCGCTCAACACTAAGAATAGTGCTTACATCCTCAATCACTCCTTTTTTATATTGCCTTGTTTTCCATGACAAGTCAACAATCTTATCTTCCTTCTAGATAAGAAAACAACGCAGTTCAGTAGTTCATTAAAAAAACAGTGGCCTTGGTGATTAAAAAAACAGTGGCCTTGGGGCTAAAAATAAAGCAGTTCTATATTTTTCTACTAAAAAGGCTTATTTTCGGTGGCCCTAAGAGCTTATTTTCGGGGTCTTTTCTGGCCGCCGAAAATAAGGTGATTATTTTTTGTGGCCTGGCTTAGCCGCCGAAAATTAAGCCGTCCAGGACTAAATTTCGGCGGCCAGTCCGCGAACCTTCAGCGGTTTAGCGCCGAAAATATGCTTGCCGAAAATAAACGTATTTTCGGTGGCAAAACGCTTATTTTCAGCGGTTTTGGACCGCCGACAATGAACTCGATTCCTGTAATGAGAGGAGTGCTTTATGCAACCTTGGGGGCTCGAGCCATTCCTCACATCAAAGTTAAGTTACCGATATTCTTGTGCTGCTTTGTACCACATACAATCTACACATCCTATTTGTCACTAGCTATCAAGGGTGTCACCAATATTCTAGCTTGTACTCGGAAGCTACAAATTGAGCAACTATGTCATGCTCCATCTATATATAGATCAATCGGTCAATACATCCAATAATGTTCTGGTGCTTGGCTTAAGGTACATGGCTATATATTTTATTGAACACGATAGAATTCAAGTGGGTTTCTAGTATTCTTCTTTTTCTATACCTCTATTTTGTATTCGGATTTGTAAACTTTCTTGTAGATCTAACATAATCACTAGTAGAACATCATCGAATGAATCATATATATAAATGTCACAACTGTTGGTGGACCAGATCACTGTAGTGGGGTGGAGTGTTGAATAGATGATTTTCGCAACTAATATAGAGACAATAGAGACCATGCATGTGTGGGAGGTGTGTTGCGCCACCTCAACGTCATTGTTCCTTGATTGTCGAATCAGCACAGAGAAGATGTGACACTGCGGGCTTGTATTAGTTTTTAATATGCTAGTTTTGTTCAAACACTCGTCGACCGTGTACTAAGCTATATGCCTACCGCGTTGTTAACGTTTCGCAGTAGTCCCTTGTGTTTAAACTATGTTGACAGCGCTTTTGTTACTTACTACTTTTTAGCAGAAAAATTTAGTAAGGACCTTTACGGACCTTAAATCAAAACGGAGGATTTTTTTTTGATGGATTCAAAACTTTTCCGGATTTTAATTTGGATTATTCGAACGGATCATTAGCCCATCTTCCAAAAGTTGGCTTCAGAGATGTAGGAGAAGGAATAGAAAAACAGACATCTTATGTTACCATTTATCGCACGCATATGATTGGCATCCCAGTTCTATGCTTTGATGGTCTGGGCACAGACGGAACAGACAATAAAGCAATTTTGTTGTTGTTGCAAAGCTTCAGACGGCAGCGCACGCATGTGAATCGCCTCCTCAATGTGGACACAAACATAACAGCAGACAACAGAACCAAGTTTTTTATATACTTATAGCGAAGCTTGAGGCCGGCGGCAGCATCAGGACGGCAGCGCGCGCACGTAAATTGCCTCATCAATCTGACTGGCATTAACAAAACAGTAGCGAGGTCAAACGGAGCTTGCTACCTAGGAATCATTTCCATAATGGTTAAATCTGGGCGCTCTTTGCGGCGCGCGGCACCAAATTTGCAGTTCTAGTCTATCTCCTATTTATATATATAGTTGACCGCCGTTGGAAATAGAATAGTGTATACTACTAGAGTAGCCGAGCAACAGTTGTTGATCGCCTCGCCGACAGGGCCAGCCAGCGGCGTTGTGCTCGCTCCTTGGTCCACTCTCCCCTCCGCACGCCTCATCAGCAACTCTTTTTGACCTGTTGGGTGGTGCTGGGCAGCGATTGATGCCGCCGCCGCTGCAGCGCTCCAAGTGGTGGCGGCCGCAGCCAATCGGTCATCGGTGTCATCGAACGCGGCGGCCTTTTTGTCATATCGTTAGAGGTCATGATGAGAGTCGAACTGCAAAAGAACCAGCAAGTGTGTGCAAATGATGGATTGTATCATAGTAATGGGAAAAGATGTCCCCTTTTTTGCTTACGGAGGTAGTATCTTGGTTCCGCATGCGTGGTGGGCCGCTGCCGCTCTTCCCCGTCCACGCCGCGACGTCCCGTCACGGGCGAGAGGCGACGACCAGGAAGGAGGTGTACGCGTCAACGGCCGCTTTCGCAGCTGACAGCTGCGTACGTCCTGTGGCTGTGGAAGTGGATGCCTCAACCTCAACCGCGGGTGTACTGCAGCCTGGTCCTCACCTCCCTGTGTGGCCTGTGCCTCTGTACTGCTGCTACTGAGCCTTGCGTCAAGGCATCTCCCTCGGGTCGTCGCGGGTCGGCCAGTCTAAAATCGACGCGGCATAGCGGGCTCCAGCCGCAAGCCCGCAACAACAGGTTCAGTTCAGGTCAGAGGACTAAACTGAGCGACCGCTACTTATACCCGGGCGTGGCCGCCGCGAGTTCCCGCCCACCACCACTGACCCTGAGTCCTGACCAAAGGCAGGGCAGCTCACCAGTCCCGTCAAATTACCAGCCCCAGTAGTCCCACTCCCGACCATGGCGCGCGGCGGCGGGGACGGCCTGCAGGTGCTCAGCGCGCTGGACGCGGCCAAGACGCAGTGGTACCACTTCACGGCCATCGTGGTGGCGGGCATGGGCTTCTTCACCGACGCCTACGACCTCTTCTGCATCTCCCTCGTCACCAAGCTGCTGGGCCGCGTCTACTACACCGACACCACCCAGCCCGACCCGGGCTCGCTGCCGCCCAACGTCGCCGCCGCCGTCAACGGCGTCGCCTTCTGCGGCACGCTCTCGGGCCAGCTCTTCTTCGGCTGGCTCGGCGACAAGCTGGGGCGCAAGAGCGTCTACGGCATGACGCTCATGCTCATGGTCATCTGCTCCATCGCCTCGGGCCTCTCCTTCGGCCACACGCCCAAGGGGGTCATGGCCACGCTCTGCTTCTTCAGGTTCTGGCTCGGCTTCGGCATCGGCGGGGACTACCCGCTCTCCGCCACCATCATGTCCGAGTACGCCAACAAGAAGACGCGGGGGGCCTTCATCGCCGCCGTCTTCGCCATGCAGGGCTTCGGCATCCTCGCCGGCGGCATCGTCACGCTCATCATCTCCGCGGCGTTCCGCGCGGGGTACCCGGCGCCCGCGTACCAGGACGGCGCCGCCGCCTCCACCGTCCCGGAGGCCGACTACGTCTGGCGCATCATCCTCATGCTCGGCGCCGTGCCCGCGCTGCTCACCTACTACTGGCGGATGAAGATGCCCGAGACCGCGCGCTACACCGCGCTCGTCGCCAAGAACGCCAAGCAGGCCGCCGCCGACATGTCCAAGGTGCTGCGCACCGAGATCGTCGACGAGCAGGACAAGCTCGACGACATCGTCGCCTCCCGCGCCAACAGCTTCGGCCTCTTCTCCAGGGAGTTCGCGCGCCGCCACGGCCTCCACCTCCTCGGCACCGCCAGCACATGGTTCCTGCTCGACATCGCCTTCTACAGCCAGAACCTCTTCCAGAAGGACATCTTCACCGCCATCAACTGGATCCCCAAGGCCAGGACCATGAGCGCGCTCGAGGAGGTCTTCCGCATCTCGCGCGCGCAGACGCTCATCGCGCTCTGCGGCACCGTCCCGGGCTACTGGTTCACCGTCGCGCTCATCGACATCGTCGGCCGATTCGCCATCCAGCTGCTCGGCTTCCTCATGATGACCGTCTTCATGCTTGGCCTCGCCATCCCCTACCACCACTGGACCACGCCCGGCAACCACATCGGCTTCGTCGTCATGTACGGCTTCACCTTCTTCTTCGCAAACTTCGGCCCCAACAGCACCACCTTCATCGTGCCGGCCGAGATCTTCCCCGCGCGCCTGCGCTCCACGTGCCACGGAATCTCCGCCGCCGCGGGCAAGGCCGGCGCCATCATCGGGGCATTCGGCTTCCTCTACGCGGCGCAGAACCAGGACAAGAGCAAGGCCGACCACGGCTACCCCGCCGGCATCGGGGTCCGCAACTCGCTCTTCGTGCTCGCCGCCTGCAGCACGCTCGGATTCGTCCTCACCTTCCTCGTGCCGGAGGCCAAGGGAAAGTCGCTCGAGGAGATGTCCGGAGAGGCCGACGATGGCGACGAGGCGGTCGGCGCCGACGCCCGCGCGGTGCGGCCATCCTCCGAGACACAGATGGTGTAGAACGTTACTTACGCCGTGAATATGTATGGAGAATATAATTGGAGATACGCCGTTGCATAAGTGGGCCGCGCTTCACTTGTTTTCGTGCGTTTTCCCAATGTGGTGACCATCTTAGTCAAACTTGTGCTTTGTCGTGTAGCAGGAGGTGCATAGTAAATATATGCATCTGCTTTCTTTTTTTTAATTATTATAGGCGGCGGCCGGCGGGAAAGTCCCTGAGCAATACCTAACTTTCTTCGGCGGACCCCACATCCTACCCAAACCCCAAGTACCAAAATAAAATGTCCCGGATTATCCATCCTATCCTAAAGGTGAGGATTGGATAATTAGATTGGTTGTGATAGGAATAGTTGAGATAGGAAATGTGATGGAACAATGGGAGTATGTATACGTACATATAGGGTTCCATTGGTTGTATACATGAGCTAGCCTGGCTTGTACTACCTCAGTTCTCAAATATAGGCCGGTTCATTTTTGAACTAAGCGACAAATAAAAAAACGCAGTGAGTATATAGAGAGCCTCGCTCATCCGCACTACGCTGAAAGACATGCAACAACTTTTTCTTTGTTTGGATTCATATCCTTGTCCTTGTTTACAAGAGAATTTGTTTAGTTGCCCTTTGAGCTAAGAGTGTAAAATTAACAATTAAGATTGCTATATTACCATTTTATAATAGCTTATAATTTGTCAAAGTTCGACTTTAAAATAAATCAAAATCATTTAGTTTCCACTAATCACATTATTCACATATTAATACATCGTTAAGCCAGGCCTAAAAAGAATCATTGCATCCTAGAAGCTAGGCATCAAAACATAGATATTTTCCTCATCCACCATACAAAGAATAAAATTTATTCCATCCTCTATTTTCTGTCTCCCTATTTCTCTATATACAAAGGCCACCTACCTTTTTCTAGTTACCATGTGTAAGGATCGGATGCCCAAGAGGGGGGTGAATTGGGCTAATTTCAAACTCTAATCGAGAAGGTCCTAGTCCTAATGAATCTACCAATTAGCCCACTCCACCCTCTAATCGAAAACTACACTAATCAACTAGAAATACCACACCTACTCATACTAGTAATAGAGGCAACACTACTCATGCTAGTGGTAGAAACAAACCTACTCATGCTAGTAAGCATACATATGATCAAGGCAAGGGAGATACTAGCCAAGAGTAAGCTAAGCATGGTGACTACTGGATGCAATCCATGAAAACAAGCCAGAAAGATAAAGCATCAAGTAGAGAGACAAGGGAAAGAGACAACCGAATTTTTTTCGTGGTGTCGGAGGTTTGGCACCCTCCCCTAGTCCACGTTGTAGCACACCCTAGAGTGTTTTGCCGCCTCCCATGCTTGTGGGCACTCACTAAGAGTCTCCGTTCGCCATCCCGGCAAGGTGGAGCTCAAGCCTTGTACACCTTTGTTCTTCGGGCTTCCACAACTCCTTGGTAAGCTCCGAGAACGCACCCCAGTCACCAAGTCCGCCTAGGTCCTGCCAAACACCAAGAGTAACAAGCTTCTGGTCTTCACTTGATCTTGATCCTCACCAAGATGGATGCACACAAGCTTGACCTTGAACTTGCTCTCAAAGTGTGAATATGTAAGTGTATAGAGCAAAGAGTGAAGCACAAGTGGCTCTCTGAGTGTATACTATTTCTGAAGTGTCAAAGAGCACCAAATGATCTCGGGGAGCCCATATATATATAGCCCTCAAACAAAGAGAGCCGTTGCAAAAGAAGCCTGGCTGACGTAGTGTAGACCGTATCATACGGTCTATTCTTTTTGTGAGGACTGGACTATACGGTCCACTCACTTTTCCAACGGTCACTGAATGCCTGCGTCACTGTACTATGGTCCGGTGCTTGGTACAGTTTACTCAAACCGTACTATACGGTCCACGATCCACTGATTCCATTCAAAGTGCATACCCTCGGGTTTCATAGTCCGGTGTTTGGTACGGTTTACTCAAACCGTACTATACGGTCCACCGTCCACTGAGTTCCATACAAAGGGCCTACCCTCGGGTTTCATGGTCCGATGTTTGGTACGGTCTACTCAAACCGTACTATACAGTCCACTGCGGAGGCTGAATATATAGCAGACTGTGCTTGTTGCGCCCAAATCCTATATATGAAGCAATCCCTTTTGGATTTTAGTGTTGTTTGTGGCTCCGTTCCTCTCCTTTGTGACAATGAGAGCACCGTTAAAATTGCTAAAAACCCGGTTCAACACTCTCGCACTAAACACATTGATATTCGTCATCACTTCTTGCGTGATCTTGAGGCCAAGGGTGATATCATCCTAACCGGAGTGAGATCCGAGGAGCAATTGGCGGATATCTTCACAAAACCTTTAGATGAGAGTAACTTTGTTAGGTTGCGCAGTAAGCTAAACGTGTTGGACTCCTCCAACATCATGTAAGTTGCCATGCCATATAATGTTGCATTGCATGCATTTTGCCATGAGTAAGTGCTTGTCAGACTCTTTCAAGATAGGGGTGAGCAGGGTCTAGCTTGAGCCAGTGGTTCTTTATGTTGCTCAAGGCTTGTAGTTGGGCTCACCCTGAGGAAGCTTGCGAGAGGTTCAAACTTGACAAGTTAGATTCAAATTCTTGCAATGCATATTTTCTGTCATATTGCTGTGCACACATGTTTTATTTTTATCTTGCATGGTAGCTTGTTTGGCATTTCATGCGGTTGTGTCACAAGGGAGCCACTATTTGAGAAGGAAATGTTGCCCTAAATGCAACTATTTCAACTCATAAGAGTGGGCAAATCAATGTAATTTGCGCGCTTAATGTTCAATTGAGTCATGTTCCTGAAGGACAGGAGAAATCAATCTCTAGAGCTCTTCGGAAAAGACTCATACATTTCCATTAACTCTTATCGAATCCTTTTTGCCCGTTTCAAAACAAAACTATATGCATTGTGAATGCAAACTATTTTGAGGGGTCAGGGTTTCGTTCCTGCTAGCCTAACACATGTGTTTATTCGAATCTTATATGTGGAAGGCCAAGTATGAGATCAACTCAGCTAAAACTCAATATCTCTTCAAACCGTACAGTCCGGTCTTCTGATGATTAATCAACTGGACTATAAGGTCCATATAACCTGCTTGGTCATGAAAAATCTCTAGTTTCGGGACACTTTGGATGGAGGATAAGACGGTTTGTGAAACCGTACCTTACGGTCTACACGCCTTGAGGATTTCACAGAACACAATGACCGTATAAGAAAATCAGATGGTACGGTCAGCTCAAGTATTATTGGATCGAACCATACGGTTCTAAGAAGTATGGAAATCAACTGGTCACTCCATAGCCTCGGGATTTTATAGGACGGAGTGTGGACGGTCTGTTAAAGCGTACCATACGGTCTTCACATGTTATCAGACGATGAAGAGGTAGACCGTACAGGACAATATATGGTACGGTCCGTTCAAGAGATACTGGACCGGACCTTACGGTCAACTAAATATGGTATTTGGTCCGTAACATGAAGCCTCGGGTTAAATAGGACGGAGCTTGGTACGGTTTTGCAAACCGGACCATACGGTCTTGAGCGGTTATCTGACATGTGGGTTCAATATTTCGATCTCCACCAATCGGAGGCCGTCTTCCTCATTCGAACCACCGTTGCTCCACCTTCGCCGCCCCTGTGCTCGCGCCCGCGCCACCGCTGGTCACCACCACCGCCGCCGCTCCGCCCCTAGGGTCGCCCCTCGGCAGCACCGCCGCTCTACCCCTGAGGGCACCCCTCGCCACCGCGCCGCTCCTCCCTGTGCCGTCGCACGCCTGCGCCGCCAATTCCCAGTTGTTGACGGCACTTAAGCACGGCAAACCTTATACTGCAAGCGACAGTATCGTGTGTAGCTTTTCCCCAGGATGAGTACCATGGGTTTTGTCAATCCAGGAAACGAACTAATTGAGAACTAATTAACAAGAGTTTATGGTAAACTAAGGGTATAAAACACGACTATAATCTACCTCTAAACTAGCCCTAAGCTACATCTAATCCACGTCTAAACTATACTAATACTATAAGATAAGCAATTAGAACAGAACTAGAACACTAATTAAGGGGTATTAACTAGAGTCTAATCAAGCTCTAATTGGATCCAAGACATGCATGATATGGGCATCACAAATAGATAAGAACAACGAGATAACTAGTAGCTCAAGGTAGAAATAAGCATGATCAAGCATAAACTTCATAGCATGATTAAATTAAGATCAATCAACCTAACCCCCTAGATCAAGTTTAACCTTTCCCCGGGCTCTACTGTCACTAGTAACCAGGTAATCGACGAGAAATTCTCAACAGGCATACATAATTAGAGAACATGCTTCTAATTACTTCACATAGTCTAATAACATAATTAGCATAGCTAGAACCTCTAATCACCATGATCACAAGAACTAGATATACAACTATATCATTAGTAAGCTAGATCAACGATCAAGAACGCTAGAAGAATATAACCCTTAATGACATGCTCTAATTAACATGCATCTAGACCTAAAGTTAATTAGAGCTAGAACAAGCATAATTAGAACAAGAAGATGATAATTAGACAAGATCAATGCTTCATTAATAAATTGTATCATACTTACAACCATGATCATACCTTCCCTTGATGATACAATTAGACCTCTGGAGCTAGGTAATTAGAGCACAGTGCAAGGCCTCTAATCACCTCTATGAACTAGAAGAATTCTAATCCTAGACTAGAAACTTGACCCTCTACTCTCCTCTAGTTGTTGTCCCTTTTCTCTACATCTTGTCGCCTTGATAATGAATTGGATGTCCGACCTCGGGGCCTATGCTAACTATTTATACCCTGGAGAAGACGTGGGAGAAAAGGAATCGAAAACCGACCCACGGTTGGGTGGGGTCGGCCGACCAGAAGGCCTAAGGTCGGCCGACCTCAGCCCTTCCTTCGTCTGTTTCCTTCCATCTTTCGCGGGGACGTTGCTTGCCGCATAAGAAATATTTGTGCGGGGTCTTTCGGACTCTTGAGCTTCTGGAATCTTCGTAATGGGCCGAGCTTTGACGGATTCTTCTAGCCTTTGACATATTTGACATCTTTAATGAATAAATATCTTCATTTTCTTGTAGCTCTTGACACTTTATTGAATCTTCTGATTAGGGAGCCTTGATCTACCAGAGGGGCTATGAGTACACCAAGTCTTCTTTGTTCTTCATCTTCAATCCATGTCATCTAGTGGTCTTTTCTTACTCGAAGTGGATCATGGTGAATTTCGCGAAAAATTGGTCTAAAACCTGTAAAAATCACATGTAGCATATTTCCAAGACAATATTGCAAAATCCACAATTATCGGTGATAAATGTTAGTGAAAGAATAGTTGACGCATAAAATCAATGAAAAACTATATAAAATGATGTATAATTTTCGTACATAAGCCGCGTCAACACCAGCGCCGCCCTCAGTTTCCAGTGCCACCGCCGTTCCTTCTACACTCTTCTCCGGCGGTGAGCTCCTCTCTCCCTCAATGGCTAGGGTTTAGTTCCTAAATCACCCCATTTTGAGTAACCCTAGGTCCTAATCTGAGGCTTGGACATGTTTTTCCATGAAATTAGAGTTAAGAAAGAGATAATTGATGAGATTTGGTCACATTTGGATCAAATTGGTACAAAATCCTTGGAATTTGTTAGACCCTCAATGTGTTTGAAGCATTCTTGACACTCATGCTTGGTCTTAGGGGGAGCAAGATAGCAGTTGTGGCAGAACCGCCGGAATTTAACACAAGTTTAATACCTAAGTATCAATCTTGAGTTAATTTCGGTGGATTGTCAAGATTCATCAGTCTTGACAAGCCTTCCCAAGAAATTGAACTTTAAGGCAACTCATGAAGGAGTCTTCAGATTACAACACTTTAAAACCATATTTACATAACTTCATAAGTTTAGTACAATACTCTTGTTTATACAAATAGAGCAGACCCTATTATTTTTTTTATACATCAAAGGATGGTCTACTTTTAACAAAATATTCTTAAAAGTAAGTTGCATCATGCCGAAGATGCTAATTCACTAAGGAGTCGAGAAAGAAGGATCATATTTGAAGAGTATGTATTCTGAACCTGAATAAATTAGAAGAAAAATCATTAAGTAAAATTTACTTAGCAAGTCTTACCCGTCTACTAAACTTAAATTAGTTGCTATCCTAAGGTTGGTTTGATGAGGTCAACACACACGTAAAAGCCTAGAAGTAGATCCTTAGCTTTTAGGGTGTTAATTCTTTTAAATTTCACTTAAATTTAAGTTTAACTTATTCTATTATCAAACAAGTCAAACACTTGATTGATTTTAAATAAAACATTGCTTTTTCTTAACTACGATGTTGGTGATGATTCAGCTCTTACACCTGATAAGCCTAGCGATTCGAATCGATTTTATACTCCCGGGAATAAATACTCAAACACCAGTCATATGTGTGTACAATGACCCCACATATGACAACCCAACATCCTCGTTGCCACCTAGTATGAACTGCCCTCACCGAACCCGAGTGTACTCCGACACTCGCCTGTCTCCCACCATCCAGTTGGTCTCACCACAGTTCAACCCTAGGTACAAAGGATGAGAGGTTTGTCGGAGTCCGTGACAAGGACGACAAGTGAAAGAGGCGCGTTCGAAAACCGAAAACATGGCCAAACATCGGATGGCCTTATACGACATAAATAGGATCAGGATCTTAGTCATGTTCATTCATTAATTTTATTTATCACTATTTCTCAAAAGCATAACTGATCCTATCTAATGCCTCCAATTAATTAACTTAGGAAAACTATCTTGGATTCCTCTCAAAGTAACATATTCTATCTTGAATTCTTCTCAAAGTAAAAGTGATCTATCGAAAGCCTGATTAAGCATCTATTCTAATACGTATAGGATAAAATATGCTTGAATTGGGAATTCTATATGCACTAGGGTTTCAATCAACGCCTAATTCTAATGCACAAATATAACCCGTATTTAATTTAAAGGACTCGAAATAAGATAAGTAAATACACCGGGGTTTGCCTGGATTTAAAGTATTTGGATCAAAAGAGACTTCGAAAGATTGTTCTTCTGGGGCTGGAGTGGTTTCTTGGGCTTCTGCTTCAAAGGCCTCGGATGTGGGGGCTTCTGAAAGTTCTCCGGTGAAAGACGAAGGATTTATCGCACCTAGATGCATGATATGCATGATTTTAAGTATGAGGATGATCAACCTGTGAATTTAAGAATTTTAAAAGTTTCTAAAAGGAAGGGGTGGTAAAATTTTAAATTTTTAGGTCCTTTCCTAGTTTTAAAAGTATTTTTCTAAGGTTAAAATAAGATTTTAAATATTAGAAAATTGATTATTAAAAATTATTTTTTTTAAGATTTAAAAGATTATTTAATTAATTTTTATCATTTATTTGAAAGGATGGAAAAGAATGAAATTTGATTAATTTAAATAGAGGTAAACATAATTTAAATAATTCTAAATTAAAGAATAAATTCAGAAATTCGAAAAAGCCCAAAGCCCAAAAAAATTTATTCTTACTAAAGTTCTATTTTGCCCATTGAAGAATGAAACTGGTCTGTTTTTCCTCCTTATTTCATTTCAGCCCGAAAGTCCCTTAATTTCTGGCCCAACGGCCTAGCCCAACTGGCCATTGGGCTTTCCTCTCCCTTCTCTTTCGGCCCAGAAGCGCGGCCTGCTAAGGAAGGGACGGCGTGGCCGACGCCGTTGCTGGCGGGCCCACAAGGTAGTGACTCAAAGGGTGACCGTGTTAGGGGATGGTGACGGCGGTTTGGTTCAGTCGAATCGGAAGGTGATAAACCGGACCGCCAGCGACGGTTGACGGCGGTTCTTCATCGCCGGGCCGGTTTCGGTGACCAGGTTAGGGGTATGACCACTACATCGTCACGACGGACATGATGGTGGGGTTGGGGAGGTGAGTCGGTGGTCGGAGGTAGCCTTCCTACGGTGGTCAGGGTGGGACGCCATGGCCGGGCAAGGGAAGCTCGCTGAGAGCTTGGTTCCGGTGCGGGAAAGAGGAAAATTGAGTTCACGGAAGGTAGAGAGAGGTTTGACAAGGCAGGTACTTACCGAAATTAGAAAGGAAGGCAGAGAAGGCGGCGGATTTGGGTGGCGACTTGACCCGTCGGAGATGAGCAGAGTGGGAGTGGGAGGAATTGTGGTGGTCGACTGAGGAATGAGTGGTGATGTGGTCGGAAGGAGCTCAATGATGTATTTATAGGGCGCAAGGAGGCGGTGCGAGCCGGGATGATGATGGATTGAAACGGCGAGCGGCGAGAGAGATGACGGTGAGCTTCTACGGGCGCCGTGCGAAGAAGCGATGGGAGAGGTCGAAGCAACTGTGGGTTGGGTCCAAGTGGTGAGGTGAGGTGCGGCCAACATCAACCCACACCTTGCCGTGATGGTGGCGCAGCGGTGGGCGCGGCATGAAGCAGGAGCGGGAGCGAGGCCAACGGCGGTAGGAACAAATCCCCTTTCGCCCGAGGTTGAAGAAGAGAACGGTGGGCTTTGTGGGTCGGGGAAACAGGGTTGGGCCGCTGTGGTTTTTGGGCCGCCGGTTTCTCCCCTGGTTTCCCTCTCTTTTTTTTATAAATAAAGATGTGTATATATTCAAATCAAGCCCCCAAATAAAAGGATTTACCTTAAGGTCTAAAAAGAAGGAATATATGAGTAGAGCTTTTCACTAAAGTCCGTTTTGAAAGGTTTAAGAAAAGAAATTCTTCTCATTCATTTCATTTCTTTTTTTTAAGTAAATGACACATTTTCCTTTCCATTGTTTTAATTGAAGAATGCATATGATGACATGCTTAATTAGGGCTTAAGATATAGGGTATCACAGCACTAGCTTGGTATGGACATATGGATTAAGGGGTTTCATGTCAATTAAGCATGGACAAAGAAATTAGGCTCTAATTGTGAGATGGTCACGCAATTTCGGCTTAAATTTCTAAGAATTTGACATGACACGCTAGGCTATCTCAAATCTATGCTTTAGGCTATCTCTTGTGTCTAGACGATCTCGTACACTTACCTATCTTCTTCCTCCTTGTGATTGCTTTGACAAATGGTTCACGAGAAGAGGAAGGGTAAGGAGATTGCCTCCGAGGAGCCGAGGAAGAAAAGGAAGAGCAGGGCTGAGCGAGAGGCAGAGATTGCTCAGGCAGTGGCAGATGCAGTAGACAGAGCTAAGGCAGGGGGTACCGGAGGCAGCTTGCACATAGGTGGTACACGCAGATCCACCCGACAGAGGTAGGAGGCCTTACCTCAGACGGTGACACCGCCGAGCACAGGTCGTCCCCACACTCGCGGAGGGGGCGCACCATAGAGCCGAGGGGGCCGTCCACGCAACCCCAGAGGTGCTACGCCCTCGGCTGGCCATTTGGGGAGTCAGCAGGAGCCCCGTGAGGAGTAGCAGGGTCCTCAGCACACAGGTCCTCATCACGTCACCGGAGAGGAGGGAGTACAGCTCCTCGACCTGAGGGAGAAGAAGACCAAGCATATCAAGGCTATCAGATACGACTTGTCTGTCTACGAGTTCTACCCTTAGCCTCATGACCCCAAGATAGACAGGAGATTCTGGACAGTGGTTCAGGTGAGCCTGTACGAGAGTGCCTTGAGGGGAGGGCACAGGCTTATGCCACATGCAGCACTTGACTTCGACCGGCTGCAGACAGTCAGTGGACGGGACTTTCGGAGGTTCTTCTCTCAGTACCGAGGCTTGGACGAGCTGCTCCAGATCTCGCACACTTACGTTGAGGACTGGGTGAGAGTGTTCTATGCCACCCTGTACATTGGGTATGAGCGTCAGTTATATAGTTCATGTTTGATGGGACCCAGTACAGACTGCAGCCAGTGAGGATAGCAGAGTTACTTGGCTTTGAGCGTAGAGGACTGTCAGTTCACTCAGTCGTCTACGACATAGTGACACCACCCTACAGGGGTCACCCTCGGTAGGCACCTAAGCTAGACATGGTTAGGCACTTGTTCAGAGGCACGATGACCACAGACACGCCTAGGACACCTGACAGACTCCTCCCAGAGTACTACCTGTTGCTATAGTGTTTGAGGGGGACCTTGATCCCCAAGGCGGGATACAAGGAGGGGCTTACAGCCTTGCAGCAGTCCGTTCTTACCTATCTCATGCTAGAGCATGACATTGACATAGTAGATTTGATTCTAGCGGAGATAGAGGACGTGATAGTGGATGGCATGCCGACGAGATGCTTACTTCCATATGCTCACTGGATTACTCGGATGCTGAGTCAGCTTAGAGAGCCCGATGCCCCGACACGTGGCCTGTACCGCGACACTCGCACTAGGTTTCCAGACTATAGGCCAGCATTGCGCGACGACAGCCGTTGAGGAGGCAGAGCACAGAGGGTCGCAGAGCAGCAGATTCCAGAGGAGGAGCTTGAGATTGCCCGTGCCGAGGACGAGGATCTAGAGGCAGCGGAGGGTGGTTTCCTATCATACTACTTCGCCTCTAGTACTTTTGACTCAGACTACGAGGAGGAGGAGGACGAGCAGCCCTGGTTCTTCTCACCGGCTGCTCACGATGCTGAGGCCGGAGGTTCAGGAGTCCCACGCTCACCGTCACCACCTCCGGCCCCACAGGTCTCTCAGTCATAGGTCACACAGCCTGATGCTCTACAGGCCATTCTTCAGATGCTAGTACAGCAGTAGGCAGAGCAGGCTTGTGTGCAGCAGCAGCAGACCCAGCAGCTCCTGGCCTTGCAGCAGGCCCAGCTTGAGTTTCAGCGAGAGTCTCATGATAGGGCAGACAGGCAGGAGGCTCGACAGACTCTGATCCTTGAGGAGATTCGCACAGCCTTGACCTCTCAGAGGCAGGAGTACAGACAGGAGATTGATGCCTTAAGGTCTGAGGTCAGGGGACAGCTTGGAGGGCCACAGTCTCAGCCTTTACCGTACCAGGCCATACCAGGACCCCATCTGATCACTCCACCTCCGGCAGCAGGTGCAACCACTCCAGGGACCTTCCCTCTTTCAGACCTGCTGTGGACGGATCTGAGACCAATACTCTCTCCTTTGCCTACGACAGCACTCACTTTTGAGTCACCGGTCTAGACCACTATAGTCGTTGCTGTTGCCGCTCCCACCTCCTCCTGACAGACAGAGTTGGTTGCTCCGCGTGAGAGCTCTCCTCCGGCTGATGCTCAGACAGTCACGGCACCTGAGGGCTCCCCTCTAGCTGATACACAGATAGCCACGACAGCTGAGGAGTAGGTATCTCAGAGTGGGGAGCCCCCTTTACCCAACGCATAGATGGGCACGGCAGCCGAGGCCACAGAGTCAGCAGATGTTCCGGAGTCACTGTTGACAGCAGTAGACAGGATCGCTGCAGAGATGACGGACTCTGACCACGACGACGACGATAGCGACCACTTCTAGTTTTCAGCTCGTCATCCTCCTCCACCTCGTCAAAGCGACAAGATCCCCTCTTTGGTCCCTGATAACAAAGGGGGAGACATAGGGTGGGAGTGAGATGGTTGGAGTAGATCATTCTGTTTTTGTCTTGTGGGCATGTATGTGTATGATACTCACATCTCTTGGATCTTGTGGTTAGACATAATATTTGGATCTTGTGTATGCATGCTTGTTTATCATGTCTTATTCACCTTGGGTGAGCCTTCGAGCTCTGTTTGCTTTATTTGTTTTTATTCCCTGTCTAAGGATAGAGTAGCTAGAGTTGCCTTTAATTGTTTTCACCATCTCTACTCTTGCTATCTATTACTTGTCATCAATCACCAAAAAGGGGGAGATTGTAAGCATCTAGGCCCTTAGGTGAGTTTCGGTGATTGAATGACAAGCCTATTTGTTGCTAAAAAGCTCATGAGTGCAGGGTTATCGAGATGAACATCTTAGTTGCTCAGTGAACTTCATATTATGGCTCCTATTTTCTAAGGGTGATTCAAATTATGAGGACATGGCTTTCTTTCGTATCACGAAGGCTAAGGACTCTTCTAGAGTCAAGGATCATGGGTGTTGGAGGATCCTTGCTTAGATAGGGCTCTTTAGTTTTCATAGTGTCCGCACTATTAAGGGGGGGTCTATGGTTGAAGCTTGATCTTGAGATATGCCAAGAGATGATGCACACACAATGCACACACAAGATATGAAAACTCTACGATAGCAAGGTGCAAGGTAAACCAACTCAAGGAAATAGTACTTCAAAGGATGGATCAAATCTCGTTGAAGGAGCAAAGATCAAAGCAAAATTGCAAGGACCGTACAGTTCGATCTGGACTAAGCTTCACGGAACGTACCATATTATGAGAAGAAATATTTTTTGGATGAAGTGGTATCTTCATGCAAATCCATTGGAAAGGATGGTCTGATTTAGTGTAAGCGTACCATTCCATGGACCAAAGAATTAAGGTATGTAATTGGTTGAGTTTCAGTTGGCAATGGACCGTGCAGTACGGTTTATTAAGACCGTCCGTGGACCGTCCTAAGAAACCCGAAGGTACGCACTTGGATGGGAAATCAGTGGACAATGGACCGTATAGTACGGTTTGAGTAGACCGTACCAAACATCGGACCATGAAACCCGAGGGTAGGCTCTTTGTATGGAACTCAGTGGACGGTGGACCGTATAGTACGGTTTGAGTAAACCGTACCAAACACCGGACTATGAAACCCGAGGGTATGCACTTTGAATGGAATCAGTGGATCGTGGACTGTATAGTACAGTTTGAGTAAACTGTACCAAGCACCAGACCATAGTACAGTGACACAGGCATTCAGTGACCGTTGGAAAAGTGAGTGGACCGTATAGACCGGTCCTCACAAAAAGAATAGACCGTATGATACGATCTACACTACGTCAGCTAGGCTTCTTTTGCAATGGCTCTCTTTGTTTGAGGGCTATATATATGGGCTCCCCGAGATCATTTGGTGCTCTTTGACACTTCAGAAACTATATACACTCAGAGAGCCACTTGTGCTTCACTCTTTGCTCTATACACTTACATATTCACACTTTGAGAGCAAGTTCAAGGTCAAGGCTTGTGTGCATCCATCTTGGTGAGGATCAAGGTCAAGTGAAGACCAGAAGCTTGTTACTCTTGGTGTTTGGCAACACCTAGGCGGACTTGGTGACCGGGGTGCGTTCTCGGAGCTTGCCAAGGAGTTGTGGAAGCCCGAAGAACAAAGGTGTACAAGGCTTGAGCTCCACCTTGTCGGGATGGCGAACGGAGACTCTTAGTGAGTGCCCACAAGCATGGGAGGCGGCAAAACACTCTAGGGTGTGCTGCAACGTGGACTAGGGGAGGGTGCCAAACCTCCGACACCACGGAAAAAAATTCGGTTGTCTCCTTCCCTTGTCTCTCTACTTGATGCTTTATCTTTCTTGCTTGTTTTCATGGATTGCATCCAGTAGTCACCATGCTTAGCTTACTCTTGGCTAGTATCTCTCTTGCCTTGATCATATGTATGCTTACTAGCATGAGTAGGCTTGTTTCTTCCACTAGCAAAGCCAGGTTGCTCATTGGATCAATAAGCTTCACCGCTTAGAGCAAAATGTCCAAGATGGGTGGCTCGGTCCCCTACTTTGAGGGCAAGAACTTTAGTTATTGGAAAGCTCGCATGCGGGCATACCTTGAGTCCATTGCCCCCGAAGTGTGGGAAGCTACCGAGCATGGGTTTGTCACGCCGCACATTAACGATCAAATCAAGTGGAATCTAGGGCCCGAAATGCTATCTTTGAGAGCTTTAGCCAAGAGGTGTTTGCTAGGGTCTCAAGCAAACTTAATGCATGTGACATTTGGGCTGAGCTTGTTGAGATCCATGAAGGCACCACCAAAGTTAGAGAGCAAAAGTATCATGTGCTCAAGGCTAAATATGATGACTTCAAGATGCATTCTTATGAAAATTGCAATTCTATGTACTCACACTTGAATGTCATCATTGAGGACATTAATGCTCTTGATGTTTGCAAACTTGACAAGGGCACCATCAATTGAAACATTCTTCGAATCCTCATCAAGCCCAAGTACAACATCATCAACACTATGCTCCAAAAGGAAAACCTTGACACTCTTGAGGTTAGTGAGGTGGTGAGCCAAATTCGTGCTCATGAGATGGGGGTTCTTGGCATCACCGAGGAGGCTTCACCAAGCAAGACCGTGGCACTCAAGGCCAAAGCCAAGAGAACCCCCACCCCAAGAAAGTACTTCTCCCACCTCCAAGCTCATCAGGTGAAGAAGAACAAGAAGAGCAAGGTGATGACTCAAGTGATGATGAAGAGGATGCCGAGCTTGCTCTCATGATGAAGAAGTTCAATTGCCTTCATGCCAAGATCAACAAGAAGGGGTTCAACTTTGACTCCAAGAGGAAAGCTTTCTGACCAAGGAGAGATGGCAAGAAGAAATGCTACAATTATGGTGAAAATGGCCACATCTCCTATGAGTGTCCCAAGCTGGACAAACGCAAGAGCAAGAACAAGAAGGAAGACTCCGATGAGGAGGAGGAAGAAAAGACCAAGCGCAAGCCTTTCAACCAGAAGAAGAGCGAAAGCAAGACAAAGCTCTTCCCCAAGAAAAAGAAGGGCCCCCAAAGAAGCTTCATGTGCGAAACAAATGAGTGGGTGACCGATGAAGATACTAGTGAGGGATCAAGTGAAGATGATGATGACTTCGCCGGGCTTGCAATCTCCACCAAGGGGCCATCACTTCCTCCACCACCTATGTGCCTCATGGCCAAGGGCTCTAAGGTAAGGCAAATTGATATAGATGATAGTGATGATGATGAGCTTTCCCCCGATGATCTTGCTTCTTTGATCGATGAGTATGTTTCAGTGATCAAGAGGGAAAAAGGCAATGTAAAGAATCTTGAGAGCACTTTTGCTAAGCTAGAGGAGACCCACCACGACTTGCTTGACAAGCATAATGCCTTGCTTAAAGATTAAGTTAAGACCAAAGCATATGTCAAGCAAATTGAGGAGGGAAACTCATCCCTAAAAAGGTTGCACATTGATTTCGAGGCTTCTCACAACTCTTTACTTGCTACACACAATGAGCTTATTAAAACTCATTCAAAAATTCAAGAAACTAGCAAAGTAAATGAGGATAAGTACAAGAGGCTTGTGCAAGAGCATAGAGAGTTGTCTCACAAGTATCAAGAACTTGAAATTGCCTATGAGATCATTGACTCAAGTCTTGAGCACTCTACCACTCCAAATGTGGTAAAGGTCAATGTCTCTACTTCTTGTGAGGATCTTACTCCCGATCCCCTTGCTACTAATGCCTCGCCTATGTGTGAAGGGTCAAAAGTGAAAGATTTGGAAGATCAAATTAAAGGTCTCAAGAGTGGGCTAGCCAAGCTCATGAAAGGAGAAATGAAGCACCAAGAGATCTTATTCTACAACCTCCGCAACTATGAAGGAAGAGGGCTAGGGTCCTACCCTGAGCCGGCAAAAGTTGATGACACCCTCTCACCGGAGGTCAAGGATAGCTTCATCAAGGGAGTGGGCTCCTATTGCAATTATTGCATGATCACCGGTCACCACACTAGGGAGTGCCCCATTCCTAACTGCCCATCTCCTAAGTTGCCTTCTAACATCAAATCTATGTATGACAAAAACGTCTACTTGTTGAGCAAGGTCAATGGCAAGGTGAAGGCAAGATTCATTGGCAAGGACGTCAAGAGCAAGAAGGGAAAGCTCCCCAAGCAACTTTGGGTCCCCAAAGCTCTAGTCACTCACGTGCAAGGACCAAAGCTTGCGTGGGTGCCCAAAACTCAAAAATGACTTTTTCTATGTGTAGGTGAACTACAAAGCCTGTGGAAAGCATTGTGATCTTGATAGTGGTTGCACACAACACATGACCGGCAATGATGGTATGTTCACCTCACTAGAAGACCCCGGTGACAAAGAGCAAGTCACCTTCGGTGATAATTCTAAGGGCAAAGTCATTGGGTTGGGTAAAATTGCTATCTCTAACGATTTGTCTATCTTAAATGTTCTCTATGTTAAGTCCTTAAGCTTTAACCTTCTCTTAATTGCACAATTGTGCGATCTTGGTCTAATGTGTGAATTTGACAAGAATTGTGTTGTAGTCAAGAGCGAGAAGGATAAATCCATGATCTTCCAAGGGTTCCGACACGGCCACCTTTACCTTGTGGATTTCACCGACATGGAAACATCATCAACGACATGGCTCTTCTCCAAGTCTTCCTTGGGTTGGCTTTGGCACCGACGCATTGCACATATTGGAATGAGCCAACTCAAGAAGGTTGTCAAGAAAGGGATGGTAACTGGCGTCAAGGATTTGACATTCGAAAAAGACAAATTGTGTAGCGCTTGTCAAGTCGGCAAACAAGTTGCAAGCCATCATCCAATGAAGACTTGTGTTTCAACCTCCAAACCGCTCCAACTACTTCACATGGACCTCTTCGGTCCTACTACATATGAAAGCATTGGCGATAACCTCTATTGCCTAGTCATTGTTGATGATTTTATACGATATACTTGGACATTGTTTCTAGGTGACAAGGGAGAAACTCCAAACAAGTTCAAGACATTTGCGAAGAGGGCTCAACGTGAGTTTGGCATTAACGTTGTCAAGGTCCGGAGTGACAACGGCTCCGAGTTCAAGAACTACAAGGTGGATGAGTGGTGTGACGATGAAGGCATCAAGCATGAGTTCTCTACCACTATACACCTCAACAAAACGGAGTTGTTGAGAGGAAGAACAAGACATTGATCACTCTTGCAAGGGCCATGTTGGATGACTACGGCACGCCAGAAGACTTTTGGGCGGAAGCAATCAACACGGCGTGCCATGCATCAAACCACGTCTATCTCCAGCGGCTACTTGGCAAGACCCCATATGAGCTCCTCATTGGGAGGAAACCCAACATTTCCTACTTCCGAGTCTTTGGGTGCAACTGCTTCATCTACAAAAAGAAAAGGCTCGATAAATTCGAGAAACGTTGAGATGTTGGTTTCTTTGTAGGTTATGCATCAAACTCGAAGGCATATCGTGTATTCAATCAAACCACCGGAATGATTGAAGAAACATGTGATGTAGAGTTTGATGAAACTAATGGCTCCCAAAGGGAGGTCTTCTCTCATGATGATGTAGATGATGAACCCCTACGTGAAGCAATGAAGAACATGACAATAGGGTATGTAGAGCTAGAAGAAGTGCATGAAGACCATGATCAAGGGGGAGTTAACTCTCCATCAAGACCAAGCACTTCCATGGCCCCTCAAGTTGATGATCAAGAAGAAAATGAACAAGGTGAAGTAGGTGGCCCTCCGGATGATCAAGATGAACAAATGCCGCAAGCACAAGCTTCAAACGACGAGCCATCACCACCCATCGCACCAAGAAGGGCCACTAGTGAGACATGGACGCATCTCCAAGGATCATCCCCTCGACCAAGTCATAGGGAGTCCTTCTAAGGGAGTAAGAACCCGATCTCGTAACCTTGTCTCATTTTGTGAGAACTACTCATTTGTTTCTTGTGTGGAGCCTACTTGTATAGAGGAAGCTCTTGAGGACCCCGATTGGATCAATGCCATGCAAGAGGAGTGAAGTTGCCATGCAAGAGGAGTTGAACAACTTCACTCGCAATCAAGTGTAGGTGCTAGAAGAGCGTACAAAGGACAAGAACATCATCGGCACCAAGTGGGTCTTCCGCAACAAACAAGATGAGAACGGTGTGGTGGTGCGCAACAAAGCAAGGCTTGTGGCAAAGGGATTTGCACAAGTGGAAGGTTTGGATTTTGGCGAAACCTTCGCTCGGTTGCAAGACTAGAAGCCATCCGTATTCTCCTTGCTTACTCTTCACATCACAAGATAAAATTATATCAAATGGATGTGAAGAGCGCCTTTCTTAATGGTTTCATTAATGAACTTGTCTATGTTGACCAACCGCCCGGATTTGAGGATCCGAGGAAGCCTAACCATGTGTATAGGTTGCACAAGGCCTTGTATGGACTCAAGCAAGCTCCAAGGGCGTGGTATGAAAGGCTAAGGGACTTCCTCATCTTGCAAGGATTCAAGATCGGCAAAGTTGACATGACATTGTTCACCAAAGATGTCAACGGGGATATTTTCATTTGTCAAATCTATATTGATGACATTATCTTTGGTTGCACTAACGAGAAACTAAGCCATGAGTTTGGTGATATAATGTCTAGGGAGTTCGAGATGTCCACGATCGGGGAGCTAAATTTCTTTCTTGGGTTTCAAATCAAGCAAGTGAAGGGAGGAATATTCATTCATCAAGAAAAATATTGCAAAGATCTACTCAAGAAATTCAAGATTAATGAATGCAAGCCGATCAGCACTCCAATGTCTACCAACACACATCTCGATGCCGACGTGGACAGAAAATCAGTGGATCAATCCACCTACCGCTCCATGATCGGTTCGCTACTCTATCTCACTGCATCTAGGCCGGATATCATGTTTAGTGTGTGCTTGTGCGCCCGCTTCCAAGCGGCTACTAAGGAATCCCACCGCACGGCCGTGATGAGGATTCTTCGGTATCTCAAGCACACCCTAAGTTTAGGCCTATGGTACCCTGAGGGCGCTAAGTTAGAACTCTTGGGATACTCGGATTTGGATTTTGCCGGATACCGTGTCGATCGCAAGAGTACCTTCGGGGGGTGCCATTTGCTTGGGCGATCCCTAGTCTCTTGGTCTAGTAAGAAGCAAAATTGTGTGGCTTTGTCCACTGCGGAGGTGGAATATATAGCAAACTGTGCTTGTTGCACCCAAATCCTATATATGAAGCAATCCCTTTTGGATTTTGGTGTTGTTTGTGGCTCCGTTCCTCTCCTTTGTGACAATGAGACTACCGTTAAAATTGCTAAAAACCCGGTTCAACACTCTCGCACTAAACACATTGATATTCGTCATCACTTCTTGCGTGATCTTGAGGCCAAGGGTGATATCATCCTAACTGGAGTGAGATCCGAGGAGCAATTGGCGGATATCTTCACAAAACCATTAGATGAGAGTAACTTTGTTAGGTTGCGCAGTGAGCTAAACGTGTTGGACTCCTCCAACATCATGTAAGTTGCCATGCCATATAATGTTGCATTGCATGCATTTTGCCATGAGTAGGCTTGTTTCTACCACTAGCATGAGTAGTGTTGCCTCTATTACTTGTATGAGTAGGTGTGGTATTTCTAGTTGATTAGTGTAGTTTTCGATTAGAGGGTGAAGTGGGCTAATTGGTAGATTCATTAGGACTAGGACCTTCTCGATTAGAGTTTGAAATTAGCCCAATTCACCCCCCTCTTAGGCATCCGATCCTTACACCATGCTACAACTTGTTATATCACCACCTCACCCCATAGACAGCAGAGCACCCATACAATGGTCTACAATTATGGCCTCTTTGTAGGTGTCTTGGTTGTCCTAAAAACTTCTTCTCAATGGCAATGTAGAAAAATTGGGAGCATAGAACACATAGTAAGGTGGAAGTCAATGAAGCCATTGTCTCTTGTGAAAGTTCTTTTTTTTTAGTTTTTATATAAGGTGCTTTTAGGTGAAGTTGTTTACTTTTTTACTTACTTAGTAGGGCTTCAACAAAAGTCGGTGGAGAAGCTCTGTCAAAGAATGAAAGAAGACCTTAGTGTTGTGCCCAAAATAATATATGTGCCACTTATTAGTTCTGGTTTATAGTTATTAAGTCCCTTCCGTCCTCAGCTTCTCCCCATGTACACCCATTGACACCTACTCCTCCCTAGTTGTGCATGCCACCTCCTTGGCAAGAGCTCTGAAAGGATCAAGATGTCCACAGAGGTGAGGTGAGTTGGGCTTCTAATTTTAAAACTTGAAACTAAATCTTATCGATTATATCCCAACTCACCCTAGTGCCTAGTTGTGTATGGTCCTAGAGAGCTAATCGCCAAAACACTTGCAACCCATAACCAAGCATACAATTCTAGGAATGAAAACCTAGAAAGTAAATGAGGAATGTAAATTGCATAAAGTAAGGAGCAAGGCGACAAGGTTATTTTTTGTGGAGGTATTGAGGAGTCGTGACTCCCCCTAGCCCTCGTTGGAGCACCCGCGCAAGGGCTAAGCTCCCCTAGTCCATGCAAGGATTAAGTGCTCTCTTCGTGGATGTCCTTCTTTGCTCCGGAGTGGTGAACCCCAAACCATGCACAATGCCCACACAAGGGCCCTCTCTTGCTCCTTCCACAATCACCCGAAAGCTCACCAAGAGGAATGAATCACAAGCCGTCTAGGTGATCGTGATCACAAGAGTAACAAGCATTGGTCTTCACTTGATAAACCTCGTGCAAGAGGCTGAACTCTGTCAAGTCTCTTGACACAAAGCTCAAATATTTATGTGGATTTTGGAGCTCCAGTGACCTTTGAAAATCTATGGATTTTGCTGGTGCCGGTAGCAATGAGGGCGGGGGAGGCTTAAAATAGGAGAGAATCCCCTAAAAGAGCCATCGGGGAAGTCTCTGCGTAAATTTACGCAAGCACCAGAATCCGGTGCGTGCAACGATTTGAATTGTCCCCCTCGCACCAACTACCCGTTAGACACACCAGATCGTTCAGTGTGTACCTCCGGGGTCATCTGGTGCACACTAAGAGGATGAGCCACAGCTATAGCAAGCTCTCCCAGAACGTCCGGTGTACCCCGAACGGTCTAGTACGCGGTGCATACAAAGACGTGCTTGGACGCTCTGGCCACTCCCTCAGCCTACTTTACCCGGTGAACATACTAAACGGTTCGGTGGTAACCATCGGACAGTCCGGTGCGTGCTTTTTGCCCTAAACATAGTAGGCGACGCATAAAATGCATCGGACGGTCTAGTGCATACAAAAGCTTAGGGGTTTTTTATGTTTTTGAATTGGATCACGACAATTTCTTTTCAACAAAGTTTTTTTATGTTTTCTATGTGTTTGCGAGTGTTTTTCAACAATTTTTATGTAAATGAGCTTTGGGACCAAGAAAGACTCAAAAATGAGTACGTCATTGAACGAAAGGTATTTCAAGCTACTCACCTTAACGCCCTTGGTAGTACGTCTGGCTACAAACTAGCAAAATTTAAACTCATCGGATCAATTAAGTGAGAATATCAGATCAATAAGAGATAGTACGCCTATACAAACATTCGCTTTAGTAGTACAGTATTTCTTTCGACAACAATAATGGCAGTCCAATTTACTGCCCAAAACATACCTGTAGGCAGTATAGGCTGTAGCTTGTTCGACAGTGTATATTCATCATGTTATGTACTCACCAATCAGGCAATCGCTTACTGCCAAATAATTAAGGATGGATCGCACGCATGCACTTTGTTGCATCGCAATTGCATTGATGAACGTACACGTACTACTATTTTGCCTCCTCATCGTCCAGGGTCTCCTTGGATATCTCCTCCAGCGACATGCCCTTGGACTCCGGCACGAGCAGCGTCATGACGGCCCCGAGGAAGTTGGTGCCGGCGAGCACGAACAGCGCGTTGCGGATGCCGATGCCGGCGGAGTAGCCGGGCTCCGGGTTGTGCTGGTCCTGCGCGGCGTACAGGAACCCGAACGCGCCGATGATGGCCCCGGCCTTGCCCGCGGCGGCGGAGATGCCGTGGCACGTGGACCGCAGCCGCGCCGGGAAGATCTCGGCCGGCACGATGAAGGTGGTGCTGTTGGGCCCGAAGTTGGCGAAGAAGAAGGTGAAGCCGTACATGACCACGAAGCCGGTGTGGTGCCCGGCCGTCGTCCAGTGGTGGTACGGCACGGCGAGGCCGAGCATGAAGGCGGTCATCATGACGAAGCCCAGCAGCTGGATGGCGAAGCGGCCGATGATGTCGATGAAGGCGACGGTGAACCAGTAGCCCGGGATGGTGCCGCAGAGCGCGATGAGCGCCTGCGCGCGCGCGATGCGGAACACCTCCTCCACCGCGCTCATCGTCTTGCCCGCCGGGATCCAACCCACCTTGGAGAAGATGTCCTTCTGGAACAGGTTCTGGCTGTAGAAGGCGATGTCCAGCAGGAACCACGTGCTGGTGGTGGCCAGCAGGTGGAGCCCGTGCCGGCGCGCGAACTGCGGCGAGAAGAGCCCCCACTCGTTTCTGCTGCCGGCGCCCGCCTCGCGCTCGGCGAGGTCCTCCTCGACGATCTCCGCGTGGAGCACCTTGGACATGTCGGCCGCGGCCCGCTTGGCGTCTCGCGCGACGAGGGCCGTGTACCGCGCCGTCTCCGGCATCTTCATGCGCCAGTAGTAGGTGAGCGCGGCCGGGATGGTGCCGAACATGAGGATGATCCGCCACACGTAGTCGGCCTCCGGCCCCAGCGACGCCGCGGGGTCGTCCTGGTACGACGGCGCCGGGTACGCGTTCCGGAATCCCGCGGACACCACGAGCGCGATGATGGCGCCGAAGAGGATGCCGAAGCCCTGCATGGCGAACACGGCGGCGATGAAGGCGCCGCGGGTCCTCTTGTTGGCGTACTCGGACATGATGGTGGCGGAGAGCGGGTAGTCGCCGCCGATGCCGAAGCCGAGCCAGAAGCGGAAGAAGCAGAGCGTGGAGACGACGCCCTTGGCGGTGTGGCCGAAGGAGAGGCCCGACGCGATGGAGCAGACCACCATGAGGATGAGCGTGAAGCCGTACACGCTCTTGCGCCCGAGCTTGTCGCCGAGCCAGCCGAAGAAGAGCTGGCCGGCCAGCGTGCCGCAGAGCGCCACGCCATTCACGGCCGCCGACACGTTGGGCGGCAGCGCGCCCGGGGTGTCGCTGTTGGGCTCCGTGTAGTAGATGCGCCCCAGCAGCTTGGAGACGAGGGAGATGCAGAAGAGGTCGTACGCGTCCGTGAAGAAGCCCATGCCGGCGATCACGATGGCCATGAAGTGGTACCACTGCGTCTTCGCCTGGTCCAGGGTCGTCAGCACTTTGAGCTGCGCCATGGCCGCCGCCGCCGCCGCTCACCGTACCGCGCGCAGCCTCGTGTCGTCCTTTACTTGTCCCGATCACACGTACGGTACGGCGTGTGGGCACTGCAGCCTGCAGGGCAAGTTCCAGCCCAGGTGGTGCCGAGCCGAGGCTGCTGCACCGCTACGCAATTATATACTGCTGTACGTAGAAGCTTAGGGAGTGAGCTTCCTGCCACTTGGTTAAGACTTGATCACTGGTGGGTAAGGTTTCGTGCTGACATGGATGGATCATGGATGGATGGAGTCTGCTGATGTCGCTTTGTGTGGGAGCAAACAGTGTATGTGTGTGTGTCAAGGAAGAAATCCTAGTCAAACGAAACCGAAAACATTAGTTAATACTGTATTTCTTTTGATCCTATCATTATTATTAAATAACGTATCAATGGTGGTTAGTACGTGAGCAGTTGCACGCACGTTCATATACTGTCATCAAGTGCTTCAGGTACGTAATAAAGATGCTCTTTTAGCTAGTTACTCCATCTAGTAGGTGAACTCGTCTAGAGGAAGTACAGGTCACCTGTACTTTTGTGGAACAAAACAAACTGCGAGAAAGGCTATCTTTTCCTGAAGATTGAAAGGTGACACTAAATCGAACTGCGACAGGCGAGCTGCTGGACCAACAAAGTATTCACTAGCCAGCTCTTCTCATGCATTTGCCAGTCAAAATATTCACCAACTTTGAGAGAGAACTGCTACGCGAGCAATTGTTTTTACTCGCTGCTGCTCTGCATTTCCCATCGCCAGCACAATGCATTCGTGCAATCAACCTTAAAAATTCTAGTATAAAACCAAAACATCGCCATGGAGAAACAAATAACTGAGAAGTTTGCTCACCTTTGAGAGGGAAATTGGGTACAATTACAAGCGGCGACTTTCAGCGTTGTTTGGACGAGCGAGGATGGAAAACTATTTGAGCAACGCTGTCGGATTCTCTTAACTAAAAATAGGCAAGGTTTATCCTAGGAATATACCAGACCCTCCAGCTGACTAGCATCATCTGGGGATCGATATAATCCTAGTCAACTATGGACAGTGCCATGTTCCATGTATCATATAACAAGCTAAACCCCTCGGCACGAACTTGAACACGCTTCAGACGCCATTTATTATGCGTGAAGAAGGATTCCATCTCCAGCTGGGCGTTGCGTGAACCGCCCGATCGCAATCGGCGCCCAAGTGGCTGTTTTATGTGCCAATATGATTTGTGCATATGCCTTGACTGCTCATCAGCACTCCCAGTAGGTGAAAGAAACAGATTCTTGCCTATTCATCAGTATCTGTCGATTGACGAGCTGTCAAATCCTTAGATATTTTGATGTGCTAATCGACAATTCGACAGCCTGGTTTATGGATTGTTTAGATCATTTTGTTTGCCCCTCAGGGCATATACAGTGAAGATACTGGGAAAGATGCTTGTAGCAAGGATCATCTTTCTTCATGACACAGGTTATAAGCTGATTATTCTGTCATAGAGCGCTTCATTAGAAGGCCTATAACGAAAGATGCTTGCATCGAAAACTAAAACTAAGCAAATTAAATGTTACAAAGAAAATGGACATTATAGCTGCGGAAAAATGTGGCAAAAGGAAATGTTTCTGACGCGTGGAGTCTGCTGTGTAAGATAATACTATACCAAGTTATAGTGGTTAAGATGAATGACTAGGACTCAAATGCCTGACCTTGCTTGTTCAGCTTCACACAGGTAAAGCTAGTGTTTTGTTTAACCTGACTACCATGCGTCCATGCCAGGTGGCCAACCTTTTGTTAAAAGAAAAAGGCTGACTAGTACAAATCATACTACCATGTATACCACTATATACGAATCATTTTTGTTTATCATCTTTGGTTGAATTCGTTGTGAACACATGCTTAGTCTCCAACAACGGTGCAAGGAACCAAATACGTACGTTTCAATATATCTATTTTATTTATTTTATCTTGGTTATTATTACTATTTTGTTAGCAAATTAGATGCACTGCAAGAAAAATCGAGGCTTGATGACATATCCATGTTTGAAGATTAAAGCCATTGAGAGAAGCTTCAACGTAGCTCAAGTACTAGGGACTTTGTACTTTCCTAAGCTTTCGATAGCCTTTGTAAAATGCACGCCCTGAAGCACTCAAACAAGGACCAGAAGTTCATCCTCAGACTAGCCACATCGTGTGTCTCCAGTCGGATCAGTTTTCTCTCACTTTTTCCAATTTTGAGGATTCAGAACCTTATTTGAGGATGTGGTAAAAAAGAACTTATTTGAAGAGACCAAAATACATGGGCAAAACCTTGAAATACAACTTTCTGAGTGTCCAGTGGTGATACCATGAGAGTTAGATGGCAAAATTTTATACAATACGAGTGGACTAACATCTATACCTTGACGCTACTTTTATTCCATTGAACAAATCATGATATACAGAAGAGAAACCATCCCTCTGCAGAAGGGGGAGAACGAACAAATTGAATATACCAACGTAACAAGATACAGAGAGAACTATCAACATGGGGACAAAGTTACATGAAGCACTCTACATAATGATACAGTACAGGAACTAATGAATTCGGACCTCAGAAGTCAGAACTGCCATATATCAACTGGATGCCCTCTGATAAATGTGCTTTGTTCTTGGATCGACGATTAGGCCCCTCCCACCATTAACCTCCAGATCATGCCTGCAGGAATAAGTCAGTGAGTCAACATCCTTTTCCAGTTAGCATACTAATGCACCAAGAGCTGGATGGTATGGAGTGGCGCTACTTACTGAAAGACAAAATCAGGAATTGTAAGTTGCTCGCGTGGTACATATCTGAACAGCTGCACAAGCCTATCCACGTATGTAACTTTCTTCCAGACCTAGGGATTCAAAGGATGCTAAGATCTCATGCAGTACAATGAAAATAAATACAGAAGTCTAACTACAGTGTGAACTGTGAGATACCTCTCCATCTACAAACATTTGCATTGCCAAAACAGCTGTTCTCAAACCTAACGTAGGGTGGAGAACATAAATTGCCTGTTTGCAGTGAATTTTGTAAGAAGAGTGGAACTGTTATAGGATATGAATTAAACATGAACGAGTTACTGACATGTAGGTTGCGCTGATGTTTTCGTCCTAGTATTTGTTGTAACCGCTTCATGAATCCTAAATCTGGCTGCCTGGAAATTCAACAAGATGTTCCTTTTTTACATTATCGGTTAAAAGCAACAAAAAAAAATACAGAATTTCTTCAGTGACATATTTATCCGACACTTACGGTTGTAATGATGCTGCAGAGTGGAAATATACAATTGTATACGGCTTCTGAATCAAAGGTTCAAACTCCTATTATGAGAAAAATAACACAGATTTTTAGAATTAACTTACTCGAAAAATCAAGACGATGTACAAGAAAGTTAAGCAATGGACATATACATGCTCTAATAGAGAGAGTAGAATTCAATGAAATTATCATATACAAAGAGCAAGACTCTTTCAGTTTGACATTTGCAAGAGCAATTCCTCTAAATACACCGAAGTGTTATTAGAGGCTATTTATACATGCTTCCCCTGCTTTTGTTTTGCTGTAAGATCATTGCTCAATTTCATATAATTGTGACCAAGATGACCACAGTACTTGGATTCAATGCATTTATAGAAGTTTTACAGTTTAAACAAAGGTTACATGTCCTAGCACAAAAGTTGTTAATTATTTTGTGAACCAGTCCCCACCAATGTGCACAGCATTGAAGACATGCGGAGAATAAAATAGAGTAAATTTCAGATAACTACAATTGTGTGAACCCCTTTTCCTTTTGCAACGTTATGCTTTTGGCAGCCATTTAATAAAAACATAAACTTTGCACATATTGTCACAAAACTAAGCTTTTTAACACTGATTGCTTGCAACTTCTAAAATGGATTTAAATTGAGATACACTTGTTCAATCAATGACAAAGCTACATGACAAGTATGTCAAGCTGATTTAACTTGTTCACTCGCACAACATGTCCAAGGTATGCTAGACATGTCAAGATTCAAGAATAAAATATGCTGGAGACTAGTGATGGCATAATGCTCAGCAATCACATAGAAAACCATGGTATATATATCAAAGATGATTTAACTTCTTAACTCATGTACGACAAACCGATGCTTAATCCAAGGCTTTGGGCCATTTGCATTAAGATACATTATAAAAGATGAACTACAGTAGCACAACTTCTGCTGGAGCTTTTTTATAAAATTATGATCACTACATGTAGGACAAACCATCCAAGATCAATTACCTTCACTACATGTAGGACAAACCGTTCAAGATCAAGGCATCGAAGAAGAAAGTGTGCACCAACAACAACCATAACTGGGCGTCCTTCAATATCAACTCCACCGCGATAACTGCAGTTGGTGGAAAACATCAGATTAAGGGAAGTGAAGACACTGGAATGTGTGTCATTAAATCATTAAATATGCAGACATGCAAGCATTATTAAGTACAAGCGAAATAAAAATATAAAACCATAACATGGGAAATCTACATACATTATTTTCATTTCAGCAATCTCTGAAAGATTAAGAGAATTTGCTTTAGCGAGGTATCGTGAATGAAGTGAATATTCCTCTGCTGCAGATAATGAGGGGCAACCTAGATCACCATATCCAAGTAACCGAGCATAGTTAAATCCTTTTTGAGATTGAGCAGATTTTTCCCACTGTTCCTTGCGCCGTAAATCTGGATCTTTAATTATTGACATAAACGAAGGATCTAAATATGAATCCAGCTTCAAAGAACCCCTGTAGAACAAGCCAATCAAAATGAGTTGAAGAAGACCAACTATTTGAAGACCTATCACAATATATAATCAATACAAAGAATCTTGTAAAGCAAACAACAACAAAACAAAGAACTTGGAACAAATTGCTCGGATGGGGAGTGGACTAGTACTAGGAAAGGCACAGCACAGTCATCTCAGGAATAACAATAAAGATAGTTTTTCATAAAATAAAGATGCTAATGACTTAGATAAATTCATCTTCGCAGCACAGGAATATGTAAATCCAATTTAAGATACCTACTATGAGAAAAATAAAAGGAGGTTATACAAGATCAGCATCAGGTACATGGCAGATCATATATCTTTAGATTATACGATACAAACTGTAAATCTAACTATCACCAAAATAAAATATACAGAATTTGTATCAATGAATTTTGAAACCATAAAAGTATGCTAAACTTTAGATTTCACCTCTTCAATGCCGAACCAGAATCAGAAAGAGGAAGATCTACAAGAGTTGCAGCCACTGATCTATCTAAAACACCAGCAGGCAAAGGTCTTATTCTTATTTTCCTTTCATCTATCACTGTCTCGCCATTCTCATCCCCGACATCAGCTGGGAGTTTTAATATTGCAATCTCTTCCTCCTGCTTGTCCCGAGGGAAATATAGTGGGAGCAATCTGCATTGCTTAATTGCATATAATCAGCTGATGAACAAATAAAAGATAATACAGGTTCCAGTTTCAGTTTAACTACCGTTTGTATATCTCTGTATCAGATGATGATGTAGTACAAAAAACAACACCAGCTAGTTTTCCTTTTTGCTTCTCCAGAAAACGCCTAACAGTTCCTACAGAGTAAGAATGAATTCATAGAGAATGAAACAACTATGCATACATAATGTTCATGGAGTGACAGTATGGCTGCAGAAAGAATAATATCTCCATAACTTTCATTTTCTAACAGTCACTGCTTCCTCCTGTACATGGGAGTGAGAAGCAGTACGGATGGTGAAAGTTACCATTTGGTCACAAGTTGTTAGCAGCGCATCAAACCTCAATGTTTTACAGATAAAATGTTTTCATTCATGGTTAGGGATCATTGTACATCGCAAGTAAAGAGAGTAGACAAATATTAGAAGAACTCACTTATTGCCACATGAGCAGCTGGTTCACGAGGGTAATTTTTAGCTTCTGTATATATGCAGCCCATTGCGATGCTAATGAAAGAAGAAATGAAAAGAAATTACTAATAATATCTTTAGATATGAGAAGTTTGCTATGTGAAAAGGAAGGATTAAAACATCAATTGTTAAAGAAAAAATAGCAACAAGTTTTAAGCAACATGATCCTACGTGTACCTTTCAAGACCATTCTCAATGAGTAGTTCCAAACAGGACCGGTAACAGTGACTAAGTGCATTCTCTGCAGCTGTGTGATACTTGACAGCATATTTGGGGCCCACAGTATGGATGACCTTCCTGCATAATCATTTGATACATGCATCTTAGCATAAGGGAGAAGACAAACCACCGCAAAACATCATGTTGAATATGAGTAAATTTGTGAGTGTTCAATAGCTAGCTTCAGCACAATTAGACTTTTACTAAAGCTTCAATTAGCAGCAAATTTTGCATAGAAACTACTGGCCAGTGGCTACTGGGTTCGTTTGAAGTATTAAGTTGCATGGATTCAACAACAGTGCTTGCTATATTCAGAGTAGGGGATGCGTAACGTGCAATTAAACACAGCACGAAAGAAAAAGAAAAACATCAGAACAGTGCTATATCAGAAGATTCAGAACAAACTTCTTCAAGAATTGAAAAAGTGCAGCCAAAATGATCCCTATTATAATGCAGAAACTTCGTTCTTTCCTTACTTCTCAAGAAAGCAAGATTTGCATAAATCAAGAAGCTGGGTACTTTGAATCGAGTGACATAGGGCATGCTTGGATCCCTTGCTCACTCTTGCCTCACCAAGCCAGGGAAGGAGTTTGGACAGGTGAAATGTTTGGATCCCTTGCCGACCTCCTTGTTGCCCGTGAAAGCAAGGATTTCCTTCTATAGCTTTGGGTGAGCTGATTTGGCTTCCCTGCACCGGCAACGCTATCCCTGCTCTGTGGGGCGAGGGACCAAGTAGGAGGCCCTTAGCAGCACTCACTAAGGTATCAACCCATGAAGGATGGATGGGGTAGTGATGGATCAACTCGTTCCACAAAATTTGGTGGGATGAACCCATTCCTCAGGTCTATACTAATTATTAGCTCGCGAGGAATGAGGTGGCGATGGATCAACCCATTCCATTCCACAAACCAAACAAAAAAGTCAAGAGTGAGAAGATGATGCACCACCTCATTCCCCAAAGCAAACACAGTATACAGTATGGGCCACAGTTCTCATTTTAAAACCACATAATGCATCAATGTTGTAGCTCGAGTGTCCATGGTGTTTCAGATCTTCACAGGCATGATCTTACAAGTGAAAACACAACATAAGTCTCATCGTACCTAGCCGGCAGATCATAGGCATTGGTCATCTTCGCCATCCCTGTCCGGCAACCTCCCTGCAAAAAGGGCCGTCCAGAAAACGACTGATGCATAAGCACTAACCATCATCAGCACATTAATATCTGCAAAGCTCTTCCGCGAACAGTACCAAGGTGGCGCACTCCTCGGCGAGTCCTGACCCGGCAGCAGCGTGAAGACCGGGACTACTGTGCGCCTCGTCCAAGCTCTGCGCGAGAACAAAGAAACAAAAAAACAGGAGCTCAGCCACCACGATCCAACCCAATTCCCAGCACTGGCGCGAGGACGGGGGGGCAGGGAACCGAGACCTCGTTGGTGGAATTGACGACGGCGTCGACCTCGAGGTTCCATGGCTGTCCGCGCCACAGGTAGATCCTGGAGTTGATCTCCTGGTCGGCGGGGAAGCGCGAGGCAGCGGCGCCGCCGCCGCGGGCGCCCCCAGCGGCGCCGTCGTCGCCCGTGAGCGGGTCGGAGAAGGAGAGGAAGCCGGACGCGGCGGGAGGCTCGGATCCGGCGCCGTCCGAGGGGGAGATGCGCTGGTCGGGGTCGCTCCAGCGCGGCACCTGGTCGAGCGTGACGGCCGGCTCGACGCCGCCCACGCCGGGCTCCATGGCGGCGCCGGCGTCCGAGGACGCTGCCGCTGCCTCCGGCGAGCGCGGCTGCATGGCGAAGGAGATGGAGGCGGGCGGGTGGAAACGCGACCAGCAGCGGTAGGCGGCGGGGGCGGGGGAGGGGAGATCAGGCCGTTAAGCGCCGGACGCGAGGAGGTGTCATCAGGAGATAGAGATAGATGAGCACGAAGAGAGGGGAAGTGCGCGTATATGATCATGACATGTGGGGCCACGAGGCTGCGTGGACGTGGGCCCACGAGGTCGGAGAGAGTACTGTGTTCGTGGGGTCACGGCCGCGCGTCCGTGTAGCTGGCGCGATGCGGCTTGGCGTCGGATTCCTCGCCGTGCTGGCCTGTACGCCTCTGCTACGCGCACGCGTGTGTTTGTGCACTTGGACTCGAGCTGACGCAGCGGCCCCGTGACTCCGTCTCGTGCTCGTGAGAGAATGTCACGTTGGTTGGAAAAGACGGCGGACGGCCGAAGCACTCGACAGTCAACAGCAGCAGGTCGAAATGCATCGTTGGGGGAGGGATGCGGAGGCACCACGAGCGCATGGGACCGGTCGATTTTCCTCACAAATAGAGGGGTTGACGAACATCTCCAGCAGCCCTCCGAGGTTGCTATTAGCCAGCAATAGTTGGTAGGCTGGTAGCGAAGTGAGTCGATGAGAAGAGAAGGGAGATTGGGGCAAAGGACCACTGGATCTATGATTATGAGTACCAAATCTAGAGGGGTAAGAGCTAGGATGCTTAGAGATAATGAGGGGCAGCTCCGCAAATCTGGAATTTTTCGACGAGGTGGTAATTTAAGACGCCATGACGTGGAAGCTGGCCGTGACGCACAGCCGTCAGCCGGGCAGGGGAGGGGGAAGCTTCGGTTCGCGCTGGGCCGAGCCCACGCGTGCGAGGACAAAGAAGGCGAGTCCGAGAAAGGATGGGCCCAGGCGCCCGCGGGATCCGTGTCCGTAATTCTTTGGATCGAATCTGGCCGACAGCGTGATGGGATGGGATCATCTCCGTCTTATCTCACTGTGCTGGGCGGAGATGTCGAGCAAAGCGGGGTGCAGCAGCAGCGCATGTGCTACACATGCAGTTGCAGAGATGAGATGGCTCAACAACTCACGGAAAGGGATTAAGCATACCTGCAAGAACCATCGATTTTCCACCGCCTATCACTGTCATTCCGATCGAGCACAACCAATGTTCACGATCATTGGCGACGTAACTTTGTTACACATGGAGAAATTAAACATGCCACGAGAAAATGCCTGCTCGAGTTGCAATTCCTCTTTGTTTATGTTGTGCTCATCAATGATGCATTGTATTTTGTGCGCCCTAATATCTTTGGTTATACTATATGTATTTCAGAACATGTGGGTCACATGATAGCTAGGGCTACGTTTAGTTTTTTTTGGTAGCCGTGGTGATGGCTCCAAGATATGGGTAAAACTGCATGCGAACAACGTGCAATGAACATGGGTTGTTTTTCTTGCATCTTTTGGTCTAGGACAGGTCCCTACGGATACGGACAGGTCTGTCGTCTTATAGCTTGGGACAGCATGAGCGTGGAGAGCCAGCGGCTGGCCACTTAGGAGTGGATAGAAGGAATTGGTACGTGTTTAAATTTTAAATAGTTCAAAATCTCTCTCAATCTTTCCCATTCCACTCCAATCTATGAGTAGCCAAACTAAGCCTCATGTTTTTATTCTGATTATTGTTGCCGTGCGCACGCAGCTTAATTATTTCTCTAGTAAGCGGACATGCCAGTTATTGGTTTGCAAATTTAAAGGCAAAATTTAAAAACAAAATATCCGGATGTTGGTAACCACTAACGAAGAATGGGCCTGGCCCAAAGCTGGAAGAAACGAAGAGTCCAAAGACTACGCACTGACCGGGAGAGGCCCAGTCCGACGCAGCGCGGAGGCCGGTGGGTGGCGGCATCGCGCGGCGGCGACCAGGCCGCCTACGATCGACCGATCGAGTCCAAGAGAGGAGGGAGAAGGCCCCCGCCGTGGTACGCCACGGCGAAGGCAGCGGCGGAAGGAACCTTTTGGCATGGCACTCGTAGCAGTAGAAGCGAATCGCAGCAGCATTCGCCGATGGAATTGGCATTTTGAGTCTGAGATAGCCCATGAAGCAGATTCTTCAGGATCGCATCCGTCTCCGCCCCAGAGACACATACAGTATTGTAACCAGTGTGGCAGTGTCGCTACTTCATCCAAGGCACAGCGGACAACTGTTGTTTATTCAAGTGAGGTAGTTCAGCAGTGCGCCAGGATTGTTTCAGGTTCAGATCCCTCGCTCCCAGGTTTCACATCGCAGATTTCGATTTTTTTTCTCTCTCAAACTGCGGCATTGTAATCTTCAGGTTTCCATTTGACCTTGCAAGCCCGAATTCCAGATGTTATGAGCATCTCCAGCTATCAAATATGCACAGGATTTTTCAATGACAGGTGGACCAGCCGTGTGCCGTCTGCATGATTCATTGCTCAGTATTCAGACAAACCAGAGCAAAGCTGCATTTGTTTAACCACGCAGTTGAACGTTCAGAATTTCTGCCTCATATGCTGCTTCATGGAGGTACTTCAGCTTACAGCCTACCAAACATGAGAGATGGACTCAACAGCACATATGCAAAATGGTGGCGAAACAGTAGGCATGGAGGGCTGATAATAAGTTGAGAGCAGCGCAGATTTGATCAGGGTCTGCACATTGGTGCGCAGTGCACACATGGACCTAAACTGTGAAAAACAATACGGCACTGGCAGACACTTCCTCAAGCTTTTAAAAGGAAAAAACCGAAAAAGAAGATGAATTTAATGTTCATTCTTTTCAAGTTTCACTCAAGCATTAGAAGATTCATGCCCTGCTAAATGATACCTTTCCAAATTGGCAAATTGACGCCCCATTCTGGGTATCTTTGAAAAGGATCTTACTGCACTTTATTCTCTGAGTATGTCAACCTGCAACTGTGACAATTCCCATCAAGGACTTAATATTCACACTGATTCAAGTATTCAAATACTTCATGAATAGAACCTTACATACACCAATTGATTCCTATACTTTTACAGCAAACAAAACAGAAACGGTAACCTGTAGAAAAAAAGGTCAACATAATTAACTTTCTTGTTTCTATTGGTGACATGGAAAGTAGGACTAGTTTCCCATAATTACAAGCAGTAAGTTTCTTTTTTGCCCTAGAAAATTGACCAAACCAAAATTTCCAGCACCATGTATAGGGCTAATGGAAGTCACAACATCCAGATAAGACCCCGTAAACTCTCATATAAGTGGTAATTCAGGGACAAGCAAGAGCAAGAATCACAATCCCTGCTGTAATTAAGCACGAAATGAGCAAGAATTGAAAGCGGTATTAGACCTCAGGAGAAAAATAATATTAAACGATCTAATTTGCCTAGGACCACCAAACGGATTTACAGAGATATATTTTGGTCTTTGGATGAAAGAGAGATGGTCAAAAGCAAACATTCAGTCAGTTCACTTCCAAACCCCGGTCTCCATTTCATTAATGACAAGCTTTTTACTGTTCCCTTCGCTTTTACCACTAACTCAATACTAGAATCTATATAATCCTTGACTTGTTGCTCTTATGATCTTATTTGTACTTTCGTTTTGGACATGGATGTTTCACCGCCAGATCCCTGATCTGTTTAACCAATGGTGGATCTAGATCCAGCAGCGTTTTCTTTTGTAAATTTCCCTGAATTGAGTTAACAATGTTGTTGACAGTCAGTAAGAGAAGTTCAAAAGATCTCCACTTGTTTATTAAATAACATTCTAACCTGGTATGTTTGTGACAGGTTTCGCCACTTGTCCTGAACCATAGAACAATATAGGAGTATAATATTAGCCAATAGTATCTAAGAAATGCATTTATTTCATTGTGCAAATTCTCACTACTTTACTACACCTTAAGATTTACTGCTGTCCTAATTGAGGCTTTGAAATATTTCCTTTTCAGCTTTGTCCATGGTCCAACACCAAATTCAGAGACACCATCTACAAGTATCTTCACTTCTTTTGCAGTCCAACGACTATTGTTTTTCCTTCGTATATATTTATCATTGCCCCATTTTCCAAAAAACATAGGATCCTGTCAAAAAAAAAAAAAGATAGACATATAAAATTTTCTCCACTGATGGGTGATAAACTAAAAATAATAATCTAAACTCGAAGGTAAGACAACCAAATAAAGAGTTTGGTTTTCTACCTATATCACTATATTAGCCCTTCTTTTACCATGAGGAACAATAATTAGTAATTTTCAAAGCTGGTATACATATTTTTTAGAATTTGTGCTTTGCAGAAATTTTCAAGAACTTGATTTATTCGTTCAATTAAAGGCACACTCTTGACAAGTAAATGTGTGCTTACCCATGGAGACATCCTCCTCTTGCGAGGTCCTCTTCGGCCACTTTTCCTATGTTCTATCTGATATGAGGAAACTATCAATAGCTTGTCTCGTTCACTTTTTCTAGCAAGTTTAGAGTTTACTTGTGCCAAATTATACCGAGTTGTTAAAGTTAAACATCTCATTATGAATTTCATAAATTCCACAATCATACCTGATGATGGGCATTTGTGTCCAACAAAGGAGCTGGATACAAATCACCTGCAAGAGAAGCTCGACAATGGTACTTTTCAACCGTAAGGAACATTGAGAATTGACAATAATAGCTAAACATTGTACATACGTGATAAGCATTCATCCAGGTCTGCCTCATCTCGAGGCCCTTCCAGAAGTTGTAGGATCCACACAGCATCATCATGCTGTGCTCGGTAATTCCCTATCTGTTAAAAAAATAACATCAATACTGTTTGCTATATTTTTCTCGGACACTCCGAACTATTGCCATGTTTATTTGTTGCCTTATTTGTTTGACAACATATGAAACCATACTGGTGCGTTAATGAGAGACTCATGAATCTTTTTTTTAAGAATGATGAAGATGACATTATCTTGAAAATTCAATCAATGAAACTGAATGATGTTCGGTCTTTATATGCTTTAGGATGTGCCTTAACAAATGAAACATGGATCTTGTGCACGTAATCTGGAGGAGGAGGTAGCAGCTCCAAAAATTTGGAGGTTGATCTGACAAGATACATACAATAGATGAATCTTCTTATTGGATTGCTGGAGATCATGGTGACGATTCTGGCCATTTATTTCGAGCAGAAAAGTTCAGAATCTGCAGCATGGTCCAATTGCACGAGTACTGTGGAATGGTGGGATTTAGTCTGCATCTCCACCAGGGTGCCTGTCAGGGTAGTGCACTCACTTGTGCTTTTGGTGGCTTGGGAGCTCTTGAAGGAGTGTAACACAAAAATTTTCCAAAGAAAAGGAGTCATCCATCTTGACACTATTTCCAATGATCATAGAGGAAGCAGGAGCATGGTGCGTAGCAGGAGCAAAAGGTCTTAAACGGTTACAGGATTTTGAGTAACCCCTTTTCTTTTTAGCTTTGCGTTAGGCCTTAATTGTTCCTTTTGAACTTTGCTCTCCTGCTCTATCAATATAGGGAACTGCAGAACTCCAGCCAGTTTCTCTTTAAAAAAAACTTGGTCAGCAAAGTTTTGATGCTGCTGGTTGCTTTAGACAACCAGGCTTGTGTGTCGCAGTGGTTGCTGTGGTCTAAATTTGATAAATGTCTACCCAACCAGTTTTGGCGCTAGATGATATATGGTGAAAACCAGTGCAGAAAGAAGACCCATTTTAAACAAAATGGAATCTATACAAGATTGCGACGATTGGAATCTATACAAAATGGAATCTTAAACCAGGCAATTTTGGGAAGACTTAGCGTGGTTAGAGTGGTACCCACCAACGAGAAGCTTTTCATAGGAGATCTCATTGGTCATGTAGGTTCAACAAATGCAGGTATGAAGTGTCACGTTGACGTTTTTGGGTACAGTAGTCGGAATCAAGGAGAGGAAGTTTTGGACTTTGCTATAATCTGATAATACCAACACATCCTTTAGGAAGAACAATCGTGTTTAGTGACCTTTAGAGTGGCCAAAACTCTAGTCTTGGATTAAAGGTGATACCCATAGGTCACATTTTGTTGAGCTAAAATTAGGCACCACATTCAACGAAAGTGTCAGCAAATATGTGTATGTTGCGCTGGATTTATGGTGACAAGAATGGAACGGGCTCGGAATGATGAGGTACGTGATCGGCTAGGGGTAGCTCTAATTGAAGAAAAGCTTGTACAACATCGTTTGAGATGGTTTGGACGTGTACAACGGAGACCTCCAGGGGCACCAATGCATAGCAACATCATATAAAAAACGCGACGATGATGTGAAGAGAGGTTGGGGTCGGCCAATCTTGACATGGGAAGAGGCAATCAAAGGGACTTGAAAGGTTGGAACATAACAAAAGAGTTGTCTTTGGATAAAAATGCTTGGAAATCAGTTATCTAGGTGCCTAAATCTTGATTAGGCTTGATGCCATGTATTATTGTCTTTTTAGGCATTGTCCCCCTTGCTCATTTCTCTCTTTTTCTTCATCTCTCCTTTATAAGGCGGTTCATATTGGTTTTAACCTCTAGCCTACCATAACTTGCTTGAGAATAAAAGGCTTTGTTGTTGTCGTACACAGTGGAGAAGCTTGGACAAGCAAATGTCAGTGGTGGGCTCAACAGGGGGCAAGGGAGGAACAGGCGTACAATCAAAACACTGGGTGCAATTTTGTCCATGAAGATAAACAGCATTGTGCATAAACTCGTAAGGTTCCAACATGCAAGGAGTACAAATCAAACGGTCCATGATTTGGATCATTCTTGAAGGAGATATGGCAAATTTGGTGCATGCCGTCGATGCTGTCGAGAACGACGCCTGTCAGTTCAACAAGTCCATGGGTCCATCCGGCCGTCCATTACAAGTTTCTCCAAGGACGCGACCCTTGGCATGTTAAGAGAGAGAGAGAGAGAGAGAGAGAGAGAGAGAACAATTAAAAGACCATATCTGCTTCGTCCGGGGTCTGTTTGGAAACTGAAATTTCGTGTAGTAGCACTACCTACTTTCAAAGGGATTTGGGCATTTGGCCCCAGTTTCATATATTCTGTTCAGATCGAAGTAACTTTTCCCCATCGCAAGGAAGCACATCTCTCGAAGCGCCGTAGAGAAACTAGATGGGGGAACAAGCTTCAAATTACGCAGTTGCCCAACCACGAGAAAACTGCGGAGATAAAGACCAAGAAGAAACTACTAGTTCGGAGTAAATTATGCAGGATGACATCAAAGCTTGTCCCCAGGCGTCGCGGCGTCGCGCGCTGGGCGCATAAGCAACGCGCGCGGCCACCAGACCGCGCAGCGGCGCACGCGTCGTCCTGAACCACGGCGGCGTCCTGACCAACCTCACCGCGCATTGCCGCACGCTGGCCGGCTTCACCGAACCGGCGCTGCGCACCCTGGCCAGTGCCACACACCGTGCGCGCACGCACAAGACCATGGTGGCCGTGGCCCCCCCGTGCATCATTTCAGTGAGGGAAAAAAAATCTCGAGCTTTCAACCACGGCGGACCCAAGAAGCGAGAATGCAGACAGAAATTTGTAAAAAAGGGCGTCAACGATCAGGAAAGAGTGGACGCACGGTTGCATTCATCCATTAATTACTTAAAATTTTCAACCTTTTTCATCTAGAGGTGCCGATCCTCGTTACCTCGAGTTCGCAGGCGGTGCCGTTCCCGAGACTGAACAGCAGATCGCCGTGGCGGAGGCCGTCGAGTCCCTGCTCCGCTTGCCCAATCGGCTCCAAGAACAGCCCCGCCCGCACCATCGCCCGCCAGGCCGCCGGGAAGCCGCTTCGGAGACGCCGAGGCAAGGCTGCGAGAAAGCGAGGGCAAGTGCGGAGCTACGCAGGAAGAAGGGAGGCAGACGAGAGGAAAGGCTGCTGTTGCTGTAGCCTGTGGCCTATTCGCTCAGGAAGCCGTGCTCAAATAAAACATCGTTTTTCGTTAAAAAAAACATCGTTAAGAAAATTCCTTATTTGCCGCGCTTTATGTTACTGAAAATTTTTGATATCCTTATACACTTAAATTTTTATTTTTCGTTTTTCATTGGTAGTTGTCGTTAAGTAAAGAGGAAACGGCGATTTTAGTCCTTTGCGCCTGATTAGTTGCCTCTACAAGGCTTGGCCAGGTCTACGGGATGTAGGTGGCGACTCACTGAATGCATATCTGAGCCTGTCTTGCGGGATGCAAAAATATTGTTGTAGCCTAGCTCCGGAAACGAAAATGAAATCAGTTTCTAGCGAGCCTGGCCGGCTAGGTGTGATGTCAGCTCTAGCTAATAGCACTATTAATAGATGATTAGTGTGCATTAAGCAATTTTATTGTTTCAAAGACGATTAAGGTTTAATAGGTAAATTAGAAACTAATAAAACATACTTTTTCAAAATAAATGTTATAATATTATTTTTTTTATAAAATATTCTATCTCATGTCAATGATCTTGCGCAGACCTTAGACAATTTCTGTTTATATTTATAGCTTGTCTCAGAAAAACAGGCAACTAATCAAACTACCACCGCATCGGCCAAGCCTGGCTCTCCGGTGCGAGACAGGCTTGGCTCACCAACAATGGCGGAGCTAGAAATGGATCAAAGAATGAGCTAATTTTAAATAAGTAATTAATTATAATTTTATAGTACACTAGCGTAGACGTACGTACAATACGCATATGTCATGAGTTGATCAGTCAGGCTATAGGAAGGAGGAAAAGGAAGAAAAAATTAAAAAAAAAGAGACTTACTTGATTGACATATTCATTTGTCATTAATTACTGGACAAGAAAGGTATCGGTACAAAATGAGGTGAAAAAAATAGAGAGAAAGTGGATGAAACATTTTGCATCTATGGGTCTTGGTAACAATGGTTTACCATTTACTATATTTGATTTTTAACTGAATATGAATTTTACTAAGGTTTAACTAATGTATGTAGTATTTTAATAAGAACAAAGTAAATTTCATCTTGCGTCGAAAGGGCTAGCCGAGAAACCCTATAATCAAATTGCATCACTAGAGGGAGTGCTTTGGCGGTAAAGTACTAAGGTGGAACTCTTAGAAAATGTGCTTGAGAATGGGTTGTCTTATCCATGGCCATTGTGTACACACGTGACTTGTGATTATATATGAAAATTGATTCTAATCGCTAATCTTGATCAGATATGAAGCAGGTAATTCCGATGGATGGATGGATGGACGGATGGATTGATTGATCAAATGGACGAAAAAGGTGACATTGATGACTCACATTGTATTGTGATGCTTAAAGTTTATGCTATCAAGCTAATTTAATTGTTGATCTAAGTGAAATAAACATGGCTAAAATGTGAAGGTTATGGACTAAGCTTAATTAGTAAGCTATATATACAGCTAGAGAGTAGACTAGCTACAAGGAGTAGTCGGGTTAGGATATTATACCATAGTCGGGTAAGTCTTGTAAGGATTCCCATTCTTAGGGTTTTTGTTGCAGCCCAAAATGCAGGTGACATGGATGTTGTTTTGTGAAGGATGCACACTTGCGCGTGTAGTGTGTGGTCCTACATATTGTGTCAGGGATTAATGTAGTAATGAACTTAGATGTGTTTTATTTTGTTACAATAAACTTATGAAATTATGTATATTCTATTTTGTTGCAAACACTTGTGAATGTATGAAATGCAATTTTAGATGGATATCAAAATGCGTATTATATGTTGTGTTGCACTATTGACATGTTATGTTTGTATCATATACCCATGTTCATAAGGAGTTACATATTTTTGTTTCGATTGTTAATTGTGGTGAATCAAGGTCCTATAAGGCTCCTAACGGACTACTAGTTTTATACCCGCTCAAATGTGTGGATTGCCATCCTACTTGAGCTAGATTAACATGGGCAAATCGATATACACTTGACACACTACTTTACATGTTCTAGGCGTATCATATGCTTTAGATGATCCTCCTTGGAGGGTCGGATTGAGGTTTACATGTACGCAATCGGCATACAAATTTGGCTCTTTTAGCGATGCATGTTTTAGATTGGTTCCGGGATTGTTTCTATAAGCAGTCTTTTACTTTTTGTGGTCTTGGATCTGATTTCAGCATGAATAGTGAGAACAGTTTTTCATGGCCCAAGTCTACGTCGTTCTCTTATGCATGTAGCTTAGATCGATCTAAAGCAGTTGATCACCTAATACATGCTTTAAGTAGGTTTATTATTCTTGTCATTTTATTTTACATGTATCCGCTCGCAAGAGGGCAATCGGTTCAAGGGAGCTGATCACTATTATATTGTTAGCCAATCCAAGCGATCAAGCTAGCAATTTAATGATCTATTGCTCTATTTGTGTGCATGCAAGGTGATTCGTCATCTAACACACCCTTCTTTGCTGTCAGGTCAAGCTAGGTGGCACACCCACGTTTGATCCACCGCTCGATGCTAATCGGGAGCCACTTCATAGGAGAGGCGACCGTAGCAATAGCGAGATGTCACAGCTCCTCTGTCTTGACCGTTGCAATGATCGTTTGCCAGTTTTCCGTGACAACAAGAACACAATTAGAACATATGATCAAATGGTATTAATCAATGTCTATTCTAACTCTAGTTGGACCCAAGATAAGTATAATAGGTACATCCATAAGATTATAGCAACAAGATATCTAGCGGTTCGAGGCAGATATGAGTATGTTCAAGTATGTTCTTCATAGCATGATTAAATCTAGATCTAAAACTAGACCCCCTCCTCAATCGAGCTTAACCTTTCGTTCCACCCATGTGTCACATAAAGCAGGGTAATCAACGTGAAGCTCTCGTAGGCATACATGATAAGATTGCATGTCTCTAACCACTTCATGTAATCTAATAATATGATTGAAGTAGCATGAACTTCTAATCACTATGATCACAAGAACAAGCTACGCAAACGTATCACTAGTAAGCAAGATCGAAGATCTAGATCAGCAGAAGAACATAAACCATAAGAACAAAATCAAGAGCATATGCATCTAGAGCATGAACATAAATAACTAGAATAAGATCAATACTCCAATTAGATTCATATCAATATTTACATCCACGAATATACCTCCCACAATGATACGAAGAATCGTCAAGAACTAGGTAATTAGAGAATCATTCAAGGCCCCTAATCACCTCCAGAAACTAGAAGAACTCCAATCCTTAGAAGAGAATTCGACCCTCATCTCTCCATTTATGGATGTGCCTCCCTTATTCTCCTTCGGGGCCTCGATAATGGGTTGGATGGTCGACCCCAATATCTAGACCTCATATTTTTACCTTGGAGGAGGTGCCACAGAAAGGAAACTGTGAACAACTTTAAAAAGGGGTGGGGTCAGCCGACCTAGGGGGTATGCTCGGCCGACCCACCATGTTTCTTGCTTCTCACATTTTAATATTTTTGGAGGTCAGTTGTTGCTTGATTATGACGAAGTCCACACAATGCATGTGGGCCTTTAGAGCTTTAGAATTTTCGGTTTAAGTCGGCTTGTGCCAAATCTTACATGTTTAAGCATATCTCGATGATTTACTAAAATCTTCCGGGAAAGTCCTTCTACATCCTTGTGATAAGATCAACATCCCCGAAGTTTTTCTCCAAAAGGTTCCAAAAGAGGGGAGAGTGAGTTGGCCGACCCTAGGGGGTCTAGGTTGGCCAACCCCTCCCATTCTAGGGTTTTTGGGGCCTTATATTTCTCTCAACTTCTCCTCTCTCTCAATATGGATCATTTGTGGAGTCTCAAATTAGGCCTTTAAATTTGCAATTTTTGAGTATAACACAAGACCAAAACAATATTATAAAATCCATAATTTCTAGAGGTATCTGTTAGTGAAACATTGATGCTCATATTCAATGAAAAACTATGTAAGTGATTCATGTATTTCTTTAATATAGAGCGCCTATAGCCCTCAAGCAGCAATTCAAGAGGAAGAGTATGATAGGGCACACAATGATATTGATGAATCATTTGTCTATGTTTTATGTATTTGAATTGTATGATTTCTGAATTTGAATGTACACTACAAGAAAACCGATCCGTAGATACAGAATCATTGAGACGGTTAATTAATCCGTGTTTTACCAAAGTGTACATACGGATCCCTTAGGATTTAGATACGAATACAAGAGACGGAAAGAAAAACCGTCTATAGCGAATACGAGAAGCGCACTTGCCGCGAAAAAAACTGTTGGCGCGTTTTCTCCAGCGGAAAAAAAATTGCTGGCGCGTTTTCTCCCCATCTATAGGGGCAGTTCGGATCAGGAGGCGAGAGGAGCTCCTTGTTCGGCATACATACTTCTATCGTTCCTCCTCCATCTGCGAAAAAAAAAATACTTCCACGTTCTGCTATCCAATCCTCCTCTGCGATCTACACCACCTCCAACCTCCCACTCCAACACCTTATTCAATTCCCATGGCGTTCTCCTCGAGTCTCTCCCCTCCAAAGTAGCAGCAGTAGCAGCAAGAACTCCGATCTACCCTTAAGAGGTGAGTTCTTTCATATTCTAAACTTGACAGATGATGAGGAAGCGAGGAATTTTTGAGTTACTATGGGTTGTGACGCAGATCTAGATCACAGGGATCAAGGGTCAGGTTGTGTGATTCCATTGGAGTTGCATCTACTTGCTTGCTGCAGTCGTGGTCATCGGGTTCTCTCTGGATTGCATGCAAATTCGAAATCAAAGGTACATGTAGCCGACATAATCTAAAATTAAATCACTCTCCTTCACCTTCTGTAACGTGATCTGTCTCTCAATTTTTTTCCCAAACATGGTATACGTGTATAACATGACGAAATTTATCTGTTTGTGCACACTACCTGTTCGATCATTGTCCTATATAGACTAGTTAAGTCTAATCCATGGATAATATTTTTTTATATGTCAGGATAGCTACATATTTTAATTGGTAATTGCTGGTGAAGACTTGGACGTTGGATATTTTAGGATAACTTTGCAAGATCATTGCTAGGGTGAGTGACCTGAATCTATTTTTTACCCTTTTCTTTACCAAACTCAATTTTATAATGTAAGGGTCCTATTCTGAACATCATTATTTTCCTGGTTACTATAAGAATGCAGAACACACTCTGTGCTATGCATGCTGAATTTAAACATTACAGTTTTACTAACAATTTTCTGCATGCTACTCAAATATGCATATGCCATACCTTGGAATTGTCCATGTGGACCAATGTCGTAGGGATAATAATCTAAGTACATTATTATTTTCATGTATAGAAAAAGTGGATGATACTGACTATCTAAACAAAACAGATTATTCCTTATGTGTCAGTTAGCTGCATTTGTACTGTTTTCTTTTTCTATCTTATACAATAAAATTAGCTGTAATATTCAAGTAGTGTCACACATTGGCATATCCTTGTTCTAACCCTTTTAGTATATATATATATTTAATTTCAGATATTGATAAGTGAATAATGGATAGGGGTTGGATCAATAAAGCTAAAACTAGTATTGAATACAAAACCGGAGTATACCAGTTTCTACAATTTGCATTCCGTGATAGATCAAGGCAAGAAAAAATACTCTGTCCTTGCATTAATTGTGCAAATTGCCTCATGAAGAGCTATACTGAAGTTAGGGAGCATCTTTGGTGTGATGGATTTTTGAGAGCTTATACTAGATGGACTCATCATGGTGAGGACCCTTTACCGCCATCTGTAGACAATAATTCCGAGATTATCGAACACAATAACATTGTTGAAGCTCACCAACCTAGAGTTGATGACATGGAAGGACTACTACATGCTGCTTTGGGAGGTCACAATGAACCTAGCTTGCCAAATTTAGGCGCCGAGGAAATAAGCAGCATCGGTCATGATGAACCTAGCTTGCCAAATTTAGGCGCAGAGGAAATAAGTGGCATTGATATAATAGAGAATCAAGCATCTGAACAAAATACTGAAGAACAAGTTGAAGATCTCACATTGAGGAAATTATTAGAAGATGCAAAAACTGAATTATACCCAGGCTGTACAACTTACTCTAAACTCTCATTCATTATAAGGCTATATCAAAACAAATGCTTGTTTGGTTGGAGCAAGGAGGCATTTGATGCACAACTCAAGTTGTTTGCAGAGACCCTACCAGATGCCTCAAATGTCCCAAAAAACTACTACCATGCTAAGAAAATAATCAAGAGCTTAGGTCTAGATTATATCAAAATCCATGCATGTCCAAATGATTGCATGCTTTTCTATGGTAAGCGAGACAAACAGGAGATTTGTCACATTTGCGGATCATCTAGGTGGCTAACTCCTAAAAAGAAAGGAGCAGTAGCTGATTGTGTAAATGGTAAGAAGAAGGCAGCAAAGGTGTTCCGTTACTTCCCTCTAATTCCAAGGCTTCAAAGGATGTTTGCAACAGAGAGATCTTCAAAAAATATGAGATGGCATGCTGAGGAGAGAACAGAGGATGGGAAGCTGCGCCATCCTGCTGATGCTCAAGCATGGAAAACATTTGATACTATGTTTCCAGATTTTAAATTAGATCCCCGCAATATTCGTCTTGGTCTTGCCACTGATGGTTTCAACCCATTTGGAATGGTTAGCAGCAAACATAGCACCTGGCCTGTGATATTGGTTCCATATAACTTGCCACCTTGGTTGTGTATGAAGCAATCCAACTTTATCTTGTCAATGATAATACCTGGGCCTTTAGGCCCAGGAAATGACATAGATACATATTTAGAACCACTAGTTGAGGAGCTATTGAAATTATGGTCTGGTGTTGATAATACATATGATGCTCTAAATAAAAAGGAGAAATTCAAATTGCGTGCTGCTTTGTTATGGACTATACATGATTTTCCGGCATACGCCTCTGTGTCTGGTTATAGTACTAAGGGAAAATATGGATGCCCAATTTGTGCTGAACATACATCTTCTGTCTGGCTAAGTGAGGGGCACAAATACTGTTATATGGGGCATCGTCAATGGCTGCTAAAAGACCATGTGTTCCGTACCCAAAAGCAACAATTTGATGGTCATGTTGAGGACAGAAGTGCTCCTAAAGTTGCGAGTGGAAGATCAGTTCTTATTAAGTTAAAAGGAAAGGAATTTGGTGTCAAGAAATTACAAAATAAGAAGAAGGAAACTAACAAAAGCAAGGAAAATAAAAGAAAGAGGAATGCAAAGGGTAACACATCCAAAAGTACCATGAAACAGACTAGTTCAAAGCATGATTCTGATAAAAAAGATCCTATGGACTGGTGGAAAAAACAGAGCATTTTGTTCATATTGCCTTATTGGGAGCACTTACTATTGCGTCATAATATTGATGTGATGCACACAGAGAAAAATGTTTGTGAGAATTTCATTAATACTCTACTAGATGATGCCAAGTCAAAAGATAATCTACAAGCCCGTCTTGATTTGGTTGAGTTAGGAATACGTCATGATCTGCATCCAAAATTACTTGAGAATGGTCGGTGTGACATTCCTAAAGCTCCCTTTGTAATGTCAAGAGAGAAGAAAGAGATTCTTTGTTCAACTATTCAAAACATCAAAACACCTGTAGGCTATGCATCCAATATTTCAAGGTGCGTTGACATGAAAGCCTTCAAGTTGACTGGCCTTAAAAGCCATGATTGTCATATTTTAATCGAGCACCTTCTTCCAGTAGCATTACGGACCTGCTACCCTAGCAAGGATACCATATCCGTTGTGGTTGAACTATCTAATTTCTTCAAGTCATTGTGCTCTAAGGTGTTAGACATATCTGAAATTGAGAATCTACAAGAACAAGTTGTCCTGACGCTGTGCAAGATGGAGAAATTATTTGTACCGTCCTTCTTTACTCTTATGGTTCATTTAATTGTCCATTTGTTGGATGAGGCTAAGTTAGGTGGTCCTGTGCACTACAGATGGATGTATCCATTTGAGAGGTAAGTCCATAAGTTTCTGTGAGTGTTTATTATTTATATTTTTTGTTATAATAAATACCTATTTGAATTTAAAATTTCAGGTATTTTGTTCGTTTGAAAGGGTATGTGCGTAACCGTGCACAACCCGAAGGGTGTATGGCAGAAGGGTACATAGCAGATGAGTGTCTAACATTCTGTTCAGAATTTCTAAAAGATATACGCAATTCTAGCAATGAGGAGACAAATTCAGAGGAGCATAGATACCTATTTGATAGTTTTGGAGAGCCCATAGGAGCAGTAAAAAATGTGAGACTAGATGCTAAAACTCTTATTCAAGCACATCGTTATGTGTTACGACATATCGATGATATAGAATCTTATCGCAGGTAACTATGCTAACTACTACCAACAAAACTTATATGAAATATGCACCATATCTAAATAAACCATTAATGTTTTAGAGAATTTTTGGAAGACGAAAAGAAAAGGCGAAAACAATCAACATTTACTGCTGCAGAATCAGAAAAATTGATAAATGAGCAATTCCATGAATGGTTTTACCAGAAGGTTAGAACTTGGAAGATATTATTAGGAAACATTCTATATTGTAAAATTATTTATATGAATATAATATGATTAATCTTTAAATTATAATGTTATTACAGGTTCTTCTATTAAACAATGGTGATGCTGACATCCCTGAGAAGATCCTAAGACTAGCTGAGAAACCTAGTTACTTGGGACGACAATTCTGTGGATTAGCCATTAATGGTTTTAAATTCCATACCACTTCTCGTGAGAATAATCGTGAAACACAGAACAGTGTTGTTGTCAATGATTCTGAAGATGGCGACACCAACTATTATGGTCGAATCACTGAAATTCTAGAACTGAATTACAATGGAGCATTTAAAATCATCATGTTTAAGTGCGATTGGTTTGATGTTCATCGCCGTGCAGGCATGAAGCAGGATGAGTTTGGATTTACATTATTAAATTCCACCCGATTTATACACACGGGGCACAAGTTTATGGATGATCCATTTGTTTTCTCGTCTCAAGTTGAACAAGTGTTTTATGTGCAAGATGGAAAACACAATGATTGGTGTATTCCCAGCAGGGTCAAACCAAGAGATTTGTTTGACATGGGAAGGACAGAAGATAGTGCTGATGAAAATGATATGTAGAATCATTTTACATGGCCATTTCATTGTATTCCTAAGATTTTTATTATTTAATCATGCGTACCTGTGTATGTTTCATGCCTTTTTTTCTTTTGATATGCTAGTTAACAGGAAATGTCTAAGAATATACTTCAGCCCAGGTTGAAGTATTAGAAAGTTAATCCATGGAATGTTCCTATTTTTGCATTCAAATTATGACCTAACATCTTACTCTTTTTTTTTAGGTGTGGAACATGGCACCAACATCAAGAAGAATACAAAACCTAGAGTTTGTGGAGAACAGTTTTCAAAATGAAGAAATAAATGATATGCAAAGAAATAGTGAATCCATAAACAATTCTAATGACAGAACATAACTATAGAGGATCTGCACAATAACTTCTATGAATTCCGTAAGTCCAAATCCTTTTATTTATTTTATAGAATCTTTCTCATACAAATTGGTACTTTACTGTTTCATTTCTGTAGATGCTGACGGTCGCATGAAGAGACGTCGTGGACATACAAAATTGGCTGATGTTGAGGGCCTTCCAGAAGGGACTAAAATTGTAGTCACGCTAGATCGGTTCAATGTGCCTGTCTCCAAATCAGCTGCTGTACTTGGATCATACTTAGGTACAGTTGTTAGAAAACCACATCTTGCTCCACTGAATCTTCTCAAGTGGAATCACAAAGTCTTCAAACAAGTGTACCACAAAAAAATGATTGATGAAGTGGAGGTACAGTTCTAGCCTTTCAAGAAATAAACTGTTTCAAATATTTGTTTGGGTGAATCAGGCCTAATTGTCAAACTTCTTTTGACCAGAGAAAATTTGCCATTGATGTTAAGGCAAGAAAATGGCTTCTAAACCAGTTGGGTAACAAATGGAGGCAATACAAGAGGCAATTAAAGATTAAATTTTACCAGCCAAACTTGCCTTTGGAGCGAATACTACAAAATGTTCCTGAAACTGTTGACGAATCTCAATGGGCTTCGCTTGTTTCCTATTGGTATTCTGATGAGGCCAAGGTAACCTATTTGTTTTGATTTTCTGAATGAACAAGAATTTTCCTAGCTTATTCTAATGGTCTATTATTTAATTAGGAAATGAGCATGAAAAACCAAGGTAATGCAAAAAACATTAAGTACCCACACACATTAGGGCGAACAAGTACTGCAAGAAAGAGAAAAGAATTGGTAATTCTCTAACACAAGTTCCTGCTTCTCAAATGTATATTGTTTTTACTAAATCATTTGTAGAAAATAGTCATAACCTGATTTATGCATGTAGGAAGATAAGTTTGGAGAAGAGGTTGACCGAGCAACTTTATTTGATGCATGCCATAAGAACAAGGAGGGCGCATATGTCAATTCCATAACTGAAGCAAAAATGGTACGGCTTAATATATCAGTTGCATTTACAGTAAGTTGCACATTGATTCATATTACTTAACTGTACAAATATGTAGAATGAAGTATACATGATACTGGCTGAGAAAAAATTAGATCGTGATATAACTGAAGAAGGTATTGAGGAAGCTATGAACACTGCCTTTGGAAAGGACCATGGTGGTCGAGTCAGGGGAATGGGCCCAACAATTACTCCTTCTAATTACTATGGCGTGAGATTTGGGAACTCCTCAGGAAGCAATGCACCATGAACTAATAACTGGAAAGAGGCTAAGGGTTTCATGAAATTTGTGATGTCATTTCTGCAAAAGAAGTTTCCAGAAGAGGATTTGATGTCTCAAGCACCAAAATTTCTTCAAGAGGTATGGCACTTAAAAGATGTTATTTTATTTAAGCATGCATACCATCTTCAAATTAACATACTCTCTGTTTCTTGCTAGAACATACTCTGTTTCTTGCATTTCTAGCATACTGTGATTTTTCTTATGTTATTGTTCATCCTTGTTTTATGTGATTTTAGGATCTACAATATAATTTTGTGTGCCTGGAACTTTTAACTATCATCTGTATTCATTGCAAACTAACATACTCTGTTTTGTACTGCAGTTTGCCGAGAACTGTGCAACTCGAGCAGCACAAAATTCCTCTGATGGTGGAGAGTCCACATCTTCAGATGAAGCGTAGAAACAAGCTAGAAGAATCAGTTTAGTGAAGACATGCTGCATTGGATGTTCTACTGTTTACATTAATTTATTTGTTGAACGATTAAATCAAATGCATAGTCTTTGTCACATTTGAATTCTGTTTTATGGCCACTGAGAACATTATATAGTATATTGTTTTACCTTGCACCATTCCTGTTTGTGCTGTAAATACTGATGCTGGAATGTTGACACGAAATTAGCAAATTTTCTGGTTTGATCATCAATATACCGCGGCTAAATATTGACCATGCACTTCCAACGCTTGTAGCCATGCTTACAGAAAATAAAAACCGCCTCTAGTTGCCTAAAATAAACGTGGTTGAATAGATTAGAGACAGGTGCAACCGTGTCTATGCAAATTTAATGCGCCTCTACATGAAACGTTGAGACAGAGTGAACCACGGTTAGTCTTATGTGTACCGTCTCTATACAAAATGTTAAGACAGAATTAACCGTGTTTAGTTGTTTGGAAGTCTCTATACAAAATGTTGGGACAGAATTAACCGTGTCTAGTTGTTTGGAAACCGTGCCAACATGATAGAATTCAAATTGGCATCTCAAACTAGAGACGGTTGATTTTAAATTACCGACGAACATTTCCGTGCGTACTAATTTAATTTTAAATTCGAGTTCATCTTGTAGGCACAGTTTCGACCGTGTGGAGGAACCGTCTCATGATATTAGACACGGTCTTCACAACCGCATCTACTTTTTTGATACGGTGGAAATGGCTACGCCTCTAAGACGGGTATAATACCCGTCTCTACTACCTCTAGATACGGTTATATCCGCTGCAACATTAGTATAAAAACCGTCTCTGCAAGCTGATTTCGCTGTAGTGGTAACAGTATATGTGAAAATTCTCGACATGAAATGAAATTTAGGGGTCATTTTGCCCCGTAGAAACTATAAGTGCAATCAACCTCTATGAGGGTTTTAGTGAATGTTGACAAAACATTAAAAGACACTAATGACTTTCATGAGCATGGATATAGTGATAAAATGATAAAATCAAGTGAAAGTGCTACTCGCTCATATATCCAGCTAAAGAAGATGGTCTAATATCATCATCAAGCAAACAAGTGCTAAAGTGTCATCACAAGAAAAAGGAGAGGCCCCTCATTTATTTTGAAGACAATTGATAGTGGTTCGCGCTCAAGTTCAAGGTTATTATATTTATTTGCATCTTGAGTATAGGAACCGCCGTACTATTAAGGGGGGGTCCAACTTGCAGTGCTCCTAGTGTCATCGAGCTAACAAAGGTCAAATCTTCCATCCAAATTCAAGTCCAAAGTCTCATATTCAAATTTGCCCTTTCTCTGTGCCCATCGGTTGGACCGATCGGTCCAACCGATCTGGCTGCTTGGCACCGATGGGAAGGTTCTGATGGCCCATGGGTCCAACCGATCTGACCGGTTGGAACCGATGTGCAGCCTCTGATGTGCCCATCGGTCCAACCGATCTGACTGCTTGGCACCGATGGGTAGGCTCTGTTGACCCATCGGTTCCACCGATCCAGACCGGTTCAACCGATCTGCCTCGTGTCCAAAGGCAACGGTTCAGTAAACGGCTAGTTTGAGAGGGGGAGTATATATACCCATTCTCTCCCCTCTTTCTCGCTCTCTTGGCACTCCACCAACCCTAAGAAAAAAAATTCGTGAGCACTCACTTCTCCTTCTCCCTCTCCACTCCCAAAAGCTCAAATCCTTCAATGATTATGAGTGTGAGTGAGTGAGATTTCAAGAGAGCATTCAAGACTTCGTGTTCATCCTCCTCTCTCTCTTGTTCTTTGTGAGCTGTGGTGACCCTTGAAGCAAACTTGGTGGACTTGTTACTCTTGGAGCTTCGTGCTCCTAGACGACTAGGCGTCGCCCGTAGAAGCATCTGTCTCGTGTGGATTGCTTCGAGAAGTTTGTATTCCCCCTCATAGTAAGTATCTCTCCGCCGATCTTTGTGATTGGGGAGAAGAGGATAAGGTCGCGAGCCTAAACCCTTTGTGGGTTCCTCAACAACGAGGACGTAGGGACGCCTTTGTGGTGTGCCCGAACCTCGGGATAAATCACTTATCTCGTGTACTTGCTTTGTGTTCTTGTTGTTCTTGTCACTCCCACCTTGTGTTGGAGAGTTTTGCTTGGATCTCCCTCTTGTGCAGGTATTGAGGCTAGCCCTTCTCAGATCTACAAGAGCTAGTCCTAAGAAAGCTCTAGGAACTTACGGTATCAAATCTGACCTAGTAGATTTAGAGTTCAATTCATTTCTTTCCGCTGCTGTCCAGTTCTACCGGTGAGCATTGGTTCAACCGATCTAGATCCGTTGAACCGATCTGACCGGTTGGAACCGGTCTGTCACTGATATTTCGGTTCGACTTTATGTTAAATTGCAGATTTGCCTACTCACCCCCCTCTAGGCAACTTTCAATTGGTATCAGAGCCTAATCCTCGTGATTAGCGCTTAACCGCGGGAGGAATGTCGACCGTAGCCGAAACGTCCTGCGTGAAGGGTGAGAAAGATGTCCCCTTCGAAGAGGAAGATCTTGTCTTCATCGATCTCAGCTCCGACTCGGAAAAGGAAGAGGAGACTAAAGATGATGCACATAAGGAGATGAAGAAGATGGCCAAGATGATGGCTAAGGAGATGATGAAGAAGATGGCAACGAAGCTCATGGCAAAGATGGAAAAGAAGATGAACAAGAAGTCGGAGTCCACATCATCACAAAAGAAGTCAAAATGCTCCGACAACAAGAAGTTAACTCAAATTCCTTTTGATTACTCAAGTTTGTCAAATGCCTCCTCCAATTTTACTTCCGTACCCATTGGCAAGGCACCTATTCTTGATAGGCTAAACTTTGCCGATTGGGTTTCCGATATGAAGATGCATTTAATCTCTTTACGCCCAAGTCTTTGGGAGATTGTGAATGTAGGTGTACGTGTTCCCAAGGAAGGTGAAGTGATCACTCCCGAGTGGATGCAAGACCTCCATCGCAATGCCCAAGTAGCCCGTTTTCTCAACAATGGGTTGAGTGAAGAGGAATGACGTAAAGTCAAAGGCATGGAAATTGCTAAGGAAATTTGGGACAAACTCCAATTGGCTCATGAAGGTGACCGCAAGGCCAAGCTCGGTAAGATCAAGCTAGTTCAAGGTGAATTGGATAACTTTTTCATGCTCAAGGGTGAGACACTCCAAGACTTGTTTGATCGGTTCATGACCCTAATCAACAAGATAAAGGGTCTTGGAAGTGAAGAGTGGGATGATGAAAACAAGGTCGCAAGAAGGTTTCTTAGAGCTTATCAATTGAAGAATATGTCTCTTGCAACAATCATTAGAGAGCGCGATGACTTTGAAGCCATGGATGCCCATACATTACTTGGAAAGCTCCAACAACATGAGATGAAGGATCAAGCGGCAATTGCGGCCGCCGGAAGAATCCCGAATGCAATTGTGCCGAATGATGGTGAAAGCAAAGGAGTGGCTCTCCAAGCCAAAAATGAAGTGGAAGCTAGCAAAGCAAGCAAGCCAAGCAAGAGCAAGAAAAAGATGGAAGAGTCATCAAGTGACGATAGCTCAGATGATGAAGATCAAGAAATGGCCATGTTCATCAAGAATTTCAAGAGAATGATGAAAGGTGGAAGCAAGTACAATAGAAGATATGGTGACAAGTACAAGAAGGACAAGTACAAGAAGAGAAGGTGCTATGAGTGTGGTGAGTTTGGTCACTACATAGCCGATTGTCCCAAGAAGAAGGAAGAATACAAGGAGAAGAAGAAAGATAAGTACAAGGAAGACAAGAGCAAGAACTAGAAGAAGAAGCAACGAGGCTACGCTCACATTGGTGAAGAATGGGACTCAGATGATGAGAGTTCAAGCGATGAAGAAAGGATAGCAAGCATAGCTATCCACAAGTCGTCATCAACTCCAAGTCTCTTCACCAACCTCTCCGATGATGATGATGACAACACCATTACTTGCTTAATGGCAAGAACCAAGAAGGTACAATGCGATGACTCATCCTCTAGTGATAGTGATGATGAACATAGTGCCAAGCAAAACATGATCAAAGAATTTGGTTTAAAAGGATATAACTTAATCAAAAAGCTAATGAAGAAATTAGAGAAAAGGGAAATGACTCTTGACAAGCAAGAGGACTTGCTTATCCTTGAAAAGGAAAGAAACTTTGCTTTAGAGAGGTCATTAGCCGAGGATAAGGAGAAGTTGGAAGAGTTGACTAGGGAGCTTTCTCTAGCCAAATCTACCATGGAGGAAAAAGATAAAAATCTTGCTAAGGCAAATTCCTAAATGGACAACCTAAAGAGTGCTAATGTTGAACTTCAAGAAAGCCTATCAAGCTTGAATGTCCGGTTTAAGGATATTGAAGTACAATATAGCACGCTTTGGGAGACCACTTCTTCTTCTCCACCGGCAATCCTTGACTCTAATGCCTCCATTAGCAAAGGATGTAACTGGTGTTTTGATCATGATCAATATGGATGCTTGTGCAACTAACCGTGACAAGGTAGGAAAGTTGGAAGAGCAAGTGAAATTGCTCAAGTTCATGGTGACAAAAGAAATGCACATGAACCAAGAAGGGTACAAGAAGGAACTCACCAAGTCTCAACCGCCCATACCCAACAAAGGAAAGAATGGGATTAGCCTCAAGGATGTGGTGAACCCAAGAGAGATCATCAATGTAAAGGAATGCCCTAAGTGGAGCAAGGGAACAACCTTGTTTGATGTGATGAACAAGATCCACTCACCTTCCTCGACAACCTCCACATCACAAGAGAAGGTGAAGAAGGGCAAGCAAGCGATTCAGAAAGTCAAGTCAACTAAGCAAGAAGAAGCTCAAGTTCCCATCTCTAGATCTTATGCTTGTGATTATATGTTGACTTGGAACAATCGTGGTAAAATGGTTGTCAAGTATGAGGGTGCCTACACAAAGAAAACATTGATCAAACGGACTGTGTGGGTGCCCAAGTCTCTTGTAACTAACTCTCAAGGACCCAAATCTTTTTGGGTACCTAAATCTAGAGCATGATTTCTTTTGTAGGAATACTCCTCCGGTGGTTCAAGTTGGGTGCTTGATAGTGGATGCACAAATCATATGACCGGAGAGAGAAGCATGTTCAACTCCTTGCAACTAACACATGATTCACAAGAGATTGTCTTTGGTGATAGTGGCAAGGGTGAAGTTCTAGGTCTTGGTAACATTTCTATTTCAAATGATCAATCCATTTCTAATGTTCTATTGGTTGATTCATTGAGTTACAATTTGTTATCCGTGTCGCAACTTTGTGAGATGGGTTACAATTGTCTCTTTACGGATGTGGGCGTGCAAATCCTTAGAAGGGAGGATTCCTCTATTGCTTTTACGGGTCGTTTAAGGGGCAAACTTTATCTTGTTAATTTTACAACAACTAAGGTAACGCCCGAAACTTGTTTAGTGGCAAAATCCGTTATGGGTTGGCTTTGGCACCGCCGACTAGCCCATGTTGGTATGAGGAACTTGGCCAAACTTCTAAAGGGTGAGCACATCCTTGGACTAACAAATGTTGTTTTTGAGAAAGATATGATTTGTGGAGCATGCCAAGCGGGAAAGCAAGTGGGAGTTCTACACCCCGCAAAGAACATCGTGTCAACTACAAGGCCATTGGAGTTGCTACACATGGACCTATTCGGACCCGTTGCTTACATTAGCATCGGCGGTAACAAATATGGTTTAGTCATTGTTGATGATTTTTCTCGCTTCACTTGGGTGTTCTTTTTGCATGATAAGGTTGAGGTACAAGAAACACTCAAGAAATTCATGACAAGAGCTCAAAATGAGTTTGAAGTGAAGATCAAGAAGATAAGAAGCGACAATGGTAGAGAGTTCAAGAACACTGGAGTTGAAGAGTTCCTAGATGAAGAAGGGATTAAGCATGAGTTCTCGGCTCCCAACTCTCCTCAATAAAATGGTATTGTGGAGAGGAAGAACCGAACACTCATCGACATGGCAAGGACAATGCTTGATGAGTACAAGGTTTCGGATAAGTTTTGGGTTGAAGCCGTCAACACCGCGTGTCATGCAATCAACCGCCTATATCTTCACAAGATCGTGAAGAAGACTTCCTATGAACTCCTAACCGGTAACAAACCTAACGTGTGTTACTTTAGAGTTTTTGGGAGCAAGTGTTTCATACTTAACAAGAAACCCAAAAGCTCAAAGTTTGCACCAAAGGTTGATGAAGGTTTCCTATTGGGTTATTGCTCAAATGCTCACGCCTATCGTGTTTTCAACAAAACCACCGGTTGTGTTGAAATAGCGAGAGATGTGACATTTGATGAAACTCATGGCTCTCAAAAGGAGCAAGTTGATTCATGTGTGCTAGAAAAGGAAGAGCCTCCTTGTGAAGCCATCAAGAAACTAACGCTAGGTGAAATCAAGCCTCAAGCAAACCAAGTGCAAGAAAATGAAGAAAATGAAGACGAACCATCCTAGTCAATAAGGGTGAACCCTCACAAGCAACATGGTGACCAAGATCAAGGAAGAGCTCTTGGTGATGATCAAGAGCAAAGCCAAGATCAAGATCACAACAATGGAGGGCCACATGTTGATCAAGCAAATGATAAGAATGGACCAATTCAACGGCAAGATCAAAGGCCTCACCCAAGAGTGCACCAAACTATTCAATGGGACCATCCCGTTGACAATATCCTTGGGAGTATTCAAAGAGGGGTAACTACTCATTCTCGTTTAGCAACCTTTTGCGAATTTTACTCGTTTGTCTCCTCCTTGGAACCTCTTAAGGTAGAACAAGCACTTGAAGATCCGGATTGGATGTTGGCAATGCAAGAAGAACTAAACAACTTCAAACGGAATGAAGTCTGGTCCTTAGTGGAGAGACCCAATCAAAACGTGATTGGAACCAAATGGGTCTTCCGCAACAAGCAAGATGAGCATGGCGTGGTGACAAGAAACAAGGCACGGTTGGTGGCTCAAGGTTTTACCCAAGTGGAAGGATTGGATTTTGGAGAGACGTATGCGCCCGTGGCAAGGCTTGAGTCATTTCGGATCCTTATAGCCTTTGCCACGCACCACAACTTCAAGTTGTACCAAATGGACGTCAAGAGTGCCTTCCTCAATGGGCCAATCCAAGAAGAAGTATATGTGGAGCAACCGCTGGGCTTTGAAGACCCCAAGTATCCTCACCACGTCTACAAGCTCCATAAGGCGCTCTGTGGGCTCAAACAAGCTCCTAGAGCATGGTATGAATGCCTTAAGGATTTTCTCTTGAAAAATGGCTTTGAGATAGGGAAAGCCGATTCTACTCTCTTTACTCGTAAATTCAATGATGATTTATTCGTGTGCCAAATATATGTCGATGACATAATATTTGGTAGTACTAACAAAGCTTTTTGTGATGAGTTTAGTAAAATCATGACCAAAAGGTTTGAGATGTCCATGATGGGTGAGCTCAAGTTCTTCCTAGGATTCCAAATCAAGCAACTCAAAGAAGGCACTTTTCTTTGTCAAACCAAGTACATACAAGATATGCTCAAAAAATTTGACATGGAGGATGCAAATCCCGCCAAAACACCCATGGCATCAAACGGACACCTCGACTTAAATAATGAAGAAGGTAAAAGCATCGACCAAAAGCGATATAGGTCTATGATAGGTTCTTTGCTTTACTTGTGTGCATCTAGGCCCGATATTATGCTTAGTGTGTGCATGTGTGTCACACCCCAAAATTTCTAATTTTGGGATGTGAATAGATAACAATGAATAAAGCAAAGGTTTTCTTTTTTTTTTCTTCTAAAATTTTCGAACTTGTAAGTTTTGTTGGATTTAAAGAAGGGTATGCTTTTAAAAAGTTTTCTCAATTTCAATTCAGTTGTTTGTTGCATTCATGCCGAAGTGCATAGTGTTTATGTGTGTAAAATGAGGTTTCAAAATATTTCAACACCGGCTAGGTTTCGATTCCATTTCAATCCATATCTCTAAAAGTTTCATCCCTTCAAAACCACAATTTAATCTTATCGATCATCCTCTGTGCCAAGTCATTTCTTTCAATTGATCTAAGTCATACTTGAAATCCTAGTCGGTCTAACCTGGACCTCACCTCTCTTTTCTCTTTTGAACACAACGTTTCCAATATCTTGTATTCATGTTTACCTCTTCATGATTTCTTTCCATTGACACAACTACATATCTATGCTATTATGAGATGTCATTGTCAAGCTCAAGATCAATATCAAGTTTAGCTAACAATCTCTTCCCTCTCCGTTCTCCATAGACTCGAGAAAACCGTAATTCTAGTTGAGCCCATGTCGCTAATTTTTTTTTCTGTTTCTTTTATATTCCGTGCACCCTTTCATCACCAATGGGAGAACGCCCAAAGTTTCCGCTCATTTTGACCTTGGATCAAGGCCCGAAATCCTTTCTTTTATTTCCCACTTCTGTCCATAGCTTGGGCCAGCCCTGAGCAAGCCCAAAACAGCCCAAATTAACCCTAATCCTTCTATCCCTAGCTGCCCCTCCTCTCCTGGTCGCCCCTACCCTTCCTTGGCCGCCCCTCCCCTTCCTCCTCATGAGAAAACTGAAGGAAGGAGCAGCCATGGCCACCCCTCTCCCCCATGACTGACCCCTCTCATTCCAACACCTCCCCCACCACCAAAACATGAAAACGGAATGCTCTTGTCTCAAGGAAGATGATCCCCTGCTGCGTTCTTCGATCCATGCCCTCAAGCATGCCTTGTAGGTTGTCTCCCTGTTGCTGCCCCTGCTGTCCATGGTGTGGAGACCATGGAGGGCACCACCGACGACCCCCGACACGGAGGCAAGGCTGCAGCCCTACGGGATCATGTGGGCAGCGGCATCACCGCCTTGATGTCGCCCATGTCATCTCTTCCACCACCAAACCCTAGGTGATGACACCCCACATATGTTCCTCTATGTTTCCTTGTTTTCCACTGCAACTCGTAGGCCGTAGATTGATTTCCATCAAGTTCCGATGTAGATTTTTTTTATGAGATGTGTTTCTGCGTTCTTGACAGCACCACTACCGCTGATGACAACCATGTTCTCCACTGATCCAGTGACCTAATCAGAGAATCCTTTTACCACCATGTGGGTAGCATCCTTGAACACACAACTGCAAAATTGTTTGGTCATAGGTACAATAATGAGAGAGTTATGGCCATCGCCATGCTTGTTGCTCCTGCTGCAAAACAGCTGCGGTACCAATGAACTCAATCTGCGTTCCCCGCTGACCTAACAATCTATGGGACATGCTCTTTCACCAGATAATTCCTTGCATGCCTGCACATGTCCCCATAAAATGGTTTGTCCATAGGTGTAGCGGTGCAAAAGTAACCATCGTCGCCATGCTCGCTGTCTCTGCATTCTAGACAGCAGCGCTGCTGCCACCTTGGTGCATGTTTTCTCAGTGTTCCGGAGGTCCAATCAGCAAGCCCTTCAACGGAGATGTGTATTATATCCTTTAGCATTCTCCTGTAAATTAGTTTGGCCATTGGTGCAGCAATGAGAAAGATATGGCCATCTTTGTGCTCGTTGTCTGCTGTCTTGGCAGCAGCACTCCTGCCCCTTTGACATACACTCTCACGGCAATCTGGCATTCCAAATGTCGATCCCTTCCAACACCATATTCCTTATAATCTTTAACAGCTCCCTGTAGATTGGATCGGGCATAGTATCTCTTGAGGTTAGGGTTTTGCTGCTCATCATGGTTTCTACCACTGCTGTCCAGACAGCCATGCAGCACAGCCTTATGCTCACGTTCTCCGTTGATGTAGAAGGGTTAAGGCTGACCCCTTTGGCCAACGTGTGCCTTATATACCAGTGCACAATACCCCAAATTGGTGCAGAATTTGGTACAGGTTTAGACCAATTTTGTTAATGGTTTTGTTATCCAGCTGTCCGGCAGATTTCAGCACACACACCTGTTAACAAATGTGCATTTTCTGTTGATCCGGTAGTCCTCATGGTCTATCCCCTTGTCATAAACATGTTCGCATGTGTGTCCAATATCATCTCAGGATATCACTATCAAATATCCCGATAGTGACCAGAACACAAACAATCCATTTGACACCTCCACCAATACCCATCCCATGAACCGTCTCCTTCAACAATTTTCATATGGTCTATCTATTGCCATCAACCACCTTACCAAAGCCTTGCTGCAAGTCTTTGTTCCTTAACCCATGAATTTACACTCATCGGTCATTCGACACATCAAATTCATCACAAACTCACATCAAGCTCTTCATGTTTTGCATACACTACCATATCCTTTCTTCTACCATCAAATCCCTCAATGTGGTACTGTTCTCTCAGTCCCTTCCTTTTCTAACCATCTTTATCTCCTTGTTAGTCGTTTTGTTGTGCTCCCATGTTATTAATAACGACCATTGTTGTTTTTATGTTTTTTTTATAAAATCATTTGTTTGTATGGTGTATTGTTCTTAGTTTCCCTTGTTTGTTGTTTCAGCTGTTTGCGCTGAGGATCAACGTGTATGAGCAGTAGCACCAAGAGTACTTTGAGGAAGGCAAGTATAACATGGACAACACCTAATAACCTTAAATCACCTCATATGCATGTGTCTAACTTGTATGCCTATAAGGACTATACATTAGCCTCTTTACCCTATGTTTTACCTATGGGAATGCATGTTGGATAAGTTTTGCTAGTTGCTGCGCAAACACATGTTCTTTTGTTAATAATTTGATTAATGGATCTATGCAATATAATTGTGAGCTTGACCCTCTGTGCCGAGGCTTGAGTGGTTCATGTCTCCTTAATAATTTGGCTTTTTAGCAACATGGTTTAGGGAGCATGAGCAATGTGCTTAGTGGTTTTGCTCATAGCCACTCTCCATAAGGACCGGTTCGCAAAGCGACAACCTGGGACAACAGCGCTACCATGAGACTGGAATGGGACGGTCTTAGCTGATTAATTAGATTGCCTTGGTTTGGGAGTAACTTACCTGCGGGGCAAGAGGGGAAGTGAGCCGGGATGGGCCTCGGATCTGCTTTGGGTTGTGTGTGCTGTGTGCTTCACCCCTTAGAGTAGGGCCCCATCTCCGCGGAGCTTGAAACCTCAGCAGTTACACCTTACCAACGTGATCTTTGTAAAGGCTTCGTAGTGTGGCTTGCTAGTCATCTCATCTAAGGCAATGTGATGAACTTCTAGCGTAGCTCACGACTTGTGGGTAAAGATGTGCAACCTCTCGAGAGTGTAAAACTGACATGTCAGCCGTGCTCACGGTTATGAGCGGCCCAGATCCTTTATGCTGATTAGTGGTTCTTGGTTTGGTTTGGGAGTTGGTTATGTTTCTAATAATGTTGATTAATTCTTTATGCAATATCTTTTGGGCTAATGGTTTATCTACTCACCTTAGTAAATAGATGATAATAAAACTTGACCAACTAAAAGCAAATGCTTTCGTGTCAGCCAACCTTAGAGCCTCATGGTTCATGTTATGCTTGTTGAGTACAGTTGGGTACTCACGCTTGTTCCTTTAAATTTTCTTTTTGTTGGGTGAATACCCAACTGCTGCTCAGAAGATGAAGGCCTAAAGGAGTACAAATGAAGGTTCAAGGAGGTCTAGGCGAGCGACCCCCAGTCGGTTTCCCTGTGGAATGGCTTGGAGTTATAGTTACGCTTCCGCTACTCTGTGTTAAAGACTAGATGTCTTAATGTAAATCTTGCTTAAACGGTATGTAATAAAGCATTGTCTATGATATCACTGTTAATTGTCTCTATATGTGTGAGATTAGATCCTGGCACACATATGGTTTTGCTCTGGTTTTGTGTTGAAAACCAGGGTATGACAATGTGTGCAAGGTTTCAAGCTAACCCGAAAGAGTGCCACTCGGTGGCCGTTAAAAGAATCTTGAGATACTTAGTTCACACACCAAACCTTGGCTTGTGGTATTGTCACGCCCAGTTCTCAACCAACGGAACCAGGACAACATATATGTGCCAGGAACAAGTCTCACATATATTATGACAATAGTGACATCATAGAACGTGCATGAAAGGGAATTAACGATACATAGCGTATTGTCACTTTATTACATCAAGACACAAGTCTTTATAATAGAGTCATAAGCGGAAGCGTAAACAAAAACATAACGAGCCGCCACAGGGAAGTCGACTGGGAGACTGATATGCCTAGAACTCATCATAACCTTGAGCGTACTCTTCTGTGGCTTCCTGAACTGAAGAGCAGTTGGGTCCACCCAACAAAAGAAAGAAAACAACAAGCATGAGTACACAATCGTACTCAACAAGCATAACATGAACCATGAGGCTCTAAGGTTGGCTGACACGTATGCATGAGCTTTTAGTTGATCAGGTTTTATTAAGCAACTAATTACAACGAGTGAGTTTTAAAACCATTAAGCCCAAGATATTGCATAAAGAATTAATCAACATTAATTAGAAACATAACAAACTCCCGAACCAACCCAAACACCACTAATCAGCATAAAGGATCTGGGCCGCTCATAACCGTGAGCACGGCTGACATGTCAGTTTTACACTCTCGAGAGGTTGCACATCTTTACCCACAAGTCGTGAGCTACGCTAGAAGTTCATCACATTTCCTTAGATGAGATGACTAGCAAGCCACACTACGAAGCCTTTACAAAGATCACGTTGGTAAGGTGTAACTGCTGAGGTTTCAAGCTCCGCGGAGATGGGGCCCTACTCTAAGGGGTGAAGCACATAGCACACACAACCCAAAGCAGATCCGAGGCCCATCCCGGCTCACTTCCCCTCTTGCCCCGCAGGTAAGTTACTCCCAAACCAAGGCAATCTAATTAATCAGGTAAGACCGTCCCATTCCAGTCTCATGGTAGCGCTGTTGTCCCAGGTTGTCGCTTTGCGAACTGGTCCTTATGGAGAGTGGCTATGAGCAAAACCACTAAGCACAATGCTCATGCCCCCTAAACCATGTTGCTAAAAAGCCAAAATTATTAAGGAGACATGAACCACTCAAGCTTCGGCACAGAGGGTCAAGCTCACAATTATATTGCATAGATCCATTAATCAAATTTTTAACAAAAGAACATGAGTTCATGCTGCACCTAGCCCAACTTAACCAACATGCAAACCCAAGGGTAAATATTGGGTAAAAGTAGCTAAGGTACAATCCTTAGGGCATACAAGATTAAATGCACATGCAAATGAGTAAGGGTTATTAGGTGTTGTTCATGTTATACTTGCCTTCCTCAAAAAGCTCTTGTGGCTGCGGTCCAAAACTTGCAACATGCTGTTCTTCTTCACCTACGAACGGTTCATCGTCTAAACACGTTCACGGCAACATACAAACATTCCCATACACGCATACATGCAAACAAATAACAAAGGATAAGCAACAGTACACCACATCATAAAAAAGAACAGAAGATAAAGCTGTTATAAAAACATTCTACGCATTTCTACGGACACGTGAGCGCAAGAATCACCCAAATCGGAGCTAAAATGTGAAAGTTATGCATAAAACAGGCTCCTGAGGGCAAAACTGTGATAAGTAAACTAAACCAGGGGCTAACTTTGCAAAACTGAGGGCCTAAACGTAATTAAACATAGCCACCGAGGGTTTTAGAGCAAAACCACCAGAGCCTGGACTGCGGGTTCAAATCCCGGAGAGCTCAGGGGCTAAACTGATGAAAACAGGACTAAAACATAAATACTTTTCAACGAAGTCGGACTGCGGGTTGATTCTAGGGAAACGCGGGGTCTCAAGCGCTAAACTCCCCGGTTGACCGGGTCTGCGCTGACGCGTACGGTGAGGTGGTGGCCACGTCACTGCTGACAGGCGGACCCGACGCTGACTGGGTTAAGTGGGGGCGACGTGTCACTCTGTGATTGGCCCGCAAAGGGGTACGGGATGTCTTAATCGTGGTCGTTGGCAATGAATCTGACGGTTGTAGAGGCAAGGGGCGCAGGGGCAACGGCGGTGACCAAACTCCACGGCGGAGTTCGGCCTGCGCGGCGGCAGCTCGCCAGTTGCGCGTGCGCTGAGACCTAGGGGTGCTCCCGCTGCCCTAGGGCTAGCTCGGGAGAGAGAGGGGACAACGGCGAAGCTCACCGAGGTGATGTGGACGTCGGGGAGGCGGTGGAGAGAGCTCACGACGAGGACCGGCGGGCGAAGATGGTTGGCGCTCGCGGACAAGGGTAGAGGAGCAGCGTTCCCACACCCAAAACCCGCGGAACACCTTCGCGGCGGTCCTGCGAAGAAGGAAACGAAAAGATGAATTTTGCGGTGACGTGGCTTACCGTGGGTGAAGTCCGGTGGCGGATTGAGCTCTTGGTGGCGCAAGGGAGTGAAATTGGAGTGGCGTAGAGGCAAAAGGAGGCGAGTGCGAAGCTCGGGGTCAGGTTTTATAGGGCTCGGGTGAGTCGTGACGACGCAGCGTAGGAGTGGAGTCTGGCGGCTTTAGAGCTCGTCATGGCAGTGAAGGAAGGGGAGGAAGAAGGGGAAACCGGCGCGAGAAAAGGGGAGATTGATTGCGGGAAGATTATGGCAGGAGAATGGGGCTCGGATGCGGTAGGTTCCTCACCCTCGGGCGCCGACGTGGCCGAGCAGAGTGAAAGGGGGCGCGCGGGGTTTGCGGCGAGAGGAGGAAGAAGCGGCTGACAGATGGGGCCGGCCTGGCAGTGAGGGTAAGGGCGCGGCCCACCCGTCAGTGGCGCGCGAGAAAGAGAGGAGGGGAAGATGCGGTTGGGCCGCTACTTGGGCTGGCTCGCGGCCCAGGTGGGTGAGGGAGGCGGGCTGGTTTGGGTTGTTGGCTGGGCCGGTTGGCCTGGCTGCCTCTCCATTTCTTTTTTTTTCTTTTCTCTTTTGAAATCTTTTGAATAAGAAAGCAAATGATCTACATATTCAAATAAATTTGAATATGAACCCTTAATTCATACAAACAATAAAATAATGCACCAGCATGTATGCACAAAAAGGGTTGAACCTATGGTTGCTTTCATGCATCTTTTAATTTAAATAAATCATGATAAATGCAAACTAAGCACATAAACCTTAGAAAAAAAATAAATTGTTTGATTTTTATTATGAAGTACTGAAATTAAAACTAGGGTGTTACAGGTATCCCAAGGGCTCCACTTTCGATCTTCTCGGTTACTCCGATTCGGACTATGCCGGTTCCAAGGTTGATTGGAAGAGTACAACAGGGACTTGCCAATTCCTTGGTCGGTCCTTGGTGTCTTGGAGCTGCAAAAAACAAAATAGTGTTGCACTATCCACCGCCGAAGCCGAGTATGTTGCAGCCGGCGCTTGTTGTGCTCAACTACTTTGGATGGGGCAAACCTTGAGAGACTTTGGTTGTGAGTTTAGCAAGATCCCTCTCTTGTGTGACAATGAGAGTGCGATTAAGCTAGCTAACAATTCGGTGCAACACGCACGCACCAAACACATAGACATTCGCCATCATTTCTTGAGAGACCATGAAGCCAAAGGAGATATCGCCATTTGTCATGTGAGTACCGAAAATCAACTAGCCGATATCTTCACCAAACCCCTTGACGAGGAAAGGTTTTGTGCTTTAAGGAGTGAGCTAAATATTTTGGATTCTCGTAACGTGGTTTGATTCCTTGCACACACACTTGTTTGTTTCTTTGTAGAATTCTAGTGAACCCATGTTTAACCACCTTAAATTGTTGGTTCTTTGGATCGTGGGATCCCAACTTGTGGAAAGTGACTATTGTTATGTGATGTTGTTTGTGGCTAGTCACCTGTACACAAGTTTCTATCAATTCTCCTCTAAAAATTATTTACAAAAATCCTTTCAAAATCTCCATCAAAATTATTTTCTCCTTGTTTTTTTTCTCTGGGTCTCATCGGTTGAACCGGTCACACCGATTGGAACCGATGGGCAGCCTCTGCTGGCCGATCAGTTCCACCGGTCCGATCAGTTGGAACCGATGGGAAGGCTCTGCTGGCGGACTGGTTGCACCGATCCGACCGGTTGGAACCAATGGGGCAGGCGAAATATAAAAAAAAACCGCTCTCTCTTTCTCTGTGTCACTCGCCCTCTCCATTCCAGTTCTATAGCTCAGTCAAGATCATCCCAGGGTGGCTTACTCAATAGGTTAAATGCCATATTCAAAATCTGCAGGGACAACCGCAATGATGCAATTGACAATGCCATCCATATGCATGAGGTTCGTGAGCAGCTCACGAGACAGGCACGTGGTGAGCCTTTAGCACCGATGTCCCCTTCTCGTCCTCTCGAGGTGCCTGATCGTCCGGCAGATACTCTTGATGAGTATCATTTTCAGCAGTATGGTTTCTATCCGGATCAGACTGGCAGTTCCTCTCAGATGCCTCCTACTCCATAGTGGTTTGGAGCGACCTCGTCGTTCTTCTCCTTTTGGTGACTTGTTACCAAAAGGGGGAGTGTTAGTTGTGAGAAGTGTTGAGAGCTATCCATCTATCTATCCTATCCTATTTGATGTTGTGATGTAATGAACTATGTTTGTAGTGTGTGATGGAACTTAATTCGAACTTGTAATAATTTAGTTAGTGTCGGTACCCAGCTAACCGGGTACCCGCTTATACTAGACAAAGTCTAAATACAGTCCTTAATAAGGCTCCACACAGCCTGACAAGATGGGTTTATTCCCTTGGGCAGTACAGGGGCTGACTTGCCTATACTCGGCAGGATCACCAGTATCGGCAAGTATCGCAGTAAAGGAAGGGCCCAAGATCACGTGCAGGCGGGTCTGGCCTACCCCTTATAAGAACTGGGCCGTGCACCCGGCCCACAAGGGAGATCCCGGACCTCCTCCGGCGAGGGCCGAGCCTCTCCCAACCGCGCGAGATGCCCCTCAAGGGAAGGCTAGGTCCGGACCACTCGGAGGTCCGGACCGCTCGGAAGTCTGGAGCTAGCGCACTCAGGGGGTGAAGCCGCGAGCTACCGCGTACACCTACCCCCGGTGCGGGATGGTCCGAGGCCGCCACGTGCCCACAGGACCCGCGGCGGAGACTTCGGCCAGGGGCCTCGCCTGCCTGCTGCATTAATTGCGGGCAGGCGAACGTGGCCCATTGCCCGCTGACACCGCCGCTGTCAGACGAGCGTGCCTCGTTGCCCGCTGACACCGCCGCTGTCAGACGGGCGTGCCCCGTACCCGCTGACGGACGGGCGTGCCCTGACACCCGCTGATACCCCGCGGGCAGGCGACGGCGACTACACTAAAGGGCGCGCCTTACCGAGGCGCGACGGCAGTGACGGGGCATACAGTCAACTTCCCCACCGGACGTTGGGGTTTATACCGAATAAACAAGTACACTGTGCTCATCATGAGCTGCGCCACGCACGACGACCACGCTCAACCTAATGCTAGGTAGCAGCACTGTAGCACCGCTGTGAGCGCTCCATGATGTCACGTCGGCACGCCGCCTACCTCCTCCTCCACTGAAGCCCCTCTGCCGGGTTCAGCGGCTGATGGAACAGGACGGTGTAAACCAGGGTCCGCTGGAGGGACCTGACCTCCGCTAGAAGGAGCGTAGGGCACCAAGTCAGTGCTGGATAGAACTGTAGCATAGGGAAAATGGGCCGGGACCACCTGTCGGGGCCCGACCACCATGTGCATGCCCCTCCTTGGGCTATAAAAGGGGGAGGCATACGTGAAGATAAGGACGGACAGTCTTGACGACCGAGACGGGAGACAGTCTTGACAACCAAGACAATACACATTCCTCACAAGCACAAGCTCACAACCGCCTCCGTTTTCCCCCACAGACAACAATACAAGAACACACCCACAGTGGACGTAGGGTATTACGCTCCGGCGGCCTGAACCACTCTAAATCCTCTTGTCTCCATCGTGCCACCGTTGCCATAGCTAACATCGATCGCTCCCCCTAACTACTCTTAGTACTTAGGATTCGGGCGGGTGCATTCCGCCACCCGACCGGAGCACACACGCTCCGACATTTGGCGCGCCAGGTAGGGGATAGGCGTCAGTTAGCATCATTTCCCTCGGCATGATGGTTCGCATTAGCGACATCCACGAGAATACGGCCGCAACGGAGGAGGTGGCCTCAACCGGGTCGCAGGCCTCCTTCCACGGCTCTGAGGGTGCGGCACGGACGCCGCGGGCCCCTCGACGCCCCGCGGGGGGCGCCGCTACTGCGAACACCGCAGTAGCAAGCGTCGTAGTGGCAAACGCCGCCGCGGCGAACCCCACTACTGCCAGCGGCCCGCTTGCCGCGGCCAAGGAGCTGCTCCGTAACCCCCTGGGGGCGGCAGCCTCTCCTAGCGCCTTGGCGCAGTGGCGGAGCGACGTGGATCGTCTGATCCACCTGGCCGAAGTCACCCCTAGCCCGACTAGGGCTGGGTCACGACTCCCTCCTAGCAACGGGGGGAGGTCGAACCGCCGCAGGCAGCACGATGCGGCAATGTCCGTGCGTTCCCCCACAGTGAGGAGCGCGCAGACGGAAGACCTGCGAGCCGAGCTCAACCGCCGGCGAGCAGGCACCCATACCACCGTGGAGCAACCATGGGTACAGCCAAACGCCGCCAAAGGCAAAAACCTTGACGCTACGTTTGCCGCTGCAGCACCTAAGCCCCCGGCTTACGTGCAGCCCCCGGCTGGCATGCAGACGCCGCCGGGGGTCATATCGGCTGGAGTTGGCTGCGCTGCGCTCGCAGATAGTCTCCGCTCCACACGCTGGCCGCCGAAGTTCCGGCCGCATCTACCAGAAAAGTACGACGGGACCTCCAACCCGTCAGAGTTCCTGCAGGTGTACGTCACCGCTATCACAGCGGCTGGCGGGGACGACGCCGTCATGGCGTCATACTTCCATGTTGCCTTGTCTGGGCTAGCCCAGACTTGGCTCATGAACCTCTCCCCCGGGTCAATCCGATCCTGGTAGGAGCTTTGCACTCAGTTCATAGCGAACTTCGCAAGTGCATGCCAACAGTACGGTGTGGAGGCACACCTCCATGCTGTACGTTAGGAGCCCGGGGAAACCCTCCGGGCGTTTATCGCCCGCTTCGCCAAAGTGCGAGGGACCATACCCCGCATCTCCGATGCGTCCATCATCACTGCCTTCCGGCAAGGCATCCGTGATGAGAAGATGCTGGAGAAGCTGGTGACCCGCCAAGTGCAGGACGTCGCCACCTTGTACGCGCTGGCGGACAAGTGCGCCAGGGCCGCTGAGGGGCGTGCATGGCACTCCCCACAGCAGGACAAGGCTGCCTAGCCAGGCGCCTCTGCCGGTGCTGCCTGAGAGAGCGGCAAGAAAAAGAAGAAGGGCCGACGCCGTGAGAGGTTCCTGGAGGGCGCCTCTGTCGCCATGGCTGCGCCTGGTAGCCGCGACGCGGGCAGAAAGCGCAAAAGGCAACAGGCGCGGAACAGTGGCGGCTCATGCCCTGTTCACCCCAACAGCAGCCACAGCGCCGCCAACTGTCGTGAGATACAGAAACTCGTGCAGCGGCGTCTCAGTGAGCGCCGCGAGCGTCCGACCAAGGACGTCTCGCCCCCACGCCAGTGCCCTAGCAAGGGGAAGGCTACCAGCGACGGCGGGGCCGCCGCTGGTGGCAAGGAGATGAGCTACCAGCCCCCGGAGCGGGAGCTCAAGAGCGTCTACGCTCTAGCCCACTCCAACTCCGAATCCAGCGACAACGAATGTCGCAAGAGGCTGTACGTCATGTACGGCAGAAGCTGGGAGGTCTCCTCCCGGCGAGACATGAAGGCCCTACGCCGAGAGGTCGTCTCGGTCAGGCCGAGCGTCCCCAGGGTGGCTCCACATCACAAGTGGAGAGGCACCACCATCTCTTTCGGGCCGGCTGACTGCCCGGAGAACATGGCTGGGGCTGGCGTGCTGCCGATCATCACGTCGCCGGTAGTTGCCAACATACGGCTCTACCACGTGTTGATCGATGGCAGAGCCGCCCTCAACATCATCAGCCACGCAGCTTTCAAACAGCTGCAGATCCCGGAGCCACGCCTGGCTCCGACGCGCCCATTCTCCGGCGTGGGTCCGATGCCGATCTACCCGAAAGGGAAGATCGACCTCCCGGTCACATTCGGGACCCCGGAGAACTTTCGCACAGAGAACGTCCAGTTCGATGTCACGGAAGTCAACTTGCCGTTCAACGCCATCCTCGGTAGACCAGCGCTTTACCGCTTCATGGCCGTGGCCCATTATGGGTACTTGGTCGTGAAGATGCCATCCCCGGCGGGTGTTCTCACCGTGCCGGGGGACCGCCTCGCTGCGGTCGCCGTGGTAGAGAAGCTCCATGCTCTCGCTGCCGACGCAGTGAATCCTGTGGGGGACGACCCCTCGACCTCTCGGGCCAAGGTTCCTGCAAAGGAGCCGAAGGTGCCCAAGGTACGCCCATCCAACCCAGAGGATGTGCCAGTCAAGGCCGTCCAGATCGGGGCGGAAGCCTCCCAGACCACCCGCATTTCGAGGAATCTGGGAGAGAAATAGGAAGACGCGCTCATTGCTTTCCTCCGGGCAAATGTTGACGTGTTCGCCTGGGAACCGTCGCAGATGCCTGGGATCCCTAGGGAAGTGATCGAGCATCGTCTGAAGATCAGCCCGGATGCCAAGCCGGTGCGGCAAAAGCCACGGTGGCAGTCCGTGGAGCGCCAGGACTTCATCCGTCAGGAGGTCCGGAAGCTCCTGGACGCGGGCTTCATCGAGGAGGTACATCACCCCGAGTGGCTGGCCTACCCGGTGGTAGTCCCTAAGGTGAACGGAAAGCTTCGGATGTGTATCGACTACACCAGCCTCAACAAGGTATGTCCTCCGGACCCTTATCCCCTCCCACGCATAGACCAGATAGTAGATTCCACCTCCGGGTGTGAACTGTTGTCTTTTTTGGATGCGTACTCTGGAGTCCATCAGATCCAGATGAATGAGGAGGATAAGAGGCATACAGCCTTTGTAACAGTAGATGGTTTGTACTGTTACGTTGTAATGCCGTATGGTCTGAGGAATGCTTTACCTACATTTCTGCGTGCCATGAACTTCACGTTCCGTGACCTGATCAGAAACATAGTAGAGGTCTATGTCGAAGACATCGTTATCAAGACCAAGGTAGGGTCGACCTTGATGGAAGACCTAGCCCTTGTTTTCGACAGACTGCGCACAACACGCATGAAGCTGAACCCCGAGAAATGCGTCTTTGGCATCTCGGCTGGTAAACTGTTGGGTTTCCTAGTGTCACATCGGGGCATTGAGGCAAATCCAACCAAGATCAGGGCGATCGAGGCTATGCGGCCGCCGGCTTGCATCAAGGACCTCCAGAAACTCACCGGGTCCTTGGCAGCCCTCAGCCGATTTATCTCAAGGCTAGCCGAGAGAGCCCTGCCCTTCTTCAAGCTTTTGAGGAAGTCCGGACCATTCATATGGACCGAAGAGGCTGAACAAGCCTTCCAGGAGTTAAAGCAGCATCTCACCACTCTGCCCTTTTTAGTGGTGCCAGAGCCTGGTGAGACCCTGTTTCTCTACCTCGCAGCGACATCCGAGGTAGTAAGCATGGTCCTGGTTGCTGAGCGACTAGTACATTCCCACGAGGGAGACACCGGGGTCCCCCAAGTGGAAGGTGGTGGCCCGGCCACCACGAAAGCTGCAGCTGGCTCCGAAACTGGAGGTCCGGCTGACACACTGCCCTGCCAAGGCGGCAAGCCACCAGAAACAGGAGGGCAAGCCACCCAGGGGGCCAGCCTAGAAGAGGTAGGTGGCCCCGGACCTACCACTAAGGTCCGGACCACCTAGAAGCCAGTATATTATGTCAGTCAGGTCCTCCACGGGGCAAAGGCCAGATATCTGGAAACTCACAAGTTCGCCTACGCGTTACTCATTGCTTCCAGAAAGTTGCGCCATTATTTCCAGGCGCATAAGGTTGTCGTGGTGACCTCTTACCCGTTGAGAGCGATCCTGCGCAATTCCAACGCCACTGGGAATATTGCCAAATGGGCTGCGGAGCTGGCAGAGTTCCAACTTGACTTCCAGCCCCGCAGCGCTATCAAGAGCCAGGCCCTGGCCGACTTCATCGCAGAGTGGACTCCCACCACCTCGGAATCTGGAGGTCCGCAGGCTGAGGCGGGACCTTCACAGCCAGACAGGACCATCCGGGTTTTCACCGAGCCGCACTGGACTCTCTTCTTCGACGGGTCTGCTCGCGAAAAAGGGTCCGGAGCAGGCGTGGTCCTCATGGACCCGAACGGGGATCAGGTAAAGTACATAGTACGCTTCGAATTCAAAGCCACTAACAACATGGCGGAATACGAAGGCTTGATCTTCGGACTCATGGTCGCCCAGTCACTAGGAATCAAGCAGCTCCTCGTTAAGGGGGATTCCCAGTTAGTAATCAGACAGGTCCGGGGGGAGTGCTGCTGCAATAACCCCCAGCTTGCAGCATACCTCATGCGAGTGAGGGAGCTCGAGAAGGACTTCGAGGTCCTGGAACTGCAGCACGTTCCCAGGAACCTCAACTCAGTGGCAGATGACCTCTCTGCAAGGGCATCAACTCGGGGCCCAGTGCCCGAGGGCGTCTTCGAAAGACAGCTGCTGAGACCAACCGCCCAGCCAGCCGAACTAGGCGAAGGGGGCAGAACTAGCACCTCGAAGCTAGCAGTCCCGGTGGTCCTCCACCTCTGGAGTCCACCAAGGATCGTGTGGACTGATGACCCCAGCATGTCATCAGGGACACATCCAATGGCTCAGGGCAGTCCTGATGCATGGATCTCCGAGATCCGGGACTACCTGAAGGACAAAATCCTTCCCGAAGAACGTGTGTCTGCTGAGCGCATAGTACGATTGGCTAAACGCTACACGCTAGTAGAAGGGGATCTCTACCGGCATGGCGCCAATGGCATCCTCATGCGATGCATAACCCGGGAGGAGGGCCGCGATTTACTTGCGGAGATCCATGGAGGCGAGTGCGGGAATCATTCAGGGTCCCGCACGCTGGTCGGTAAAGCCTTTCGGCATGGCTTTTACTGGCCGACAGCGCTCCAGGATGCAGCTGAGCTAGTAAGGTCCTGCAAGGCGTGTCAGTTCCACGCAAAGCAGATACACACACCGGCTCAGTCTCTGCAGATGATTCCACCCTCTTGGCCCTTCGCGGTATGGGGGGTGGACATCCTGGGACCTTTCCCTAGAGCTGTCGGTGGGTACCGGTACCTCTACGTCGCCATTGACAAGTTCACAAAATGGCCTGAGGTAACCCCAGTAGTGAGCATCACCCAGGGAACTGCAACAGCTTTCCTTAAGTCCATTGTGTGCCGGTTCGGCGTCCCCAACCGTATCATAACGGACAACGGGACCCAGTTCAGGAGCCAGGTCTTCCAGGACTACTGCGACGGCGTTGGCATCCAGTTATGCTTCGCGTCTGTAGCACATCCTAGGAGCAATGGACAGGTCAAAAGAGCTAACGCGGAAATCCTCAAGGGACTCAAAACCCGCACCTTCAACTGCTTAGAAAAGCACGGTGCGAAATGGGTTGATGAACTCCCCTGCGTGCTATGGGAGAACCGGACCACACCCAGCCGAGCGACCGGAGAAACCCCATTCTTCCTGGTATACGAGGCCGAAGCGTGCCTCCCACCAGAAATACTCTTGGGCTCCCCACGGGTCCAAGCTTTTGATGAATCTTTGCAGGAACAGGCTAGGCGCGACGACGTCGACCTCGTCGAGGAGCAAAGATGGCAGGCTGCAATCCGGAACGCACGGTACAACCAAACGCTCAAACGCTACCATGAGCGAACCGTGCGGGGCAGGGTACTCCAGCCTGGAGACCTAGTCCTGAGGCGCATCTTGAACCGAGAAGGGCGCAACAAACTCTCCCCCAGCTGGGATGGGCCCTTCAAGGTGACTGAAGTCAGTCGCCCCGGCTGTGTTCGCCTCGCCACGGAGGAAGGAGTCCCACTGCCGAACCCATGGAATATAGAACACCTCCGTAAGTTTTATCCTTAGACAATAAATTCAGGGCAACCCTCTTTCTTTTATAGGCTACATAGGCCCACCATGTGGACCAGAGCGGTGAAGGCCCGCCCTTGTAATCCCGACCTCTGGCTGACATCACATGATACCCTGTATCGCTTGATAAAAAGAAAGAGCTTTGCCCTGAAATCCTTGTCTCCGCTATTTCTCTAATGTTTACTCAGCTGCCATCTGTTCCATTTTTCTAACCCCTACGTGGAATCCTGCTCTTGCCTAAAATCTCCTTGGAACCGGCAGGGCTTAGCGGCTCGAGCGTGAAACGGTTAGCTCAGAAGCTAGGAAGAAGGTCCAGAATACTGGGTGCCAGGTCCAGAGAAAAGGGGCTCACCTTGGTAGCCCGGAGCTGTCAGCTGCTTAGCCTGGTCTCATACCCTAAGCACTGTACACTCCCTGCCTCGCTGTGGGTTCCCCCAGTATCAGGAACAGCGCGTTCAGTGCCCCGGACCACTCCCTAGGCTACTGGCACACCCCCTAACCTCGGCGGCAAGGTCCGGTTGCGACTCCAAGAACTTCGAGGCAGCGCAGTTACCTTTGTTTCACTAAGAGAGGTCCGAATGGCTGCAGGACTGGACCGGAGCTAAGATGTTTGGACTAGGGGTGGTCCAGGGCTGTGTCGCAGTTTTGCCTGGTTCCGTACCCTAAACTCACACGCCCTGCTATCCCACGAACAGACATCTTGGCCCCTAGCCCGGACGACAAATGGCCCGGACCTCGAATAGCTGAAAAGGTTAACTCGGAGCAGGCCCCGTGGGTATGACACTAACGTTTGCCGTGAGTTGCATGCAGGTCTGGCCTCTGACTCAGTGGTAGCCAGCCTCGAAACTTAGAGCCTACCTACCAGGCGGCCAGGGGGTCAGGTGACAGCACACCAGCATGCAACAGGGAGTAAATGGAGATAAGTCGCAGTTTCTATTCAACTTAGTCCATTCCATAGAAGAAAATCTCTTTATATTACTTGTCTATACTGATATTTTACATAATCTTGTAAAAGAGAAAGAAAAAAAAGAGAGCAACAAAAGTTGCTGCCCTACGGCGCTAGGGGAGCTCCTGCCCCTGGTGCATCCGGCTCCTCATCCGCAGGGGCCCGTTGGAACCGGGCGGCAACGGCCTCTACCACCTCCTGCACGCTCTCCCGGGCGGCGGCCTCTGCCTCCTCCACCGGACCAGCGATGACCGGGTCCAAGGAGATGGCGGGGTCGTGGCTCCGGAAGCAGACCAGGAGGTGCTCCGCCACGGCGCGGCACAGCTCGCGGCCCTCGGCTTCAAGACGCTCCCCGAGCGTGGAGTCCAGGCGCCTGAGCCGCTCCACAGCGGAGTCAAGGACGGGGAGGGCGTCCGCAATGGTGGACGGCGGCTCTGTCACCAGGATCGGACTCAGTCCGAGAGGCACCAGAGCCGAGCTCGCCTCCCCGGCCCAGTCGGCGATGCGTTGGAGGCCGGCGCGCATCTGCCCCCGATCCTCCGCCACCGCCTGCTGGGCAGCGTCCTGCTTCAGCTGCTCCAGGGCGGCCCGCTCGACCAGCAATTGCTTCTCCTGGTCCGCGAGCTCTGCCTCCCTGGACTTCACCCAATCCTCTCGGATCTTGAGCGTAGCAGCCTGGCGGGCGGCGGATTCTTTGAGGGTCTTGGCCGCCGCCTCGCGCTGGGCAACGGAGTCCTCGCGGGCCTCAACGGCTGCCTCGCGCTCGACGAGCCCCGACCTCATCTTGTCGAGCCCCGCGCTGACGGCGGCCTGCCTCTCGGACACCTCCACCAGCTCCTGCCGGCGCTGCTCCACGCCTTTCTGTGCAGACTCCAGCTTGGCTCGGTCGAGCTTCAGCTGCGCCTCGCCCACCGCAACCTGCTTTTCTCAGACCCCGACCTCGCGCTCTCGGTTGACGAGCCTCTACAGGTCCTTATGATAGGCCGCACGGTCGGCGTCGAGCTCTATGCGGGCAGTGGAAAGCTCCGCGCGGGCCCGGGTGTGCTGAGTGGTGGCGGCTTCGATCCGCTCCCCCAGACGGGCCTGCCAACCGTCCAGGCGCTCACGCTCCCGCTGCAGCCGCGCCCATTCCAGCCGGAATGCCTCCTGCGCGTCGTCCAGGACGTGGTGCGTCCGATGCAGCACGCGGGGGAGAGAAACTCCACCTGGCTGGGGCAGGAGCGGCCTACCCAGAACCTCCTCCAGTTCCCCCTCGGCAGGGGGCGGGGACCTGGAGCCGGCCATCCGGGCGCCGGGCGAGGAAGGCTCTGAGGGCCGCTCATCAGAAGCCGCCCTCGGCATAGGTCCTTGGGCCGCGACGCCTTCCAGCATCGGACCACCTGGTGCCTGGGACTGCGCGTCCGGGACCGCCCTCCTGGTAGACTCTCGGGGCGCGGCCTCGGCCCCCGTGGCGCCCCCTGGCGTCGGACCACCCGGGACCCAGAGCTGAGCTGATGGGACCGCCCCTAGTGCAGGCCCCTCGGTCGGGGTCCGGGCCCGCGAGGCACCCCCCGCCGTTGGACCACTAGGAGCGCACTTCTCCGCCGTGTTCGCCGGGCTACCGGAACCGCTGGGTGGAAAAGTATCGACCGGGCGAGTTGACCTAAACAGAACACACGGCGAGAGATTGAGAAGCCAGAGAAAGCTAGCCGCGACACGGCGAAGTGTTCGAGGCTAATCGAAAAAACTTACCTCGGGATATGCGCCGTCCAGCGGACACGAAGGCCAGAACCCCGCCGCGGCTATTGTCCCGTGGCCTGCGGTGCCGTTCGCTGCTGCTGCTACTGGCCCGAGGCCGGCGGTGCCGGGGAAGCCCGCCGCTGCTGGTCCAGCATCGGAGGTGATGTCCGTTGCCGCGGTTGCCGTTGGTCTGGGTGCGGCGGTGTTGGAGCTCCCCTTCCTTGCCCAGAGGAGCTTCCTTCCTCCGAGGTCCGCTGGCGCTTCGGGTCGGGCTCCGAGACAAAGGTCCCGTCGCCACGAACCAGCCTTCGCCGCGCCTCCTCGCCGCCCGCCGGCGGAACAACGGGGGATGCCGCCGCGGGCCTCTTGCCCTTGTCGGTGGGAGTAGTGCCCCTGGCACCAGAACCCCCAACCGGGGCGTCGTCAATATGGACCCCCCGGTTGGGGTCGCCACCAAGCTGCTGCACCGCAAGGCCGCCGTCGTCGAGCATTGGCATCTCCCGGAGCACCGACGTCCGCAAGGCCTGGTCGCGATAGAGCGGCACAATGGCGGATTGCAGGCGCAGCTGCTCGGGGGAGAAGCTTTCATCCGTGACACGCCGCACCCATTCCTCCAGCAGGGGCTGTGACAGGTCGTGGTCTTCGCCGCGCACCACCCGGCTGCAGTCGTTGGGGCCGGTGTAGGCCCACGCCAACCTTGGCCGCATCTGCAGGGGGGCGAGCCTCCGCCTGAGGTAGTCCGCGAGAACGTGCATCGAGGTGAGCCCGCTGTTGACGAGCTCGGTGATCCTGGCCAGCACGGGGGAGAACTCGGGTGGCAGATCCGTTGTAGCACCCCATTCCGGGAGGGATGCAACGACTAGGCCACTGTCAGGGAGAGCCAGCCGGTCATTCGGCTCCGCCCTGACGATCACCCAGTCGTTGCGCCAGTGCTCCCACTTGGCGCTGGCGAAGGTGGGGAGGTAGGTCGACCTTCCCCCGGACCCCTTCAGCAGGAAGTAGTAGCGACCGATCTCGGTCGGGCACCTCCCGGAACACCTCACCGAGAAGAAGTGGCGGAAGAGCGTCACGCAGGGAGGAACCCCCACGAACATCTCGCAAAAGTGGGCAAAGATTGCCGCATGGAGGATGGAGTGGGGGGTAAGATGCTGGAGCTGCAGCCCATGCGCCTCCAGCAGCAGCATGAAAAAAGAAGAAATTGGCACCCCCAGGCCGCAGTAGAGGTAGGGAACAAAGAGGACAAACTCCCCCGGCTGCAGGTTGCGGTGGGGGAGGGAACCCGTGCGAACGCCGTCGCGGCGCTCCGCGTCCGTCCAGCCGAGCAGGCGGCGCACGCGATTGAGGTTCTCCTCGGACTGCTGGGAAGGTTGGTGGCCAGAACCCATCGTCACGAAATCCGGCGGTAGGAGGAGAAGGAGTACACCGCCGGCGAGGAGCGAGAACCCTGCTGCGAGGAAGACAAAGCACGGCGGCGGATGCGTGGAATGCAAAAGCAAATGGCTGGAAGGGTGTACTTGACCTAGGGTTGAGGATCCTATTTGACGGTCGCTCCCAATCCTCCGCGAGCCGCGGGGCTAAGGTGTGCACGCGCACAGACGCACCCGCGAACCCCCAGGTCTATGACAGCAGGGGCCCGGGGACGCAAATCACGACAGGCGGGTAAAATAGCGAGTGGAGCTGGGAGGCGAACCGGCGGCCGCCTACGGACGCGCGCCTCGGCGCAATGCGTGGGGGCCCTGCCTCTCGGCTTTACGCACGACTACCCACGTAACCATCTGCCCCCGCCTTAATTGCAGAAAGAAGAGGAGGCGAACCGCCGCTGCGATTCCCGGTGCGGGCCTGCCCCCTCGTTCCCCGAGAGATTCCCACGATCAGGTGCTCCCAGATCGTGAGGGGCCCGTTGGGCCAACTCGCGGACTCGGGCGAGCCGGGCTCCCGCGGGGTCGGGCGAGCTGGGCCCCCTCCAGGGTCAGGCGAGTCAAGTCTCGGCCGAGGATCAAGTGGGTGGCCCTGCCCAACTACGTGCTTAACAGCCAGGGGCCGAAACCGCACATGGCTCCCTGTGGCTTGAGTAATAAGCACTGATGAACCCACCTCAGGTTCGAAAACTCGCTAGAGGTGGCCCCAGGGGCCACTGTCGGTACCCAGCTAACCGGGTACCCGCTTATACTAGACAAAGTCTAAATACAGTCCTTAATAAGGCTCCACACAGCCTAACAAGCTGGGTTTATTCCCTTGGGCAGTATAGGGGCTGACTTGCCTATACTCGGCAGGATCACCAGTATCGGCAAGTATCGCAGTAAAGGAAGGGCCCAAGACCACGTGCAGGCGGGTCTGGCCTACCCCTTATAAGAACTGGGCCGCGCACCCGGCCCACAGGGGAGATCCCGGACCTCCTCCGGCGAGGGCCGAGCCTCTCCTAACCGCGCGAGATGCCCCTCAAGGGAAGGCCAAGTCCGGACCACTCGGAGGTCCGGACCGCTCGGAAGTCCGGAGCTAGCGCACTCGGGGGGTGAAGCCGCGAGCTACCGCGTACACCTACCCCCGGTGCGGGATGGTCCGGGGCCGCCACGTGCCCACAGGACGCGCGGCGGAGTCTTCGGCCAGGGGCCTCTCCCGCCTGCTGCATTAATTGCGGGCAGGCGAACGTGGCCCATTGCCCGCTGACACCGCCGCTGTCAGACGAGCGTGCCTCGTTGCCCCGTACCCACTGACGGACGGGCGTGCCCTGACACCCGCTGACACCTCGCGGGCTGGCGACGGCGACTACACTAAAGGGCGCGCCTTACCGAGGTGCGACGGCAGTGACGGGGCATACAGTCAACTTCCCCACCGGACGTTGGGGTTTATACCGAATAAACAAGTACACTGTGCTCATCATGAGCTGCGCCACGCACGACGACCACGCTCAACCTAATGCTAGGTACCAGCACTGTAGCGCCGCTGTGAGCGCTCCGTGATGTCATGTCGGCACGCCGCCTACCTCCTCCGCCACTGAAGCCCCTCCGCCGGGTTCAGCGGCTGATGGAACAGGACGGTGTAAACTAGGACGGCATGGCGCACCATCCGGGCCACGCCGGGCCGCGTCGCGTCAGTTGTACAGGTACAAGACATAGGAGTCAACGGTTGCCGCGACATGACAACAGAGGGTCCGCTGGAGGGACCTGACCTCCGCCAGAAGGAGCGTAGGGCACCAAGTCAGCGCTGGATAGAACTGTAGCATAGGGAAAATGGGCCGGGACCACCTGTCGGGGCCCGGCCACCATGTGCATGCCCCCCCTTGGGCTATAAAAGGGGGAGGCATACGTGAAGATAAGGACGGACAGTCTTGACGACCGAGACGGGAGACAGTCTTGACGACCAAGACAATACACATTCCTCACAAGCACAAGCTCACAACCGCCTCCGTTTTCCCCCACAGACAGCAATACAAGAACACACCCACAGTGGACGTAGGGTATTACGCTCCGGCGGCGTGAACCACTCTAAATCCTCGTGTCTCCATCGTGCCACCGTTGCCATAGCTAACATCGATCGCTCCCCCTAACTACTCTTAGTACTTAGGATTCGGGCGGGTGCATTCCGCCACCCGACCGGAGCACACACGCTCCGACAGTTAGTACTCTATGGTGATGTGTTGTGAGATCTTTTTATCCATCGTTGTTGATTATTGTTGGTGATGTATTGTTGGTTTCTATTTATTGATGTGCTCATCATGTCATATACATCACGTATATCTTTTGACACTTGTTTGTGCACCCCTCGAGTAAAAGTGCATGGTGTGGCTTACACTTTCCCTTGGTTTGTGCATGAGTTGGCATTTTAGGCCAAACACTGAAAATTGTTACATGCACAAATTTAGGGGGAGTCACATATATACTCTTACTTAAAAGCTTATGTCTATTATCTTCACTCAACACTTTTAATGGTTTGTCAACAATCACCAAAAATGGGGAGATTGTAAGTGCAATCAACCTCTATGAGGGTTTTAGTGAATGTTGACAAAACATTAAAAGACACTAATGACTTTCATGAGCATGGATATAGTGATAAAATGATAAAATCAAGTGAAAGTGCTACTTGCTCATATATCCGGCTAAAGAAGATGGTCTAAACTCATCATCAAGCAAACAAGTGCTAAAGTGTCATCACAAGAAAAAGGAGAGGCCCCTCATTTATTTTGAAGACAATTGATAGTGGTTCGCGCTCAAGTTCAAGGTTATTATATTTATTTGCATCTTGAGTATAGGAACCGCCGTACTATTAAGGGGGGTCCAACTTGCAGTGCTCCTAGTGTCATCGAGCTCACAAAGGTCAAATCTTCCATCCAAATTCAAGTCCAAAGTCTCATATTCAAATTTGCCCTTTCTCTGTGCCCATCGGTTGGACCGATCGGTCCAACCGATCTGGCTGCTTGGCACCGATGGGAAGGTTCTGATGGCCCATGGGTTCAACCGATCTGACTGGTTGGAACCGATGTGCAGCCTCTGATGTGCCCATCGGTTGGACCCGATCTGACTTCTTGGCACTGATGGGTAGGCTCTGTTGACCCATCGGTTCCACCGATCCAGACCGGTTCAACCGGTCTGCCTGGTGTCCAAAGGCAACGGTTCAGTAAACGGTTAGTTTGAGAGGGGGAGTATATATACCCATTCACTCCCCTCTTTCTCGCTCTCTTGGCACTCCATCAACCCTAAGAAAAAAACTCCGTGAGCACTCACTTCTCCTTCTCCCTCTCCACTCCCAAAAGCTCAAATCCTTCAACGATTGTGAGTGTGAGTGAGTGAGATTTCAAGAGAGCATTCAAGACTCTGTGTTCATCCTCCTCTCTCTCTCTTGTTCTTTGTGAGCTGTGGTGACCCTTGAAGCAAACTTGGTGGACTTGTTACTCTTAGAGCTTCGTGCTCCTAGACGGCTAGGCGTCGCCCGTAGAAGCATCCGTCTCGTGTGGATTTCTCCGGGAAGTTTATATTACCCCTCATAGTAAGTATCTCTCCGCCGGTCTTTGTGATTGGGGAGAAGAGGATAAGGTCGCGAGCCTAAACCCTTTGTGGGTTCCTCAGCAACGAGGATGTAGGGACGCCTTTGTGGTGTGCCCGAAGATCGGGATAAAACACTTGTCTCGTGTACTTGCTTTGTGTTCTTGTTGTTCTTGTCACTCCCACCTTGTGTTGGAGAGTTTTGCTTGGATCTCCCTCTTGTGCAGGTATTGAGGCTAGCCCTTCTCAGATCTATAAGAGCTAGTCCTAAGAAAGCTCTAGGAACTTATGGTATCAAATCTGACCTAGTAGATTTAGAGATCAATTCGTTTCTTTCCGCTGCTGTCCAGTTCTACCGGTGAGCATCGGTTCAACCGATCTAGATCAGTTGAACCGATCTGACCGGTTGGAACCGGTCTGTCACTGATATTTCGGTTTGAGTTTATGTTAAATTGCAGATTTGACTATTCACCCCCCCTCTAGGCAACTTTCAGAAACAAACTTTTGTCAACCTAAAAATCGACAAAATTAACCAAATTTACTTGGTCGGTTTGGAAGCCTACAAAAGTTGACCACATTAATTTTCGTTGGCCTGCCATGTGGACAAAGAAATAGGTTTTTGAGAAGCACCTCTTCAATTTTTGACAATCACATATGTACCGACAAAAGTTAACATCCAACCCAGCTTGCTCAGCGGCTCTTTAACTTCGTTGACATGTTCCCTGCTTATTTTTCTCACCGATGAAAATAAACTTATGTTGCTTTATCCGTGTAGTTGAAGGCCGATGAAAAGAGCCTAGTAGCCAACAAAAATAGCTAATTTCGTTGATTTGGAGGTCATATATTTTCATTGGTTTCTGCCAACAAAAACGACAAGTTTTATGTGTAAAAATTAGGATAATAGGCTTATAAAGATTAATCAATCTGCCTATTAAACACGTAAACCCACAAATTAAATGATACAGTACATGTATAGCTCCAATACATAATTTGGTAAATTGTACAAATGACTATCATGTTTTAAGGTGACAAGCTTGGTAAAATGGGCACTAATATATAGTCTTATACTCCCGATACTAGGATCTACGCATGATAAAATATTCAACACCCCAAGTAGCAACAAAATGGCAGCGGAGGGAGAGGGAACGGGAGGGTGAAAACATTCAAGTCTACTGCACCTTGTGAATGTATATCAGTTAGGACACGCCAACAAAACGTGCGTACGTGTACTGAATAGTGAACCGCCGCCTGCCGAGCTGGGCGCGGGGGGAACAATTTCCAAAGTACGTGCAGTGTCAACCTACAGTGACCATCATGTACTCGAGTACTGCTCGTGCTGCACCATTCTCCTACGGGGTCCGATTGGATCGGGTAAAAATTACTAGTTGTTGCAACTACTAGAATCGACTCAGAATCAGTTCATATTAGTTTATAGTATCTCTATCCGAAAATATAAGGGTGAAGACTCCAACCCGGCAAAACCCCGGCATGGTCTCCAATATTAACATTTAACTATTAATATTTGTCACACTATAATATTTGTACCAACAAAACCATATTCATATGAAATACTTTTAAACATAAATCCAATGAACGCTAGAGGTACGTGCTATATGCATGTGTTAAATCCAAAAGATCGAATAAAAGGAATGAACCAATCTGCAATCAATAAAGGACAAAAAGGAAAGAGAAATAACAAAATAAAAGAAAGGAGACCCGTTTGATTGATGTCCTTCCTTTTTCAGTAACTTCGAAGCAAGAAAACTACCTGGTGTGTATGTGTACAAAACGATGTGAGAAAATAAAAGACCGAATGGTGAAAACATTTTTCTTCTATCAGTTTTAGGCCATTTCCAATGCTTTCCAACCTGTCCAGTGAGGCCAATGTGAGGGGTACAAATATTTTTGTTAGGTAAAAAATGGTATTGCGAAAATGCGCTCTTTTATAGTGCAGAATAAGTTTCCATTGTACAAGATTAATGATAGATCTTCAAATCTTGAAGTATGTGCGTACCTTATATTAGCTTCCTCAAATTAGCTAAGACCATTCCCAATGGGATTTCAAATGAGTTTCATTCTCATTTAATAATGTGACACATCGGCAAATGTGGTCCTCGTTTAGGGTGAGAGGGAGCTGTAGCGGGCGATTGCAAAGGTCACCAAATGGTAGGGTGTATCCCCTCTCACCCACAAATGTGGAGCACTTGGCATTGTACTCCAGCATCCTCTCTATCCTCCACACCGGCGAAGATGTCTTGCTCGCCCCCCATGGCCCGGATAGAGACGGCGGCGGAGGAGAAACTGGGAGAGGGAAGATGCTGGGGCTGCTCCCTGCGCATCTCGTAGAGGAAGAGGGAGAACAACGATGTCGGTGGGGTGCTCGCCCCGTCATGGTCGCTGGTGCTGGACGGGGAGGAGAGAGACGCCACTGCCCAGCCTGCTTCATCTCCTCCCAGATCTAAGGAGGGCGATGCGGTGGCGAGGGAGGTGTGGCCTCCAAGCTCAGCGGCGAGCTGGATCCGTCCACCAACATCATCGCCGCAGCCTCCAAGCTTGGTAGCGGGGACGGATCCGGCCTCCAAGGCCACCGCGATGAGGATGAGGCACGGCGGTGGGGCAGGGCAGAGAAGGTGCACCGGATAGAGGAGCAGGACACGGCCCATCAGCCATAGGAGGCGTTGGTCACGATCGGATGCGAGGAGAGGGAGAGCAGCGAACATAGAGTAGCGAGGGAGGCGGCCGGTCGGAGGCCCCAGGTCCGCGCACTGCCGGCGGGAGGAAGGGGAGGTGGGGAAGAGGATGAGGCAGCAAGAAGGGAGAGGAGGTGGCAGGTGGGTGTGGGGGGATTGGCAAAAGGTAAGAGAGAAAGGGGTGGGAATTATTAAAATATAAGAAATAATAAAAATTGTGATAGTTGGTATATGGTTATGGTACAGGTTAAAATGATAAATACAGCTACGTAGAACTGTGTAATAGAATAGAGAATCTTTATGACTAGGACGCAATATTTGCCTGATGCATATCTCCCTATTTGTGCGCTTATCTTCTTGATAGATAGATGTGCATAGTACTCCCTCCGTACTATAATACTAGTCGGTCTTAATTTTCAGTGCATAAAGCGAATCATTTGTCATATTCAAAAATTTAATACAAATATTGAAAAGTCCAAGTTAGGTTTAAAATACTTATGATTATAACTGAAATGGTAAAAAATAAAAAGTATTTTAAAAAGTTTGAACAAAGCTAACGATTTGCCTTATGCACTGAAACAATGTGGACTTAGTATGGGCGTATATCCTTGAGCGTGCAGTGTATGTCCAATCTACTGTACTATGGTACTTCACAGTGCACGCCGTCATGCACGTGTTGCTAATGGTACATTGCTACGGAGCACTGCTCTGAGTACAGCAGTATACAGATTCATCGAGTCGACTGTACCACCATCCATTCCTTGTACGTACTCTGTTCAGTAGTGCAATAACTTGATGCTATCCTATTCCTATCACATGAGCATAGATGGCCAAACAGGCCGCACGGCACGGCACGGCTCAGGCCCGGCACGATAGAGCACGGCACGGTTAGGTACGGTTGGCTAACCGTGCCGTGCCGTGCCGCCTGCCGTGTCCAGTTTCATGTCCAGACACGGCACACCGGAGCTAAAACCGTGCCGTGGTCGTGCCGTGCCAGCCCGAGCACGGCAAGACGATAAACACATCAAATAACTCAAATATGAATGTAAAATTCGAAATTTAGATCCAAAATCACAGAAACTTATAAATGTATTCATAAACTGAGTTACAAAGACACTAATTACAACCACAATATCATAGATCACAATTTACAACCAAAGTTCACATATCACAACCACACAACACCACCACAAATCACAATCACACTTCACACTTCATAGAATCACAGCTCACGACCACAGTTCACAGATCTTGCAAAATTCATCTTAAAATTGAGCTTTAGTGCAATGGCTGCCTCATTAAAAACCTTTCGCAGGTAAAAACCCACACCTCGTGAGAAAACCCTAGAAAGGAAAAGAGTACATCCCAGTTCATTTAAGTTAAAGTTCGTACTTCTGTCCCAAAGTTCACATATCACAACTAAAGAAAAAAAATTACAGAACCTCAGGGCTCAGCCTCAGCATCAGGCTCAACATCAAGATACAAATTCTCGTAAGCAGCTTCGATATCCTTGTCATCCACGGTGTGCTGCATACTTGCATCACCCAACTCCCGACCCTTGATGCAGAGGAGCATCTCAACCATATCGGGGCTAAGACGTCGACGACGTTTCTCAATGATCCTGCCACACAAACTGAAAGCAGATTTTGTAGAAACAGGAACAGAAATAACATCCCTGGCTAAGATTGAGAGAACATAATAGGTCAGCTTATGCTCATGCCACCAGTTTAATATGTTGAAGTCATCATCAAACTTTTAAAGTGTATCACTATCAAGATAGGATGTCAGTTCTGTTTCAAGAGAGTTTAACCCACCAGAGCAGAGCTTGCTGCTTGTAGCAAAGCAGATGTAGATGTTGCTCTAGACATGTTAGTAGCAGGAGCAGAAGAGGTGAAAGAGAACTCAGAACCTGGATCATCAGTATAAATCATTCTCTAGTTTTGCTTCCTCTTACCGGTTGCTGTTGTGGGAGCAGAGGGCCTCTGTAGCCTAACTGCACCAAACTTAGCATCATATTTGTTAAACATGTTCTTAAGTTCAGCTCTCACATCAGTGTAATAGCTAGAGTAATCATTAATTCCTAACTGAGACAATATTCTAAGGATATTCATAAAGCCTCTCAGCTTTGCTCTAGGATCTAATATGAAAGCAATTGAATATAGGTATGGTATATTCTTCCAATACTTAAGAAACTTCTTTTTCATAGGAACAACAACAGGTCCAATCTGCTCATCATACTCATAAGTATGTAAATGTTTAGCAATATCAAGGAGGGTATGCATTATGAGTGGAGATGTAGGGTAATAAACACCAGACAGAGAAATAGTTGCATCATAGAACATTTCAATGAACTCTAGCAATCTTGCAGCCACATACCAATGTGCAGGTGTTAACAGTTCTGGGTCACCTGGCTTTCTAGGGTACTGAGTAGTTAAAAACATGTCAAATGTTTCCTTGTAAGGAAGTAAATGCTTAAGCATAAGGTATGTAGAGTTCCATCTCACATCCATATCAAGCTCAAACTTTCTAGGTCTCACATCTATAGCAACACAATAACTCTTATATGCAGCAGTGCGTTGATTGGATGCATTCAAGAATGAAATAGCAGTTCTAAAATCATCCAGCCATGGCTTGAACCTTTTCAAGCCAGACTTGACAATGAGATTGATAAGATGTAATGCACAACGTTGATGCAAAAATAAGGTACCAACATAACCAGACAGTGCAGGTTTAAGCTTATCCATAGCCTTAACATTAGAAGAAGCATTGTCTAAAGTCACAGAGAACAACTTATCAGTGCAACCCCACTCAGCAATCACAGAAAGCACTCTCTCAGATATGTTGTCAGCATTGTGAGAGACTTCAATACGTCTAAGACCAATGATTTTTTTCTCTAACAACCAATCCTTAGAAACAATGAGCAACCGCACTAAGATAGTCCTCCTTAGCATTACCATTCTAGATATCAGATGTAATAGCAATAGAAGATGCAGACTGCAAGGAATCTAGCACACTACTACACCGATCATTAAAGTACTTGACAAAATCTCTAGTGGTGGTTTGCCTAGAGACAGATTTAAACTTAGGATTATGAGCTAACTTGATGTATTCCCCAAAAGCAGGTGATTCAGCAAAAGTAAGAGGAAGATCAAGTCTAGCTATCAATCTACACAACTGAGTTCTAGCACGGCTCGGACAATAGACAAAATTAGACACAGAGCCATCAGGGTTAAAACTAAGCTGCGACTGCTTGCCCTGCGTAGCGACTTTTACTTTGCAATCACGTGCATGCCTAAGCAAATGGCCAGTGCCACCACTAGAACCAGCAGAAAGGCTAGATTTGCACCACTTACATATAGCTCCAGTACGAACTTGCTTACCACCGACAGTCGTGTTGATCGGATCAATGTCCTCCCACGCAGAAGACTTGGTTTTGCGTGGCCTGGGACCGACGCTTGATTGGGGTTGGGGCACGCCGTTGGCAATAGTAGCTCCCGCGCCCGACCCACCACCGGCGCCGTCACCAGGAACGTCTCCGGTGGCTAGGTCAATCAGGGCGGCAGTAGTGCTACCAAACAGGTCGTGCAGCCCAAGATCTCCACCGCCCTCATGGTCATCACCACTTTCTCCCATCATCCTCAAATCATCGTTGATGGAGTGACCGTTGTCATCACCATCCTCCATCGCCGACGCGCCAGTTCCTCACGGACTACAAACACAACATCAAAAATCAAATAAACATCAAAACAACGTAGTAGATCTATGGAGAAAATGGCAAAAAAGCGACAAAAGAACCAAAAAACTTACCTTACGCAGCTCCGCTGGCGAGGAGCACGAAGGAGGAGAGAGAAACACAAAGAGGGTAAATCAGATTTAGAGAGGAGGGACAAGAGAGTATAGATGGCCACGGACCACGGGACGCCGGCACGGGCGCACGGCACAGGCACATGATTCAAATCTGGATCGGGGTCAAGTAGAGAGAGAGAGGTCGCCGGCGGAGACCATGGTTGTTGCCGGAGACATAGCGAGGAGAGAACTCACCCGAGGAGGCAACGGCGGCGGATGGGCATCGAGCCGCGGCGGCGATGGCGGCTGGTGGAGAGGCGAGAGCCGAGAGGGGATAGGGCGGAGCCGCGGAGGACGAGAGAGGAAATGGGGAATAGGGTTAGGGTTTGGGGGGCGTCGACCGTCGGGGCCGGGTTATATATGACCCCCAGGCTAGCGGGCCTTTAGTGGGCTGGCCGTTTAACTGTGCCGGGCCATGCCGGCCCTCTGTGCCGCATTTTGGAGATGGGAACGGCACGGCCGCCGTGCCGGGCCAAGCACGAACCCACTGGCCGTCGTGCCGGGCCGTGTTCATGTCGGGCCCAATAGGCGGGCTTCGTGCCGGGCTAACGGGCCATGGGCTTTCTGGCCATCTATACACACGAGTCGACTATGCAGGAAAGGGAGCGCTGGGTGATGGGCCTCGGTGGGTCACGTAATTAATCTAACAATAATTTAATTCTAATTGATCTTCATAGACGTCTTTATCGCGTCATCTGGTTAGATTCAATCTTCATCATATGGAACCACTCAATAAAGTATTGGTTGTCAGCCTTTTCACAAAAGGAAAGTTCGTATATTGCTCTCTGCGCTCACTAGTCTGCAAACCGCTACGCAAAGTGCATTGGCATGAGAAAACCATCTCATAAACAGATACATTTTATGAGATGGCCACCGCACAGTTTCTTATATCAATGCACTTCGCGCGGTCGTTTGCAAATCATGCTATGGAAGATACCATGTGTACGTCACCATCGTTCTTTAAATTCTTAATGTCAGTGGCCATCTCACAAAATGTATTGTGCACGTGCAAACAGTTAATGCAAACACATTTTGTGAGATGGTCAATGCACCTTTTTTTCATGCCAATGCATTTGGCACGGCCGCTTGCATATCATGCTAGATACCATGTATAAGTCATCATCGTGCTTTGAGTTCTTAACATGACAAGATCAAATCTAACTAGTACCCATCAAAGATCTAGCGGATGAAAACTAGTGCATTTGTGGTCCAAGGCATACCGGCCACTTCATACCACCGAATCAATACTCGTAGTCGTAGGCCGCAGCAATCAGGCCAATATTCCGCGTAGGAAGAAAAACCAGAGGTCCGAGCAAATGTTGTCTGGCCTGCAGTATTCCAAATGCCCACGTAAACTTCGTTTCCTCTGTTTTTAGTTCTTGTGCTTTTTCTTCTCCAATCCAAACACGTGGTGATTCAGCATCATGACCGGCTTCGTATGTGCAGCAGACAGCAGTGCAGGTGAAGTTACTGCATATAATACGCTCGCTGTGGCCATGCAAGCCACCTGAGTTAATTTATTCACTCGGCTCGATGTCTGAACAAATGTCGATTTTTTCTCCGACAAAATCCATAGTTCGATCTCCTGTATGGTTCGGTGAAAATGCCTCATAGTTCTATTTTAGGCAACACTGAAGATGCCCTTGGAATAAGATCAGGAGCGAATTTAGAGTATATTATCCGACCATGATAAAATATATAAGATACTTTTATACAATGTTGACTAACATAATTATTCCCTTAGTCCGCAAAAGAAAGATATAATTTTATCCTATTATATAATATAAAGAATGATAACATAATTATTCTATTATAAAATGAAGATTACCCCGACGACCCTGATGTCTTTTTAGCCTAGATTCGGCACCCTGAATAAGGCCACCATTTTGGCTACTACTGTCAGTCTGTCACGATGTCAAATACTTTAGGCTAATCAGAGCATATGTACAATGTAAAAAAAGGATTTTATCCACAACCAATCACAAGATAATATTCAAATATTGCCCGGTCGGTTGTCATCCTCGCACAATACTGTCTTTATCTGCTTCGTAGATCGCAAGTCACCTTCTTCTTTCTCCAGACTGCCGCCCCTCGCTACAGAAAACACAAGAAAATTCGTCGGGCAGGCTTCAACCGACGCAATTATATGGGCACCCTCGTCAGCTTGATGAAATTAGTATAAGCTCGTCGGCCCGTGGAACAGACCCGACGAAATTAATTAAGCTTTATCAGTTCAAACCTGTGTCTGACGAAATTATGTCTGGACAGGCTTTATGAAACACAGTTTGTCGGCTGTGGACAAAGACTGATGAAATTAACTGCAGGTCAAAGCACGCGTGCCCCCTTCCGATCCCCTTGCTCCTCCTCCCATTCCCCTTCTGGTCCTCTCCCGAGATGCCAGCGCCCCGCCAGGGCCCCCACTCCGCAGGCGAGCTACCGGGGCTGCCCTCGCCCTCTCCGCTCACAGGCTCACCACCCTAGCCCCATCCTCTCCAGCCACAAGCGTGCTGCCGAGGCCGCCCTCGCCCTCTCTGATCACCGGCGCACGCCACTGGGGCTGCCTTCATCCTCTCCGTCCGATCACGGCACCAATGCCCTCTCCCCACGGTCGCGCGTGCCACTGGGGCTGCCACCATCCTCCCATTTCGAAGGTGCACTGCCGGGGCTGTCCCTGCCTTCCCCGCTTGTGTGCCGCCATGGACGCTAACGGCTTCCCTGCGTGCTGCCGTGGAGGCCGATGCCGTCCCATAGCGGGTTCATTGTATGATTGTGTTGTTCATTGTACCACAACAGTTGTTTGTTCATTGTTCATCGTGTCTAAGAAATCTCCAGTGAAATCTAGGCTTCGCGTTCGTGGGGTTTTTTTAAGAAAATACTAAATGTCTTAGCATCGCTATAGCATCACTTAGTGTTTATGGAAGATCTCCACTAATTTTTTTAGCGTTAGAATATTGTGTTTGATGCCTAGTGCTAGCGATTCAAATTGTACAAAAGACTATAAAAGAAAAGAGTGTATGTAATGGACAAAAATTTAAACAGGACAACAAGTAGATGCATCCTGATTAGAAACATTTAGTCATCAGAAAGGAGAACGTCCTCTTGTTGGATTGTATTAGTAATGCATCTCGTTTCTCGTGACATCAACCATCGGGCCTGGATTCATAGATTGCGTACTATGGTTATGACATGCACCCAACGCTCATGCGGCAACAATTGCAGATTGTTCTCATCGACTCCCACCGGCCCGCGTGGAGCTATATCGAATGACTCCGGAGCTGTCTGAGTAGCCGTTGTCTCTACCACATTGTACATACGTCTTTGTGCATGTGCCGCCTCGATAGTCGCTTAGTTCTGGTCTTCACTTGAGACCATTGCGCGGGGGGTGCAGATGGTAACTCCGGTTCACGTTTCCTTTTCTTTGGATAAGGGTCCTTATCATCTATCTCCAAGATCTGTTCCACCAATGATGGTTCAAGAGGCACCAACATTCTTCCATTTTTCTGGAGTCAAAGAAATGCAAGAGGATGTAACTCTGACATTGGGGGAAAAAAAGAACTTGAACTCAAATGTACGAGAGAATAATACTCTCTCCGCCCATGAATGATCTTCATATTTGTAGATAGCATCAAAAGCAAGGTGAAATGAACACCTACTTATATTTTCATTAAATATGCATCGTAGAAATGATTATTAAATGCATAGAGTTGTATGCAACCAATAGCACCTACATGCATAGGCACAATGGCTAAATACGAGGTGCATTAACAAGCTCTTCTGCAAATACATAGATCATTTCTGGACATCTTTTTTCTGCTAAATATGTAGATCATTTGTGGACAGAGGGAGTAAAACCTTTTGCAAGCTTCTAGTAAGTTCTTCCACTTATCTTGAACATAAAATTGACAATATAAGTAATGCAGTTTTGCTAACGATTTCTAATAGTAATGATATTATTTGTTACATAGTGCAATGCACCATTGATAATCTAAGATACCTTCAAATGAACCGTTGTTCGAAATGATGCCCATATGCCTTTATTTCTACTTCTGTTGTGTGGGCCCGCCCTGCATCCACTTCCACCATGGGGACCATATGTAATAGGGGTATGGTAACTTCTACCCAAAGCGTTTGCCGCTGCCAGCCAAAAAAGTGTACATCACCTCCTCCTGGCGCCACGCCTTGAATGACCGCGGTAGGCAGAACGGTGGCAGAGATGACGGAATAGTGGCCTGTTGTAACCACATGTGCCACTGTGCGCTGGGACGGCATAGTAACCCATGACGTGGCTTGCAACGTGTGCCTGCCCTGCCTTAAATGCGAAATGTGGGTGCTCCTATCATGCTGCCCGGTCCCCTCTTTGTCACAGCCAGGTGTCAACTGGTGGGTCTCTGAGCGGGTGGTGGAGAGGTGCCTTCAGAGGGTGGGTTCGTGGCGCATCTGGGGGGCCCGGGCCCCCTGGAGAGCATGCCATGTACCTCATGGGGGGGTTGCTTGTGTTGTAGCAGGCCCTCAGCCTAGCCACATGTTGGGATCTAGAGTCCATCCATCCCAGCGGTGCTCGGGCCCCCGGCCTGGCCACGTGTTGGAGCCGGATCCCCCCTCCCCAAGACGGGACCTCTTCCCATGTCTGCCTGTTGCGTCGGCTAAGAGTCACATTGGCACTCTCCGCTGTACTTGTTGGCAGCAGGAGACACACCTCAATCAGCCAAGCGGGGGTATACCATATCTGTGGCACTGACAATCCTCCTTACAACGTCCCTCATCCTATGGGTGTTTATACAATCAGAATCCCTTGCCTATGGATCCCTCCTGTATCAAATGGCAACTATCTTACCCCAAGGGGTGGATGCTATTTCGTCCTCCTTGGTCTCTCATATGGGAGACCCTCTCCAAGAAAATAGTCTTTCCCCTCTTATTTGTATGATGCCCCTAGTGAGTGCGCCCTCACATGTCTTTGGGAGGGTCCCCCTATGCCCCCACATGGAACCTTACATCTCTGGGGGGGTGTATGATCCTCTTCTTCCTCGAGTAAATAGGAACTTTTAAACCCCCTCCCCCTTTCCTCCTCCTAGGAAGAAGGGAGTTGAGGATTCGGGGGTATACTCAGCCCTTCCTAGTCTCAAAGTCCCCCTGGAAGGTGCTAGGGTGTGCGAGGGGCCGAAGCTTGTGAGTCGAGTCCATATCCCCCAACAGATGAGTTAATAATTATAGAAGATATATAAGTTACTATAAATGAGATTTTTGTAATTTCCTAATCAATGCAAGCGTCATGGGATTATAGTAGTATATCTTGAATAGAAGAATGTTGCAAGATTGTTCACAAGTAATTATGTTGAACTAAAATTCCTATAGTATAGAGAGATTCATGTAATAAGCACGCACGTAAATATAGCTGTATACCTGTATATAATAAGACAACCCCGTCAAATGTAAAAGATTATCCATTCATGTGCACATATACACTTTCACAAATTAAATAAATTGTCGCAGGAAACATTCCAAGGTATTTGTGATAAAACGAATAACCACCAGGCCATGGCTCCATGCTAGCGAGCAAAATTTTTATGACTAATTCAAAATAATGAAGATTGAATGTATAATAACTATACTATGAATCCTTTGGTTAAACTGTCAATGTAATAACGTATTTCAGTATCAGTTGCTCTAAAGAAGTAGTGGTCCAAATTTTGTTTCTAGCAAAAAATGTAAAAAAAAACATATTGTGTAGCAGTGAATAAACCTAGCATGCTTGGGTCACAATCTTTGATGTCGTCAATAATTATTTGACTGCCTGCTGCTTCAGGGGCCTTCACATTGGGAGAATGAAATTCATTTTCCACCTATATAGTAAAACAAAAGAAATCAAAATGGTCAGCACTATTAGCTTGCCCCCATCAAACTCTTACCATTCATATGCATCATCAGCTTTAATATTTACTTGGAGCCAAAGTCCGTATATATGTGGCGGTTGTTTAAAAAATTAGGATTAACATTTCTAGTACTGGCATGTCTGAACAACCATAGGACCGAGCGAAAGACAAACATAAAAAAGACACATACCTGGTGTCTATGATGATCAGAGAGTCCTGCGAGTGGAAGACAATTAAGTTAGCGTTTAGTTGGAGAGTGGGGTGGAATGGAAATAGTTATGTCTCAAATTTCAAGGATAGAACGTTTTCGTCCCAGATTTTGAGCTCGGGTCCATTATCAGTCTCGTTGCGTTCCAAAATTTTTTCGGAACGTGCCCGTCCCGAATCTGGAGACAATATTATCTTTTTTGGAACCAATTCATTCCTAAGCTTTTCAACCAAATGATGGAATCGGTGGAATGGGACGGTTCTATTTCATCCCATCCCATTAACCAAATACTACCTAAACTAACGAAATTAATTCCACGATACTTAGAATTCAAGAAGTACATACAGAAGGATAAAGCATCAGTCAAACATTGTACCTTCCAAGCATGTGTCCAGACGTTTCTCGTCCTTGGGCCCTGTCCACGGCAGGCTTAGCTAGGTACATGGCTTCTTCATCTTCTATCTGTCACGCAAAAAATAAAAATAAAAAGATCATGCAAAAAATACAGGGAACATTATCCTATGCTAATATATAGCCAAACCAAACATGATCAGTGGAGAAGGTGTTTATCTGACAAAATTAAACTAGGCAGTAAGTAAAACGTATGGATACCCTGCAATAATGCAACGTACAACGATCGATGCATTACTTGTACACGCTCTATACTACTCTCATGATGCATGCATCGTCTAGCTAGGTAGCAACAGAATGGACTCCTGTCCTGACCATTGACATGTACTGTTCAGATCACGAGAAGAAAGAGCAGCCATGACGACACAGGCTGCAGGGTGCATGCAGCTCAAAATCCGAAGGAAGGAAGAGAGAGAGAGGGGCTGCCAACGAAAAGCCTTGCACAGTGAGCTTCCTGTTGTCCAAACCTGCCGTGCCCTCCACAGCTCCGTCCTCGTCGGCTTTGACGGCGGCGGCGGCAGCAGCTTCATCGATCATCGGGTGGCGAAGCTGGAACCGAGACCGAGCGGGGTAGGTGCTGCGAGGACGAGCAGAGCAGAGCAGGCAGGGGTCCGCCCACGCGCCTGCCAACGTACGGCGTGAGCGTGCCTATACTGCACCTCGGTATGAGGCGAAACCTAGGACGGCGGACGACCCTCATGGACCCGGTCCATCAAACCTCTATCTAGCAGTCCAAATCAAACACTACTCCATCCAATAATCCAACCACTCTATCTAGTACTAGTAGCCGTTTAATTAGAATAAGAATCGTCCGATCGACCCATAAACTGAGATCGATCGTGTGAGATCCATCTAGCCGATCGACCCATAAATGAATCGTCCGATCGTCTAGTACTAGTGCAGAGCTTCGCCGGCCGGCCATGCGCCGCGCCAGTGAGATCGATCGTCCAACAGGTCTGGCAGGGGAGGCGTCAGACTGTGTGATCCATTATCCTTGCCGTCGGGGAATTTAATTCGTGGGATATTAATGTACAGTATATAGCAATTCCCTGCAGGTACGGTGCTAGCTAGCTGCTGCGACTACACGTACGTACACACGCCATTAATTAATACTTTATTTTTCTAACTCTAATTCTTCTCCCCGAAATAAAGCATCCTCAGATGAAAAAGCATATTGCATATACTAGTATACAGTATAAAGTAAGGAAGGAAGGCAGAAGAATAAAAATAAAGTCTCCAAACTCACACGAGCGAACTGAACGAACCTGCCAGAGCCAGTACGTACTATGTGATGGGTGCTCTTACCTGAATTTTGTTAGGGTGTGAGAGTAAAGTGACCGAGAGTAAAACTCATTTGTTCTATTCCATTGATGATGTTATCTATTTATATATGGTGAAAGGACATCGATGTGTCCGTTCACGGATTATACATCGTGAGAGAAGTTACGAGCAGATCGTGGGAGCGTAGGGATGGTGGCGGTTGCTACTTCTATGGTCTTAGATATGACGGTTGTAGATGATGTACAGTAGCCTTCTATTAACCCTTCCATCTTGAATGAATGGATGAGATCATCTCTTGTTGCATTGTAACACTCCCCCTTGATCGAATCTTTGTTAGAAATCATCTTTGGAATATATAATCTATGAATCTTTTATACTGAAATATCATCCTCTAAAAATCCAATAGGAAAAATAGATAATATAGCATATGCATATGCTGATATTGCCTCATTAAAAACCTTACATGAGAAAACCTCAATGAGGAAAAACTTATATAAAGAAAAGAGTACAATATGATATTAACAAGGTTATATATCAGAGACAAACTCTCTCTGATTACTGCAAATCTCTAAGTCGTCTCATACCAATTCCTTCCATACATTTTGAAAATGTAGAATATGGAAGAGACTTGGTGAATAAATCGGCAAGATTATCACAAGACTTAGTTTGCAGGATGTTTATCTCCCCATTCTTTTACAGTTCATGGGGATAAAACAATTTTGGAGCAATATGCTTAGTGATGTTGCTCTTGATATAACCTATCTCCATCTGAACAACACATGCCGCATTATCTTCATAGATAATTGTTGGGGATTCAATAGAACTCATACCACATAATTGTAGTATATGGTTTATCATTCTGCGAAACCAAACGCATTCACGAGAAGCTTCATATAATGTAATTATTTCAGAATGATTGGTGGATGTAGCTACCAAAGTTTGTTTGGAAGATTTTCAAGAGATAGCTGTACCACCTTGCAAGTATACAAAGCCTGTTTGTGATCTAACATTATGGGGATCCGATAAATAGCCAGCATCAGTATATCCAATCAGAGAGGAATCTTGATTTCTTCCATAGAATAAACCAAGATCCCTTGTGCCATTGAGATATCTAAGGATATTCTTAACTCCAGCCCAATGGCGCTTGGTGGGAGCTGCGCTGTATCTTGCAAATAGATTCACTGCAAATGCAATGTCCGGCTGGGTACTATTTGCAAGATACATAAGTGCACCAATAGCACTTAGATATGGGTATTCTTGTCCCAAAATCTCCTCTCCATCGTCCCTAGGTCGGAAAGGATCTTTCTCCATGTCAAGAGATCTAACCACCATAGGGGTTTTGGAAGGATATGATTTATCCATATTGAATTTCTCCAATATTTTCAAGATATAAGCAACTTGGTATACAAAAATTCCTGAAGGTAAATGCTCAAGTTGCAAACCCAAGCAAAATTTGGTTTTACCCAAATCCTTCATTTCAAACTCCGTCTTCAAATGATGACATGCTTCATTAATATCTGTTTCATTTCCAATGATGTTGAGATCATCAACATACACTGAAATAATACAAAATCCTGTGGAGGATTTCTTGATGAAGACACACGGGCAGTCATCATTCTTAGTGTATCCCTTTAATAAAAGGAACTCACTTAAACGATTGTACCACATTCGCCCTAATTGCTTCAAGCCATACAATGACTTTTGCAATTTTACACAATACATGTTACGATTTGCCGTAGGATTCGCTATGTTAATTCCATCAAGAACTTTCATATATATCTCAGAATCCAGCGAACCGTATAGGTATGCGGTCACTACGTCTATCAACTGCAAAGATAGACTCTTTTGTGCTTCCAATGAAATTAAATATCGGAAAGTTATGCCACTCATCACTAGTAAATAAGTCTCATTATAATCAACACCGGGCTTTTGCGTGAAGCCTTGAGCTACTAGCCTTGCTTTATATCTCACCACTTCATATAGTTCATTCCGTTTCTGGACAAAAACCCATTTGTATCCTACAGGGAAGATGCCACGTGGTGTGGGCATTACTTCCGAGAACACTTCTCTTTTATAAAGCGAGGCGATCTCTGTTTCAATTGCTTCTTTTCATTGATTCCAGTCCGAGCGCTTTTTACATTCAGACATGGTTCTAGGATCTGGATCATTCAGGATGTCAGCAATCTCTTCAGAGAAATATGCGTCGACAATTGTAGCTTTTCGGTCAAAAGACTTTCCAGTTTCAATGTAATTTGTGGCAAGTTTGTTCACCCTTAAAGGATTATCATTATTTCCCAAATCAATAATCCTCGAGTTTTCCGATGTCCCAAGTTCAGCAATGCGCATAGCCGAAGAGGGTTGTGGATCTAGTCCACTTACATCAACCATAGGTTGATGTGCATTCACCGTCTTTTTCTGCTTCGAAGGACCAGGCTTGGATGCCTTGCTTCTCCCCCTCTTATTGCTAATTGGGGGTTGAGTGGTGTTAATTGGTACCTCCACTCGAGCAGGAGCATTCTTAGCTGGTTGAAAAGACTTTATTACACCATTGTAATCAGTGAATGCATCTGGCAGATTGTTTGCAATGTTTTGCAAACCAATGATCTTCTGAACTTGAAGTTCAGTTTCTTTAGTACAGGGATCAGAGGAGGAGATACTTTTGGCATCCCAATCTATTTCATGGCATTCTTTCTGGTACTTGAAATCTCCCCCTAATGCCGGGAAATGCTCCTCATTGAATATGCAATCAGCGAACCGGGCCGTAAATAGATCCCCGATGAGGGGTTCTAAATACTTTATGATCGACGGAGATTGATATCCCACATAGATCCCTAATTTTCTGTGGGGGCCCATAGCGGTTCACCGGGGTGGTGAGATCAGTATGTACACAGCACATCCGAACTTACGCAAATGGGAAATACTTGGTAGATCCCCTCGTACTAGATGCATGGGAGAAGATTCATGATATGTAGTTGGTCGTAGTTGGATTAAGTTAGCAGCGTGTAAGACTGCATGACCCCAACACGATGTAGACTGCATGACCCCAACACGATGTAGGCAAAGAACAATTCATCAGTAATGGACGTGCAATGAGCTTAATCCTTTTGATCAATGATTCAGCCAAACCATTCTGGGTATGGACATATGGAACAGAATGTTGTACTTGAATTCCTAAGGCCATGCAATAATCATTGAAAGCATGGGAGGAAAATTCAGCAGCATTGTCCATTCTGATTGTTTGAATTCGATGTTCAGGGCAATGTGCCTTAAGCTTAATAATTTGAGACATTATTTTCGCAAAGGCATGGTTTGGTGTGGACAATAAGCACACATGTGACCATCTAGTAAATGCGTCAATCAAAACCAAGAAATACCTGAACGGTGCAGAAGAAGGATCAATCGGATCACAAATATCACCTTGAATTCTTTCAAGGAATCTTAGTGGTTCTGCTACGATTTTAAGAGGTGATGGTCTTAAAATCAATTTCCCTGTAGCATAAGAAGTGCATACATAATCCGAAGATTTGGGAAATTTTGCATCAGTCAAATCATGACCAATTGAATTGTTGATAATTTTTCTCATCATCCCGATGCCGGGGTGCCGAAGTCGATCATGCCATATTTGGAATGAATCAATGTTCTAAAAAATTACCTTGTATGTAACATGTTTGATGGGCTTAATGTATGTATAGTACAACCCTGAGTCAAGAGTCGGAATTTTCTCGCATATTTGCTTGCCATATCCTGTAAGCCTGGTCAAAAGAAAAAATTCTTCTTTGTTTTGTTCATATGCTTCCACATTAAGACCATTTTTACGGATATCTCTATAACTCAATAGAGTACGAGTTGAATCAGGATACAGTAAAGCATCCTCGATCACAATCTACGTACCCATTGGGAGAGTGATAATGGCTCGACCAGAACCAACTATCAACGCATCGCGACCAGCGATAGTTAAAACATTTCCTTCCCTTTTTGTAAGAGTTTGAAAATATTTTATCTATGCGAGTATAGAGTTTGTAGTACAACTATCCACAAGGCATAATTCCTCCTCCGAGGGATTGACTTCATTAGACATCTAGAGTAAGAATAAGAATTTATCATATTCTTAATTCAATGCATACAGATATACATACATTTAGTATTGAATATATAACATCATAGAAGTGCAATATTACAATACATATGAGTTTGTGCTATCAAGTGCACAACTCCTAAATAATGAGTCTTAAACACTTAACTTATACAACACATAATATAATATTGTCTGATATCAATAATGAATCATGAAGATCTAAGATAAATCTCCAAACATGTCATTTGAGTTATACTCAATAAGCATGTTATCCGTTGGAGGATGATCCACAGCCTGAGAAGAGGTCTTGTTGTTCGGCGATTCCTTTGGAACCGAAGACGAACCACCAGTCTCCTCTGTTGATTGGTTGAAGTGAGCTTCATACTTGTTCTCCCTTTGCTTTGCATCTCTAATGGATTTTAAGTAAAGATCAACCAAGTGTTTTGGGGTACGATAGGTGGCAGCAAAATGCGTGTTGCACCCACATTTGTGACAAAGTCTTCCATTGTCACGTGTAGGTGGAGCATTTTTGCGTGCCCTCTTGTTAGCCTTGTGCCTGCGGTTCTTTATGAAATTACGATTCTTACGACGACCACCGGAGGAATTATGTGGATTTCCCAGAGGAGGTCCACCATGCTTCCTTCTATTCTAAGCATTATTCTGAACATTATGAACCTCATGTAAAGGTGCTGAGCCAACTGGGCGCAAGTGATGATTCTTTAACAGAAGTTCATCATTCCTTTCAGGCTGAGTTAATGAATGAATAAGCTGTGAATAAACGGTGTGTCGCTCTTTGCGGTATTGGTTGCACAATACCTGATCCGCGGGATGCATATTGATAAAGCTTTATGTATCTTTTCTGCATCCGTTGGTTCTTTTTCGCAAAATTTCAACCTTGTACAGATGTTATGAACTGCATGATTGTATTCATCAATAGATTTGAAATCTTGCATGCGCAGATGATTCCAATCATGCTCTGCTTCAGGAGGTATGAGTTCCTTCTGCTGTTCATAACGCTCTTTAAGGGAGACCCACATGGTACGAGGATTTTCCTCCAACAAATACTCTTTTTTGAGATCCGTATGGATGGAAGATCTTAACAACATTAAACCTATGTACCTCATTTGTTCAGTTATGGCAGGGCCATTTTCCACTGGTTCACTGATAGTACTTAAAATCCCACGAGATGCAAAAGCAATTTTGATATCGGATGCCCATGTAGGATAATTGCTTCCATCGAGGAGGAGTTCTTCATACTCCTTTTGCATTTCCTACATGTCAAAACCATCGATTTTATCAATTTACCATTTTGGTAAATTTTAAAACCTTGAATGGTAGTGTTGTAATAGTAAGTGAAGAAAATTTTAAACATATCTTTTATTTTATTTTAGATACTTGAAGGTGTTCCGTCCTTCAAAAATTACATGTTTACACAATTATGTGCAACATATAATTTAAGGTAATCTCCATTTAATGGAGTAGACCAAGTATCCAAAACATTTATTTTGAGATAAACATATATAGGTAATCATCATGTCAATCATGATGTAGACTTCTTAGTGACAGGCAATAAATTGCTGCTAAGAAGGCATGGTCTCTGGGTAGAAATATTCAGTAAACTGAATATAACGCAGCCAATGCTCTAGTCTCTGTCACCTTATGTTATTTTCAAAATAGTGTAAGGAATGTTTAAAATTTTGCATTGAAAACCCTTATTGACAATTAAATGTTACTTTAATTGTGAGAGTTTAACCATAAAACTCCGTGACAAATGAAATTAACTTAATTGTGAGAGTTTTGGTGTAAACCCTTTTGACAATTAAGTTTATTTCTATTTGTTAGAGTTTTAGGTATATTTTGTTTAAAACATACCATCATATGCAAATATACACAAACATATATATACATTCACATATGATAAAAGAGATTACATCAGGGGTCTAAATATTAGTGACACATGCTGATAGTTTGCAGAATGCAAAATCAGAGAAAATATGGACTGAAATGCAAAGCTGCATAAAATATTAGGAATATATGAAATGGTAAAAAGCTAAATAGGTAATGGGCTCTATACAGCCCAACACCTCTGGAAGCCTGCTGGGCCCATTGTGCGGGGCGCAGGCGCGGGCTTGGGGGGGGGGGGCGTTGCGGCCGGGCCTGGACATTGCCGGCGGCCCACAGCCCATGACACCGCGCCAGCGGGTATAAAGGGCTGCAGTTAGGGTTAGGGAAAGGAAACCCTAACCGCCTTCTCCTTCCCCAGCCGAACGCCGCCGCAGCTCCTGCCTCCTTGCCGCCGTTGATGCCTGCTGCCGCCGCTAGCAGGGGAGGGTCCAGGGCCGGATCTATGAGATCCATGGCGCCTAGACCCCATCCTCCTCTCCCAGCCCTCTCACCGAGGCCGCTCAAGGGCGGTCCTCCCCCTCATCAGAGGAAGAGCCACCGCCGGCGGGGCCATTGGGCGGGCCATGGCCGTTCAGGAGGCGCAGTCCCGGGCGACGGGCCGCATCCTCACCGGCGTGGCGGCGCGCTTGGGCCAGGATGTGGGGAGGCGGGAAGCGGGCATTGGAGGCCGGTGGTGGCGCGGGAGCGGCGTCGTTGGCGTAGAATGGTGGCGCACCGGTCCTCGTCGCTATGGTGGGAGGAACGTCAGTCCTCCAGCGCGGCGGGGTTGCCTCCACCGGTGTCGGCGTCGGCAACCTTGGAGGAGCCGGAGCGGTGGAGGACGCCGCCCTGGCCGGGGCCGCGCGGGATGGTCCTGCATCATCCGGAGGGCAATACCCCGGCGGATACATGGCCTGGGTAGGGTACGATGTCGGAACAGGTGCGGGCGCCGGGGCGGGTACTGGCCGGTGGAGGGCGACAGGGCGGGGAGCGACCCGCCCCCGGCGATGGCAATGGCGAGGAATCCCGAGGCCAAGAAGTCGGTACGGCCTCAAGATGGTCTGCAGGTGGATGCGGACCATAGCGCGGCGAATCCTCACGCGAAGCCGGTCGATGTTGAGGAAGCCAACACGGTTCGCACGATGGAGTTCATTGATCACTGCAGCAAGAACTACGGTGACCATATCGTGAATGGTAAGACGCGGCATCTTACCCTCGGTTCGTCGGTTCCTTAGTTCTTCCTCAGTTCGTGAGCGATGCGTGACTGATAACGTGTTAGGGTGTGAGAGTAAAGTGATTGAGAGTAAAACTCCCTTGTTCTATTCCATTGATGATGTTATCTATTTATACATGGTGAAAGGACATCGAGGTGTCCGTTCACGGATTATACATCGTGGGAGAAGTTACAAGCAGATCGTGGGAGCGTAGGGATGGTGGCGGTTGCTACATCTATGGTCTTAGATATGACGGTTGTAGATGATGTACAGTAGCCTTCTATTAGCCCTTCAATCTTGAATGAATGGATGAGATCATCTCTTGTTGCATTGTAACAAATTTGGCGAGGCGGGGTGAAATCCAGTTCCTTTGGCATCTCCACGTAACGGGAAAGCCAGGAGCTTCCAGGAAGCTTCGTCCCCGGCCGGCCGGCTAGCTCCTTCCTGATTTACTAGTAGCACTACTCACATTATTGTGTATATAAGTATATGGCTATATATGCTTTGTGTGTTTCTCTTTCTGAGTATATGTAGGCGCTAGGTATATACTGTTTCATCAGTAGCACTAGTTTGTATTCATGGCAATGAGACTACACTGAGCACCGTACGGACGAGTGATAATTGAAGAAAGAAAAATATGTATACATTATTATTCATCTAGAGCTAGCTATAGTACGTGATCAAGTTAAGTTGTAAGCTGCAATTCTTACAAAAAAAAAAGGTTATCAGTTGCTGCAAAAAGAAAAAAAACAGATACTTTCAAGAAAAGGACGTGCATGCTCGAATGGAAGGAAAAAAAACAAAGTAATAATCCATCAGCTAGGTCCTTGTGTGGCGGTTAACCAATGTGTGTGCACAGAAACCATACCGATTTTCCTTGGTTTCCGCTCCATGCACACCCTACGTACGTGTATCCACTTGGATCATTAACTGATCACGTGCATGCGCCCGCCTGGCGGGGGCAAATAAACAATTTCCAAAGAATATGAACAGTACATGAGCACCTGAGCATACAAGTATGCAAGCCCAGTCTACGCAATGCGTTACTTGGCAGTGAACCATGTGAAGTGATTTATTTCTAAAGCCGATTCAAAATTAGAGTCACCCTCCTCTCATGATGAGTGCGGGCTCAGCTCAAGAATTATATCATGAAATGGGTTTGTAGGGATGGACACCCCCCCCCACCCCCACCCCCTGGGAAATGTCCCATTTTCTAGAAGCAGTTAGGATATTTTGATTTGCAATGGCTGATCATGTTGCCAATATCGTACAAACCTCTAGATTTCCTAGGCGCGGAGCCGAGGCGTCTTCGAAGAGAGAGAAAAAAAGATGAGCGGTGTTAGGGCACGAATGATGCCGCGGGGTGGAACCTGAGGCGGTGTTACATATTTAATTCGAAGTAAATATGAAATGGATTTAAAGTTGATAATAAATTTAACAGTGGCAACACTATGGTGAGGGGAGCAACCATATAGATGGGGCCAGCTCAACAAGTCACAGTGACACAAAGGCGGCCAGGAGCACACCCACAACGACCAGATACTAAGCAAAGCGACCAAGATCCAAGGGAAAGAAATAACCATCTTGAAGAGTGGTGGCGATATGATGGAAGCGGCCACAGGAACCTTCGGGAGGCATAACAGTGATTGGATGGGGGAGGGGACAGCCTTGCAACCCCTACACCTCGGATGAGGGAAGAGCGACCAGCGGCGGGGTCCACGACGGCCAGGCCCCGCAACAAGGGCGAGCGGGCGGGCATGGTGTCCCGATGGGTGGTGGGATGGGTCCGGAGCATGGTGGCCATGCCCCGGTGGCGGGGATAGCTAGAAGAATAAAATTCTGATTTTATTCGATGTCTAACCATTTTAAATTTGATCAAATTTATATTAAAATATATTAAAATTTATGCTACCAAATTAGTATCACTAGATATATTTGTGAAGTAAATTTTATATCATACGTATGTTAATATATGAACTTGGTCCAATCTACGATGGTTTGACTTAGGATAAAGCTAAAATTTCATTCTTTTGTGAACAGGGAATATCTTTATGCCGGATCAAAAAGTAGATTGTGTCAAAATAACTTGCAAGAGAGTTCGTACGCCCTAGTCAAATATGCACGCGCATGCGTGGGCCTGTGCAATCTTTCTGTACTACTTTACCTCTGTAGAACATGGTTCATATCTAAACTAAAGTGCAATAATTTCTAACCTTTCTAGCTAGCTAGGAATATATCCTGCCTCGCGTTGATTAACTTTGAACTATAATCAACACCCGCATCACCCGGAGCTACAGGGCGTACGTGTTGATATGTGATACGGAGTAAGTGACTACCTTTTGCAGATAGATGACGATATGCCTTCGAAAGAGGTAGCACTACTAGAAGATCCAAGACTTGCACCAACGACCAACTCAGAGTGGACAGAAGCACGCACACTGGCCGGTACGCTACGGTTGTGACGCTGTGACTAGTTGACTACAGACCAGTCAGTTCCTACATTATCATGCATCCATCCATTAGATCCACATCGGCGGACGAACTATGTAATCAGTTATACAAATTAGATTATGGCCAATTACGAGCAAAATTTGATCGATCCCGAGTCTCTGTCTAGTCTCTTCCAGGCCTTGAGATGCTATTCATCTCTTCTCTTCATTACAGAGACCACCGTTTAAAGATATCTTTTGAACTATACCAAGAGTACTAGTATACATCATGTAAGAATCTAGATCGACACCCACACTGAACGCACGCTCAAACGCAGGTGAAAGACAGTTTTTGTCACGACAGCAAAGGCCAGCAGCTAGCTTTCCATTTGCATTACAATTTTCAAACCAAGCAATGCTATTATTTATTCGTTACTGCTACAATGCATATGAACCAAACACCTAGATGCATGTCCGATGGCCAGGGATGATGCAGGTAATGTTGAGTACGATGGAATATATATGGTGGGTGGGAAACCAGTTTTGATAGTGACAAGAAGCTTATAGTCGCTCATCACTGGGTCCTGGTCCGCCATCTTGTAGATCGAGAGATGCTCTATAATTCGGTTCAGTGGCAGAGGACCTTGTGTGGCGAGGTGTGGCAGCTGCCATACCTCCCCAAATAAAAGTGTACACATTTCCACTGAAACAAAAACGCGCATCTAGTTCAGTGGTAGCTGCCTTCCTTGGTAAGCAGGGCCTCTCATGTTCGATTCTTGGTGTAGGCTCTTTTTCTAGCCTTTTATTTTCATTTTCCTTGACTTTTCTTTTCATTTTTCTTTTTTCAAGCAACATTTTGTCTATTTTTTTTTCATTTTTTCTGGCAAAACGATATATAGGATCGGAACTGAACGACTCGACTCGAGCATGTATGGGTGGGGAACAGCCGAACAGTGGAATGAAAACACATGCATGTATGTGGCGATGCGACATTAATTCGCATATATAGATTTGTCATTTGTGCTCCACCTGCTGTCATGTTCAACGACTGGTCACGAACTGAAGCAAATTAAGGGGCCTGTGCTAACCGACCTAATTTGATGTATAGATCTTAGCCTAGTTTTCAAATTTTAATCGAAGTTATAGAAATGACTTAGTACAAAACTAAAGTGGTCGAACAATGTTCAAAATTTGTTTTTAAGGACAAAACCACGTTACTTTAGTGGTTATTTAATTATAAAACGCCAGATGCCCTAGGTCATGTTTAGATATTATAAAAATAATGATAAATTAGATAGTAGCTAGAATCTAGAATATAAATCGATAATAGCAATGATATTTCGTTATTATACATCATTACAAAAAATATTATATTATTATTTAGAAATATAGCTACATACATCAATATGTTAACTCATAAAAATATGTTCTAAAAATAATACAACAATTGATAAAATCCTAAAGGATGTATTGCACAGGACAAATAGAAAAATAACAAATATTAGGCGGAACAAAATATTTAGAAAAGTTAAATTCAAACAAAACCGAAATGTCAAAGGAAAAAAGAAAACAAACCTATTAAGGCTATCCGCAATTGTTGTACTCTATTATCATACTTAAAAGAATATTTTGTTCGGGACATCAATATTTTATCATATACTCCCTCCATCCCAATTTATAGGTCGTTTGACTTTTTGGGCACTAAGTTTGACTGGTTTATCTTAATCAAAATATTTGCGAAAATGTAAAAAAAATCAATTCATAGTTAAAGTATATTATATGTGAATGTAAATCATAATAAAAATAAACGATAATTGTGAAATATTTTGAATAACACGAGTGGGTAAAACTTAGTGTCAAAAAAGTCAAATGACATATACACTGTACCAACTACCACATTGTTTAATAAATTCTCCTTTGTCCTGACCCTAGGCCCACCCAACCCCGCCAAAAACTTCACACACTTCCTGCTTCCTCGCTTAGTCACCCCTTTTCCCCACTAGCCTTCTCCACCGCCCCACTATCTCTTCCTCCGCCGACCGCCTCCTTCATCAATCGCCTCCTCGGTCGCCACTTCTCCATCGATGGCGATGAGTGGTGAGGCGAGCGCCTTCTCCTTCACCACCCTACCGCCTCGTTCAGTCTCGTTGTCGCCTCCTCCTCTGGCCGGCCAGCACGTCTTCCATGCCGCATTCTCCTCCCTGTTGCCAAACCTTTCTTGGGATGGCGCTGAGCAACGAGGATAAATCCACCCCACTGCTGCCTCTTCCCCTAGGGTTACACTACTACAAAATCGCACTGTAGGAGCGCCTCTCATTTCACATTAGAAACGGCTCAAAACGGCTCAAAAGTGGAGCCGTTTCTGCTATCCGTAGAGTGGGCCCCGCAATAAGAGCCGTCTCTACTAATTCCCTAGTAGATGTGGTGGAAGGCATGAATCGCTTCTACTATTTTTAAAAGTTGTTCATGCCATCCACGGCTCCTGCTACTGATAGGAGCGTTGCACGGTTTGAGCCGATCCTGCTATTTTTAGAAGTGGTTCATGCCATCCACCACTCCTGCTAACCGGCACTAGTAGGAGCGGTGGACCACTCGAACTACTCTTGCTATTTTTATAAGCGGTTTATGATATCCACCACTCCTGATAGCGCCACTTAGCAGGTGCGGTCTTTATTACACACCGTACCGCTTCTGACGAAACTATCAAAATTTTAGATCGCGCGTCAACAGCGAGGACTTGATGTTGGCCACACACATTCTTTTCCTTATCTTATCCACCGTCTCCGTTCTCCCTCCTGTCTCTTCACTCTCTTCTCTCTTCTATCTCACATCTCTCCCACGTCGCTTAGCTGGTGGGTGAGCCCGGCGGGAAGCCGCTAGCGCACGGCGGGTGCGAAGCTGCGCGGTCCTAGGCATGTGAGCCGCGGGTGTCGTGCGAAGCTATAGCCGTGGGAACGAACGGCGGCCAATGTGGGGATCCGCGGCCCTAGGTGTGCTGAGCTGCAGCCTTGGCTAGCACAGAGCTGCGTCCGGGGCGAAGGCACGGGCGCGCTGAGCGGTGGGCCGACGCGGAGTTGTGGGCATGGAGCGGCAGTTGTTACACGGTGCGGCGACGGTGGGCGCGTAGATCTGCGGTCGCGACACGGAGCCGGGTGTGCGGAGCGGCAGCGGCGGGCAGGTGGCATAGGTGCGGCTGGCTAGGCAGAGCCACTAATTTTTTAATTGTTTAGTATCATAGCAAGAATGGTGCATGTTACAGACCGTTGCTATAGAGCCACCGCTCTTAAAGATATTGATTTGTAGCAACCCACGAGTAGCACAGTTTCCTATAACTGGCGCTAAAAATACCCTAGGCCCCGTCGCCGCTGCTTGCTTTGCTGGGGTTAGGGCTGGACCGCCCTAGCACCGCCGTGGCCCTCACCTCTTCGCTGCTGGGACACTAACATGGTTGTGGTGAGGTGGGAGCGACGACCAACCGTCGTGGGGCTCATCGGCATACTAAGTGGCCTCCTCCTCCACGTCGCAATGGCGCGGGAGATAGTTGACAATGCCACGATGGAGGGGTAGTGTGCTGCCGTACAAGGGTTGCATATGGCATGATGCAAGGGGATAGTGCAGTTCCGCTCCAACAAAACTTGTAAACTGTCTATATTGTTGCTCCATGTGTAAGACCAAATCTTGCAGACTGTCTATATGACTGCCCATGGTAAACAATGACGCTGTAATTATCCTATTGATAGAGTAGAGTTTGAATATAGGCTATGCGATAGACAATCAGCTGGAGACATCTTAATGCCAACTGCAGATGCCAACTGCAGATAGCGTGCATAATACATCCTTGAGCGCACAGTGCATGTCCAATCTACTATACCAGGGTACGGCACGGTGCACGCCATCATCCACCTGTTGCTCAGGCTGATGTCACTGGAGCATGTATATACGTGTGCAAAACACTATTTGCACACTATAGAAATAGTGTGGTTTGAAATATGGGTCCATTTCCTATGAGCCACTATAAAAGTTTAAGTCCCTTATCTGCTGCTGAAAAAGTTCCTGCGCCTACCATACCTTAGTCGATTTTGTCCAAACTCTTGTGCCATTTCGTTTAAATGAGAGCCCTTTTGCCGCTCGTCATCTTCAACCTCAAACCAGCCATGTTTTTCCTCCTCCGGTCGACCAAAGCATTCCATGGCGCCGCCTTCCCTCCGGTGCCGGCGTCGGTGCAGGATTTGCGGGGTTCAACCCCCTCGGCGATCCTCTTGCGGGCTTGTTTGGGTAACATCGCATTGGAGTGGTTTGGAGGGATTGGAGTGTGCTCAAATTCCCAATAGATCAAAGTTTCTCTCAATCCCTTCCGATCCACTCCAACCTCCCTCGATCCGATATTAACCAAACAAGGCATGTGGGATTCCAAATAGGAAATTTGAGTGCACGGGATACAATGCCCAAGCTGCGGCGGATGGTGCACAGGCGACAACACCGGATGCGCGCAGACGATCGGGGGCGAATTTAGGGGGGTTTGTCGGGGTCAGGCGACCTCGATAATATTTATAAAATCATTTGCAAAATATCGGTATGATAAAAAAATCTTTATCAAAAACAGTGAAATTGACCCCGACGATATTACAAAGTCTAGATTCGCCATTGCATGCGATGGTGGAGGTGTGTGCACGGCCGCACACAGTGACGGCACGACAGCGGTGCACTCAGATGGCAGCGCGGTGATGCGTTCAGGTGGCTGCGGCGCGCGCAACGGCGCGTGGAGGCTCCGGACCCATCGTGCATACGCGGCGGCGCGGCGCGCTCAGATGGCTGCGGATGACCGGATGTGCGCACGCAGCCGGTGGTAGCCAGCACGCAGCGGCTGTGGAGCTGCGGGCAAGCCACAGCGGAGGCGTGCGTAGGCGTCAGGCGGTGACAGTGCGACGGTGCGTGCAGGAGGCGGTGTGCTCAGATGGCTGCCGACGGACACGTGTGGGGAGGCTGTTGTCCTGCCCGCCGCCTCCCTGCACCGGGGCTGCTCCTGCGCAGGGGCAGAGGATGACAATGAGTGGCTGACGTGCGGACCCATGAGTCAGTGGCCACACCATCAGGTCTGCCAGTGGACCCAACTAAACAGTAAAGATGACGGCGTCGACGGAAGTGGCATCAGGATCTAGGAAAAAGTTGGAGCAACAAGTTTTCTCCGGTGGCGGTTATTGGATTGAAACTTTTTATGATGATTTAGAAAGAATTTTTTCTAAAAATATAAATGGTAGAATGGACAGCCATGACAACAGTCTAACAATACATTGCTACTACTCTTTTATTTTAGAAGTACAGCAACGTACGGATTCATTACAGGAGTCGGCTGTACCACCGTCCATTCTTTGTACGTACTCTGTCCAGTAGGGCAATTTAATTTGATGCTATATATTCCTATCACACAGAGTCGACAATGCAAGAAAGGAAGCGCTGGGTGATAGGCCTCGGGTGGGTTGCCTAATTAATCTAACAATAATTTAATTCTAATTCATCTTGGTAGACGTCTTTAGCACGTCATTGATCTGGTCAGATTCGGTCTTCACCAGATGGAAATAATAAAGTATCATTTGTTAGCATTTTCACATAAGGAAAGTGCAATATTGCTATCTAAGCTCAGTCTATAAATGGCCGCGCGAAGTGTATTGGTATGGAAAAGTGTATAGTGACTATTTTACACAATGTATTTGTATTAAATATTGTACATACATGTATATTTTGTGAGATGGCCACCGCACATTTTCTCGTACCAATAAACTTTGCGCGGCCGCTTAGGAATCATGCTATAAAGAATACCACGTGGGTGTCACCATCGTGCTTTGAGTTCTTGAGATGTGACGAGACCAAATCCAACTATAGTACCCATCAACCATCTACCCAATGAAAAACTAGTGGATTTGTGGTCCAAGGCATGCCGGCCACTGCATACCATCGAATCAATACTCGTAGTCGTAGGCCGCAGCTATCAGGCCAATATTCCGCTCACCTACATACATTATTAGTGCATTTGTTGTGTGAAATCGATTTGGCACTGTTTTATGGTTCGACGAGAAGCAGAGTTGGATCCCTCCAGTCCCAGCGTCGATTTCATGGCCCCACGTGGAAAAAAACAAATACTTTGATTCAGCATCATATCATCATATGACCTGCTCGACAAGTGCAGGTGAAGTCATGGCCATATGTCCAACCGTACCATGCATGTAAGTCACCCGAGTTAATTTATTTACTCGGTTCGATGTATCAACAAATGCCCATTTTTTTGTCTCACAACATATATATGGTGGTTCGATACCTGTAGTGCTGATGTTTCGGTGAAAATGCCCCCACACAGTTTCATTTTAGGCAACACCAGAGATGCCCTTAGGATAAGATCAGAGGTGAATTTAGAGTATATTATTATCCGACCATGATAAAATTTATAAGATACTTTTATACAATGTTGACTAACATAAATCGTTATTATATAATGAGAAGATTACCCGACGATCGATCTGATGTTATTTTAGCCTAGATTATCCCCTAAATAAGGCCACCATTTTGGCTAGTCCTATCATGATATCAACTATTTTAGGCTAATCAGAGCATATGTACAATGTCAGAAAAAGGAGTTTATGGACAACCAATCACAAGATAATAATATTCAAATATTGCCTGGTTGTGGTTGGTTGTCATCCTTGCACAATAATGTCTTTCTCGGTTTTGTAGATCGCGAGTCACCTTCTTTGTCATCGTTGTCACTACCACGTGGTACATACGGCTTAGTGCATGTGCCACTTCGACTCTGATAATCGCTTAGTTCTACCCTTCACTTGAGTCCATTGCACGGGGGGTGCGAATGGTAAGTGTGGTTCACGTTTCCTTTTCTTTGGATAAGGATCCTTATCATCTATCTCCAAGATCTGTTCCACCAATGATGGCTCAAGAGGCACCAGCATTCTTCCATTTTTCTGGAGTCAAAGAAATGCAAGAGAGTGTAAATGAGACATTGGAAAAAAAAAGAACTTGAACTCAATGTGTGAGAGAATAATAAACCTTTTTGCAAGCTTCTAGTAAGTTCTTCCACTTATCCTGTGCATAAAATTAGCAATATAAGTATTGTAGTTTTGCTAACGATTTCTAATAATAATGATATTTGCTACATAGTGCAATGTACCATTAATAATCTTACATACCTTCAAATGAACTGTTGTTCGAATTGATGTCGAGAAATATTCCTCCTTCACATATCTCCAGTATCCAACGCCATACAAAGATACACCATTCACAAGGTTTCTCACTTCGTCTTGGGTCCAATGATCATTGTTTTTTCTACTGATATATTTCTTCCCTCCACCAATGGAAGGCTCCTAAAAACAAAAAAACGTTGATGAACTCTACCTACTGAATGAAACAAATCAAACTAACAAATTATATCAATAGTTTTTCTGATGTCATAATTATACCAAAGAAATGCACTTTGAGGATTAGAGAATGTGTGCTTACCCTCACAGATCTACTTTTCCTCTGTGGTCCTCTTCTTTGATTCCTGAAATTGCCATCTGGTAATAAAAAAACAACAAAAATCGTATATCATGATTCTTGAATACATGATGATGTTAGGGTGGTCTCTCTAGTTTCAGTGAAACCAAAAGCTGAATGGAGTGGAGTAACAAGTGGCACTCTAAGTAGAAATAAGCAGAGTCATTGTATTCAATTCTCCGACCTCCTTACAATGTCCCTCATCCTATGGGTGTTTATACAATCAAGATCCCTTGCCTATGGATCCCTCCTATGTCAAATGGTGACTGACTATCTTACCCCAAGAGGTGGAGGCTATTCAGTCCTCCTTGATGGTCTCTCATATGGGAGACTCTCTTTAAGAAACTATTCTTTTTTTCTCTTCTTTGTATGATGCCCTTGGTGAGTGTGCCCACATGTGCCTTTGGGTAGGTCCCCCTATGACCACACATGGAAGCTTACATCTCGTAGAGGGTATGATCCTCTCCTTCCTCAAGAGAACCCCCCAAACTTTGGTTGGTTCCCTATCCTTCAAGTAAGTAGGAACTTGTGAATCCCCTCCTCTTTCCTCCTCCCGAGAAGTCAAGAGCTGAGGATTCGGGGGGTATACTCGGTCCTTCCTAGTCTCGAAGTCCCCCTCGAAGGTAGTTGGGTGTGCGAGGGGCCGACGCTTGTGAGATGAGGTCCATCTCCTCCAACATATGCGTTAGTAATTATAGACGATATATAAGTTACACTAAATAAAGATTTTTGCAGTTTCCTAATCAATGCAAGCGTCCTACAATTATATATAGTGTATCTTGAATAGAAGAATGTTGCAAGATTGTTCACAATTATGTTGAACTAAAATTTCTATAATATATAGAGATACATGTAATAAGCACGTGAATATTGTTGTATACATGTATATAACAAGACAATCCCATCAAATGTAGATGATTCTCCATTCACATGCACATATACACTTTCACAAATTAAATAAATTCTCGCAGGAAATGGTACAAGATATTTGTGATAAAACAAATAACTACCAGGCCATGGCTCCATGCTAGCCAGATAATTCTTTACGACTAATTCAAAATAATGAAGATTGGATGTATAATAACTATACTACCGTATTTGTCTTTACGAATGCTTTAGTTAAACTGTCAATGTAATACTGAATTTTAGTACCAGTTGCTCTAAAGAAGTATGGTCCAAATTATGTTTCTAGAAAAAAAATGTAAAAACAAAAACATAGATTGTGTAGCAGTGAATAAACCTAGCATGCTTGGGTCACAATCTTTTATGTCATCAATAATTATTTGACTGCCTGCTGCTTCTTCTGGGGCCTTCACATTGGGAGAATGAAATTCGTTTTCCACCTACATAATAAAAAAAATCAAAATGGCCAGCGCTATTAGCTTGCCCCATCAAACTCTTACCAATTGCCATGCACGCATTATTAGCTTTAATATTACTTGCAGCCCCAAAGTCCATATATATAGATGTTGTATTAGGAAAAACATTTCTAGCAATGGCATGACAACCATAGGACCGAGCGAGAGACAAAAAAAAAACCTGGTGTGTTTGATGATCAGATAGCCCTGCGGGTGGAAGATAATTAAACTCACGAAATTAATTCCACGATATTTAGAATTGAACATCAAGTACACAAAGAAGCATCAGTCAAAACCTTCCAAACATGCGTCCAGATGTTTCTCGTTCCTGGGCCCTGTCCACAGCAGGCTTAAGTACATGGCTTCTTCATCTTCGTCCATCTATCACGCAAAAAAAAAAAAACAGAGAGAGAGAGAGGGGATCATGCAAAAAAAAAGTACAAGAAGCATTATCCTATGCTAATATAACCAAACATGATAAGTGGAAAAGGTGTTTATCTGACAAAATTAAACTAGGCAGTAAAACATATGGATACTCTGCAACCTACAATGATCTACTTATTTGTACACGCTCTATACTCTCTGTCCTGACCATTCACATGTACTGTTCAGATCAAGAAAAGAAAGACCACATAGAGAGCAAACCCTTGTTGCTTCTGGTGTAGTCAGTGCTACCTTATTAAATAATAAAAGTACTGCTTCTACAGTTGTTTGTCATAGGCTTGTACTAGGAGTGCAGGTTGCATGCAGCCAAGATCCAAAGGAAGAGAGAGAGGCTGCCAACGAAAAGCCTTGCAGCACAGGCACAGCATCCTGTTGTCCAAACGTGCCGCGCACATGAAGAGCCCTCCTCTCCGCAGCTCCGGGCTGAAAATAACTGTTCCTCTATTTTTCATCCTTTATCACTGTTGTAACTATCCTTATCTCTCTATTTTTCATCTTTTATCACTGTTCCAACTACCCTTGTGTCTGTTTACAGTGAAAAATAGTGGTGCCCTTGTCTCTGTTTACAGTGAAAAACAGTGGTTCTACAGTGTCAGCACAGTGTTTTGGGAGGGGGATGGAGGAGGCGTTAGCCTCAGCCTTACTCCCTCAATTCCAAAATACTTTATCTTTTTTTTTTATTTTCAGAGCATCGTTCAATTTGTTCAAAAATATTAAACATTATTTATTTTTAAAATCACATTTGTAATCATATTACAAACACAACTATAAAAAAATAGAATTTGCAAATATTTTTAAATAAAATGAATGATTTACTCTGCACCGAAATAAAAAAGAGTGGAGTGTTTTGGGACAGAGGGGCAACTTACTTTGACGGCGGTAGCAGCAGCAGCTTCATCAATCATCGGGTTGGAAGATGGGCCGACTGCGAGCCTGCCGCCGCGCCGCCGTTGGACTTAGGCTATCTCCAATGGTATTCTCCACCCATTGTTCTCTATCACTATTTCAACTACCCTTTTCTCTATCTACAGTGCCAGCATTCAATTCAAACAGTGCAAAACAGTATTGAGGAACTCCATTTGAAGAACCCCATTGAAGACAGCCTTAGAAACGACAACACCATACGATTACACCACACAGTGGTTGGGGGATCAGGAGGTAGCAGGGATCAGAAGGAGTGAATTGACTTGTTCAGCTCAGCTTGCAGTGTTTCCGGCTTTAGGAGGTGGTGGATGGTTAGGGATGCAAGTCTCACATGTTTTGGGTCATTGGGTCAACATAAACAAGTGACAAAATAAACTAGAGCAACAATTTTCGTAATTAATTTGGATGAGAAATTAGCTAAAATGGTATGCCACCCTAAATAATGAGGTGATTCAAAAAACACCGTTGGATACCCACTTACATCCCTATGTGTGGTGGACACAGCCGCGAGGCCCGAGGCTAGCTGCATGCTGTTGATGGAAACTCTTTGGACCAACGATGTGACAGAAGCAAACTATACAACGCCAACTTATGGCGGTGTTTGATCTCATAACTAAAATTTAGTTTCCGTCATATCGAATATCTGGACGCTAGTTAGAAGTATTAAATATAGTCTAATTATAAAACTAAATACATAAATGAGGACTAAACGGCGAGACAAATTTATTAAGCATAATTAATCCATGATTAGCAAATGTGATGCTACAGTAACCATTCGTTAATCATGAATTGATTAGGTTTAATAAATTCGTCTCGCCGTTTACTTCTCGTCCGTGTAATTAGTTTTTTAATTAAACCATATTTAATACAAACATTAAATGTGATATGAGCTAAATTTTAGCCCTCGATCAAACACCCCCCAAAAGCAATGTGGTCTAGGAAATCACGCTAGTACGTTACTCCATCCAATAATCAATCCAACCACTCCATATATCTATATATCTAGTACGTACTTTAGAATAAGAATCATCCGATGGATCCATAAACTGAAAGTCCGAAAAGAAAAGCACCAGATCGAAGGAATCAACAAGGCTATTCTCCAAAACCAAGCCAATGAGACACGTTAATTAGAATAAGACCACCCAGGCCGATCCCAGTTAATTATTATGTATGGCACGCAGGACGTACGTGGAATGAATATAGTACCATAGAATAAGACCACCAGCACTCGTAGTAGTTAAAATATGATCAGTAAATTAATCAAGAGCGAATAATTAAGGCTGGGGATTTACGTACGTTGAGAGCTTCTCCGGCCGGCCGGCCAGCCACCGCGCCGGCGCCGGTGAGATCGATCGTCCAGCAGGAGGTCTGGCAGGGGATCGGAATCGGAGGCAGCAGAGCAGACTCAGGTCGTGGAGGCGCTAGCTACCTACCTCTGCTTCTTGCTACTCCTTACTCCATGTGCATGAGAAATGGGGAGAGGATCGGGACACAGTACGTGGTGGAGCTTGAGAAATTAGGGAAGTCGGGGCGGCGGGGATGATACGGTGATCAGAGGAGGAGACTGGATCGGAGAGGAGCGCTTGACTGGACGTTGAGGGAGAGAGAGAGCTCAGCTTGCTTTAATTTGCTGGCCGGGATGGGAGCTCGCTCTCCGATCCGTCTTCTAAAGTACTGTATTCTTATATTTCTATGTAGCCACCGCCCAAGCATGGTAGCAGTGCGATGCTCTTGCCGTCGGGAAAATTCGTGGGATGTTAATTGATTTACCATCCTGCCCTAAGATATTTTGATAGGAGAGGAGGGTACTGTAGTCTATCCCATCGCTTGTATTTATAGGACCCTTACAATACTACCATACGTCTATATATATACTACGTTTCCGTTTTGCGCATGCATTCCCTAGGGCTAGGGCTGCTAGCTATAGCAGCTGCTGCGACTTCCCATTTTCATGCATCCTGTATATAGGGAGGGGCTCTCCCATCCCCATCCCTCCCTTCCTCGCCTTCAAATCAGAGCTGCTAGCTTTTAATTTCCAGGACTTGACCCAGCAGCATATCATATTGCATGTATAAAGGTAGAAAGGCAGGGAAAAAACAATAAAGTCTCCAAACTCGCTCGAGCCAGAGAGCCGGCCAGTACGTGATGATGAAGCGTGAGTGCTCTTACATGAATTTGACAAGGCGGGTTGAGAGCCGGTTGCTCTGGCATCTCGCCGGAACGGGAAAGCCGGGAGCTTCCCTGAAGTTTCGTCCCCGGCTCGTCCCTGATTACCAGAGCACTACTCACGTAGAGTAGTGCTGGGTTCCTCTCTGGCAACTCCCTCCGTTCCAAAAAAAAAAGGCATCCCGAAGTTTAAAAATTGTCTCAAAAAACAAGGCGTCCTGTGAATGGATCCCAAAAAAAGACACGTAGATCTCCATTCCCATGCATGAGTCACGGGATTAGATTTGCATGTGGCTGGACGTTGCTATCCTCAACCGAAACAACCAAATGAATAGGGGGTACCAAGGTAATTTTGTTGCTACGTTAATCTGTCCGAAAATCTCTATAATGTCTTGTTTTCTGGGATGGAGTGGTATTTTCAAGTTCCAACGAGAATATATATATATTGTACAGCAGCTAAGCTTATATGTTTGTGTGTTTCTCTTTTTCATAGGTGCTAGCTTATATATAAACATTAGCGTTGTTAATTCTTGAATATTTATCGTAGACTAGTTCACTCTTTTTAACAAAGAAACAATGAATAAAAAACAGAGGAAGTACTATTTAATCAGTAGCACTAGTTTGTATTCATGGCAACTAGAATATTGAGCACAGACGAGTGATAATTGAAGAAAGTAAATACGTATACATTATTATTCATAAGAGCTATAGGATCAAGTTAATTATAAGCTGCAATTCTTACAAAAAAAGAGTAATCACTTGCAGCAAAAAGAAAAAAACAAATCCTTTCGAGAAAAGGAGGTGCATGCCCAAATGAAAAAAAAAAACAAAGTAACCCATCAGCTCAGCCGGCGATGGATCAAAACATGACTGGCAGATGCCAGAGGTAGGTCCATGCACACACTACGTACGTGCAGCCCGACTTGGATCATCAACTGACGTGCATGCGTGCGCTCAACAGTGAGCGCCCAGCCGCTGACGGGAAAATAAATAATTTCCACAGAATATGAACAGTACTTGAGCGCCTGGGCGGACAAGCATGTAAGCCCAGTCCACTGCAATGCGTTACTTGGCAGTGAACCATGTGAAATGATTTTCATAGATGCTAAAGCCGATTCAAAATTAGAGTCACCCCTCCTTCATTATGAGGGCGGGCTCAGCTCAAGAATTGTATCGTGAAACCAGTTTGGAGGGATGGACACTCCCACCCACAACCCCTAGAATGTCCCACTTTTTAAAGCAGTATGCAATGACGGGTCATGTTGCCAATATCATAAAAGCCTCTAGATTTCCTAGGCGTGGGGCCGAGGTGTCTTCGAAAAGAGAAAAAAACGGATGAGCAAGGTTGAGGGCTCAAACGATTTACCGCGGGATGGAACCTGAGGAGGTGTTACGTATTTAATGCGAAGTAAAGATGAGATGGATTTAAAGTTGACAGTAAATTTAACAGTGGCAGAAGTTAGTAATTTTAGGTCTATTTTATTGTGGGGTGTAGGGCACCCCCAACCCCCATGCTAAATCCACCCCTGGATACAACGCTACCACAAATCATGACCTAAACCTATCCCTACAGCTAGCAATTACTACCGAAACAACCAAAGAGACACCTTCGAGAGGGTGAACCATGCTAATCACATACATTGCTGGCTTGACAAAGCAAGGAAGAGCTTTTGCTCACGACAACCCACCCCGACTACTCGCTAGACACAGGAGCTCGACGAGCAAGCAGCACGCACCACAAGAAACTTGAAAGCTTTCGGCGGCCTGCACTATTTTTGGCGGCCACAACGGCCGTTGAAATAAGTTGACTATTTTCGGCGGTTGAAGCCGGACGCCGAAAATTAGTTACCTATTTCCGGCGGTGCCGGCAGTCACCGAAAATAGCCTCGTTATTTTCGGCGGCCGATCCAGCCGCCGAAAATAGGGACCTAATTTTCGGCGGCCAAACATAGCTGTCGAAAATAGTGATCTTATTTTCGGCTGCCAGATGTAGCTGTCGAAAGTTAACGGGGAGAAATCCCCCCGCCGGCCCATCTCGCACACACACGCGCGCACACACACTCGCAGCACACCCGCACGGTGCCGGCCGCCGCCGCCTGCCACGTCACACCGCCGCCTGCCCCTCCGCTGTCGGCCACGCCGGCGCGCCACCCACTCAAGGGCAGCAATTGGATCGTTTTCGTGATTGTTCAGAGATTTACCAAACCGCTGAGCAGTACGGATAAGTAATGACCTTATTTGGGATTTGTGTTGTTGCTTAAGATATTAAGATTGTTATTATAATATACTAATTCGTGTATATGCAGATCACACATCTAATGTTTGAAGATCACCTCGGCCCTTACAAGGCACTTTGTGAGCTGTGGGTATCTGAAGAATTTCAAGAGCGATCAAAGAAGCATAGAAATGCTGGGACCAAGAACACATCGCATACGCTTGGGGTGACGGATACCGTCGAAAGACTCAACACATGGTAAGAAACCGCTTTATGTTACGTCCCTCAACTAATAGAAAATATATGATTTTAACATCTACGTACAGGCTGCTAGGACCAGAGAGGAGCCGAGTGACGTAAACATGTATATTATAGGACATAGGGGACCAGACCATCCCCAGCCTGATCTATTGTGTACTCCGTTGGCTACAGAGCGACTGGTTAGTTGGCCATAACTTTAAATTAGTTCACATAATAATTTACGTAGTAACTTGTAAAATTGTTTTATACTTGCAGGAGGAATATGGGAAGTAGATGATCAGACGTCATGGTGAAGGATTTGATTGGAGGAAGACACACATTGACGGTCAGGCTGTGTATGCTAGCGGTGGCGGCATGTCACATGGACGGTAAGATCTCAACGTTACGGTGTTGTCTAGTTGTGTTAAATAGAACACAGTCTCAATGCTAACACTATGTTTGGATTTTGAAGGTACTCCATGTTCAGCGGCATGATTGACTCGAGAAAAGTTCGACCTCAGAGGGGGGTCTTCCTTAGAGAGTTCGGGACAGTAGCAGCTACCAGCGCCGCACCACATCTAAGATTGAGACAGAGCAGCTGAAACAAGAGCTTCAGAAATGCGATGCATGGATTAAAGCCCAAGAGGAGTACCAGAGCTAGCAGCAAGAGTATCAAGCCCATGTTAACGCACAACATATGGCGGCGATTCAACTAAGTATAAAAGTCAACAATTAGCGTTCTTATCATTAGCAAAACATGTTACTACCGTGTTGGATTCTGCAACCATTGTACCAAATGCAGGAGCAGCCCAGGCCTGTCGATTGGGCAGCGCAAGTGGCGCGACGGAATAGGGCCACCAAAAAATTAGGGCCTCCAAAATCAATACTACAATAATACTACAGTACACTTACTAGGTAAAATGTATTTTGATTCATCTTCTCTTATTGTCATTTGTTTGCAATGTTCATGTCTTAATTGTCACGTCATCTTCTAAACTTTGATTTATCTAGTTCTACTAACTATATCATGGTCTGTTCACATATATAATTTTCATCTTTTACTTTGATAGCGTAAATACATATTATACTTCTTTGTGTTATAAGAAAACATATAGTTAAATTATATAAAAACATTTTTAAATTATATGTTTTATAAAAGTAGTGTCCCAATTTGTGTGTCGCACTGGGGCATCAAAATCCTAGGTATGGCCCTGGGGCAGTCCTTTTTTATGCCAGAAGTTAGACTGCTACCAGCACCGCCACAGTGGGGAATGTTTGCTCAGATGCCTCCAGCAGCTCAGGTGAAAATTGCTCAATTGTATAAATGATTATAGCCTTTTCAACTTCAGCAAACATTATTATAGAACTATAGCTTAACTAATCTTAGATAAATTCAATCAATTCATCTAACTCTGGTATATTCTAACTTCAATTAGATAAAATTGCCAACCATATTTTAATTAAGCTATACTTACGTGTAATAGAGATCGGGAGTCTATGCGTCCAATCCTTACCAAATTCTTTCGCTAGGGTTAGGACAACATGGAGATAAGTTTCGTTTCATCACTTGTGCCATTAAGCTATATTAATTGTGTCTATGTGTTGTCACATATCTAAAATCTTGGCTCATTCCACTCATTTGTTCTCTTTGCTAGCAATCTGGACATCACACCGATTCTGTGAACAACCTCTTCGCCAACTCCAATGAATCAGGTGCCATGTGAGTTGAATAACTCGTTTGGAGATAGACTTATGTATTCACTTGAGAGTGAGAAATGGACTTGTGTATGGAATTTGAGAATTAGACTTGTGTATGGATTTGAGAAGTTGTATGGATTTGAGGACTTGTGCATGTATATATATGTGTGTATGCATGGTTATGGATTATTGTTTGTGATGCTTCATTGTTGAAATATGTGATAAAATAGGCTTATTCCTGTAGTTCGGCAGTTTTTGGCCGCCGAAATGGGCCATATTCCTGTAGTAACGGCCACAAGAAGTGTCCCTCAGGGCAACCACCGACGGCAACACCAATGCGAGGGCAGCAACCACATAAATGGGGCCAGATCAACAAGTCACAGTGACATAAAAGGCGACCAGGAGCACGACCAGAGACTAAGAAAAGCGACCAAGATCTGGGGGAAAGAAATAAACGTCTTGAAGAGTGGTGGCGATGGAAGCGGCCAAAGGAATCTCCGGGAGGCGTAGCAGCAATTGGACGGGTGAGGGGACAGCCTTGCAACTCCTCCAACTCAGATGAGAGAAGAGCGAAGCGGCGAGGGCCACGACGGCCAGGGCCCGCAGCAAGGGCGACAGGTCGGGCACGGCATCCAGACGGGTGGTTGGTCGGGCTCCCGAGCACGTTGGCCACGTACGTCCCAGCGGCGGGGACGGCCAGCCACGCATAGAAGAATGAAATTCTGAATTTCTTTTATGTCTAACCATCGTAAGTTTGATCAAATTTATATTAAAATATATTAATATAATTATGCTTCCAAATTAGTACCACTAGATTTAACTTCACCCCCGACTCCCCCGCGTTGCCCCCGCTCGGGCGACTCGGGCGGCAGCAAACCCTAGTCGCCGCCACCTTATCTCCCTCTCCTCTCTGCCTTGCTGCCGGGATGCTCGCGTGGCTCGCAGTGAAGGCAGTGGCGGGGCAAATCGTCCGGTTCGTGGGCTTCATGGGGCGGCAGTCTCGGCAGCTCCCAGCAGTGCGGCTTCTGATGGAGCTCCCTGGTTGGCTGGAGGCCGGATCTTGAGCCTCCCTGGCTAGATCCGCCTCTCCGCCTCCTGCTTGCCTAGGGGGCGATGGTGGGGCAATTCGTGCCCCCTGGCCTCACGCCGCCGGGGGTCCCGGCCTCAAATGCTGCAGTCGGTGTCGATGCCGCCCATGGCTTGCTAGATCCGAGCGTCAGGACGAGCGGTGGTGGGATTTTTGGCGAAACCCATGCCCGCTTGCGGGCGGACGGTGGTAACGCCAACGGGCGCCACCCCTACCCTCATGTGGGTGCCATCCATGGAACTTCCCCACCCTATGCGTAGGTGTCCTCGCCTTGGCCATCTTGGGGTTTCACGCTAGCTAGCTAGTCGGCCGACAGCAGAGCTCTAGTGGTCGAGCCCCGAAGGGTTGGTGCGTCGGTGGACGACAGAAGGAGGCAACGCGCGGCGACTTGGTGGGGTGGCGTCAACGGTGGCTGCCCCGGCAGCCCTTCGTCCATGGTGCTGGCGGTCACTGCTGCTCTGCTGGAGTCTTTGGAGGAAACTCTACTTGGATTGTACTAGGCGGGGGGCGGCGGCGATTCGGCGTCGTCTCACCTTCTTGAAGGCACTGCCCAGAAGATTTTCAGTTTGCGTGGTCGCCAGCCAATGTGGGGGCCTTTCGTCACTCCACTTGGCTCGGTGGTGCTGGGTCTTTGTTGCTCTGGGCGTCTGCTTGCTCCCAGCACTTGGCGCTGGGGCTCTAAGCTCATTGGTGAAGAATCAGAGCTGCCTCGCGTGGGGTGCGTCGAGGCTTGGCATCGATGGCGCACCGCGGTCTTCCTCCTTGTGTGTCGATGCTTGGGTGTAGGCGTCGTCGAGCAGCTATGGCTGTGTGCGGTCCATTGTGGGAAGTCGGAGCTGCTCGTCTTGTGATGAGCACGGCAACGATCACTCGTGATGGTTTTGTGAGGGGGTCTGCCATTGTCTGGGTTGTTTTAGGGTGGCCTTCTGCCGGTTTATCTATCGTGCGCTCTGTGTAGTTTTCGGGTCCGGTTTTTCTTTAAAACTAGGTCAATTCCCTTCTTAATTGAGAGTCAGAGTTCCTTCCATTACATTCAAAAAAATTATTTATAAAGTAAATTTTATATCATACATACTTTAATCTACCATGGCTGACTTATTACAAAGCCATAATTTAATTCTTTCGCGCGTATGGGGAATATCTTTGTGCCGGATCAAAAATAGATTGTGTCAAAATAACCTGCAAGAGAGTTAGTAGGCCCTAGTCAAATATGCACGCGCAAGCATGGGCCTGTGAAATCTTCTGTACTCCGTACTACTTTACTTCTGTAGAACCTGGTTCATATCTAAAGTGCAATAATTTCTAACCTTTCTAGCTAGCTAGGAATATATCCGGCCTCGCGTTGATTAATTTCTAACCTTTCTAGCTAGCTAGGTAGACCTGTGAATGGATTGGACATAATTGGACTTTATACTTGTATATCTTATTGGATTTGGATTCAATTGGACATGGGCATCTAGTTACTCTAGGTCCAATTGTGTTGGACTCTCTTGGACACAAAAGAATACGATATCTACTTGATATTGGACTTGGGCACTTGCATGGAGATAATAATGCAGCGAAGGAACGTGCGACTGCGAGCCTGCAGCAGTTGCGACGATTGCGCGGGGGTGGCACTTGTGCAGCAGTTGCGGTAGCAGCGGTGGTTCCAGCGCCAGTTCTGGTGAACGGAAGCACGCACTGGTGATGGAGCCCTCTGGCTGGTATGCTACGGTTGTGACGCTGTGACTAGTTGAGTACTGACCACAGTTAGTTCCTACATCATCATCCATATATGCATCAGATGGACAGATCACATCGGCCGACCAACTATGTAATCAGTTACGCAAATTAGATTATGATTCGAGGCCTTGAGCTGTTATTCATCTTCTCTGCATTACAGAGGCCGGCCACCGTTATAGTACGACAGCAAAGCCTCAAAGGCCAGCAGCTAACGTTCCATTTGCATTACAATTTTTCCAATCCAACCGATGCTTATTTATTCGTTACTGCTGCAATGCATGTCTAATGGCCAGGGATGATGCAGGTAATGTTGAGAACGATGGGATATATATGGTGGGTGGGAAACCAGTTTTGATAGTGACAAGAAGCTAATTATTAAGCAAAGTAGTCGCTCATCACTGGGTCCTGGTCCTGGTCCGCCACCTTGTAGATCGAGAGATGCTCTTTAATTTGGTTGGTGCAGTGTAGCTAGGTTGGCAAAACGATATATAGGATCGGAACTGAACGACTCGACTCGAGCATGTATGGGTGGGGAACAGCCGAAAAGTGGAATGAAAACACATGCATGTACATTATTGCGACGCGACATTAATTCGCATCCATAGACTTGTGCTCTACCTGCTGTCATCTTCAACGACTGGTGATGAATTGAAGCAAATTAAGGGGCCTGTGCTGAGCGAGCTAATTTGATGTATAGACTAAATTGACGTATAGATCTTAGTCTAGTTTTCAAATTTTAATCAAAGTTATAAAAATAATTTTTTAAGGACAAAGCCACATTACTTTAGTGGCTATTTAATTATAGAACGCCAGATGCCCTAGATCATGTTTAGATATTATAAAAATCATGATAAATTAGATAGTAGCTAGAATCTAGAATATAAATCAATAATAGCAATGATATTTAGTTACTATACATCATTATATTTAAAAATATGGCTACATACCTCAAGATGTTAACTCATAAAAATATGTTCCTAAAATAATACAACAATTAATAAAATCCTAAAAGATGTATTGCACAGGACAAATAGAAAAACAACAAGTATTAGGCGGAACAAAATATTTAGAGAAGTTAAATTCAAACAAAATCAAAATGTCAAAGGAAAAATAAACCTGTTAAGGCTATCCGCAATTGTTGTACTCTATTATAATACTTAAAAAAATGTTTTGTTCTAGTCATCAAGATGTTATCTTGTACAACACTATCCTTTGCACTTGTGGTACTCCATATCCCATACTCCTCTCTATCCGCTCACTGGAGATAGCCTACGCCATGTTTGTGTTGAGGCCTTCTTGATAGATGTGTATAGTACATACTTGAGCGTAAAGTGCATGTCCAGTAGCAGTACTGCATAGTGCACGTTCTGTTGCTAAGGCTGATGTCACTGAAGTATGTATATGGGTGTGCAAAAGACAAAGACTATGTACACCATAGAGAGGTTTGAAATACGGATCCATTCCTTACGAGCCACTGCAAAAAATTTCAATCTCTTATCTGTTACTAAAAAAGTTTTTGTGCCTATCATACCTTCGGTCAATTTTTGTCCGGACTCTGGTGCCATTTTGTTAGACAGCGCCCAACAGACGTTAAATGAGCGAGGCTTTTCCTCTAGGCATCATCGACCTCAAACCCGCCCTGTTCTTCCTCCTCCGCTCAACCAAAGCACACCGCCGCCTTCCCTCCAGCGCCGACGCTAGACTTGCAGGGATCCACCCCCTCAGCGACCCTCCTCGGGGGACCCCAAATAGGAAATTAGATTGCACGGGATACAACGCCCAAACCGCGGCGGATGGCGCACAGGTGACAACACTGGCTGTGGATGGCGGACAGCGCGCAGCAGCCACCGAGATGTGCGCATGCGACAGCAGAAGTGCACACGCACGGCCGCACGCAGTGACGCCGCGGCGGCACGCTCAGATGGCACCGCGGCGGCGATTTCAGACGGCTGCGCACAGGCATGCGATAGCATGTGCAGGTGACTCCGGACCCGGCGTGCAGCGGTTGCTCCTGCGCCGGGCAGAGGATGAGAATGGGCATGAGTAGCTGACGCGCAGGCCCCATGAATCCGTGGACACGCCATGAGGTCTGCTAGTGGGCCCAACTAAACAGTAAAGATGACAGCATTAACTGAAGTGGCATCAGGATGGTTGTTCGATGGTTGAGGACCAACAAGGTTTTCCATTGGCAGTTTTGGCTTTGGAACTTTTTATAATGTATCAACCTGTGCTCTCACACGGATCGGTTAGAGTATTCAATCTATAATAAAATTAGAGCTGATTGTTTTAATTCAGCTTTTATAATATTATTTTGGGTAATGTATATGCAAATTTTAAAAAAATTATTTTAATTTATATTTTATGATAACATATTAGGTAATTTATATGCATATTTTGGGCTTATTTTAATTCATTTTTTATAATGGTCTGGTGAGTAATTTATATGCAAATTTATGGGGCTATTTGAATTCGTATTTCATAATGGCATGGTGGGTAATTTCATGCAAATTTAAGGGGTTATTTAATTCATATATCATAATGGCATGATGGACAATTTTTATACAAATTTAGGTGATTATTTTATTTCATCTTTCATAATATCGTGATGGGTAATTTTTTAGAAACTATAATAGATCTAATGACTATTATTATTAAAGCTACACGATGATGGGATGTTTCTGATTTTTGTGAGAATTTTTTGGATTTATTTTTTTCTAGAAAACAGATCTATTATTAGAGCTACATGATGGATGACGGGATGTTAATTACATAGAAAATATATCTAAGGGTTATTAAGATTTCAATCTACAATCGATAATAGAATGTTTCTAATAATTGTGAGAATTTCTATAATTTTATCTTTTATTTGGCGCATCTTGTGAGGATTTATAAGGAGAATTCAAAAGGAGTCTCCAATTAATAATAACAAGATTAGGCACAAAATATCTATATCATAGAAGGTTTTTAACATCTTTATGAAAAATGTTACAAGATTATTTAGTAGTATAAATTTGTAAATGGGAAAAACTTGAGAGTAAATTTGAAAATGAAAAAATCTGTCCTAAAAAAATGAAATCTGTTTTCGTTGAGAGTTGAACCGAAGACCTTTTAAAATGAAAGAGGTGGGTAATTACTTAGAAAATAAATTTAAAATAGAAAAAATCTGCCAAAAAAAAAGAAATTTGTTTTCGTTGAGGGTTGAACTCAAACCTTTCGTAATGGCAGACGTGGGTAATTACTTAGAAAACAAATCCAATGGTTATTAATATTCCAATCTGATAATTGATGGTCGGATGTTTTTTATTTTTGTGATAATTTATAGGATTTATAGTGTTCTGTGAGGATTAATGTGGAGAATCAAAAAAAACCTCTAATTAGTAATAATAAAATTTTCTCTTAAAATATAAACGGTGGATGTGGATAGACGAGCCGGTGAAGACAGACTAACGATACATTGCTACTCATTTTAGGAGTACAACAACGTACAGATTCATGAGAGGAGTCGGCTGTACCACCACCCATCCCTTGTACGTACTCTGTTCAGTAGTGCAATTTAACTTGATGCTGTTCCTGTCACACGAGTTGACTATGCAGGAAAGGGAGCGTTGGGTGATGGGCCTCGGGTGGGTCGCGTAATTAACCTAACAATAATTCAATTCTAACTGATCTTCATAGACATTTTTATCCAGATTCAGTCTTCATCTGATGCACGTAATAAAGTGTCGCAAAAATAAATTTCATATATTGCTCTTTGAGCTCACCAATCTCTGCAGACAGCCGCACAATTGCACAAAATGTATTGATATGACAAAGTATACAGTGTTCATCTTACAAAAATGTATCTACATTAAATATTTGCAAATGCACTAACAGTGTGCATGTGCAAACATTTAATGCAGATACATTTTATTTGTGAAATGAGCACTGCATATTTTTCCATGCAAATACACTTTGCGCAGCCATTTTGCAGATCATACTATGGAAGATACCATGACCATGTGCATGTCACCATCGTGCTTTGAGTCCTTGCCGGAGAAGGGCTCTACCGTACCTGCTGTCATCTTCAATGACCGGAGAAGGCCTGTGCTGAGCGAGCTCCTGTCGTTTTCTCCTCCTGTATTAGTCATGTCTGTTACTGTCAGTATTGTTGACCAATATATATAACAACCGGTCGATCGAGCAGTCTCTGACGATCTATCGCCTCCCGTCTTTTTCATGCAAGGCTCGCATGTGCTGCCAGCAGAGACTCAGAACAATATATATAGGTGGTGTGAAGCTTCTGTGAACCTTCATCGATCCACAAGCTAAGGCCACATAAAACATCAAGTCAACATTCCTGATAGTAGCAGTAGTATACGTGCTTGGACTTGGAGGTCGTGGCGTGGGTCGGCCGGACCGACCGTTGTGTGCATGCGTTGCGATGGATGATGATCAGTTGATCGATCACGAGCGCTTGACACGCGATCGAGACCGAGGGAGACGCTTCATTAATGATTCATACTGTAGCCTCCTCTCCGGCCATTTGCATTTGTTTGTCGATCTTCAGTTCAGTTTTGAGTTGATGGACGTGAAACAAAAAAAATCAGAGGTAGTATTAATTAAGCACAGTGTTAATTAATTATTCGTTCCAGCACGCTGGCTGCGGTAACTACAGGGTTAATTACAACATTCGGCTGCATGCGTGCCAACACTACACGAAAAAAAATTCTCTGCAGGCGTGTTGTACGCGGTAGCCCGTGCGGCACCGCGCGGATGATAGCCACGCGTCTGTCTCCGCATCTCAAAGCTGCTCGCTCCGACGCCCCATAGAGCCTCCACAAGCCGCCGCGAGCTGAGCCGATCCTACGAGCCAGCTCCCACCGCCTCAATCCGTAAGGGTCTCCATCCCCAAACCAAAGCATACCTGTTTCTTTCATCGTCGGGCTGGGCGCCGCCGCCACTGTGGTGCCGTGGTGGGCGTACTGCGCGTCCAAGGTACTCCTGGAAGGCATCGAGAGGACCTCCGGCGCGGTGCAGCACTGCAGCCATTCCACGTCGACGACTTGTGACGCGCCGAGCTGTTCGTCGCCAGGGAGGAGGCCGCCGACGGGAGGTACATCTGCTGCAGCCTCAACACTACTGTAGTCGAGCTTGAGCGTTTCCTGGCACACAAGTATCCTCATTACGCGCGTGGAAACAGATTAGTAAGTGCCGCTATTCTGTTCCGATATTTGATGGATCGAGCTTTGATTTTTTGACAGAGGCCTGGAACGGAGATACTGAAATATCACATGGCATCATTTTCAGAGATGCACAATCCAAATACTCATAAAGTCACTACAAGAGGCGTGGAGAGACAGAGCCTGTTACTGCAGAGCATTTTGTTCAGAAATGTACAATACCGCCTGAAGATTAAACAATGTGTTGGATGTTAGCTTCACATGTATGCTGTATAGACTATAGTCTCTGTGTGTGTGTGCGCATCCGATTGACTTAAATGGCAATAGTTGTTTTAGTAGAATATACAGATTCAGGTTGTAAAAGAGTGATCTGATGTTCCTGGCACTCATTGGAATGTGCAGGAAGTAGCATCTACAAATTATGAAAACAATGCGAATGAGAAAATACACTCTTACTATTTCACATTGAAAACATGTGTTTTAGGTGTGAATGTTTTAGCCATAGTCCAAGGACTCTAGTCTGAATGTTTCTGATGTGTTCAATGTTATGTAATCATGACAGAAAAAGATGAATGATGCTCACTGAAGAGATGAAATTTTCTGATATTGTTCTGAAGCATGGATCAAATGTACAGGCACTAACATATGATTGTTTACTACTAAAATAGTACCAATGGAAATTCACAATCCTAGTTCCATAAATAAAATCTGCAAAGCACTACAACTACTAAACTGATTAATGATGTAGAGATTCATCAAAATGTAATCTTCGAGATAGATACTGAGGCATCTTGATGAACTCCAAGTAGAAGACCAATAAATCCTCCTTGTGTAGAAGGAGCAATATTAGCTCCATGGTGTCTTGTTCCATCTGCGCGTGTGTGAAAGAAAAATTGATCAGTTCAGCAGCCATGCTGTCCTCCAAATAATGTTTAGACATTTATATATACATTAAAGGAGGGGCTATATATGTAATAATGCTCCACAACCTGGCCTGGACGGTGCCTGCGTAGTTGTGTTTTAGGCAATATATACTGTACAGCAGAGAAAAAAGAGCATAACATGAAACTATGTTGTCATTCAGTTAATTAGCTAGTGTAGATACACTACCACGTGCGGCATCAACGATCTTGTATTAAGAAGCTCCACTAATTTCCCCTGGTTAAGTTACTATGAGATATGGACTATTCCCACATGCTACTCCATGCAACAGGATGCACTTGGTTGTAGCTAGCTAGCTAGCTTCTTGCTGAAACATACAGCAGACCAGGAGTGGTGGAGTGGAATAGTGCCCCTTTATTTCCAAAAACGGAAAGTGGGAAGAGTAGTAGTCATAAAATCATGATGGGCCTCTATTGATGCATGGAATGATGTATAGAGCTGCACATGGTGAGATCGGTAATATATATAGAGAGAATCGGACTACTCCTTCCGTTTCAATTTATAGGTCGTTTGATTTTTTTTGACACTAAGTTTGACCGACTCGTTTTATTCAAAATATTTGCGAAAATATAGAAAAATTCAATTCATAGTTAAAGTATACTATATGCTAAACTAAATGATAATGAAAATATATGATAATTGTGAAAAATTTTTAATAAGACGAGCCGGTCAAATTTGGTGTCAAAAAAATCAAACGACCTATAAATTGAAACGCAGAGAGTAACTACTAGAGACGACGAGTAGTGGCATCCCCTCAGTACTGCTAGCTGCTAGCTTCTCGCGTTTTTCTAGGAATAAACTAGCTTCGCGTATTCACCACCAGGGTAATCGCCACATCCACATAGACCGGAACGTTCACTGATGAATGTCGAACGAAGCAGAGCTAGGTCGCGCGCATGACGAGAGAAATAAAGAAGTTGTCAGTTGCCTCGATCGCTCTCATCACGCGCGCGCGCAGGAATTAAAGGAAGAAGCTAAGAGAAGGGGAAAGTCATGGCCGGAGCAGCATCCGATCCGAGCATGCAAACTGTACAGTGCGTACCGGCGGTGGAGTGGAGAGGCGAGCGACGGTGTGGAGTGCGCCCGGCACGGCACCGGCTGATCGAGCTCGCCGCCGTGCGAGTCGGCGCGCCGGACCGGACCGAGTGGACGCAAGAAACGCTTGGTGCGCGATGGAGAAGACGACGACGTACGGCGCCGCCTCCAACGATGCGAGAACGCGCTGCAGTCAGGTGGACGGTGGACCGGACGTATTTATAGAGCGTGCCAAGTGAAGCGATGGGCCTAGGTAGTAGTAATAGAGAGGAATTTTCGTCGAGGCTTCCTGTCGTCCGTAGTCCGTACCTCCAATCGATCATCCTCCAAACCAACTAATGAGATCGAGTGATGAGCCGCTTAATTCATTCTTTATAGACTTGCCGTTCTCGTCCAGCAGGGGGTGACTGAGGATAGTGGGTAGCTCAGGACGGCAACACCGTACCGTACCCCTGCGCCTCTACGTGTCGACTTGGGCAGGCACGCTATAGCTAGTCCTAGTCGTCGTCTCCAAAATTAAAGCACCTCCTCCGGGGCCGCCTCCTTCGATTCCGATCCGTCCAAGGGGAAAAAAAAAATCACACCCTCTTTTTCTAGCTTCGTGTACGCTAGCTGCACTAGCTAGCTATTTAATTGGGGTACTCCAACAATAATTAAGATGGTAATTAACCCATGGTTTATCCAACAATCCCGGCCAGGCACAAAGAAACCATGTTACTTTACTTTTGTTATAGTGATGTGCCGATTATTATTGGAGAGCCAGCAGCAAGGTCCATCCTTTTTACAAAAAAAAAAAAAAAAAAAAAAGGCAGCCACTACATTCCGTAGATTTAGGTTCTGGTCTCTGCTGTCCAACTAATTAATTCGATGAGAGACCAAATTAGGTACTAACACCCCGCCTGTCGTCGTCGAACATGATGTCAATTTAATTAGATGACTATATATAGTTTGTTCTTCAAATAATATGTGCCCTTTTATTTTCCGTATTTAATTAGGAGGTGACGTTAGCCCTTATTAAAGCCTGTTTAATTTGAAAGATGCAGTTAGATTGGATCAGAGGTCCTTGGATTTAATTGGGTGAGAGAAACGTGCATATGAGGGTAGTATAGACTGTATAGTTAAGGGTGGGAATAGTATTGATTGATTGCCACACATTTTGATTATACGGGCACCAAGATGGCTTCAAACAAAAATAATAGTATGAACTAAAAGTTGTATATCTTGACAATGTTCATGTAGATTTTGTCCTCATCTGAGTATATATGTAAGAGTTAGGATTCTTTTTTAAAGATTATTAGTAAACTGAAAAACAGATAATCGTCGATCTGGTGACATTTTTTAATTTATTTCATATTCACAGGCAGTATTTAATTTCTACCAAAATTTGTAACCTTTTTATTTCAATAATTATTTTTGCAAAAAAACAAAAAACAAAATCGACGAGTTCCCCTATGTTCTTTGATACTTCAACCTCCATATTTGGACTAACTAATTAATCCTTGAAAACTTTTGAACTATATGAACTACGGTTAGGTGGACCAGTTGGGCACATGACATCGGCTTGAAATGCTAGGAGGAATTAAACAATTGAGACAAAGCAGCAAAAATGTATGGATGAAACTTTTCTTGGCAAAAGGAGTTGAATCGTAATGTAACACCCGAAAGAGAAAAAAATTAAAGAACCATCATTACATTGAAGAATACAACCAAGTAGAAGAAATGCAGCGCTTCAAAGATTACAAAACCAGTTGGGAAGAAAGGTGGAGCTTTAAACATTTGTTAAACTAGACCAGAGGGAAATAAGGGTATACATGGATTATATATGTCCTACCATTGGGCCTCTCTCTTGTTAAACCCTAGACAAAAGTAATTAAACATGTGTCCTAGACCAACTAGAGTTTCAATCTGGCCCATCTTGCCTTGATTAAACCACATGCCGAAATCCAAGATGGCTTCTGAATTATTTTTTATTTAATTTTTTTTGCAAAAATAACTATTCGAATATACAAATTTTAAATTTATACTACCACCATCACTCTAGGTGGCAGAATATACTTGAACCTCTGTATTTGGATAGACCCATGGGCGGACCCACACATGGGCATGCCTGGGCAGGCGCCTAGGCTCCTCTGCCAGCACAAGAAAAGCTATGTTTATATGTCCAGCCAACAAAACGGCTTGGAGCACTAGACAAGTCATGTGAAGCAGCAGCAGTTTATTTAGAGACTCAACTAAATTTAGTAAATGTAGCAAGCTAGCAACTAAGTTTAATCCTATATCCTCGGTGATATAACTAATCTTTTAGTATGCCTCTGAATTTAAAAAACAAGTTAGGAGAGCATATATTTTGAAGGGTCCAACACAATCTATTAATCTGATTTTTTTTTATAGAAAATCCTCAAACACAATTAATTTTAGTGTTTTAATGAAATAATTATCTTTTTATGTTAAGGGACAATATGTTTTTCTAAATGTTAGATCCGCTCGGGCTCTTAAAACTTTTGAACTATATGAACATAACTATAGGTGGGCCAATTGGGCACATAACATGGGCCTGAAAACTGAAAAGCTACGGAGAAGTAAACAACTGAGAAAAGGCAGCAAAATGTGTTCAATCGTAAAAATGTAACACCCCCAAAGAAAACAAAAAAGCATCGCCATCACGTTGAAGAACACAAGTACGCAACCGAGTAGCAGAAATACAACGCTTCAAAGATTATTACAAAATGGTGTATATATATAAACCATTTTGCTGTAGAATGTGAGCCCTCAAAACATTAGTTGTTACACTAGACCCACGGGAAATAAGGGTGTACAGTGACTATTGATGTTCTGCCACTTGGGCGGTTGGTCCTCTCTCTTGCTAAACCCCATAGACAAAAGTAAACATGCATCCCTCCATCCCTAATGATCCCTAATAATCAGCTGGAGCAAAGCGGATAACTGGGTGCAAAATGAGGCCATCTTTCTTCTTCGCGATTAGTCCTAGCCCCTCCGAAACATCGACATCCTTAGGCTCCACTCCACTGGGCAGCTCCCAATCGAAGTGGTACAGAAGGCTAGCCAGTGCGAGCTCGATGTTGGCCACTCCAAGGTTTGCGCCAGGGCACATGCGCCGCCCAGCTCCGAACGGGAGGAACTCAAAGTTGGTCCCTTTGTAGTCTAGGTTAGAGAGCTTCTGGAACCGCTCCGGCCTGAACTCCTCGGCTTCCTCCCAGTACTTGGGGTCTCTGCAAATCGCCCACACGTTGACGAACACGGACGTTCCCTTGGGGATGTCGTAGCCCATGACCTGGCACGTCTCGCGGCACTGGCGTGGGAGCAGCAGCGGCAGCGGGCAGTGCAGCCGGAGCGCTTCCTTGATCACGAGCTTCAGGTAGCTCAGGTCTGCCATGGCGAGGTCGTCCTCGGTGACCGTGGCCTTCCCCTTGAAGGCCTCCCGGACCTCGGCCTGCGCTCTGGCCATGGCGGCCGGGTGCCGGACGAGCTCCGTCATGCTCCAGTTCAGCGTCGTCGACGAGGTATCGCTGCCCGCGCCAAACAGGTCCTGTTACACACAGTGTCTCGATCGAGATCAGATCAGGTATCATTTAATCACCGGTCGAACTGAACAAGAACATGAATACTATATGGCTAGGACGACGGGGTGCATGTACTTACAAACATGAGGGCCATGATGGTGTCGTTGGTGAGTGGGATGGGCAAGCTGGCGTCTTTCTGGAGCCTGAGGAGGACGCCGACTAAGCTGTCGTGGGCCGACTTGTCGCCCCGGTCCACCGCCTCCTTCTTGTCGCGGATGATCTGATCGAGGATGCGCGTGATCTTGTTGCGGCACGCGAGCGCCTTTCGTGGCGCCGTGCCAAGAACCTGCATCAGCCTGGACGACGGGAAGAGGTCGGCCAGGGTGAGCACGGACGTCTGCCGGACCGCCGTGTCGAAGGCGTCCAGGTAGTCGTCCTGGTACTTGCACCGGCTGCCGATGGACTCCCTGACGAAGGTGTCGTTGATGAAGGCGGACACCATCTTGGTCAGGTTCACTGCGTCGCCGGCGGCCGCGGCCGCGGCGAGCCTGCGCATGAACCTCGCCGCCTCGTCCTCGCGGATGCGCTGGAACGACTGCACGCGCGCGACGCTGAGCAGCTCGAGCACCGCGATCTTGCGCAGCTGGCGCCACCGCTCGCCGTAGGAGCCGAACACCAGGTCCGTGCCGCCGAAGGTGAGCACGCCGATGGTGGCGTTGAGGTGGCGGTCGGCGAACGTGATGTCGTGCGTCTTCATGACCGCCTGCGCGGCCGCCGGCGACGACACCACCAGCGTCGGCACCTCGCCCAGCCGCAGCATCATCAGCGGCCCGTACGTCCGCGCCAGGTCCCGCATCGCGCGGTAGATCAGCGGGCTGCTCATCACCACGTGGTGGATGCTGCCTATCAGCGGCAGCGTCCATGGCCCCGGGGGCAGGTTCAGCTTCGGCTTCGTGGCCAGCAGAGACTTGAGCTTGGAGAAGACGACCAGCAGCACCGCCACGGCCACGCCCAAGACCACCTTGCCCTCCATTATTCTCTACGTAGTACAGAGACTGTCAGGTCGTCTCTGTGTGTAGTAGGGCTGGTCGACGTTAATTATACTCCAGTACGTGGCTCAATTTATAGTCGCTACGTTATCGAATTGAGATCTCTATCGAACTTAAAGGTTGCACGGCCGTTGCACGCATGCTGAATTGTGCGTTTTGGAGTTGTGGTGGAGAGGGAACTAAGACGGTCTAGTCAGACCACCGTGGCTTGACCCTTGAATACTAATTTCCTTTAATTGGCACCTTTAATTTGAGTACATTAATTCGTTCAAACAATCGTATTGGACCACTGTCAAATCAATAAGTGAGATGCCATGAGGCAAAAATTATTTTGGCAGGCCTTCAGTTTTGTTCATATGTACATGTACAATACATGCATGGATTTATTGGTTAAGATAGTGCTTCCTCCGTCCCAATTTATAGGTCGTTTGATTTTTTTTAACATTAAATTTGACTTACTCGTTTTATTAAAAAAAGTTCACAATTATCATTTATTTTCATTGTGATTTAGTTTAGTATATAATATATTTTAACTATGAATTAAATTTTTCTATTTTTTAAAAAATATTTTGAATAAAACGAACCAGTCAAACTTTGTGAAAAAAAAAACGACTTATAAATTGAGACGAATGAAGTATTACATAGAAGTATAGCTCCGGGCGGCCAGCGGGCGGTGGCCACCCCCCATGAAAATCGCTTTTCTAGCTAACCCGCTCGGCAACGCCCATGGTTTATGTCACATGTCACGTACTCACATGATTGTTAATGATTTATATATATATTTTTAAATATTTTGAATAAGACGAGTTGGTTATATCTATTGTCAACAAAAGTCAAATGACATATAAATTGGGAAGGGAGAGTAATTACAAGTAATGTGTTTAATAGAGCGCATAGAAAAACAAATTTGACGAGCGTTGCATTTTAGGTTCTCAAAATAAACCCCCTTTTCCCTTTTAAACCCTAGAAACTTAGCTCGATTTTCAGGTCAGCACGGACTTGAAAAATACTCAGATCTCGAAGCAAACTGAAACCAAAAACTCTTTTTGAAGTCCATCAGATCAACCGCAATTTTTTTCAAACTCTCAAGAACTCAATATCCACAAAAAGTCAAACTTTTGCATCCAGATTCGGTTCAAACATATAAAATCACTTAAAAGAATAAGGAAAATCGTGGGCTAAAATAAGTTCGCCGATCACGGGTGAAATATATGGGACAAAAAATCCTTGGCCTAGGCGGAAAACATGATAAATTAGGGTGAAAATGTGTCGGCCTTACACTGCAGCTAACCGGTAAGACCATTCCCAACCCATAGAGTAAAACCATTGTATATCCACTGTTTCTATACTATTCTAAGTACATTTCTATCTGTTACAGTAACGCTACAATATCAAACAGTATTATAGACAATCATTTTACTCTTATATTGGAGATAGCCTAATATAAATGGAAGCCACCGTACCCCAGGTACCTCCGTACCTCAGACTGCAGGTGTGTCCTCTCGCCACATGGACGTCGCCCATCGGACAAGTTTGCTGAACCTTAGTAGGTTGCTTATTGCTAGATTAAAGATTCGTTGTGGTTACCGATTCCAATAATCATTTCGTCGGCTAGCTAGGTTGAGGGCCGGTAAACTTTTCTAATCTTTAAGACTAGATTTGTCGTAGTGCTGGCAGCTGAGCCCTGAGCGTATTTTTTTCCACACACATGCTTCGACGAGTTGACGCATGCGTAGGTTTTTCTACACACGTGTTCTGCTTCTGCCTTTATTATTGCCGGGGACCCGTATGTTGTATTGTATCCGAGTAATTCCGCGCGTAGCCCAACGGCGCGGAGGAACGGCCGGGGGATACTCTCTCTCACCAGTGCTTAGTTCTCAAATCTCATGACGAATCATCAATAAATGGAGCCATATTAACAATAAATCGTGCACCAGTTCAAAAAAACCCAACATTAGAGAAATTTTAGATAAATCTTTCAAAAAATTTACTGAATCAATTTGTCTATCTGGAAAACATTAGAGAAATTCAATATAGAAAAATCATACATTTATCTAAAATACTTATAGTCGTTCGTTCTCTTAACATAGAGAAATATCCTTTCCGACCACAAGGACAAAGGAGAAGAGATCTTAGGACCGAATTTTCCTTATCTTATTACTATTGGAGCACTCATTTATCACACAAAATGCACTACGTATGATATTGCATTTGCGGTAAAGTTACTAGGTAGACATAATGATGCTACAACTAAATGTCATGGACAAGGATAAAATACATCATTAGTATCAATGAAACAAGATATCTTGATTATATTTTTCAAGCCAACAAAACATCTCTCTATGATTGGATACATTGATTTTGCCTATTTAATCTGATCCCTATAATGCTAGATTCTAGACAAGCTTTGATGTTCTACACTGAGGAACAACCATTTCTTGGAAGTCATCAAAACAGACTCTAGCAACTATCTCCATAAATCATTCTGAACTCATTGCACTATATGAAGCATCACGCGAATGTGTATGGCTTCGCAAAAATGATTAACACAATATACAAGAGTCATGTGGTATTTGTTTCATATAAATCACCAACCATTATCAGTGAAGATAATGTTGCTTGTGTTACTCAGATACAGACATATTTACATCAAGAGCAACATAACCAAAAACATTGCTCTCAAGTTCTTTTATCCCCATGAATTATAATAAAATGGGGGGAATAAACATCTTGCAAACCAAACAATCTTGCTAATTTGTTCACCAAGTCTTTACCTACATCCAAAAAAATGTGTTGCTGGAGGATTGGTATGAGACAACTTTAGGGTTTGCAAGGCTCAGGGGAGAAATCTTTTAGAATTTAAACTTGTCAACATGTATCATATTGCATTCTTTTCATTCATGAGTTTTCCTGACAAGGTTTTTCATATAAAGATTTTAATGAAGCAATATTAATACATGCACATATATCATATTTCTAGATATTCTCCATAAAGGTTTTTAAGGAAATATCAAAGTTATATACTCCTACAATGAGGCAATCATCAACATATGTTGACCATTTTTTCTCCTTATTTTTTACATTGGGTTCTTAAGGAGTTTAAACAATATATGCACAAATATTATTATTCCTATGTGCCATAGGGTTTTTAGAGGATTAATAAAAAAACCATTGATCTCAACATTGGATTCGACCAAGGGGGAAGTAGTACGAAACAACATTAGGGGTGATCTCATCCTGTGCAACCACACAAAGATGTTTCACCACTGGACACTCCTGCACAATGATAATTCAATATAAGGGCACTCCCATGCACGTTCTTTCCAAACGGACCAAAACTCACCCCTTTACCATGTATAAATGTAAAGAACTCAATCAATGAAAGAACGGTTACATTTTACATTCCATTTACAATCTTTTTCTTGAGTTCCTCTCAAACCATTTTGGACATCAGCGTGCTCTCTAAATACACAACTTTAACTACTATCTTTTGTTACAAAACTACTATTATTGTTCGATTTCCAACCTCGAATTCTGGAACTAGATACCTAGCACCCATGAACTCACCAAACTTGACGAAACACCACTTTGGCCCTATTGAAAGTGGTATCATACAATGGTTTTCTATTTTTAAAAATAACATACCCTTTTCGGTATCTAGAAAATCATAATTAATTTATTTAAATCAAAATATATGGAACTTGTACCAAATTTATCTTAAAAATATAGTGTATCCTTGGTACTCTATTTGAAGACATTTTGAACTTATGTATTCCTTTTTATTGCTCCAAATTAAAACCATAGATATAGAAACAAGTTCGTTCCAAAAATCTCCAAATAGAGCACAAAAGAAAGTTTATATTTGTAGAAAAAATATTTAGGACAAGTTTCGCTTTTTCTAATTAAAATAATTTTAACTGCGGTTTATTATTTTAAAAAACAGAAAATCATTGTTGAAACCACTTCAATATGCCCAGATGGTGTTTTGTCCGGTTTGGTAAGTTCAAGAGCCCTGTGTACCCAATTTCATAATTTATGGATAAAAATTAGATGATTGTGATAGTTTGAGGTTGTAAAAAGATTTTTTGGCTTTTCATAATGTAGGTGGATGACTTTTTAAAAACATCCTAAAGTAACATTAAATCTGTATTTAAATTATTGACTTATGCCATGATAAATAAAAACTAAATTAGTCCCTTCAAATTCATCTAAGTTAGTCGTCGATGCCATATGAAAAATATCCAAAGTAACTCCTAAATTCGAATCTGATTGTCCACCTTGACCATTTTTAAAATAAATTAAAATTTCTCCATAAACCTCTAAACTACCTTCCTGTCATTTCGAAAAAATATCCTAAAATTCTCATATACGTGCTTCAAATTAAATTGCTCACTTTTATCATTATTGAAGGACTATCTTAAGGTATACATTCATGGTGTGCATCACTATGTGGACAACGCATACATGTCGTGGTTTTTTCTTCTTGCAAATAGCAAAACCCATTGTGACACATTAAACTCACATCAGTGATTATTTTGTTGTAACCCATAGAAAACAGGTTGCGAGATCGACTTGGTAGCTGCATCTGGCAAGCTATCGAGTCGGTGACTGGCACAACAGCAAGTACATAGACCCGACTGGCACCAAGGCAAGTAAATACACCCTGAACGGAACAGGCGAGCAGGAGAGGTCAGGCCGAGTGTCCCACCCGCACCCCCAGTAAAAACTACTTCAGTCCACGTATCAGATATGCCTCTGACAAGAAATTTCGACATTTTAGTCAGATGAACACATTACAATCGGCAAAAGTGAAACCACGGTATGTTACGTGCTAACACCACCCAAGCTTCTATGACTGAATCGTCTCTTGTTTTGATTCGGCAGGTACAAGTCCTCGGATCTTCACATCATAATAGACCTCCTCCACCCTCCTCAAATCATACTTCATCCCTGCAAAGCAGTTAATGGATTACGAGGCCACACACCATCATGGCATAGCAGCCCATGAGCATAGCATGCAAATATAAGTTGCTAGATCAGGTCATGTTTAAAACTAAATAGCTTAAACACGTTGCTAGCAGATAAACTCACCATCAAATTTCTTGCGCAAGAAGTCATTGCGCAGGTTCAGCATTCTAAATGAAGCATGAAGATCGGTCAAGAAGCTCAAAACCTTCCTTGGACAGTCATAGTCTCCAGCAGTGACACGATTTACTACAAATCTAGGCTGCAAAAATTCATCACGAGGCCATTAATTCCATTCCATGGTTGACGAGAATTAAAACTTTTTCTACACAATCCACCCATAGAATAACTCGCACAATAAAGAATCCAGTATGAATGCAGGTGGTGTCATGTACAGTTCGTTGGCACCTGTGATGCACAGTTTTGCCTTCAACCAGAGTACACCAGAGACAGCAGACCAATCAAAGTTCCAATTTTTGGAAGTATAGACGTGTAGTATTTACTCATGACCCAAGTTCCAGTTTTATGGTATTTGAGTAATAGAAAGCTTCTTTTGAGTGCATATAAAAGATTATAGAAATAAAATAAATGTTTATATCTACCATAAAATTCACTAAATTTTTAAGTCCCACACAAAGAAACTATGGCAAGGAAGAGATGCTATATGTTTTGCTCATTTATCTGTTTCTGTGATGTCATAAAGCAACTAGGATGCATACTGTTCACTTGACTACGTAAACAAGAAAGTGGGTTGGACGTACTCAACAATGGGGTAGAATAAAAATGTGCTGGTCCTAAGCTCAAAAAAAAAATGCCAAATTCGTCTCAACAATCTCTACACGCTATCTTTGATCCCTAAACCCACTGGTTTTTTCTATCCAATCGTGTAAAATTCTATTATCATAATGGCAGAACAAATTAATTTAGTGTTTTTGGAGCGAAGTGAGCATATAAAATCGTGCAATTTCACATTTTTCATAGTAAAATCCTATAGAATGAATGGCTGAAAGCAGGAAATATAATCGACAACTTTTGTGAACACACTCAAGATAATTGATGGAGAATATAAGTTGGTGCCAACTAAATAGAAGCTCAGAGAATATATAGACCAGCCACATCACCAATCAAAGCATTTTAGTTCTTCAAAGGAGTCATTTCATCTAACAAAACTTTCTTTCCCTTACTATAGCTGAAATTTGCAAGCCTACACTTAATTAAATAGATTCGTTACTACCAATAAGACATTTGAAGTTGTGCACAAAATTAAAAAGGTGTCAAACACATTTAGACACCTTTTTCATTGCAGAGATAATCAGCTATCAGGCAACTATATGATTTACTAAAGCATCAGTATGCAAATTTTAATCATAACATGGACGTGTAGTTCACATCACATAATATGAGCTTGCACTTTTTCTTTCAAACCATCTACAACTCACCATAGGAACTGTATGATATGGCAGTTACACACATAGGCTATGAAGTTTTACATTCATTGCAGGATTGTACTTTATTAACATGAGTTATTAGCATGGGCATTGTGAAAACCAGTTGGGAAAAATTAAATCATTTTCAACATGAAAGTTACTTTATAAACCGCTACTTGATAAACATGGGGACCTCAGCCCAGCTTCTACTCCAATAAAGCTAGCAAAACCATAAAAAGAGAATATGGATCAACGCCACAAATAAGTTGCCTTCTTAGAGAAGATTCAGCTCTGGCCAAATTTATTCCTGGTCAAATCACTCAGATATATGGTTCCCACAATTATACTTGGTATAGTGACTAATGACTGTGGAGTGTAGAGGCAACATCTCTTAATTCAACTGAAACCCTAGGATTTTGTTCATGTTCTTCTTGTCACTTACAAGGAAATGTAACCAAGTGTTCTATGAGTTTGTTAAGACACATACACTATAGTCCTACAGCAAACAAAAAACAGACGGTTTTCAACATGGATCTGATTAGACAAATAATTGCAGTATTTTCTTGTCAAAGCATTTACAAATAAGGTTGACAACAAAATCCAGAGTGAAAATATGAAGCAATAAACACATAATACAGCTTAAATGGATATTAAAAGTGATTTTCCTTAGCAAGATAAATCAGTTATGAAACCATTGCATACAACATTTTAATTCCATAATCATGACAACTAGCCCAATTGAATGTAAAATGGAAAATCATGCAACAAAAACACACGAGTAGTTGGGTAGTGATACCATGACTTCATACTTCTACTGCACGATTGACAATGTTTAATTTAAAATGATTAATTTTGAATCCATAGGTCGAATTCACATAAACTAATCCTTTAGACTTATCTTACTAAATAAGATCTCTACAAGTACACATTAATTATGTATGTCTATAGTTCAAACTGAAGGCATATATTTAATGGTTTGTAACATAATTGGTTAGCCCTAAGATTATCTCTTCAAACTTCAAAGATGCAACCTAACAGGGACATATTGACCTTCTAACATCTTTATCACAGTGATATGTTCATCCTTGAGCTCATTGAACCATTTTTGTTGTTTCAAAATATCAAACCACAAGTATATAAGAAAAAGGAGCTATTTCCACAAAATAAAAGCGCAAGAACTATACTTTGCTTGAAGAGTCGATGAACTTACAAATTCATTGGACATGAAGCACAGTCCTGCAAAACAAGTGATGGCTGATGTAAGTGGCACAGCATATTTTAAAAATAATTACAAGGCATAGGTGTCACAAATCTACAAACAGAATGAGTTCAGGAGTGTTTGATGACACTGATAGTTCTCGTATTTCAAGCAATAAGTAACCGCCGGTAACATGCCCATATGCATCAGGATTAGCAGAAACTTTGAATCCAAAAAGAGATTTTAAGAACTCCTTCCATGCACAGTTCTTTTGCAAAACGCTCAACATGCCTATATGGAATATGCATCAGGACTAGCATCTATTTATCTATTTACAGATTATGAAAGCACAGAGATGAAAAAAAATAAGTAACATACAGACTTACAGAGACACTAACCTGTCAGATAGTCCTCAATATCAAGGCCAAATTCCGCAGAGGTCACTGCAAAGACCAGGAGAAAGGGCGAATTTAGACACAATGAGACGTTACAGTACCAAAATGCAACTACGGCAACAATTGACAGAACCCTGACATACACCCTAGCTTCTCCTGGGCCTCGGCATGCATGAGTAGACCACCAGTCTCCAGCCAGTGCATGAACCCGAGCATAGACACCACTACCTGTGTTTCGCTCCTCCAATCACCGTGGTACCTAAGACAGAACCCCACAAACACATGAGACATGACACATTTCCTTCCACAACCCAATTGCTAACAATCTGGAAACAGATGCGCCGATCTGAATGAAACATTTTACCTGTAGTACTCTCCTGGGCACTCTTTAAGGACATCCGCCAGCTGCGCGTACAGCCCCTTGATCACCTCCACCTGCGCCTTGGCCTTCCCGAGCACATCTGCGTGATAAGAGAAGAGGGTAAACGGTTCCACAGTAAGCGTTCGAGGTTAGGCGCGAAGAGGTGAAACCCTAGGAGAAGGGAAATGGGAGGGGGGGGGGGGGAGGGGACGGGAACCTGCGAGGGGCACGGGCTGGTGGACGAGGAGGAGCGCGGCGGTGGCGACGCGGGAGGCGGACTCGATCTCCGCGACGACGGCGCGGATGCGGTCGCGGAGGGTGGAGGACTCGTCAAGCTGCGAGCGGAAGGACTGGAACTGCGCGTCCATGACGGGAGAGGTCAACCGCGACGGGGGCTGGGAGTAGGGGGCGGCGGAGGCGTGAGGAGGCGCGGGAGAGCAGAAGCGGCGCAGAGGCGGCAGGAGGAGGGAGGCTCGGCGGGGAGGGAGGAGGGCGGCGGGAGGAGGCGAGAGGGAGGCGGCGGCGGCGGAACGGAGGCGAAGCGCGGCGGCGGAGGCGGTGGCTGCTGCAGCGGCCGGTCTCATTGCGGGAGTGGGGTTTTGGAGATGTTTTTTATGGCGGAGCCGGTGTAGCAGGAGAGGCAAGTCGGGCCGTGGACAAGACAACACGGCCAGATTTAGGCTACGCCGGGCTGGGCCGTCATGGAAAATACTAGCAACTACAGGCCTTACTCGGCCCAGCCTATCTGACCTGGTATTTCAGTGTTCTCTTACTAAAATCGTCCATTCTGTTCTCGCTAAACAAACTTTGGTACCAATATGCATGAACTCAGAGATTACTGAACTCCGGCTCAAAATGTAGCTCACTTCTAGTATTGAGTCAAGAGAAGATCGGGATATTAATAATGCAATGGCAAATTTTAGCGTACAAAAGAATGTGGACAAGGATTGTGGACATTTGAAATGGACAAGGATGGTGGCCCTAAATCTGTACATATCTGTTTTGCTCCACTACTAAGTGCAGCTTCCTACATCGGTTACAGCCTTCTTTCATGTATATATATACAAACGAACAAAAAAAATTCAACAGCAAAGTACAGTAAGAGAGAGCGCCTCGTTATCCTTTTGTCCATAAGAGGGCAACACCTGCGCAATGCACATATTTTGATTATAAAACTGGTTAAAATATGTAGTAGTAAGTAGTAACGTACATGGAAAGTAGAGAAAAGCAATGGCATGTGCACTTACATCTATTTCAACTTTAACAGACTAAGGAACGCAATAAGTCGGAAGAGCACACCATAAAGCATAATAATGGTGATGCAAAAATTAAAATCTCTGATGACATAACCGCCTTGGAGCAATGCTCCACATCTAGTGATCAGCCACACACCTGAATACCTGAAGGCAAGATGGTGTCAAGGCAAAATACGGAAAAGCTTGACATGCTTATACAAGTATAGAAGCATGAGTACATCTGGTTGAGTGAGATATTGTATAAGTATAAAAGTAATTTACTTTAATACTACATCCGGACTTATTTGTTTGACGCCAACCAGTTTAAATTGTACTATTTGACAACAATTCAAAACGAACGGAGGTAGTAATTTGTTTACTCTATACTAGAAACTCTAGCACCAGCTAGTTTCACAAAAGATGAATATTTATACAGTGCAAGACCGATAAATACTTTGAGAATTAGTTCGATAATTTCAGGACATGCAACAATGATGGTTAGAGTTAGATTACACTAAAATACAATGATGGTTAGTCAAATATAGGCTACAAGAACTGAAGTACAGAAACATTAGATCTTTTGACTAAATGAAGTGGTTCGCAGCTAGTTTCTTTCGATTGTTAGAATTATTACCTTTTTATTGTGCATGAATAACCAAGGAAATCATAAAAGTTCACCACATAAACAAGTTTGATTAATAACTCATTAAATAAGTTCTTTAACTACCAGATTACTGCTTATTAAACAAACAGAATACTCACTCTTTTGCTCCTGCAATAATGAAAGCTTCTAGAGCCCACTTCGGATAGCACAAATTCTTTAAAGCCCGTGGAAGGTCTGGTTTAGTGCCCACCAGGACCAGCACAACTGGTATTATTGCAGAAGACTACAAGAATATAGTTCATTAGCCACCTTCTATAGAATTATTTCCGTGACTAAAAAAATAGAAGATGGCCTACTTACCAACTGAGCTAACCCAAGCTCAAACCAAATAGCAAAAGTGTAGCCTATGCCGGTTACACAATAAATTAGTGCCAGCAAAACCAAATAATTGTCTCTAAGAGTCGACCGTGGGTTGTTGAAGAAATAAAATGTTGATAGAAAGATGATTGGCTTAACAGCAGTATTGAAATGATCAATAGTATCTCTTGCAAGAAAGTAAGCTAGAGAGCTCATGCCAGATTCTCTCTCCCTCCAGTATTGCAACTTTTCAGGTGAAAATGACCGCAATGCTGCAAGCTGGCATAACAGTGCTGCAAGAAGCACATTAGCGTTAGATAACTGTTGTTATGACGTGTTTATCTTACAGGGGAGAAAAAATTCCATTGTAGTTATAAACAAACGTTGAAAAAATAAAGTTATAGTTTTGCTTAAATTTTCTGTTGTTGGATATATAATTAAGATTTACGTCAGCCGTCAGGATTCCTGTTGTCAAACAGTGTACTGTCATAAAAGTGAGATTGGCTGTGATTTGTGTATTGCTAATTAATAAGTTATTGCAGCTAAGAGCCAAATAGCCACTGTCAGCTCATGAAATATACATATAATTCCTGTTTTCAGCGCATTGTAATGTGTGCTAGGAAAAAAGTCCACTTTTTGAACATAGCTAATCCATACTGAACAAATGTGTTGGCATGGTGCACATTGTAATACATATTTGGTAGCACCTGAAGTAAAGATGCAACAGGAGGATATACATTTTTTCATTTAAATTAATGAAGTGTAACTGCGATCATATATAATGAATGGTTAGACATGTGACAGAAGTTACTCACTCCGTCCCAAATTATAGTTAGGTTTCGAATAGATACATTCATTTTTCCATGAATGTGTTTTGTATATATGTCTAGAACTCTTTTTTTTTTTTGAAAGGTATATGTCTAGAACTCTAGATTCATCAACATTCATCCAAACAAGGACAGAATATGAAGAGGGCTAAAAGGAACTATAATTTGAGGAGGGAGCAACTTATATATACTAAAAACTTTTGGTAATTTTATAGCAGCCTTACTATATCTATTATAACTAAGCTATTTACAAGTAATTTCACAGCAGGACCGCCTTTTTTTTTGTTCATTTGTTAGTTCATGTAAATTTACTAATTTGGAAAGAGCAAAAGATGCTGACTTACAAACTGCCATTATGGTATATCCATAAGAAGCTGCACCAAAAGAATCATCTCGAACTCTAGCGATTGTCCCAATGCATATACCAGCAATACACAATATTAAGTAATCAACGGCCTGTTGTGTAGATTCACGCAGTCGTTGCTTTGCTACCCTGAAACATTTTGACAAAATAGTTACAGACTGATTCATACATCATTCAATAAATGTCAAAGAAAACAATTTACCTCCCCAAATAGTATCCATATTGTGCAAACACATGAGGTGTTTTCCTTTCCAGTAATTTATTTGATTGCCTCAGATTAGGGTGCACAGAATCCGTATTCTCTGACTGTTCTGCCAAAGACTGTTCGCTAGAAATGGACTGAAGAGTATGTAACCCACGAATTGTATTGATATCCTCAAGGTCCTTCTGCATATCATCTGGAACTTCATAACCATTATGCAGCATCCAAAGGAGTGGCAAGTATTTAGGAGTGACATTTCCCCTCATTTTTGTCTTTACTATTCCCTCTAAAATGTCAATGAAATGATCTGGAGGATTCTCACGGTCTGGCACCTTAATCCCCAAGCCTGTGAAGTACCTTTCTGCTTCACTTACAGGTCCATGATAAGCAATAAGGCCACCTCTTGCCAAAAGGACAAAGTCATCAAACATGTTGAACAAAATATAGCTGTGCAAAACATCAACAAGTGCCTCTTAGTGTCAATGAATTGAAAAAAAACGTAGAAAATATTATTGTAAGTTTTAAACTTAATGTGAAAAAGACTGATCAGCCCTTTTCGGATTGCCAATCACAATTTTTTAGTACTACAGTGCATGTGGATGGATTTCTTTCACAAGGTTTTAACACCAAAACATAGGTGGTCTCAGACAAGGAATGCAAAGCTTTCAGGCCCATTGAGTGATGGATTTACAGATGTTCATTATAAAACTTGTAAGCGAGCAGAGTCAATTTCAGCTGAAGATAGGGAAGAATATCAATTCATACTGAAAGGAGATAATTTGATTGTTAAATGATTGCAAGATACCTTGGTTGGTGAATCACTGCACAAACATTTACACCCTCACGTGCTTCATGTCGAAGAGCCCTTAGAAGTAGCTGAGATGAAGCACTGTCTAAGCCTGTAGTTGGCTCGTCTAATATCAGTAGACTTGGTTCCATAACCATTTCAATCCCGACGTTTACACGCTTCCTTTGTCCTCCGGAAATACCCCGCTTCTCTACTGTACCAACAAGGGAATTTCTGATTTCTTGAAGTCCTAATGATTCAATAACCCGTTCAAGGACTCGGACCTTATCAGATCTTGACATGCCATTGCTTAACCTATTCCACAAAACAATACTGATTGTTATAATAAATCATTTCCTTTATGAAGATACAAAGAGACACACCATGAAAAGGGTTACTTGGATCAATTACATTGCATTCTTTATACTTACATAGTAAACACAAGATTATTCATGTCAGTGCCTAGGCACATAATAGATTAAAGCTAAGTAGATAACCCTACTTTATGTATCTGAACTCTGAAGACAGGAAATGGGGAAATGAAATTCAAATATTAATCATAAACCTTCTTCCAAAATCAGATTATTATATATCTAAAAACAAATAAGCATTATGTTTAGTACATTGTATGGAGTAGCCATGACAAATAATACTATTATATATAGCGCGCGCATGAAATGCTATTTCATTATTATGTATAGCACGTTAAAATTAAACATTGAAAGCTAAAAACTTCCATGCAGGAAACAAGTAATTAAAAGTAGAAGTTGTCATATTGGCATGGCAAAATTAATAAGTTCGTGTTTGGCAAAGGCATGCACTAAAACAGTTTAGTGGAAGACAAAAAATAATAGACTTGGAAAGCAATGAAACTTTGTGCTTTGAGATGTATCAAATACCTGCAACATGCACTAAACCACAGATTTTCCTCAACAGTCAAGTTCCTGTGGACAATGTCATCTTGTGGCACAAAACCGATGATCTTCTTATATGACTGCATTGATCCAGGCATCCCATTTATAAGGACTATCCCATCCTTCTTATACCCTGACGTTTTACCTAATACAGCATTGAGAAAAGTAGTCTTTCCTGCTCCAGATGGGCCCATGATAGCTGTTACCCTACCTGGTGAGAGTTTTCCTGTAACACATTGCAGAAGTTTCTTTTTTCCAATCGACAGAGTTAGACCTCTGAAAGCCACTTCAAGCATTGGCCTTCGTGTCCTATCTTCAGTAGCTAGAGAGACAACCTCAGAGAATGTTAACTTATCATTTGTCTTTATAGATCTATCAGTATCAATCTTATTATATCCACGCCCGAACCTTTCGGTATGAACTTGAGTTAGGTTTTCGTGAATTTTGGATTCGTTAGCATAAATTTCAAGACGATTTAATCCTCCATCAGATGATGCAGCTGATTGCTCAGGTGTATTGTAAGACTTGGCCATTCCTACCTCATGCCTTAGTACAATTTCTTTTGCTAATTTCCATCTTTCGCGTGCTGCAACTGATTTATTTGCCTTTGTTGCAGCCCTTTTACGAGATCTAGATGACATTTTTACTTGAATTTTAATGAATAGGCCAGAACAGTTGTACACCAGTACCAAAAGAACACTCAAGATAGCCTGCAAAGAAGATCGAAAGTATAAAATGAGTTTCATAAAATTCATAATTAAATAGGTCAACATCTTTGGCAACAAATTAGAAAATATACAATGATATATTACATATATGAGCATAACACTGAAAAATAAGTCATTTTCAACAAGAGAATATTTTTATGAATCAAAACAGTACCAACTAGTATGCAATACTTTGCAATAAAATGTTGCTAGAAAATACTCCTCGATAAGGCAAGAAAAATTGTAATGTTGGAGACCTTAGGCATTAATTACAAGTCTAATCAGAAAAATATTGTGGGTTACGGGAGTATGAGTTAGTGATGTAACAGAACATTGCTAAGAAAATATTTCTCAGAAAGAGAAGAAGATTCAGAAATAAAATCAATTTGCATTTTACCAAAATTTCAATGATGACTGTAGTATAGAACAACACTTCCCAAGATGGGATTTGTTGAAACAGTGTCCCAGTGAGAGTATATGTTTTCAACCACCACTTTTGCACATTGGGATTCAGGGTGCACAGATCAATTTTGAAGAGACAAAAAATACAGCACTCAAAGACGAGATGAGAATGGAAGTTTGGTCAGATCTGATACTTACAATAAATATAAGGCCATATAAAGTCAAATTTTCTTTTATGGCATTATCCTTGCAAGTGTTTTTCCAAAAGCACTCTGCAAATTAATGTGCTGTTACTAACAATCCATAACCATATATTAGCTGATGGAAACTGTAAACCCATGCAGTTTGCATGAAGTATTGCAACATCATTTTCTATTACGTGAATCTTTGGCATAACTGATGTCTGAAATATATACTGTTTAATAAAAAATGCAGTTTAAACTACATAAGTGGTGTGACTTTTACATTTAGCAGCCACTGCAAACCAGCGGTTAGGGTTTTAGGTACTCACTCTGCTCTAGAAGTAACATTTAAATGTTTGAATCATAAAAGAAACTTCATAAATCATAAGTTGGAACAAAGGAAACCAGTCACTAGGCAACTGATAGTTTAATTTGTTGCTTCTCAATGAATATTATTCATAAAAACAAGATATGCATACTCTTTTCGTCAGTGGAACCTTTGCGGCAGTAGTATCTGAAGAATACAAAGTTACAAATAACAATCAGCAACTGAACAACATATATCACAATAAATTGTGGATGATGGCGTATGAAAAGAGACAGTACCCATCACTGCAGTTGTGTTTTTGTGTTGTAGTTGGACAATAGTGGCCTGGAGGGCAGAAGACATCATTAGTTGTAACAATATCAGCCCAAGAATCTGCGGTGCCACATGTAGGGTTCGCTCCTGGAGTTACTTGGTAAAAATACCTGGTATATTTTCGTAAAGAAAGAAAGAAAAGTAAATTCAAGTGCTGAGCATAAATTATGAAGAATATTAAATGGTAAAGAAAGTGTTGAAAATGAAAAATCATCTTACGGATCGCAAAGGCCAGTGTTTTCATTCAATGTCCCTAGAGGACAATAAGCACCCAAAGGACAAGCTGAAAAAAGTTGAGAGCAAATTTGAAGCGGGTAAGCAGAAATAACCATGGATGCCAAAAAAAAACAAGGAGGAGCAATTAATTACAGAACGAAGCATAAACTGGAGAGATGGAACATGTTCGCAATTTATTTTGTCACATATACTCTAAACTAAAAGGTTTTCCTCATTATCTTAAAAATGCATCAAAACAAACAAAGGACTTGCTTTTTGCATATTACAACTTTCCTCAAGAGTATTTGAACAGCATTCGAAACCATAGGGCCTCCCATATATAATTACATCGGTTTCATGAAAAATAGGTAGTATGATTGACAGGGATTGCTCGAATAAAACTTACGTATCATGCAGGTCAGGCCACGGGGGCAGAAGAAACCAGGACAACATGGCCTGCACCTCGCTGCTCTTGGTGGAATCGACTCGCCAGATGAGTTGCTAGGTACCACATCGGTCATGCAAGCCCAGCCAGGCTGGCACCCGAGTGCCCACGAGTTCTGGTTGCAGTTCGGACTTATCCTGGGGTTACTGCGACTGCTAGTGCTAGCCAGGCTTTTGATGTATAACTCTATTTCAGGTTTCCCACATAGCATCGCGACCATTTCCCCTGCACAGATAGCAACTTTTATGAAATGTTCATGAAAATTTTGCTTTAAGAATTCTAATGCACAAGACAGTAGCTTAATTCAGCATGCGATGAAAATATTCCACTATTTTGTTGGATGTTAGGCATGTTTTTATTGAAACAGCATGGGTAATAGTAAAAGAAGGAAATGATAGTGCTCCTGTTGAGAAAGGGCAGAACCTTCCATCTGGTTTTGAAGAAAGCTAAGTAGTGGCATATCCTGCTCATCAGTATAAACAAGAGGGTAGTCCAAAACCAACCACGTACATTTCCTAACCACCAAATTCCCCTCCAGGTCTCAGCCGCAGAATGAAGAAAAACAAATCCTGCAAAGCATTTGGCCGGGAAATTCGTATTCTATGAATCCAAATATCTGCTAGTTTCACGAACTCCTGATTGGGCGAGCCGCGCAGCAGAATCAAGGGTTTGTTAACAACAGGACATTTTAGCAAAGCGGCCTATATTGCGGTGTTAACCGGAGGGGAGGGATTGGCAGTTCGGAATAGTTCGGGTTCGAGCATACCGCAGCATGCGAGGAATGTCCATGGTCCAGATCACGGAACCGCACGGCGCGGCCGGAGACGCACGGGGCGACGGCGCCGCCGCCCTCGGGTGGGACCTGCCGGCCTCCGGCGGCGCGCGGTTGCAGCGAGAGAAGTTGGAGAGTCATTTACTCATTTTCGGTCGCTCAGGTCGGTCCCACTTGCCAGTGATCCATCTGAGCCAAGCGCTCGACCCACCCGGGCGGGTTCGTTCCAGTGATCCAACTGTGGGCCTGTGGCTACGCGCGTGTATTACTAGACTGAATCCAACGGTATATCCATTTTAAAGATTTTTTTATTCTTTGGTATTGTTTGACGATATAGATACAATGAAGTTTAAAATGAGAGATGGATATAACCTTATGAGTCGTTTGGATTGATGGCTAAGATGTTTCACCTCAAATTAGGCGTGACACAACGTATTTAAATAGTTGTTTGGTTTTTTTGTCTAAAATAATGCATGTCACCTGTTACAGTGCAGTTTATTTTTATTTGCCTCAAGTTCAAAGCTAAATTTTGACACTTCAAGTTAGTTATTGCCAGAGATAAAGGTAAAATACCTTAGGCATAAATCCAAATAACCCTCGGCGTGTAAGGCGTGGTTGTGCGATATGTTTCGTTTCAATGCTTTTCCTCTCATCTCGTCTATGTGTTGTCTATATGGTACATGCAAATGTTTGCCATAGCCATTTTCACTTGAGCTGCAATGCTACTAACTAAGACGTGGAAATTAAAACAAAGGACGCCGAACGCTTCAAGTGCAATTTTTATACCATAAATATACAACCAATTAATTTGCAATTCTCTTCAAAAGTTCAGTTTCACATAGCTCTCTATGAATTCACCTACAAGCTGAACCTCTGATAATCGTGACTTTAAAACCCTCTAATAACTCCCCCGTCTGATAATTCAAAAAACTACACACCTGAGTCCTGACTATCCTATTCAGGAAACGTGATCGAGCTGCTTATAATCTATTCTGGACCATATGGATGGATTATAGGAATGTGTTGCTCTTTTTCAATGTAATTATCCATCGCAAGTTATTCTTTTGGGAGAATTGATTCCAAGCTAGGGTGAAGGTGATTCAGTAGTTATTCTATAAGGATAAACTATATCTTCAAAGTGAACAAGGAGAACTTAAATTTTTCTAAAGTCTTCCGGTGTTTTTTTTTTCAGGGAAGCACTCCATGTTTTGTGAGTGATTTTTTCGAAAGTGCAATTTCACAGAGCTCTCTACGAATTCACCTACAAGCTGCTTTGGAACCTCCGCCGATAGTGACTCTAAACTCTCTAATAACTCCCCTCGTGTGATAATTCAAAAACTGCGCACATCCTGTTTGGTGAGGAAAAAGACATGCAATGTGATATCGAACCATTTATAAGGTCAAAAGCTCACCCGTCCACCACCACCACCTCCACCTATATTTCAAACTTCGCTTTCGTACACACCTACGATGTTACGCATATTGACGGCTGTTGATATCAGCCTAATTAGTTCATCCGAACGTGTGTACCTTTGGTCTCCTCCATGCAGTCGGATGCGAAGGTGATGTCCGAGTCGAGGTTGAACGTCTGGTTCAAATCCTTTTCCCTGCTCATCATCAAGCGGCAAAATGAACAAGAAGCACTCTCCAAAACCAGTTTCGGTTGGCGGACTCGCAGTCACAGATGGATGCCACCACCGATCGAATAATCGAATTGGAGGAGGAAGAAAACGACGATCGGATGGGAATGGGAGTGGGGCAGGAAACATACACGTCGGCCATGCAGAAGCCGTACTTGTTCTGCAGCTCGGCGTTGAGCTGCTGGGTGAGGCGCTGGAGCTCGCCCCGGTAGCCCTGCGACACGGCCGGCAGCGGCGGCGCGCCGTCGAGCACCTGCGCCAGCGGCGGCGGCGCGCGGTCCAGCACCTGCGCCAGCGGCGGCGGCGCGAGGTCCAGCGCGCTGGGAGCCGGCGGCTGGCATCGCGCCGCGCGGGGCAGCGCCAGGAGCAGCAGCAGCAGCAGCGCGGCGGCGGCGGCCGAGGAGGGGAGCGGAGCGCGCATGGCGGCAGCAGCTAGAGCTACGACGACCTTAGCCGGTGGCCGCGACGGGCACGGTCAGCAGCCAATCGATCATGTCTACGGAACGGGGAGGACGGAGGAGGGAGAAATGGAATTGGTGTGCAGCGTGCGCAGCAGCCGGACCGTTTCTAATCTTTTGCCGCCGCGACGTGTTCGTGATGATTACGCAGTGCGAAGACCAGGCCTCCGTCGGACGCGGTCAGGGGGGAGCCGAGCACCGGTAGGTGGATGGAGCGCCCCCCTGGACACGCGAAATTTCGCACCCTCGTCCGCTCCACTGCAGCCGCCAGGAGGATTCAGGAGATCACGGGAATGGCTACAGTACTCCGTATATTTATTATTAGTATTTCGCCTACACAAACCGCGAGACGGCGAGAGTATGTACTCCGTATATTTTGGAATTTCGTGGTAATTAATACTAGTATACTCCTACTCCTATATGTGAACATATATATATATATATATAGTTTTCTTTAAGAAACATAGTAAGGCTATCCGCACTTACGTAACTCTAAATTTCAACCCTATATAAAAGATTCCATCTTGATCAGCGAGATTCTCTGTCCTATTACACAATCTTCCACAGTCACATTTATCATATATTTCTACTCTATATCAAATACTACATATTTTATTATTTTTTCTTTCTCTCTACAATTCCAACCCAACCACCTCACCTGTTCCCGCCGGGCGGTGCAGCTGGCGCTGCTTCCTGCTGCTGCCTCCGCCTGCGTGCTGGGTGCGCTGCTACTGCTACGTGCTGCTGGCGCTGCATGGCTTTGCATGGCCTTGGATGCGCTAGTCACGGTGCGCTACTGCTGCTGGCACCGTGGGACGCTCTGATAGTGGCTTTGCATGGCGTGCTGGTGCCTGGTGCTGCTGCCACAATAGTCCAAACATGCAAGCATTTTGTGCATTGGCCAAGGCTGGGCAAAGCATGCTGCTTTTGGACAAAGCTGGTTCCTGTGTGTTCACGAGTGTTGGATGATATTGCTTGCTTCCTGCTGATCGGTGGGCGCCTACATATTGAAGCCCAAGCTTGCTGGCAGATCAGAGCACCACCGCTTCGTATCTGTTTCCAAAGAACACGCTCCATCGTAGCTTTTTCCATGGCCAGCTACCAGAGCTCGTTTACAAGGTATTGGATGCTGGAGGAGGAAGACGACGACATTTTCCACTTAGCTGACGATGATGAAGCTGAGCTTGCCACGTACAATCATCTCGTGCAATGCGAGAGTTCTCGATGTCGGCGACCGTCGAATGCGCCACCGAAGCCAATACGTCCAAGAAACGAAGGTGATCTAGATGGCCATAAAAGGATTCGGGCTGACTATTTCGCTGATCATCCTGTGTATAATGACCGGCAATTCCGAGAAAGGTACACCGCTGATGCCAAATGACGTGCATTATTATTTATTCGCTCAAGTTCATTAAATATTATTTCCTTCGTGTGCATGTTTCGCATGTGGAGGCATATGGTCCTGCGCATTAAAGAGGCTGTTGAAGCTCATAATCCCATGTACTTCACAAGGAAACATGATTGCTGTGGGAAGGAGGAATTGTCTGCACTTCAAAAGTGTGTTGCCGCTCTTCGGATTCTGGCATATGGCTTGCCTGCGAACGCCGTCGACGAGTACGTGCGTATAGGTGAGTCGACGGCTAGGCAAGCTTTGGAATATTTCTGTCGAGGTATCATAGAAGTGTACGGGGCATATTACCTGAGGGCCCCCAACGTGGCCGATGTAGCAAGGCTCTTAGCGGAGGGTGAGGAACGGGGATTTCCGAGGATGCTAGGTAGCATTGACTGTATGCACTGGGAGTGGCAGAAGTGCCCAACTGCATGGAGTGGCATGTTTACCGGCCGGGGAAAGCATCCATCTATGATTCTAGAAGCGGTAGCATCGTATGACTTGTGGATATGGCATGCTTTCTTTGGGATGCCTGGTAGTAACAATGACATTAACATGCTTCAAAGATCCCCTGTTTTCTCTTCTTACCTAAGGGGCCAATCAACTCCGGTAGAGTCTGAGGTAAATGGTCGTACGTACAACATGGGTTATTATCTAGCTAATGGCATCTACCTCGAGTGGCCTGCCTTTGTCAAGAGCATCCGTCATCCCATGGATTCAAAGACACAACGCTTCAGCCAATAGCAGGAAAGTGCACGCAAGGACATAGAGCGGGCGTTCGGAGTGCTCAGGGCTCGTTTTGCTATTGTCCGAGGGCCTGCTTACGGTTGGAAAATTGAACAGCTCAAGGACATAATGATATGTTGTATCATCCTGCACAACATGATAGTGGAGGATGAAGGTGTGCAAGCAACGAACACTAATTTCCAAGACATTGGTTACATCCCACCGGTGTACCAGAACAATCTAGATAGAGAGGCATTTGTTGCCAGACACCACATGCTTAAAAACTGGAATGAACATTTACAGTTGCAACGTGATCTCATCGAGCACCAATGGATGAGGCTAGGCTCCAATAATGTGTAGTTCATTCGTCTAGTGTTGTGTGTGCCTGTGTACTTGTAGTAATGTTCTACTGTATTCCTAAATAAATCATGCACCCGAATCTTAGTGCCGTAGTAGCTGCTGCCTGCATGTATGTTAGTTGTCTTTTGTTCGTGCAAGCTAGTTACTTTAGTTACTTTGACTTAGATATACTCCAGTATTCTGTTGCTCCAGATATACTTCAGCAAGTACATTGATCGAGATGAAAATGAACAACATGAATTAGCAAAGAAAAATTGTCCTCACAATTACAACATAAATCATGTCATCACAAATACAACATAAATGGCCGAACGAATAGTATCCTCACCGAAAGAAAAATGTTCTCACCGAAGGGAAAATGTTCTGACAACTACAACATAAATGACCATACAGAAGTTCAACATCAATGATCAACATCATTTGGAAAGTAAGTACACCTCAAACACACAGCATACAAGCATATAGCAAGCTTAGGTCCCTGCCTCCTCTGGCGCCTAGCTGCAATTTTTTCCATTATGTCCTGCTGCAAAGTTTCATAATACAATCGCTGCTAGGGTGTGCATTCGTCCAAATTCAGGGCTAGAATCCTCTCATCCTCCTGTTTCTCCTCCCTTTGCCTTGCCATATCATGTTTCTCTCGCATTATTTTGACTTTCTCCTTCTCGATATCTATCATGCACTGATTGTGTTGTAATGTTTCCTGGTACCGTTTCTCATCTATGACAGCAAGCTGCTCGAATCTCTGATCTTTGCGCACGGCCTCTTCTTGCATCATAGATATCCTCTGCATTGATAGGTCTTGCATCTTGGAAGCGTAATCTGAAGATGACGTATCACTCGATTTACCCTTTTTGTTTGCAGCTTTAGCTCTATCTCTCCCAATTGGCCTCTTACCAGTACGCTTGTCTGCATCAATGGTCACCCTGTTGGAGTCCAAGCTTGTGTCACCTTCTATGCCGGCGGCTTTTGTTGGCTCACACCACTTCGGCTCATCCTTCATAACGTCCCAACAATGCATGTAACCAAAGGCATGACCTTCTACATCCACAAAATTGGAGGCGGCAAGCGATGTCTGCAATGAACAAAACATATTATATTAGTGCGGTTTAGCAGTAACAGTGAAAGAACACACTTGCTGATCTAAAGGAAGGAACAAACCTTATCAGCATCCGACATACCGCTGGGATTCAGTCGAAGGGCTTCTGCGTAGTAATCTGAAAAGGTGGAAACCTGAGGCTTGATTGCATTGTTCCAACGGCTTTGCAGTGATCTGAGGGTTCTTTCTAGGTGCTGTCCCCTCCGATAATTGTATCGTTCCACCACCCTCTTCCAGAAGCTTTCACCCTTTTGGCCGTTACCTATGACAGGATCACAACTTATTTCCAACCATGCCTTTACCAGGCACACATCTTCTTGTGGGTTGAAGTTGGATAACTTTGTGCTTCCCCGCTTCTCAATTGAAGGTACAAATTCATGTACAGGAATTACTTCTACCTCATCTTGCTCACCAACTGTTGGCGGGACTGTGTTCTCAACTGTTGCCATACTAGGTGGATACATCCCACCTTCCAGTGGGGGCTGCTAGTATGGTTGTGGATACCAGGCAGCAGGAGGAACTGCCATAGAACCTTGATAATTCATCATGTATGGGTTCCAGCCTGGTGGAGTGAGGCGTACGTATGCACCTAGATAGTAACCTATTGGTGGAGGTGAACGCTCTGAGCCATCACCCCTGCTGCAGTAGCTGCCATCCATCCTGTGCAGGAGAAAATAAATTGGTTTCAGTACAGGGAGAACGAAACAAATGGTAAAATAAATGGGATAGCACAAGTAAACACGTATGACTAGTAATATAACCAGTAGCAAATGAGCCAAACAACCAGAGAATAATATGTGCATTCGATTTACAATGCACAGCTACTGTCAGTTCCTGGAATAATTCTGCTTTAATGCAATGATTGGCCACAAGTGTTTTATTTCACAGAAACTTATGAGGAAATGAGGTCAAACATTAGTTAAACCTATACAACGACAACTAATTACACAAACATGGCATACAAAAAGCAAACAAGTAATGCATGGTATTTATATCCTACAAGTCCAAGCCTTCATACAAGTTGAACCTCTCTGATGGCAGACACAGTAGTGTCGACGCCGCCAACCAGAGAATGGAGAGCATGGGATAAACCAGATCATCGTGGAAACTGACTCACTGCTGCTAGTGGAAGGCCTTGGATCAAGCACCCTGCAGTGGTGTGCCGAAGGAGATCAAGGAGCCTTGCCGCCTGCATTTTATTTCAGTAGAAGTGTGCCATGCACCTAGATCGTGTAATAGGTGTGCTCATGAATTAGCCAAGTTGGGGGTGGGTAGGGATCCGGATCAATCATCTGTATGGTGCGATCCATTCCCAGAACCTGTGTCTGTTCTTGTACTTGGTGATCTTTGTGATCATACTACTGAATAAAGCTACGTTACTTGAGGCTCAAAAAAAAGCCAATCAATGGTATGACACTGAACAAGTAACCCACTAAATCACAGGTTGTATTGAATCGATGAATTGGAAGCTACATGTGCATTGTTTTGACGAATCACAAAGTCTCAATACCTCAATCGTTGCCGTGGACGTCTAGAACGTGCGGTGGAACTCTCCTCCGATGATGCCTCTGCCTCCTGCTTCGCACCACCACCTGGTTGCCGTGGCCCGCTCTTGCCGGTCCCCTCTCCACTCGCCTTCCTTCTCCGCACAGATCCTCCTTCTTCCTCACATCCACCACCCCCTAAACCTCCGGAACTGGGAGGACCATGCACCTTCTCCAGCTTGACGCGTCGCCGCTACCAAGGGCAGCAGAGGCAGGACGGGGGACTGGGGGAGACTACAGGCCTCCGCGTCTCCCTCTGCCGCCTCGCCCACTGCAGGCTCCGCGTCGCCCGCGCTGGCGGCCGCGGCGTCAAGCAGATCGGGCTAGGGCGCCGTCTTCCGCGTCGCCCGCAGCTGCCTCCGCCTCGCCCCGCAGCACCCTCCGCCTCGTCCGCCGTGGGCTCCGCGTCGCCCGTGGCCGTGGGTGCGGTGTGCAGCAGATCCAGCCCGGGCGCCCTCTTCCGCGTCGCTCGCAGCCTCTGCCTCGCCCGCTGCAGGCTCCGCGTCGCCCGCGCCCGCGGCGTGCAGCAGATCCCCCCGGGCTCCCTCTTCCACGTCGCCGGCAGTAGCCTCCGCCTCGCCCGCTGCAGCCTCAACGTCACCCGCGGCGGTGGTGGCGGTGTGCACCAGATCCCCACCGGCCGCCCTCTTCGGCGTCGCCCTCTGCTGCCTCGCCCGCAGCAACCTCCGCGGCGACCGCAAGAGCCTCCGCTTCGCCCGCTGCAGCCTCCGCGTCGCCCGCGGCGGCGTGCTGCTGATCTGCACCGGCTGGCCTCCCCCGCCTCGCCCAAACCGGCCTCCGCGTCGGCCGCTCCCGCATCCACTGCGTGCACCAGATCCGCGGCGGAGGGTTCATCCACGGCCGCCTCCCGCTACGGAGCCATTCCGTTCCAAGGCGCGCCGACCGTGGTGGTTTGCTACGAGGAGATGAGAGAGACTTTCGAGTTGGGACTGGATGAACCTTGTATTTGGGGTTGGCAGCGCTCGCGGGGAGGTTTAGGGGAGGTGTAGGGTACACCGCTGCAGAGCTTTTCAGCTGTATCCTCGACTGGATATTTTTACCGTTGCGTTTCGGGCGTCCGAGTGCGGATAGCCTAATACTATTATGTCCTTGGTTTGGAATCTACTACTGCAACTGTAACAAGTCCTTGCTGCACGTGTGTGTTTCATCGGTATTCGCGTCCCAGGTTGGATTGCCCATATGGGTTATTTATGGTACAAAATAACACTGTAGCAGCCCCATCGTAGCACAAGAGTTAGCATGTCAGCAGCTCCATTAATCACACTATGAGTTGACATTAGCCTACTTTAACTTATTTCTTGGGACTAATGTTTAACCCAAGAGTTTGCAAAAGTTTAGCCCTTCGTTAGCTATCCTGTTTGATACAAATGAACTAAAATTTAGTGGCTGAACCTTCGCCCTATGTATTCAAACATGTTAGAAAAGATATTTGATAAAATAAATTTTAATTGTAACAGTCCGACTTATTATAATGTCAGCCTCAACGATTTGGTACCTATTACAGTTTTTTGGTATTCTCTATTTTTAAACCGTACGACTCTTAATTTTTCTAACCATTATAAAACTTGTGTTGAGAAACGACTGCATGTATTCTGGGTATTTTCATGCCCCTGAATCGTCCATTTTTATCTGAAAAAAATCTACTATTTTTTCAGCCAATTACAATGTGACATGTCACAACTAATAACAAACATCTTTTATCCAAAATTGTGCGAGCAAGTGGAGACCGAGAAGTGAATAAATCTGTTGGTTGGCATGTGAGACGTTTCCATCCAAAAATGTGCGGGCAAGAGGGGACAATAACTGAATGAGAAAAAAAAGGCTTGAATCGACTACACCAATGACCGCATTACTTCATGTCCTCGTCACGTGTCTTTCTTTTTTTTTTTAAAAAAAGTCAAGTTGTGAGCTCTTGCTGAGTTCAACTTGTATCAACGGAAAGGCAGATAATATAGTTGCACTGTTGCATTCTACCGATGCGTTTTGGGCCGAGTGAGCAGGAAAAATGAATGGACCGCATCGTTGCATTCTAACTGTACGTTATGGCTCGACTGAACAACATATAAAAAATGAACGGGCCGTGGGAACAAACAAAATAAGCCCACAACATATCTGCCAGCTGAAAAAATAGCAGACACCCTCTCAATACACAAGTGATCTGACAACCAAACCTTGTGTGGGTGGCAAGTGCCGGTTGTTACCAGGATTCGAGTCTTCGACTTAACGTTGGTGTGTCTAAATTATTGTGTGTTGCCATGAATTACCCTTAACACATGCAACGATAGGAGAGTAACTCTAGAGGTTAGGTTAAAATATGTTTGGAACGCAGGAATTTTAAAAAAACAACTTAATTTTATGGAAAACAAACGTAAAAATGGAGAAAAATCCCCGCGTTAACGTGCAGCCGGTGCTAAAGCATTGAGGCTCGCGGCGCCAGCCAGCGAACGGACAAGCAGTCACCGTGTCTCCCGGACGGGGGCACACAATACGTGACTAATATAGTACGTAGTATTTTATGCTCTATTATTATAGAGAAGAGCCCGATAAGAATCCTCAATAAGCTAATAATAGAACATATCATTTGTTAACTGCAAATCCCTGTTGGGCGTCCCGTCCCTTGCTATTGCTGATACTCATTCAGATCCCCTGGACAAGAATGCAGAAATGTTGACGCTTGAGCTGAAAGATTAGTTTTCCGGGGGGCAGGGCCTAGTAGCTCATGTGCGTCGAAATCCAACGGGCCGGGGATCCTCGCCGACTGCGTGGCACATAGCCTGTGTCCGTGGTGACTGGTGAGACTAGAGCGGGTGTGCTACTGTGCTGACCAAAGTTTAGAGAATACACTATTCCACTCCTACAGCAAGCAACGCAGACGCGCAAAAAAAAAAAAAAAAACTTTGACGACCGTGGCTTTCCCATTTTTTTCCACGATGGAATCGGAATTGGGAGGCAGCAGGGAGTAGTATATATAAATAACCCGAGTTTGCGATAACAAAATACAGGTCTCGATTCTCTATTCCTCTGGTTGGTTGCAGTCTCATCTTGCAAGAAAGGAGACAAATTGGAGGGAATAGATCAGAGTCAACAAAAAACACCAGCAACGCAGCACCAAGTAGACAGTAGCACATTTTTTAAAAAAAAAAACAAGTATACAAATTAAGGTCCTCGAGCGAGACAGAGAGACAACGAAGATGGATAACTAGTGTTTGACTTTGCTGATGGCGGGCCAGTCATGTCGTTAGGCTGTCTCTAATAGCATTCCACGTTCTTCTTTCTTAAATCCCACCTTACCCTGTATGTTACATCTTACAGTGCAAAACAGCGTAAAACAATGCTGAAACAATGTTTTGAAAAAAAAGATAATTATTTACAGTACAAAACAGTGTAAAACATTGCTGAAACAATATATTGAAAACAGTTTTACTAAACAATGTTTTGAAAAAAAAATAATTATTTATAGTACAAAACAGTATAAAACATTGCTGAAACAATGTATTGAAAACAGCCTTACTCCTGATAGGTCAGAGGTCAGAGCCGGGTATACATTCAGACAAAGCTGCGGCCTCCGTCTCCGCTCCGTGCATGCACCAGGGTCCGGCCGCCCTGGCTGCCCGAAATACAAAAAAATGTAGACTCCGTACTGTACAACATGGCAGAGTAGAATATAAATCGAAGAATCTGGCTATAGGAGTACTGTGTATATAGTTTAGTTCGCGATAATTATAGGTGCTACTGTTTCCAGTTTATAAATTATTAATTAATTCCTACAAACGCACTGAAGCTACCCTAAAAGAAAAGAACACTTCTCCTTGCCCACAGCGACTATTCAATATTCATGGACGAGAGAGCCGATGCTCGCAAGCTTCGTCAATAAACAAGCGGCAGCCAATTCCATGTTCACATGTCGGTTTTCTTAGTTTACGTCAAAATTTCAAAGAAAGAGCATTTTCAAGAACAGGTTAGCGCGCGGCGCTTCCGGCCGCCACGCCACACCGCCTCCTTGCCCCCGCCACCGCCTTCCGTCCGCCGTCCGGCTCCACCGCAAATCCGGTTTCTTCGCCGCCGGCGCCTGCCTCCGTCGCTGTCCTTCGCGCTGCCGCTAGCTAACCAAGGTGAAAATGCGTCGCCGCCTCCTCGTCGTCCCCTCCACCGGCACCGCCCAACTGCTTTTCTCCGCCTCCAGCAGCCGGCGGATACCGTCGTCTCCAGCCACCACCACCGCCGGGCCGGCAGCCTCCCCCGACCCTCCCTCTAGGTCTGGCGGCGGTAGCCCCTCCCCAGAAACCCCGGCCCGAACCCTAACCCTAGCCTCGCCGGGGGTCACGCGTTCGGCGCGAAGGGGAGGGGTCGTGGCTTAGCATTTCTGCATTCTAAGCATGCTGCGTGTTGCCAATCCGGCCCAACACAATTCTTACCCCGCGCGCAATACCTGAGCTCTGCCACAAGTAACTCAACTCCCATCACCCATGCTGTGAAATTGTTGCATTGGTTGCTCCCTGTAACGAAGAGTCTAGAGATAGTTGGTAAGACATTTTGTTGCTCACATCAATTTCTCACCACTATAAATCAATCAAAGACCACAACATTGTAATCCACTGATTCGTCACCTCTGCTTGTAGTGTTTGGAGAGAGATCGAGGAGAAGTTTACAGTGGACTGGATGGGGAAGTTCAGTGCAATGCAAGTCGTGTAGCCATCGTCGTGCCCACGCCACCTCCGTCTCCCACTCCCACCGCGTCTCGCTGTCCGCCCATTTAAACTTCTCGCTGTCCGAGCCCTCACATTTCTCTCGCCCCACAAAGCAAGCAATCAACCAACCAGACAGAGACAGCTAGCGGTAGCGGGAGGAGGAAGACGACGACGCGCCCACCATTGCACGAGCGGACGGACACCCACCCCATCGTTTCAACCTCTGCCTGTCTCCATTGACCCCGTTAACTAACCAACCCTCACCCTTGCCGATACTTCTACTTCCCCCTTCCTCAGGTCGCGCGGCCGGGGGGCAGGCGCCGAACTCCCCATGTGGAGGCGGTGGCGGAGGCGCGGCCAGTGAGCAGTGACAGGTGGGCGATCGGACCGAGCCTGCGCTTGTTTTGTTTCGTCTTGTTTTTTCTTGGGTGGGAACGGGATTCGCTCGTTGGCGTGCGGAAAAGGAGGAGGGTTGGGGGGCGGGGCTCCCGGTCTCGGATAACGCCATCGACAGCGATTGTGCGGACGGTGAAGGTTGGTTGGGGGAGGCAGAGCGCCGCGCCGGCTATTTCTGCCTAGTCGTCTCGTCTCCGTCCCCGCGTTTCGTCTTCTCGCGGTGGTGCACTGCTCTGCTGTTGATTCGGTGGCCGGTGGGTGCTTTATTCGAGAGATTCGAATCGATTGATTGGTCGTCGGTTGAAGGCGTTAGTTGTTTATTTCGAGCTCAGAGCCGATGATGCTGTCGTCGTCGCAGAGCAGCTAGCGGACCGGCGGCGGCGGCGGCCTCGAAGAGCAACACCACCAGCGCCGGCCGCCATGCACTGCTTCCGGTTCGCGAGCTGGGAGCGTGATCAGGGCGGCGGCGACGATCCGCCGGCGACGACGACGACGACGACGACGACGGGGCGTTCGCTGTCGGCGCGGTCCAACAGCAGCGCCACCGCGTCCACGGACCGCGACGCGCGGCGGTCCGCGTCCGAGTGCTGCTCGCTCAACGCCTCGGAGCTCAGCAGCGCCGGCTCCTACGGCCGCTGCCGCCAGCTCTCGCTCTCCTCGTCGCAGCCGCCGCGCCCGCTCCGCGTCTTCACCTTCCAGGAGCTCAGGGCCGCCACCCGCGGCTTCAGCCGCGCGCTCATGCTCGGCGAGGGCGGATTCGGCTGCGTCTACCGCGGCAGCATCCGGGCGCCGGCCGCGCCCGACGACCCGCGCGCCGGCGCCAGGACGACCCTCGACGTCGCCATCAAGCAGCTCGGGCGCAAGGGCCTGCAGGGGCACAAGGAGTGGGTCACGGAGGTCAACGTGCTCGGCGTCGTCGACCACGCCAACCTCGTCAAGCTCATCGGATACTGCGCCGAGGACGAGGAGAGGGGGATGCAGCTGCTGCTCGTCTACGAGTTCATGCCCAACGGCAGCCTGGCCGACCACCTGGCCGCCAGATCGACGAGGCCGGCATCCTGGGCGATGAGGCTCAGGGTCGCGCTTGACACAGCTCGAGGCTTGAAGTATCTCCATGAGGAATCCGAATTCAAGGTTCGTTCCAAAATTTTTTAGAGTAATTTATTTTATTATTTGGACTAGTCTGACAACCTATACTATACACCAAAATTCTGTTTGCAGATAATATTTCGTGATCTCAAGCCCTCCAACATTCTTCTCGATGAGAACTGGAACGCCAAACTGTCAGACTTCGGCCTGGCCAGGTTAGGACCTCAAGAAGGAAGCCATGTCTCCACAGCGGTACGCAACATTTACAAATCTCCTTTGCGCAACTTACAGATTTCAATGAGGCACTCAGCTTAGCTTCGCACTACTGCAAAACATGCTGCCTTGGAACCAAGTAGTAGCAAACCCAATAGCAGTTAGAACACAGAACCATTCTGATCAGGTCAAGCAACTGGTACACGTGCTCGAAAACTTTTCAAATATTGCTGGCCTCGTGAAAACAAGCTAGGGGCTGACGCTGACCATATTACCATCTTCTTCTATGGGAGCAGACAAAGGTAGAAAAGTAAACACAAAGGCAGCCATGCACTTTCGGTCCGTTTGCACGCTAGCGGGGCCGAACCGATCAGAAAAGTCACCTAACCTTTCGGGTCAGTTACAACCAGCTACCTTTCTGGCCTTCTGGGAGGTTTCCAGCTCCAAACACTTTACCACGTGTGATTCTAAAACTCTGTGTCAAGAGCATATCCACAACCATTTGCAACTCTTAACACATCTGCTTCCAGGCTTCTAGTTATTAAATTATTCTTATTGTGTTGACAATCAAACAGGTGGTGGGAACCATTGGATATGCAGCTCCTGAATATATCCACACAGGCCGCCTCAGTACCAAGAACGACATCTGGAGCTTCGGCGTGGTGCTCTATGAACTCCTTACCGGCCGGCGACCTCTGGACCGGAACAGGCCAAGAGGCGAGCAGAATCTTGTGGACTGGGTGAAGCCCTACTCTTCCGACGCTAAGAAGCTTCAGACCATAATTGATCCAAGGCTCCAAGGGAACTATAGCATAAAATCAGCAGCCCAGCTTGCGTCGGTGGCAAACAAGTGCCTGGTGCGCCACGCCAGGTATCGGCCCAAGATGAGCGAGGTTCTGGAGATGGTGCAGAAGATTGTTGAGAGCAGTGAGCTTGGAGCACCAGAGCATCCCCTGATCAGCAGTTCAAAGGAATTAGTGACTGATGAAAAGAAAAGGAAAGGCCTCAACTTGAAGAGAAGAATTGCAGATATTAAAGCTGGGGAAGGGAGGTGGTTTGCATGGCAAAGGTGGACGCCCAAGCTTGTGAGAACACAATGATTCACATCAACAGATGAGGTGCTTCTTGGATGGCCTGACTTGCATAGTTAGTAGGAAAAAATAGCAAGCAAGTGAATGGTCATGTTGAGTTTTCATTTAGTATATATAAGTCACAGAGCATGACAATTGTAAACAAACGGTTGGTGCAGCCCATGGCGGCCACTGCTAATTGCTAAATAATGGATAGGTTCACATTTTTTGGGATCACACATAGGCTGGTAGGCAACTTCTCCATTCACTTGGAGGTTCCATGTTTATTGTCACAGCTTAACCAAAGCTCAAGTAGTTCTTTTTACGAATAGAAGGCTTATTGTACAGTTCAACTTGGTTTTGTTGAGTGACTTTTGGGTTCTATACTGCCAAATAAGAGTATTCCTGTAGTGCCTGTAGCTCATTGCTTCCTATGTTTGCAGCTGTGTACACATGTCTAGTCCTTTTCTCGAGTAGAAAGCTTATCATGCAGTTTAACTTCGTTTTGTGGAGTGACTTTTTAGTTTATACTGCCAAATCAGAGGATTCCTGTAATGCTTGTAGCTCATTTGCTTCCTAAGTTTGCAGGTGCAACACCTGCCTGCAGAATTTCCATTTCTCTATATTTGGTACAGTATGCACTAAAAAAAGGAGAACACGTACTGAAGCAATGTAGTGTAGAAACTGGTTATGCACTTACATATAAATTGCTGGAACATGCTCCTGGGGCCTGGGCCCTCCTGGCAGATTGCAAAATTGTTCCAAACATAGTTTCATCAGATGCTTGTGAGTTGTGACTGAGGAAGCACTGTGACATGATTTTCACCTTGTTATCGAATCTGCCATACAAACAGTAGCTACAGGTGAAGCAGTTCTTGAGGAATGTTCGTCCAGATCCGAAAACTATATCTGCCTGCTATCCAAACAATGTACATGCAGTAATCATGATTGTCATTAATTTCTCCTTTGCTTTACTGGATTCTCGGAGCAGCTAGGAGAATCTTAAGACCACTTATGCATCCCATCTCATGCTTGTGAATTATCATGCAGAATATGCAGGAAATGTTGCTTCTTATCTGCAAATACATGTTCCCTGATGGACCTGCTCACAACTAGGTTGTACCTGGCAATTTAGAACCCAGTTAGCCTAAATGATGCTTGATAGTGCTTCAGTGGCCAGAAATGAGGGCAGCAAATACTATGTCCAGATTCACTCTGGAAAAATGATCAAACTGCTCATGGAAATTGTTCCTTGAGAGATCCACAAGTGCAACCATCATTCTAGCAGTGTGCAGAGAGGTAGTCTGGAATAGTAGCATCATCCTCCATTTTCATCTCCATTGCTATTAGATTCAGCAAGTCATAAATCTCCACCGAGCCCGGATGAGTCTTATCCTTGGCAATGAATCTGGAGAGCCCTCCACCAACATCAATCTCACTAAATCCAGGGACCTTCTTTACACCTCTTTCTTCCATCACCTTTCTCGCCTTCTTTGCTTCTTGCCACCGCCTCGCAACAGCGTAGATATTGGATAGGCCAATGTACCGGCCATCATGGTCCGGCTGCAATTGGACAAGTTGCCTGCCGACTACCTCCCCCAACTCTACCCATCCATGCAAATGGCAGGCATTCAGGAGAGCTCCAAGCACAGAAACACTGGGGTTCATTGGCATGCTTCTAACGACACCGTATGCTTCCTCCAAGCGCCCTGCTCGACCAAGCACATCTACAAGGCAAGCGTAATGCTCAACGTGTGGCCTGAGCCCTTGCGCTTCGAGCAAACGGAAGAACTTCCAAGCCTCAGCCACCAGACCACCATGGACACAAGCGCTCAACAGACAAAGGAAGGTGATCTCATCCGGAATAACCCCAGCACGCTGCATCTCCCGGAACATTTCCACCGATTCAATGCCTAGGCCATGAACAGCAAGGCCACCAATCACAGCATTCCATATCAGAACATCAGTGCTCGCCACCGGCACAGCCCGGAACACCTCCAGCGCCTCATGGATTGCCCCACACTTGGCGTACATGTCAACTAGAGAAGTCGCGAGCCTGAGGTTCAACAGGAAGCCACGCTCCCTCAGGCACCGGTGCACCCATCTCCCCCGCTCGAGGTCCCCCAGATGTGCACATGCACCAAGTACGCTCACCATCGTGACGCCATTCGCCCTCACCCCGCCCTCTTCTGCTGCCGTGGTGGCGGCATTCTCCATCATCTCAAACACCGCCAGCGCCTCACGGTGCTCCCCGCACTTGACGCACCCGTCGATCATGGCGCTCCACGACACCACGTCCCTCCAGGGCATCCTCTTGAACACCGCACGGGCGGCGGGGAGGTCGCGGCACTTGGCGTAGCCGTCGAGGAGCGCGTTCCAGGAGACGAGGTTGGGGTGGGGAATTTCGTCGAACACCCGGCGGGCGTGGTCCGGCAGGGCGCAGGCGGCGTACATGTGGACGAGGGAGTTTGCGACGTGGAGGTCGGCTGGGAGGAGCCCGAGGCGGAGCGGGTGCGCGTGGAGCGTAGCCGCGAGGGAGGCGGAGGACAAACGCGCGGCGGCGCGGGCGAGGAATGGGAATGTGAGGTGGGACGGGCGGAGGGAGGTGCGGAGGAGGAGGATGAGGAGGGAGAAGGAGAGTGAGGGGGACGGCGAGGAGGAAGTGGACCGGATGAGGGAGTCGAGGAGTGGGACGGTGAGCGCGCGGCCGCGAAGAAGGCGGAGAAGGTCCGGCGCCAGCGGCGGGTATGGAGGCCGCGGCATGAGTGAGGGATGGGCAACGGCGCGAGGAGACACTAAGGCCTCGTTCGTTTTTCCCAAAATGCAGCAGGGTGATTTCGAGGAAATACCGGTCAATATCAGCCAATCTTTTTCAATTCGTTTGGATTTTTTTTAACCGAACAAACCCTAAAGAAAAATTGACGGCGGAGCAAAACCCTTATTTTCGGAGTTAAAATTTTCAGAAACGCTCTCGCGCTCACGTCCGACGCGGACGAAAAAAACGGACGGTTGCGGGCCCCACTCTCCGCCCACTGAGAATCGATCTTATCCCTCCGGCCTCCCTGCGCTCTTCTCAGCCACACATGCACCGGCTTTTCCTCTTCCTCCGCTCAGCATGCCTCTAGCTTCAGCCATGGCTGCCCGTCGTCTTCCCCCACGCGCCCTTCGCCGGAGAAGCAGGAGAGGAGTGCGACGCCCCGTCCACCACGCCCTGCCCTTCCGCTCCACCGACACCGCCCCTTCGTGCTGCCCTCTCCTCCTTTGCACTGGCGCCGGCGAGGCCCCGGCCTCCGCTTGCTCTCGGCCCCCGACGCGGCTGGATCCGCCGCGCCGGCGTCGCCCAGCCCAGTGGGCACCCCGGCTGCTGCTGGTTCCTCCCTCCCGGCACCATCGCCATCGTTGCCGCCTCGCCGTCTCCTCCCCCCATCCGCCGGCTACACAGGTAGTCACCGCCACCACAAGTCATGTTGCACCCTGTGATTTTAGATGTCTCGGTTTGTGATTTGAGATGTTGCATAAGATTATATTTTCATTGGATGAATTTTAGTGTTGCATTAGTTGAATCCGAGTGTTGCGTATATTATTTTTCGATGTTGAAGACATGCATTTCTAATGTTGCATGAATTTTGCTGTTGTATTTTTACGTTATGTGAAACATTAACCGATGTTGTGTTGGGATTTTTCCCCTTAAATGGTATGTGTCACTGTGATTTTTTCTCAGCCGTTGATGTTGCACAAGTTGATTTTTAATATTGTCCATATTGTTGTCGCATATTGAGAATACACACTTCGAATGTTGCGGGGACCGTCCGATGGGATTGGTCCCCATCGGACGTCCGGGCGCTAGTGCCCCCGATAAAATTTTCGGCAGCCGCATGTGACCGCCAAAAGTTATTCTGGCCGCCGAAAGTAAACTGGATTTCTGTAGTGAGAGCTAAGCCTCGGAAATCAATCTCAAACCACCTCGATTATGGGCGTCTCCAGTGCCAAAATTAATTATGTTATTCCAAATGCACGGTAGCATGTGCATTGAATGCATGCCACGTAAACATTTCATCGATGTGCGTAAGGAAAATATATCTTGTGTTATATTTCTACAGTTGTGTTTTGGTGATTGATCGACAACAAATTTGTATATATGCATATTTTTAGGTGTTTAGATCCAAAGAACAACGAAAAAGAAAAGCCAAATGCAAGGTTCGATGGGCTATCCCAACAGGGATTCTGCTGCCCGGTGTAATGCCCCCGGCATTTTAAAAGCCTTGACACGTGATTAGATTAGTGTTAATCAAAGATTTGGACTTAATCATGCTTAGAGATGAACAACAACCAGACTAGAAAACCACTAAGTCAAAATTTTTCAAGTTGGATATGCGAAACTTTGCGTTGCTTGGTCGAGTAGTTAGGCATTTATACATTTTTATGCAAGACTTCAAATACAAAAGTTTTAGTTCAGGAAGTTACTTTCAAATATGCTATTTTGACCATTTTCAAAATCAGATGTCAAGGGGTTCAAAAGTTCAACCAAACCCAGATAGTCTACACTCAGAAAATTTTGATAAATCTAGGGTTGACATTCTTTCCTAAATTTCATTCTGAAATTACTTCCGATTTGATCGTACAATTTCAAAATCTTCCTTTGTATGAAATGAAATTAAACCTACTACCTTACAAATGCACTAGACCTTGATCTAATTGGACTTCATTTGGTAATTCAAAAGTTGGAAACAAGAAATACTCCACATAAATTGAAACTGCGGTTTTATCAAACCCTTGAATACAATTGTGCTTATAGTATAAAATGTAATGTAATCTAGCCCAAACTTTTTATACCAAATTTGTAGACAATTTAATGAGTAACAATTTTGGTATTTTGTATGTTGACATGCATAAAGGTTTGCCTGGTGCTTTAGCTCAATTTCTGTATTCTAGAGAAATCTGTCAAACTAGGCTTGAGTGGGAAATTCAAATTTTGAGCAACCAAAAGGCATGATCATGTAAAACTTTGTATATGAAAGTTGTAGGAATGAAATTATGAACAACATTGGTATAAAACTCCTTACATGAAAGTGGCTATAAAATGGACTTTTGGAATTTCTAAACTTAGGGGTGCTGTTGGTCAAACTGGGGTCACAGCTTTTGAACTCAAACTTCTCATAAAATTTGAATATAACATTGTGTCACACATTAAAACAAAGTTGTAGATCATGAAGTTTAGATCACTTCTTGTATTTTAAGTTTTCACTAATTCGGCTGTTAAATGTTTCAAAACTCAAAATTCAGACAATGGTTCTAGCAGTCAAACTCCATTTACCTATTTTCCGGATTTTTCCATTTTCTGCGTGTCTATGACGTGTGGGCCCCACCTAGTCGGATACCCTGCTCGGGAGCGGATGTCGACATCCTTGAGTGGGTCCTGCCTTCGTTTGCCTCCCCGAACTCAGTCCAGTGCACCGTAATCTTTTCCCCTCGCACGGTCCCACCCGTCAGCCACAGTTGGTCCACGGACCACGTCCACCGCGCCTGCGTCTCCTTCCTCCTCCTCTCTTCCGCGCCCATGCGGCGGGAGCCGCCTGCCATGGCCACCGGCGCCTCCCTGCCTTAAGGCGCAGTGGAGGGCGCCCTGGTCTACTCTCCCCCTCGCCTCGCTCCCTGCTCTCCGCTCCCGCATGCGCGCCCCGCTACCCATCCTCAACTCCCTCTCTGCCACCCCTTCCGAAGTGCAGAGCACCGGCCGCCATAGCTGGGGCTCGGAGCTCGGGCTCCGGCGCTGCTCCGGCCGTCCCTGCGCCTCCCCGTCATCACGCGCGGGCTGCGCCTGCCTCCACTCCACCAATCCCACCTGGTTTCGTCAGCCGAAGCCGCACAGTCGCCCGGCATTCCAGCGCCGGAGTTCGGCCCGTGCGCCTCCCTGCTGCCGGCTTCCTCCGCCACCTCCCCACGGCTACAGGTAGTGGAGGTGGGTTCTGCACCCTCCCCTCTTTCTCCTGGCCGCCGGAATCAGGCTCGCAGGGCCCTGCTCGGCCGGAGCACCGCACGCCGCCTCCCTGCTCCCTCGCCTGCTAGAGGTTGAAGACGAGGAGGGAAGGAGACGGTGGTTTCGCGATTTGGCACTCCGCGAATTTAGTTTTTATGAACCAGACCGATCACTGTACATAGAGTCTAGTAGATCTCGCATCCTAGCCCTTGGAACTGGTGGATAATTACTAAAAGGTCCCTAGATCTATGGTTTTTCATTTAAATGATTATTAATTCGGCTCAAACTTTGGAAATTCGTCATAAATCAAATAAAAATCAGAAAAATACAAACCTTGTTGCTTTATACCCCTCTTAAATATATCTACAGAATAGGTATGATGGTTAGGTAGGAAATGACCATCTTACCCCTGAATTTGTGCATGCGTGTTAAAAATGAATAAAAGATAAAAGTAGAGTAAACAACCCCAAAAAATTATGAAACTTGGTCTGAGTACTATTTATGTCAAGTATTGTCACATATATTTTTGGTAGCCCTAGTTATTACTAGAAAGTGACAGATCTACCCCTAGGGTCCACTTTTAGGTATTTATTGAATGAGAAAATGCATGCTATATGAAATGTGCTCAAATAAATCCCTAGTAATTATGTTGCACTCATCTACTCCAGTATAATAAAGAAATAAAGTTCCATATGCATTAGTTGCTGTTTTCTAGGTGATTTGAAAATGGAAACTTCTATACGAATTTAAACCAATAAATAGAAAAGTACTACTTAAGGTGCTCTAAAAATCCCATCGAAGTTAGTATAGCATTGTTATTGTGCAAGTATGCTTATGTGGTTCATTCAAGTATTTTGGGTGCTGTTTCATGAGGATATTATGTATAATCACTTTAGTAGGTTTAAAAAAAATAAAGAAAATGAAACAAGGAAGTTAATGTATGATCAAATGTAAACCTGTAATGACGTGTATATGCTACTCGGTATAGTTAGTTTGCTATATCACAATGTGACACACACCTTCTACATGAATCTTGAAGTTGAGTAACTAAGCAACTGGGTGTCAGGTAAAATAATGAGATGCACCTCCTTTCCTTGTTAAGGTCTTTATGATAGTTTCTACATGCCTTCTTTATAATTGATAACCAAATGAATGCTTGCATGATTGTATAAGTATATGCTTGCTCCTTATTCACAAAAGTACCTTGGTCTAAGTGATTTATCAATCACCTTTCTGCCTATCCATGAAATGATTGTTCAAACGTGTGCTTGACGTTCATGCATCCCACTTATAGCATCGTGCGTGGCATTCATATAGTGATGCATATTGCAGATACATGATCAAGAAGCTAGTGCGTGGGACTACTTAAAGCAACGGTGTCCAGAAGACCAACTAAGACCCAAATACCACTTGGAGGCCCCTGAAGTGGTATTTGGAAGGAGAAGTTGTCCAAGTGATCAAGGGGTTGCCTGGGGCAAAGCCCCACAACCCGGCAAACTAACTTAGTTTAGTTTGTTGGTTTTGAGAAACATAAGCAAAGGTAGGCAGGACCTTGAATTTTCCAGCTAATATTATGTTGATTGATGATTACGCATCCGCATTAGGAGTTGATTGAAAACCCTTGCATTAGACTCCCTGGCCGCCCTGGCCCTAGCACCTATACCTAGAGTTCGTAGGACGAGTTGCCTAGAATTGCTAGGTGCAAGTAGACACGAGTGAAAGGAGTCACTCGTCGCGTAGGTGGTTTCAAAATTCACTGAAATATTTACTATTGAGAAAAGTAACAACTATGCTTATGATTTAAATGGAGACCAGGCGGAGAAGAATTTTATTTTGTGGTGTGCGTTGTTGTATTATTTGGCCCCGCCTGAGTCGATTAAGGTCCGTCCGCTGTTCGCCTGCTGTTCGGCATAACATTGCTAGAGTGCTTTACCGGGATATGGGACCGGTGAAGTCTTACTTGGGTTTGTCCGGAGTTTTCGAGGTGCCGTCCATCCACTTGCTGGAGGCCGTTGGGCCTAGGGGCGCTTGTACTCGAGGGAGGGCTGACCCTGTGCGCTGTGGTAACGCTCCTGAGGGGGCACAACCCGGGGCTTAGGTGGGGGCACTTTGAATCTTGGGACAAGACTGGTGGAGATGGGAACTATAAGTGGGAACACGATGGCTAGTAAGCATATACCCCTGGCATGATAGTTATTCCCGAGAATTAAAATCGATTCGAATCGCTGATGCCCACCAGGTGTGGGAATGTTGATAATGCACACGGGCAACGTAGTAACCAATTGAACATATTATATCTGTTTCTCATGTTTTAAATACTACATGTTTGTATTGTACTGTTTACATTTCTGCAGGATATTATTATGATGTTACGTGCAAATGATGAAATTGTTACTTTATGTTGATATTCCACTGCTTAAAAATCAATGGCTAAGGACTCAATTGTTAGTAAGCAAGCTTCGCGTCAGCCGTAAGCCATTCCATTAAGTTCTACTGAGTAATTAGTACTCAGGGTTTGTCCCCACCTTTTGAGCACAGGTACCGAAGACATTTGGACAAGTGCTTGGAGAGGGGTAGTACCGGTGGGCTCGGTGCTGCTTGCCTCGATCATCATTGCATGAAGACTACTAAAGATTTCGTTTCCACTGTGAGATGTTTTTGAAATCGCTTCCGCTATTTGATTCGAACTTGCCTTTCGTATGGCATTATGTTAAAACTTGTGTTTTATTTCGAACCGGTTTGTAAAGTAAATCTACTTATAATCTATTTCAACTGCCTGTGATGATGTAACTGTTGTGGCTCAATCGAGGGTTGGATGTGTATGATGTCGGTTCCTCTGGGATTTGGTAATATCGAGAGCCGATTGACTCTCGACGGACGATCGGGTTTAGTTCAGTCTAATTACACTGTATGCCAGAGGTGGCAGGTGTGCTTAGCCCGGATTAAATCGGCGGTTCCGCCACACCCGGTTAGCGGACGTTGATTGAGGGGGAGCCGCCCCTCGGGGGCTTTGAAACTTCACAGCATTATGAGGACCGCAAGGTACGGTATGTGAGGCTGCACTATCGGTCGGACCAAGTTTCTCGAAGAGGTGAAGTTTTAGAAGCGTCACAAGTTGTGAAGACCAGACCGTCCAAACCTCCAAGAAATGAACGAATTAGGACAATACGGTCTAGAAGACCGTCCTAAGGATCGGACAAATTTGGCTAAAGGTATGAAGTTTGCAGCCGCTGAGGGATTCAACGGACCGGATCGTACAATTTGCTAGACCGTAGCGTACATCGGATATATTTTCCTGAAGGTGTAAAATTTGAAGAAATGGATGAGTTCAACGTACCGAATGGTACTATTTGTAACACTATCCTATACATCAGATATTTTGCAATGGATAGTTGGCAAGTACAACGGACTGTATTGTTCGAAGTATGCCAAAGTGTATAGACCAGACAATAAGGTCTAGGCACTTTCGGGCAGCCTTTTAGCTAATGGCTAGTTCATGTTTGTGGGACTATATAAGACACCCCGCTCGGCCATTTGAAGGAAGTTGGAGCCATTGGAGATGGCAAGAAGTGTAGAGGAGTATTCTAAGCACATTATCGACTCCAACTACTATATGTCAGCTTAGTGCATGATCCAAGCTAGTTAGAGAGCTCAGAGAGAGTGAGCTTACAAGCTCTTCTTGAGTGTAGCTCATGCGTGTGATATTGCAGAAGCCTTGGTTGTGTTTAAGCCACTTGTACTCATTGCTAGACCCTCCTTCTTGTGTACAGTGGTAGCGATACCTTGTGTGGGGATGAGGAGACCCTACAAACTCCGTATAGAGCATCCTGGCGTATTGTGACTGAGAGAGACGATGACGGTGGACAAGCCTAGTTATCTTGGTGCCACTTAGTCTTTGCTTGCCGGGAGCCACTCGGTGGTGAGCGTAAGACGGTGATCCGAAGAGACTTGTTCTCGGCTCGGATATAGTCATTGTGTCTTGTCCGTGGACGTAGTCTTTAGTGGTGAACCACGTTAAATCCTCGTGTCTTCTTGGGACTTTGCATCACCTGCCATACTCTTTTACTTACCACATTTACGTTAATGCATTTACTTGTTTGTGTGTTTTTAGCTTTCCTAGTTAATTTGATTAGGTTTGGCTCTGGGTTGCAAGTATTTTAGATGAGTTAGAGAGCACATAGATAAAACTTAGACTTAACTAGCATGTGCAAGACGTGATAGGTTTATCTCACGCACTAGAAATAGAAAGTCTTAGGTTTTAGAAAAGCGATTAGCGATCCAATTCACGCCCTCCCCCTCTTGGGTCAGATACCCTGGCACGGTCCTTACAATGTGTCAAAAGAGTTAAGAAAAAAAATGAAAAAAACTGTATCTCGTGGGAGATACCACTTTGGCACAGGATCTATGCATTGATAATCTCACACGCATTTAACATCTAATTGTTTTGTGGAGACTAAGAAACAATTCATGATACTATGCAGTGGGGTAGTTAGGCTAATTCCAACGGTTACCTCATTTTGAGAATTCTGACATTGTACATCGTTTACACAGTGGAGTTTGAAACGAGGAATGGAGAACGAGAAAGCTGCCGGAGATAACCTTATATCTTGTACTAGCAAAGTACTCGTGCTTTGCTACGGTTAATCTCTACTCGTTTAAATCGCGAGAGTTGTGATGGCTGACTGGCGGCTCGACAAGTGGCTGCTGGGTAAGCGGGCCGCGTTGTTGGCTGACTGGCGGCATGGTGAGGTGCACGACACAAAGCATCCAAATCATCAAGGTTGCCCTACCCATGCACCTGCCGCGCCATTAGAGATGACAGCAATGAACTTAAGTGGATGGCATGGGCGTTGTATTGCTAGAGCCAAAATGGCTTGTCTATACAGCTGAGGCGAGCCCACAAATAAAAGGTGGTTGTATCACTTCGGGAGTGGTTAGGATTCATATAATGGCACAAGCCATTGTTGTTTGAGTGCCGCACAACCATTGTTGTTTGACTGCCAGCGCAAAGTAAAGTATGCTGTGCTAGATTTTGGTTTGGTGGTTGCACCAAAATTTACATTACAAACTAGGCATAAATATAAAATCGGTTTAGTAATTAAATTTATTAATAAAAAGATATTATGGAAACACTAAAAATCAACCTTTTTGGTTCGCGTGCAAGCATAGAAGTTCCTGCACACTGCATGTGGAGGGAAACGTGGACCGGCAGAGAAGGTTGCGGGTGAGACTGCCAGCATGCCGCTGCTCGTGGGAGTTGGACTCCGCAACGAGCGCTGCTGCGGGCGATGGGAGGCCGCGCGAGGCACGAAGACGCACGAACTGCTGTTTTATAGGAGTATGATATTATTTCGTGACATACAAACTTTAGATGATATTATAGGATATAATAGATTGGAAATAGCTTTATCGAAAACTGGTTTTAGGTATACCCAACAAATTAAGGATTCTGATAGTCTCAAAAAGAATAAAATACATCATCGGTCTTTAAACTTGTATTGTTGTGTTATCTCGATCCTGAACTTTTAAAGTGATCGTCTTGATCTTTAGACCTTGCAATAATGTGCACCCCCGCTTTGCCTCTGCTCGGTGCCGGCCGCCACCTCCGTGTCACCTCCGCACCTTGCCCACCACTGCACCTCGCGGCACTCACCCCATCCTGCTCCCCTCGCCGCACGGGAGGATGAGCCATCAGCAAGCAACCTCGGCAGCCCCGGCAGTGCGGAGCGGCCACGCCAGACGTGAAGCGCGCGGAGCGGCTGCACGGAGAGCGCGGTGGCCACAGCACGCGCATCCGCGGCGACCTCGTCGGCCCCGGCCATGGTGCGGTGGCCAGGCCGACGACCCGCGCCGTCGCTGCGGCCGGGCGCGCATGCGTGCGTGGATCAGCTGGGCGACCAGTGGTGGCCGACAACAAGATGAGACTGGGCCGTGCACGGCGCGCACTTGCCACTGCACGTGCATGCAACTTGTTGAGCCGCGCGGCGCGCCCGGCCGGCGCGACGAGCAGGCGACGGCCAGCGAGCGGTGGGCTTTTACGAGGCGGCCGACGACGGCGGCAAAGCTGCTGGATCAAAATGCGCGCGCATGTGCTCCTGCAGCAGGACTGACCGACGGGACATGTTATCAAATCGAGCGTGCGCATTGGCCGCCCTACCCTCGTCGATTGATCTCAAATTCTCGATCCGTCGGTCATGCCGATTCGGCGAGTCGAGACCCGGCCAGCGGCGAGGCACGAGCACCGAGCGAGCAGAAGAAAAAAAGAGGGTCGGATCAGATCGGACCAGTTGATCACAATTATCGAACGAACATGGCCACTCTTCCTCCTGCTGTACTATACGTTCTGAAAATCGGAGATAGGTTGTGTTGGGCCGCTAGCTCTCCCTCAGTCTCCCTCGCTCGCTCGTGAACCCAGCCCGTGGCTCACACACTCGCGCATGCCGTCGGTGAGAGGAAGAAGATGAACAATGCGTATGGCGATGAACACCGCGACGAGCAACCTCGCTTGTATCTTGGCACACTATTATTAGCTACAACGGGCATCGATTACAGCAGGGAGTGGTGCTATTTATAGCCATGGCAGAGCTCCCTTCCACCACCCAGCGTCCTTGCCATGACCGCGCCTACGCGCTGCGTCGTGCCCGCGCAACGCGCTTGCCCACATGACCCGCATGCGTGCCCAACGGCTGGCGATCTTCCCGCCACCACTCCAACTAACTCCGATCGCACCCCCTACATGTGCACGCTCATTCTACCATGTCGCCCGAGCTGACCCGAGCCGGCATTGCATCTGCCCTGGGCTTGTCGGCCGCGACACGCCGCACCATGGCGCGTTCTGAGCGTGCACACACACACACAACTCACACACGCACGCACTAACCTCCACAATGTCAAGCTTAGCTCAAACAATCACCCCCTCTAAGCTTGACACGGTGTACTCTAGACCTACAACAGCGTCGGCTCCTCGACGTCGGTGAGGAACGCCTTCTCCTTCTTCTTCTTCTCGCAGCAGAACCGGGCAATGTGCCCATAGCTGCCGCACTCAAAGCACTAGCCCTTGTTGCAGCTCCAACCCCGCTGGCTTGATCCTGAGGCCATACTGCTCGTGTCGTCGTTGGCCTCGCTGCGCTCGTCATTGTCGTCATCGCCTCGATCGCCAGTGCCATGCCTCTTGTCTCCGCTGCCATTGCTGCGCCGCGCACCACCACGGTGCCTGCGTTCCATGTTCCTCTCCCGCCGGCGCGCTTCCCACTGTGCCTCAATGAGATAGAGTTGCCCAAGGCCCTCCATGGCAACCTCCTTCGCCTTGGCATCGTCCGCGTCGGCGTCCTCCGCGACGCGTAGCCGGCCGATGAGCTCCTCCATGGACATGGCGTCGAGGTCCAAGAGCATCTCGATCAACACCGCCACTTGCTTCCATTTCTTCGGCACCACATGCAAAACCTTCCACACCACGCGCCCGTCCTTCACCTCCTCACCTAGCTCCTGCAGCCCACCGACGAGGGTGTTGACGCGCACAGCGAAGTCCATGGTCCACGTCATTGCAAGTCCATGTGCCACGTCAGCTAACGGGTCTGATCTACGCCCATTTAGATCTCGATAACACCCAAACATAATTTAGGGACCGGGATGACTACTTTGGAAGTTTAGGGACCGGAGTGACATAGCGACACAAGTTTAAGGACCGGTGGTGTATTTTACTCTTTTAAAAACCAACAATCAATTTTATCCTCTCCCAAAAAACTGTCTTTTTCACTAAGATTTATATTATTGTTTTCTTTCACCGAATTATTGGCATCATTGGAGGATAGGTTATCCCAAACATTATTGTAGATGCCAGTAACTCTAGCTGTTCACTAAATCATTTCTACTAAAGTAGTATTAAGATCGCCCTAATTACATGTTTTGGCATAAAGTTAGTGCAACGAATCACCAATAGACCTACGGCAATAAACAGGTATGATTTGTCGAGCTGGATGTAAGTGGCCTCTTGCCTATGAGATATTCAAGTTTTTGCCACATTTACGAGCGGCTATCCTTTATTTGCCAGTTTTACAATGCACCCAACATATTTGCAATATGAAAAAGGAAATTCCTTACATTTTGCCACTTTTGATGACGTGATGACACCTCGTCTAGCCACGGTGGATGATGCATGGCAAATGACCGAACTGCACCCTTCATCTAATTCTTATCCCCATTCTTATCCCCTTGAAAACCAGACCCACTTGTCATTCCTAACCTCACACTAATTTTCTCTTCTGTGTTCTTCTCCCAGGAACCCGACCGCCGCCTCACTGACGAGCACCCTACTCAAGGGACCCCATCTTCATCTCCAACACCATGGAGCACCTCTACACGATCACCGTGTCATCCTCCTTCGCCCCGCTCTCCCCCAAGGTGCTGATCATCTGGGCGATGCTGTCATTCCGGCTGGGGATCAACTCGATCAAGACGCTCACGCCACTCAGCATCTTCGCGAACATCGTCGACCTCGGGACCATGGGGGTGGTCCTCGACCAGGACGTCACGGCATGGCTAGCCAAGCTCCCACTTGTGGTCACGTTCGGTGGCCCCACCAAGACACCAAAGCGGCCGTGGTGGCAGCCCCACTGGCAGTGCGAATTGGAGGAAGGCGAGACAGTGGCCACCGAGCGCGCGCAAGGCCAGAGGTGACGACCATCGCATGGGTAGTCGGAAATCTCGTGGCCGCGGATGGGTGAGATGGAGCATGCGAGGAGGAAGGACAATGGCAAGCAAGACATGCGAGAAGGGAGGGGGGCGAGCATGTGAGGCGGCATCGATGGGAACTGTGGGTGGCATCGATAGTCACAACTTATAATTTGGGACGGAGGGAGTACCAAAATCAATTCCAGACAGTGCAAAGAATGAAAACTAGATGTTGAGCAGACATACTTGGCTGAAGGTTTTGCTTTTCAACCATCTCAAGCTTAGAACCAATCAGGTAGTCTCAATTACATGGAGTGAACAATACGTTGAACAATTAATGGCAGCTAATTGATCAAGTGATGAAGGTCTGCATAGACATGATTGTTTGTTTCACTTCAATTTATGTGATCACACAAGAAGTTCAACAAAATAGAGTTTCAACAGCTAGTTCTCACAGATGAACTGACCAGGCAATCTATACAAAAACCAAAAAAACATCAGCTTAAGCCGATGGCTAGTTTGAAGACTTGGGGCTGAAAGGATCTTCATGTCGCCAAGAGGGGGGTGAATAGGCGCAACTGAAAAATTTACACCACTTAAAAACAAACTGTCAGCCCTCACACCGGATAGTCCGCTGGGTCCTACAGGACAATCTGGTAATACCGGATAGTCCGGTGATCCACACCGGATAGTCCGGTGTCACACAGAGACAAAACCCCACGAGTGTAAATATGCGAGTAAATACTTATTGAGCTATGTGGAGCTGTGTAATATGTTTATATGTTGATGATGGACTCAACAACACTTTATCCCTGCACTCACAAAGAAAACTTGCACACGAATACTAAACATAGTGGAAGCAATAATATAATGCAAGTAAATAAAACAACCACAAGCAAAAATCTTGGGTCTCCCAGCAGGGGCACAAAACACACGACAAAGGATTTTATTCTCGAGGTTCGGGCACACCCGCAAGTGTCCGTACGTACCCGTTGAGGCACCCACCAAGAGCTTGAGTCTTTTTTCAACTCACGGCCTTCCCTTCATAACCACCAAGGCTATGAAGGTGCTCACTGCAAATGCTCTGAAGAGCAGGGTAATCACCTACAAGAGAAGTGGCATCCAAAAGCCGGGTGCCCTTCGGGTCGCTCTCGCCGTCTAAGAGGAAACCACCAAGAGTAACAAAAGCACTTCAAGGAAATGCTTGCCAACTGTGCTCAGAAGCTAGGAGCTCACAATGTAGCTCACACAATCTCACAAATATTCTCCCAACTCAAGAATCTCACAAGTTTAGCTTAATCTCACAAGTTTAGCTCAATCTCACAAAGAGAGTGTTGGGGAGTGTATATAAGAGCCTCTGGATGAATATGGACATGGAGGGGAGCAGCAACCTCAACCAGAAGTGAGTGGGGTATAAATACCTACCCTCACAAAACTAGCCGTTGGCTCTGTGTCAGACCATCACCAGACAGTCTGCCCTACCGGACTGTCCGGTAGAGGCTGACTAGCCATTGAAGTTCAAACCCCTCTACCGGACAGTCCGGTAGAGCTCACCGGATAGTCCGGTGAGGGGTTCCTTGACCAGAAGGCTAACTGCACTGAGCCTAGGTCACTAGATGAGCAATGTGTAGGTGTTGTCCCCATTAGAGAAACACCTAACTAGGAGATAAAGCACAAGAAAAGAATCAGAGAGCTCTCACACAAAGGACAGGGCAATTTTCACAAGTGATATGCCACGCTTAATGCCATGTGCACTACAAGAGGTGCAATGGATCGGCACTCTCTGAAAATAGCTATGAGCACATGTTGACTAGTGACTTCCGAGCTTCGCTTTTCTCTTGATAGTACGGCATACCTATACTCAAGATAAATGTAAATCTAATGAGATCCATTTGAGTCTTGACTTGATAAATAATGTCGTCTTGAGATATATTGATAGGTGGAGGGATAGCCAAGCCGAGCTTCTTCCTTTGTGAGCAATCCTCTTTGAGCTAGATAGTTGGACTTCAATTTAGAAAACCTCTTCAATAGGTAGATGGAGCACATTCGCCCATTATCCATTCATCCCATTGATCTTGATCATTATTGGCTTCAATATGCAATAGTGTGTATCCATGATCCGCCACTCGTTATACGAGAGATCCAATTTAAGTAGTAACATCCAAATGGAAGAGATAGAATTCAAGTCAGCTTTTCTTGTTATGAAAGCCAAGTGCCTCAAAGTGCATCAACAAAGGAAAAGATTAGTGAAGTCCCGCACTTAGTCAATGTCATGGTGTCCACTCATAAATGATCAATGGCTTGCTCAACATATGAGTGATTCATGCTCAATCATTAGATATGTACATTTTAATTCATTTAATTATATTTGACCATAAATAATACACCTGTAGAAACCTGTCAAAACATCTCACAAAGAGATTAGACCTTTAATCGTGTTGTCACTCAACACCAAAACCACTAAGGAGCCTTATCGCACTTACAATCTCCTACTTTTTGGTGATTGATGACAACCCCAATTAAAGGTTACATGTGATAGTCAAATTAAATGCATGAATCCTTAGATATTTCGTATGCTCCCCCTAAATATGTGCTTGAGTTACAAAAACTCGAAATTTGATCCACACATGCCCAATAACACATATTTGTGCATGGAGAGCTCCCCCTATATCTCAGCATTCCAAAAACACACAGAAAGAAGGAAAACACAAAGTGAACCACATAGGAGGGCTTGGTTGTGCATCCACTGCCTGTCACCGGATAGTTCGGCAGCCATCACCGGACAGTCCGATGCACCGGACTAGTCCGACAGGTTACACCGGATAGTCTAGTGACTACAGTCTGCATAGACCAAACACAACCACAAAGTCATACAGAGTCACAAAGATAAGCACATAGCTAGATATGTATCTAGTTCACACAGATCACACAGGAGAAAAAAAAGTTTTGAAATCATTACACGAAATGTGTCCAACACATGAACTAGAGAGTTCAACACATGATACTAAGAGAGTACATCTGAAAAGAAATCGAAAAGCTAAAACATGCTGCAAGCGGCCTTCAAGATCTGCTCCGACTTCGCACTAAGCCCGCTGCATCTGCTGCACATATCTGATACTCCCCCTGCAACCAACCAAGCTCTAAGCTTTAATGCACAATTCTCCCCCTTCGTCATTAAGCACCAAAAAGGTCAAAAGAAAGGAAAAAAAGTACCTCAAGGGCTCACTGAGTGCCCTGATCCAATCCTCCACTAGAGCTGCCACCCTGAGGTCCCGACTGGAACTGGCTGCCACTCTGAAAGAATGCTCCACTGGAGCAACCCTGACCACCCTGACCCATGGAGAAAGGTAGTGATCCTAAAAAACTCGAGGAAGCCAAGGTGGTGGAGTAGCCTGAGAAACCAGCAGTGAAAGCATCACTCATCCCAAAGAGTGACTGAGCAGCCGACTGAGCTACAACATCCAAAGATCCTGAAGCTGGAGGTGCCTGAGTTTACTGGGGAGGCTGGCTAAACTGAGGAGGCACTAAGGCTCCGCTAGCCTATCCCTGATCTGCGTAGTATCCTCCAAAGGAATCCTCCAGGAACTCCTCCTCGACCTCTGTCTCCTGCTCATCCTCAACCACTTGGTCAGGTGAGGGTGGTGGCTGCATGTTGAGGTGCCTCTGAATGCTCTTCACCCTAGTTATCTATCAGCGTCTGGCGATGATAGATCTCCCTCTTCTCAGCTATGTCCTTCGCCCTGAAGCACTTGAGGGCTCCCATAATGGCTCTAAAAGCCTGAAAAACAGGTGAGGAGCTCCTCCTCGACCTCTCACTGGAGAATTATCCACTGCCTCTCCTCATCCTGAGGTGACTGCCTCTACTGCTGTGGCACTGGGGCCTGACTGACTCGAAGGTGGCACTACGCCTGAAGGTACAACTGAGGGTGCTGGCACAATCGGATGCTTCACCTTCTTCACACGGAATGGCTGGTGCTCAGTGTCATTGATATAAGCCGTACCGGTCACTCTGTCAATCACCTCCATGATGAAGGGAGCATATGCGCAACTTCGATTTGGGTCAAAGGATATGGCCTTGATCTCCTCCCATATGAAGTTGGTCAAGCTGAAAGGCAATGCATCTTCCTTCATCCTAGCAAGTAGATTCTTGGCATAATGTGAGATGTTTGTAGCATCACCAACACGAGGAGCCAGGGTCTTTCTGAACATTCAGTTCGGATATCCATAGAAAGAGTAAATACCCTGTGAGTGTCCAAAGTTTCCCTGATTGTTTAGAGGATACATGAACTTCATCTCACTATCAGGGAGACACTACTCTAGGTAAATCTTGGGCCTGTTCAGATCCACATTGTTCCTACCAAGTACAAAGGCAAAGTCAAGATAGGTGATGGAATAAGTCTCACCTTCTGTCATCCATGCCATAGCCCACTTCCTCAGATCTGCATCTGTGTCATCAAACTAGACTGTGGCATAGAACTGAGTGATTATCTCCTTGTTCCAAACATGCCTGAAGCTCATGACCTTCTGGATATGCTGCCTCTCACATGCTGCAATCACTTGATCAAATATGGGGGTCTTTCTTGTCCTTCATGTATTTCCAGTCGACCCATTGATCAAGTGTGACTGGGTGTTCCTTGGAGAGAATTACTGACTCATAGAAATCCTCCTGAAACCTAGTGTGAAACCTCTAGTCATAAGAGCTCCTGGCTTCTTTCCCGAAATCCCTTCTTCCAGTGTCACTGAACTCACTAAGTTTACCCTTTTTCTTGTAATCTACCGTCTTCCTATTGGGCGGCCTGCTGGGCTTAGACATCTTCCTAGCATACTCAGCCTTAGGAGGTGCTGCTCCTTTCTCCTCCTCTACCTCATCAACTTCCTCTTCCTCATCATTATCATCATCACTGGGAGGAGCTGGACCCTTCCCATGAGGCCTGGGTTGGACCACATTTGTCTCATACTCCAAGTCATCATCGGAGGAGGTCTCTACTGCCACCTCTTCATCTCAACATGCATCTGACCTCGAGGAGTGTCTTGCAACGGTCCTTGCCTCATCCTGAGAGATCTTTCCCCATGAGAACCACCAGCACCGGTGTCCTCCAAGGGAGAAGAAGTGTCACTGCTCAACTGAGGGTGAGGCTTTGTGGCCTTCCTCTTTACCCTGGTGTACTGCCTGATAGGTTGCTCACCAGCCATCTACAGCCCTGAGAAACAAAGATATGGATTTAGAACCTCGGATTAGTCTCGGAGGCAAAAGATATGATTTGATTACGATGACTGGTAAAGAGCATGAATTTCTAACAGGAATATGTCACAAAGACACAAAGGAATATATGGAACAAGTCTGGGAGCTCATAGAACAAATCTAGAGCCAAAAGGATCAACTGACCTAGGGCCTCTAGGTATCACCGGACAGTCTGGTGAACTCCACCAGATAGTCCAGTGGCGCCGGACAGTCCGGTGGCTTCCACCGGATAGTCCGGTAACGCCCAGTGACCTAGGGTTGGTGGATCTACCAAACCAGCCAAGGAAAAGTTTTGATCTTCTAGGACATGATGGATATGCATAGCAGGAGTAGTTCTACCAAGGAAAGCTACAAGCATTGCATCGAGCAAAGAGATCGGGCAAAAAGAGTTCAAAGTACCTTGGAGAGAAGTTCCTAGGGCAAAATTGATGGAGAAGCCGGTGGGATCGGATACTCCGAAGAAGCAGAAGCCAATCCCCACCAAAAACTTCTCAAATCCAAGGAGGAACGAGAAGAGCTCCTCCAATCACCAAAGAGATCCTCACTCAAGCAAGGGCGGCGGTTGGAACGGGTGAAAAACGGTTTAGAGGAAGATAGGAGTAAAATATGAGAAGTTACCCCTTTGAACTGCAGGTGGGAGGTGAAACCCACGTGGACCGGATAGTCCGGTAGCCCCCTGCCGAATAGTCCGGTATAACCGGACAGTCCGGTGCAAGTGATTTTGTTGGACTGAGGCTGAAGATCTGAGAATTTGTGCCATATCCATTTTATAGCTGATTTCTTTATGGACACAAACCTCAGGGAAGGTAAAAAGTCTTTGAAAGCACATTTTTGGTCAAAAGATGATTTAGATGAAGGAGATGAGCTTTGAACAAGTTTGTTTGGAAAGTGATTTTGAATTTCAGCATAGAGATCTCAATGTATGTGGTTAGGCACAATCAAGCACAGATAACAATAACCACATATAAAGAGAGGTTGATCACAAAGATCTCAACAACAAATGTTTTCAAAATCCCATTTTTGCTATACTAGTGAACTACCATGCCTTGCTTAGTGTGATTAGCATGTTTGACTCATACTCAGCTTACTAAGGCATTAAAGGCCCTCTTAGCAAGAGTATCAAGTAAACATCTAATGTCATTAAAGCCTCATGACACATACTCATGATAAGACACATTATTTCACTAGCTCAAACCTTAGGAATTATATCACAAAGAATGTCAGAGAGATTGAGGATCACATCATAGATGATGACATATTTGACTCATACCTCCTATCATATTTGATGCACCAAGCTCTCAAGACTAACTTGACAACTTTCTAGGTTTCAAAGGTATCAAACAAATATCCATTCCAGAGTTGAGTCACTCAATCCACCAACAACCACACAGGAGCTACAAGGCCTAAAAGCACTTACAATGCATCTAATAAACACATACCTTGGCCTTGATTTATTTGGCTTACAAGGATATAGAGAAGTTAGATATTGAAGTGCAAGCCCTGATTTTGCAATTTTGGGGCAACATCAATTTATTTTGCAATAGACAAAAATCCTTTGACTCAATCACCATCCTCTAAGGATCTGCAACCTTACTCACATAGAGCTTGTTAGTACCACAGTACCTTAGTGCAATTCTACTCCACCTAAATGCATGCTTATGGTTCTTGAATTACCAATTGTGCAAGCTCAAGTTTAGTTACAAACTCGGGGATTAGAAGTTGTACTTAGGCTAAAGATAATAGACAATCTATGATACTATGATTCATTTGAAATACTCACAGTCACACGGACTTGATGGATTTTTATACGAGTCTATCTACTGAAGAAAACACAAAGTTCAGCATTTCAGCTCCTCACCAGACAATTCGGTGATGGTCACCGGATAGTCCGGTGACTATGACTCCTGCTGCCAATCATTTAAATGAAATTTTATTTCCTTTTTCCTTTCATGATTTTCAACCTATGTTCCTGTACATTTTAAAGCACATGCTCCACAAAGAGAGCCATCAACGTATCACAAGAACACAAGTATAGGATAAGAGTGGAATTTGAACTTGATTCACTTAGGACGCTTTATTCACTGAGAATTGGCATTCCTAAGTCATCAAGGATCTGGTTCAAGCACATGTTACCAATGATGTCATTGAGGATGAAAATATTGCAATAATACATATCTTGGCTTTAGATTGAAAGAGTTGATCTTGAGACAAGGATATGCTTGTTCAGTATCTTCTCGAGACGGCCAAGATCCTCAATGTATCCTGAAGGTACCTATAGATCTTTAAGCTTGTTTTCTTACCCAAACTTGGTTGGGTCCTTTGAGGTTAGTCACATAGCCCTTGGATACCCAAATGGCCTTGGTAGCCTTTGGTGCACTAGTCACCTTAGACTCACCACTGCTAGATTTGGGTGCACAAGTCATATTACCCCTTTTATTGACAAGGTTCAGATGGGTGAAATTACCGTGTGGGCATCCTTACCGAGACGCCCCTGTTATCGTCAACTATAGCATAGTCTTTGTCTAAAGCCCTTTGGTTGATTCTCTGCCTTGCTTTCATGGACTTCCTCCTCTCAAACCTTGTTGTGAGACTGGGTAGGTCTTCTTGCCTTGGAATTGGTGGCTTGAGCTGCCACTGGCTTCACCGGACAGTCCGACACCTTTCTGCCGGGTAGTCTGGTACCACCGGACAGTCTGGTAAGGGTCACCAGACAGTCCAGTGAGCCAAAGCTGCTCACTACTTTGGACTTGAGGCTTGGGCAAGCTTGAACATTGTGTCCTTTTTCCTTGCACCAGTAGCATTTCCTCTTTGCTTTGTTCTTCTGTCTTTTTTATTTGGCAAGCTCTTGTGCTTTTGTGCTTTCATCACTTTTGGACATTGATACTTGTCTTAGTGTGTTGTGCACGGTTTGAACCCTCCTCAAGGTTGTTCACCATGTTGTTACGGTTATCTTGAGAAGGTTGTACACAACACTTTCCCTTAAGCACAATCAAATCCCCTTTTAACTTTTGCAACCTCTTGCTTGAGCTTTTCATTTTCTCTTGCAATGGAGTCATCACAAGATTCTACAATATTATGCTCAACACAAGGGTCACTTGCTTTTGAACAGCAAGGTTTAGCACAAGCAATGATAGAATCAATTGAAGAACAAGAATCATTTTGCACAAAAGGTTCATAGGATTTGACCGATATGGCAAATACCTCATGTGCTACCTCACTCAAGGCTAATTGATCAATGAGATGCATACTCGCATCTAGGAACTCATCCTTTTCTTGTTGAAGCACGAAAGCACTTGCCATTGATCTTCTTTAGTAATTCTTTTCTTTCTTCACACTTGAGGTTCAGATTTGTGACTTTAAGCTCAAGCACTTCCTTTTCTTCCTGAGCTTTCTTGAGATCTTATATTTTCTTGATTAGGAGATCTTCTTGCTTTTCAAGGGTGTGCGTTTGTTGAGTGATGACCTTGACAAGCTTCATTACACTCAATTTATCTTGCTTGCTTAGCTTCCCAAATTCAAGGTCTTCATCAGTGATCTCATCCTCATCTTCTTCTTCATCACTCTCACTCATTTCATCCTCACTTTCTTCATCTTCCATGGCCATGAGGCACTGATGTGAGTGTGAAATGGTAGAGTGGGACTTGGGTGAAGATGGTTCTTCTCTTGGTCTCCATCGCTGCTCTTCACTAGTTGCTGCAGCTTCACTGGCACCACTGGATAGTCTGGTAGGAAGTGCCGGACAGTTCGGTACACCAGACAGTCCGGTGTCTGATACCGGATACTCCTGGTGTCTGCAGTGACTGCAGCACCAACTGTCCTTCCTTGATCTTCCTTGTTCTCTATGCTTTCATAGAGGCTGATTTTTTCTTCTTCTGGAGCTTTGCATGCAATGACATTCTTGAGAGTATCCCAAATCTCATGGGCATCCTCAAATCTCTTGTACTCATGGAACAGCCACTTAGAGGTATCTGGACTCAATGTGCTCAACAAATAATTAGCAACTCGAGCATTGAGCTGCAAGCGCATTGTCTCCACATGAGATAGGTTACCCCACTCGTAGCTAAAAGTCAATATTTGCTCCACAAGTGGACCATTGGTCCTAAGCAAATGAAGTACATGAGCTAACCACTAAGACTAGTTTGAGCCATCAAGCATGAGTGGCTCACAAGTCACCTCACTAGGCGTCGACATATTTTCTCACGGCGGTGAAGCTTTTCAGTAAGTCCTCGCTCTGATACCAATTGAAAGGATTTTGATGACGCCTAGATGGGGGTGAATAGGCGTAACTGAAAAATTTACACCACTTAAAAACAAACTGTCAGCCCTCACACCGGATAGTCCGGTGGGTCCTACCGGACAGTCCGGTAATACCGGATAGTCCGGTGATCCACACCGGATAGTCCGGTGTCACACAGAGACAAAACCCCATGTGATGCCTCCGGCATCTCAGAGGCCCTAACTCATATTTTGACTTAAGATAATGATGACTTATAACTAAATCATGTTTAAAAATGGAAAGAACTAAGGTGGAGAAATCACAAGTCGAAAATTTTCTACTCAAATGTACAAAACCTCACGTTGTTTGGGTGTTTAGTCCAAAAACCAAAGGTTTTCATGAGAAACCCCAAGTACAAAAGTTTTAGTTCTTGTTATATAGATCAAAATTCCTTCTGGTACAAGTTAAAAATGTTGAATTGCAAGCTTCAAAAGGCCAAGTCAAATCAGGTCAAACTTAGTCCACACTTAAACTCCCAAATCTGCCTTTCAGCCTTTCCCCAAACTTCGTTCTGAAATTACTTTTGTTTTCACTATAGAACTTCAAAATCTACCTGACTAGGAAATGAAATTAAACTTATCACCTTTCAAATGAACCTAATATCAAAGTTGTTGGACTCCGTTTGATACTTCAAAAGTTTGGAACAAGAAAGACCATACATAAATTGAAGTTGCAGTTTTGCAAAACCCCTGAGTACACTTGTGACTATAGCTCAAAATATAATGTGATTTAGACCAAAGTCTCTATAGGAAACTTGTATCCAATTCAATGAGGAGAAACTTTGTTATTGAGTGTGGTAACATGCACAAAGGTTTAGGTGGAGTTTTGAGTCGATTATTGCAAAAATCAGAAATCTGCCTAAACTTGATTTGTGTGGTAAATTCAAATTTCTCTAAACTAAAGGTCCTTCACCATCCAAATCTTTATATATAAAAGTTATAGGTCATGGAAAACTGAACAACTTTGTTATAATGCATCACTTATAAAAATGGCCACAAAATAGACTTCTTGAATTTTCAAATTTGGAGTAAACCTTGGTCAAACCGGGATCAGTAAGTTCAATTCAAATTTAGACCAAAATTTGATATAGAAGATGGTGTCAAAGTTTATAACAAAGTTGTAAGGTGTAAAATTTACTACATTTCTTGTATTTTCACCTTAACCAAATTCGGCCATTTGTTTTCTCAAAAACGTGGAATTAGAATAGATGTTCCAGCAGTCAAACCACCCTTTTTTTTCCATTTTCGAATTTCTTTTTCTCTTTTGTCTCCATGACACGCGGGTCCCACCTGGCAGGGCCTCGGGTCCCCGCTGGACGCCAGCTGCTGCGGGCCCCACCGGCTCTTTCGCTCCATGCACCCGGTCTGCGTGCATGTGTTCATTTCCTCGCCCCGGCCCCATGTGTCTGTCTCTTCGGTTCACTGCATCGCGTCCACGCCGCATCGCCCTCCTTCCCCGCTCAGCCATGCCCACGCGGCGGGCGCACTCTGCCGGTGCCGCGCCCTGTCCGCCGGCTGGCCATAAGCGGAGACCGAGCCGGCCTCCTTCTTCCCCGACCTCCCACTCGCGCGCCCCGCTTCCGGTGCTCCCCTCCGCCCAGCTCCCTCCCTGCCTCCGCTCCGCCCCTAGCTCGCTGTGAGCAGGGCGCATCCACCATGGCCGAGCTCGGCTCGAGCTCGTGCCCCACCATCATTCAGCCTTCCCTCATGCCGCTAGCAAGCACGTCCGCTTCGCCTCGTCCCGAGCCACCTCCCGCGCCGCCTTCGGCCCTTGCCAGCGCCTCCTCCACCCGCCCCGAACGATGCGCTGCAGCGCACGCCGCGCAAACCGCCGACCTGCGCCGCGGAGAACCCCCTCCGGGCCGTCCCCTTACCCCCATGGCTCCACCATCAGAACCGCCACCACCCCGCGCAGCTCAGGCGCCCTTCACTCCCTCGATCCGCCTCCCCTCCGGCCGGAATCACCCAGCGCCGCCCCGAGCGCCGTGCGCCACCGCCGCCCAGTTCACCGGCGTTCTTCGCGCGCTCCGGACTCCTCGCACGACGCCGTCTTGGGGGAAGGGAAGCCCTTCACTGGGAACACAACCCTGGGGTGGCTCGGCTTCAAATCCGGTCACCCACGCACTGGTGCGCGCGCGAGAACGCGGCCCGACGCGCGCCCCCTGCCCCTGTCTGGAGAAAGAAGATGGAGGTTTTGTAGAAAACCCCCTATTCTTTCATGTATTTCTGTCTCGATTTTAGTACTGTGCACTGAGTCTTAGATATATTTCACGCAGGACCCTGGAGGCTATGAATATTTCCGATTTAGTCCCCACCAGTGAGCTTTTCTATTTAAATGCATTTCTCTCGGTTTAAACTTTGGAAATTCACTATAAATCGAATAAAAATCAGAAAAATGCAAACTTTGTTGCAATATGTTTCATTTTATCAGATCTACAGAATGCGTAAGATGTGGATGTGTGAAATGACCATCTTGCCCCTGATTTTGTGCATGCATGTTAAAAATGAATAAATGATAAAAGATGAGTAAACAACCGCCAAAACTTATGAAATTTGGGCTGAGTACTACTTATATCAAGAATTGCCACATATATTTTTGGTAGCTCTAGTTAGTACCAGCAAATGACAGATCTACCCCTAGGAGTTATTTTTAGGTAATTATTGAATAATAAAATACATGCTTTATGATATGTGCTCAAATAACTTTCTAGATTTTATATGTGCTCCCTGTAATGTATATAGCTCACTGATTAAATTAGGGGCTATGCATGTCAAGTTTTGATAGAGATTTGAAAATGACAAATAAAAACTTGTTTAGCTAAATAATAGGAAAAGTGATTCTTGCATGTTTAAATAAATTCTAAGTAAAGTGCCATTTAATATGCTCTTAAAATCCCACCAAACCCATATAGCTAGGTTATTGTATAAGCATGCATGTGTGAGTCTTTCATGGGTTTTGGATGATGCTATATAGGGCATCCCCAAGTAGTTCCTATTTAAGTAGTTTATCAATCACCTTTCTGCCTATCCATAAAAGGGTTGTCCAAATGTGTGTTTGATATTCATGCATCCCACTCGCTGCATCACGCATAGCATTCCTGTAGTGACGCTTAATGGAGATACGTACTCAGGAAGCAAGTGCGTGGGACTACTTCGAGCAACGGTGTCCAAAAGACCAACTAAGGCCCAAATACCACCTGGAGGCCCCTGAAATGGTATTTGGAAGGAGTTGTCCAAGTGATCAAGGGGTTGCCTGGGCCAGAGCCTCACAACCCGGAAAACTAACTTTAGTTTAGTTTGTTCAAGTTATCAACAACAAAAGGTAGGCCCCTTAGGCATATACACCTACCTAGGGAATCTCACTACCCCTTATTTGATTGTGCATTTACGTTCAGGAGTTGTTTGAAACCCCACCTGCATAAATACCTGATATCCTAGGTACAATGGATAGGTCGAAGTCTATGATTAGCCATGCTTAGACGGTAGAAGTCGAGTGAAGATATTCACTCGCGAGATGATAGGACTCAAAATGTTTTACAAAAATTTAATACGAGAGAAATATGATATGATGTGATGAAAAGATGAGACAGGGCGGAGATATGGGTATATTACGATGAAAAATGATGTGGATGGTTTGGTGGACTCCGCCCGAGTCGTTTAAGGCCCGATTCGCTGTTCGCCTGCTAATCGGCATAACATTGCTAGAGTGCTTATCCGGGATAATGGACCGGTGAAAGTCTTACTTGTGCCATCCGAAGAAAAGAGACAGGTTCCTACCATTCTTGTTGGAGGGAGTTAGGCCTAGGGGAGCTTGTACTCGAGGGAGGGCTGACCCGGTACGGCCGTCGTATCGCTCCTGAGGGGGCAAAACCCGGGGGAATGGCGGGATTGAATCGAACTTGGGATGGGACGAGTGGAGATGGGGGCTATATGTGGGAACGCGATGGCTAGTAAGCATATACCCCTGGCATGATAGTTATTCCCGGGAATTAAAATCGATTCGAATCGCTGATGCTCACCAGGTGTGAGAATGCCAGTATCGCACACGGGCAACGTAGTAATAACTTTAATATCTTGTTCATTTAATCATGCTTTTTATATTACATGTTTGTACTTATATGTTTACATTTCTGCAAGCTCCTTTATGATGACATATGTGTTGGGATGATGATATATATGAGTTATGGATGATGATAATAACTAGAATGAATCAAATGAGGCTTATACTTTAAAAATAAATGATACTTGAAAGTAAGGACTCACTTCTAGTAAGCTTGCGCGGGTTAGAGTCAAGTCCACCAAAAGCCTTGCATACTCTCAAATGTGTCGGGTTGAAACCGCCCACGGGTAAGTCCTACGAGTACCTCACGTACTCACCCCTACGTTGTTGATATTTTTATTTCAGAAACTTCATGATCGAGAATGACAATGGTGGGCTCAATGTCATGGCTCGATGTTTTATTTCCGCTGCAAGAGTATATCGATATTACATTACGGATTCCGCTGCGAGATTATTTTGGAACTCTATTTCAGTATGATTGTACCCCATTTTGAGTAAATATTTTTAAACAAATCAATCTATGTTTGTATGAAATGGTAGGTTGTTGTAATTGTTGTGGCTCTTTCGAGGGCTTAACGTGTGTGATGTCGGCATCCCTGGGTGATGGTTGCATCGAGTGCCCTTTTGGGTAGCTAGACTGGACGACCGGATTTGATTTGGTCTAAATACACTGCAAGCCAGAGGTGGCAGGTGTACTTAGCCCAAATTAAATCGGCGGTTCCGCCACACCCCACGAGTGTAAATATGCGAGTAAATACTTATTGAGCTATGTGGAGCTGTGTAATATGTTTATATGTTGATGATGGGCTCAACAAAACTTTATCCCTGTACTCACAAAAAAAACTTGCACACGAATTCTAAAGATAGTGGAAGCAATAATATAATGCAAGTAAATAAAACAACCACAAGCACAAATCTTGGATCTCCCAGCAGGGGCATAACACACACGGTAAAGGATTCTATTCCCGAGGTTTGGGCACACCCGTCAGTGTCCGTACAGTCCGCGTTGAGGCGCCCACCAAGAGCTTGAGTCTTTTTCAACTCACGGCCTCCCCTTCACAACTACCAAGGCTATGAAGGTGCTCACTGCAAATGCTTCGAAGAGCGGGGTAATCACCTACAAGAGAAGTGGCACCCACAAGCCGGGTGCCCTTCGGGTCACTCTCACCGTCTAGGAGGAAACCTCCAAGAGTAACAAAAGCGCTTCCCAAAAATGCTTGCCAACTGTGCTCAGAAGCTAGGTGCTCACAATGTAGCTCACAGCAATCTCACAAATATTCTCCCAACTCAAGAATCTCACAAGTTTAGCTCAATCTCACAAAGAGAGTGTTGGGGAGTCTATCTAAGAGCCTCTAGATGAATATGGACGTAGAGGGGAGCAGCAACCTCAACCAAAAGTGAGTGGGGGGTATAAATACCCACCCTCACAAAACTAGCCGTTGGCTCTGTGTCAGACCATCACCGGACAGTCTGGTGAGCCCTACCGGACAGTCCGGTAGAGGTTGACTAGCCGTTGAGGTTCAAACCCCTTTACCGGACAGTCCGGTAGAGCTCACCGGATAGTCCGGTGAGGGGTTTCCTGACCAGAAGGCTAAGGCACTGAGCCTAGGTCACTAGATGAGCAATGTGTAGGTGTTGTCCCCATTAGAGAAACACCTAACTAGGAGATAAAGCACAAGAAAAGAATCAGAGAGCTCTCACACAAAGGACAGGGCAATTTTCACAAGGGATATGCCACACTTAATGCCATGTGCACTACAAGAGGTGCAATGGCTCGGCACTCTCTGAAAATAGCTATGAGCACATGTTGACTAGTGACTTCCGAGCTTCGCTTTTCTCTTGATAGTACGGCATACCTATACTCAAGATAAATGTAAATTTAATGAGATCCACTTGAGTCTTGACTTGATAAATAATGTCGTCTTGAGATATATTAATAGGTGGAGGGATAGCCAAGCCGAGCTTCTTCCTTTGCGAGTAATCCTCTTTGAGCTAGATAGTTGGACTTCAATTTAGAAAACCTCTTCAATAGGTATATGGAGCACATTCGCCCATTATCCATTCATTCGATTGATCTTGATCATTATTGGCTTCAATATGCAATAGTGTGTATCCATGATCCGCCACTCGGTATACGAGAGATCCAATTTAAGTAGTGACGTCCAAATGGAAGAGATAGAATTCAAGTCACTTTTCTTGTTATGAAAGCCAAATGCCTCATAGTGCATCAATAAAGGAAAAGATTAGTGAAGTCCCGTATTTAGTCAATGTCATGGTGTCCACTCATGAATGGATCAATGGCTTGCTCAACCTATGAGTGATTCATGCTCAATCATTAGATATGTACATTTTAATTCATTTAATTATATTTGACCATAAATAATACACCTGTAGAAACCTGTCAAAACTATCTCACAAAGAGATTAGACCTTTAATCGCGTTGTCACTCAACACCAAAACCACTAAGGAGCCTTGTCGCACTTACAGGGGCCTTTTTATACCCCTTGTATAGCCTCCACGTTCTATCTTCGCTACGTTGAGATATTCTACAAGCAAAGCAAAGGCAAGAATGGTCCTGGAAGTGCTGGAGAACAAATTGTAATACTCGTTGTTCGTCGTGAGCTTTTCCTTTATGTGTTGTTTGGTCGTTGTAATCTTTTTTTCTCCTTAAAGAAAAACATGTTCCGCACGTTCTTAAAAGAACATCAAAGTCTTGATCTTGAGAGAGATTAGTTAGTTTAGAGCCTTGTGAGCTCTCATGACCAGGGCACCGCTTGGAATTTAGAAGCATCTAAGTTCTAAGATCGCTGAGTGATCCAAGCAACAACTTGTAGCACTACCAAGAAGATAGTAAAGACACCTCAAGCTTGATCCCCTTGATTACTGTGTCGCCATCATCTTTGTTCTTTTTTTTATAAAAGGCAAATATTATATTTAGCAGCACAATTTACATAGAGGTCCTTCAAAGAAGGACAAATTACAACAAGATCCCAAGATACGTATCCTACCACGTGTCGCAAAGACGACAAGGAGCAAGACATGCCTCGCTGAGTAGATGACATAATCTTCACTGGAGTCGAGGAGGTCGCCGAAGTCGGGGGATACTAGAGGCGCCACGGGCGCATGGATCCGGTGCGAAAATGCCTCACAAACGGAGGTGAAGACGGTCGTCGGAGGCCGAGTTGAAGAGCTTCTTCATAGAACCGAGGATGTGTATGAATGTCGTCGAAGAAGAGTAGATGTTGCCTCCAACGAGATCGGGGAGGACGGCAATCTTCCAGGTGGTCGTCGAAGAAGACGGTGTTGTGGTCGTCGGGGTTGTTGTTTAAGCTTCTAATGTGCTGCATCGGTGGGAGGCGGTGGAGATAGAAGCGGGCGAAAGTCTCCAAGCTCTGAACATTAAGAAGAGGAATTTAGGGCAACAAGCCTAGATCTATCTTCCGCACTGAGCTCAGCAGCCGGAGCATCAAGGAGGGAACCCAGATCACGACGGCGGAGGTGGAGAGGAAGGAGACGAGATCAATGGGAAAGGGCGACCGGATCTCGACTGGTTGGAGAAAGCGGGGCAGAGAAGACCTGGAGGCAAGAGAGAAGTTACTGTAGTACTCGAGGACAAGGACGACAACCTCCGCACCGGAGAGACCCTGTGCGACGCTGCCGGCCACCAGTGAGGGGGCGGCGGAGCTCCCCGCACCGCCAAGGGGCCATATGGCCGCAACAACCTAGGTAGAGGAAGATTTGCAGGGGAAGGGAAAGGGGGTGGGGAGGAGACCGGCCCACCTCCTCCTCGTCGCCAGCCAGAACGCCGGTGAGTAGAGGGCCGGAGACGAAGCGGAGGTGGCGGCTAGGGTTGGACAAGGAAGTGTCGCGAGAGGCTTCCACCGACTAGCGGCTGGTCTCGGTTCCTTTTATCCCCGGGCTGTATTTGACCCAATAATAACTTTAGAGACAGATTTTCCCTGACTTCAGAAACTTAACTACGTTTTTAATTCAATAAAAGCATCGTATATTAATGGAAGAGATAGTACCTCTTTTTGTTAAACCATGGGTTTCCAAATCATTGACATAACAGTTTTTTAGAACTAAATATAGTATTTCAGACCGACCTTTGTTTCGATGCAATCGAACATTTTGGCTTCTGTGAATCCATGACATTGCGTAGCAAAACCATTAGTTTCTACAATAACCATGGCAGTTTTTATAGCAACCATGATGTTTATATCCCGAGTGCTGTCGTTATTTTTGGCTAAGAGAACCCTCATTGCTGCGTTAAAAAAAAGGAACGGTTGCGATCTGCAGAACTCAGCGACAACATGCATAAAAAAATGTCATTAGCCAGTGACGACATGGCCAATAGCACGTGCAAAAGGTAATCAAGCCGAGGATCATCTCGGCGATGTCCAAATGTACGAAAATAAAGTATCACTGCATGACATCCCGTCCCGTGTCTAGTATGATTAGTTTTAAACAGATGAATGACGCGACTGATATCGATCAGAACCCAGAACGAACCAGCAACAACCCAATAGGACACCTAGCTGTATAGATCGTCATCATCAGCAGCGGCAGCGGCAGAAGCAAACGGATCAGCTGCGGCTGCAGCACCACCGGTTGTTGACTGCTCCGAGAAACGGAACTCACTGCCGAACCCACGGGACTGCTGCAATGTCTGAGCGAACGCCTGGTACTTGCGGATGTCAGCATCACTGACACTCCGGCGAGCGTACTTCATCGACTCCTCGAAGTGGGCTGCTTTGATCTCCGCAATCTCATCCACTTCGTCCTCCTCCATGGCCTCAGGGTTGTCCTTTCTCCGCCTTTCCAACTCAATATCCTGAAATCCACATTTGTCGAGATTATATAAGTGGCAAGGGAGATATATTCAGAAGAAAAATGATTGGACAAACTAAACAGCAAGTCAAACAAAAACCTAATGCTCATATATACAAAATAATTTAAGCTTAATAGTTTCAATTTATCCAAGTTCATTGCAGGTCTGGGAGATCGAGAATTATGTTCGAAAAGATCCAAATTATTTCTGGTTAATATAACAATTAATCCAGACAGCAGCAATGTACTCATATAAGATGTCTGATTAGTTCACAGTAAGATTTGTTCTATGCGAAATAATTGTTGTTCTATTCAGACTATGAATGGTAATGAAATTGCTTGAGTTCTGACTTCTGAGTGCAAATTCAAAGAGTGCCAACCCAAACGGTCAGAGGAAGTTACCTTCTCAATGTTCTCTCTAATGGCATATTTGCATGCACGCTGGCAAATTTCTGTGATATCTGCCCCACTGAACCCTTGGGTGTACTTTGCAAGAGCATTCAAGTCCACATCCTTCGCCACAGGGGACTTCCGAAGGCAGGCCTTGAAGATCTGGAGCCTAGATTGCTCATCAGGAAGTGGGATGTAGATCAGCTGGTCCAGACGCCCTGGCCTAAGCAAAGCTGGGTCAATGATGTCAGGTCTGTTTGTAGCACCAATAATGAACACAGTTTTCTTGGCATTCATGCCGTCCATCTCTGTCAGTAGCTGATTGAGCACTCTATCAGCTGCACCTCCCGCATCACCTACACTGCTTCCTCTCTGCCACATGGCATTAACATTTGTTAGACATAAAACAAGACACTAAACATAAAGAGCTAAGGTGGGGCTCTGTACAGACCTGAGTAGCAATTGAGTCAAGCTCATCAAAGAAGAGTACACAGGGTGCGGATTGGCGAGCCTTGTCAAAAATTTCACGGACATTGGCTTCACTCTCACCGAACCACATTGTAAGCAATTCAGGACCCTTGACACTGATGAAGTTGGCCTGGCACTCATTGGCAATTGCCTTTGCCAACAAGGTCTTACCACAACCAGGAGGGCCGTAGAACAGAACTCCTTTGGATGGAGACATGCCAAACTTCTCGAACTTCTCTGGGTGCTCCACAGGGTATTGAACAGTCTGCATGAATTTTGAAGGAACATTAGCAAATTGTTCGAACCACAGACAACAGCAAGAGCATATTACAAGATCAGTTAGCATCTATTACCTCCTGGAGCTCCCTCTTGACATTCTCCAGCCCACCAATATCCTCCCAAGAGACATTTGGAACTTCAACAACCTGAATCGAGAAAGAAAATTAAGCATTTCATTTTCAGAACAAAAGCTACCCAAGCACACAATTACAGACAGGGAACTCACAGTTTCACGAAGAGCAGATGGGTTGCTTGTTCCAAGTGCAGTCTTGAAATGGTCATTTGTTACAGCCATAGAGTTCAATATCTCTGCATCTATTGTCTCATCCTCAAGATCTATGATGTCCATCTTCTCACGAATGCACTGAAGAGCAGCCTCAGTGCAAAGGGCAGCAAGATCAGCACCAACATATCCATGGGTATCCTTGGCAATGAGTTCCAAATTAACCTGTAATTCCAGAAAATGGACATCAGGCAGTGCTAGAAGAGAAGATAGCAATAATTATATATCAGAAGCAATGGAACATGAATAATTGATAGTCACTTACATCTTCAGCCAGTTTCATGTTCTTAGTGTGAATGCGAAGAACCTCAAGCCGGCCAACTTCATCAGGAACACCAATGTCAATTTCACGGTCAAACCTTCCAAATCTACGTAGAGCAGGATCAATGCTGTTCGGTCGGTTTGTAGCGCCCATAACAATAACATGGGAACGAGCTTTGAGTCCATCCATAAGAGTAAGTAGCTGTGAAACAATACGACGCTCCACTTCTCCATTGGTCTTCTCTCTCTTGGGAGCAATGGAATCAATTTCATCAATGAAAATGATGGATGGAGCATTCTTCTCCGCTTCTTCAAATGCCTTCCTGAGATTGCTCTCACTCTCTCCTGCAAGCTTTGACATAATCTCTGGTCCATTGATCAGAAAGAAAAAGGCTCCAGTCTCATTTGCAACGGCACGAGCAATGAGAGTCTTTCCAGAACCAGGTGGTCCGTACAGCAATATGCCCTTGGGTGGCTTGACACCGATAGATTTGAAAAGCTGAGGATGGCGCAGCGGAAGCTCGACAAGCTCCCTGATTTGGGCCATTTGCTTTCTAACTCCACCAACATCATCATAGCCAACTTCGTCAAGTCGCTCCTCATCCTCCCTCTTAATAGGCTCCCCATCGCAAAATATTTCAGTATCTGGCGCAACGATACAGTACTCAGCAGGATCAGTCTCTATCACTTTGAACTCAACACTTCTCATTCCACCCCTGACAAGGAAAAGGTCTCCTTTCCTCAGAGGTCGGTATGCTTCCAGGAAGTATGCTGCACGGTTTCATAAAGCACATCGTTAGAAATGGAATAAGATAGATAAGGTATAGCATGGAATGGAAGAAACAAGATACAAACGCATTAGCTATAGGTAATGTCAGACTTTGCCCTGTTCAGAACTCAGGACACCATTGATAACAAGGAGATATAAGAGAGCAGTATTTCAATTATAGTCTATACAAGTTTCATGTAAATCAAGTTTTATGGAGTCATATTAAAGCAAACGGTACAAGAATAAACTAGATCAAATAAGAACAATGCCCATAGGATCATGAACTCACGTTTCAAGAAGGCATCAAACAGGTTGCCTGTAATGCCTTCAACTGTATCATCAATTGGAAGAATGTGCACACGCTTGCCGTATTTCACATCCTGGCACTGGTGGACAGAAACCACATCACCAAGCCTCACCCTCAAGTTCTGGCGAACAACCTTGTTCATTCGAACCTTTGGCTCCTCACAGGTTTCATCCGCAAGGACAATGCAAATAGTGTCCTTCCTCTTCTTACCCTGTAATGCAAAACGGAAGGTGAGACCTTGAATCATGTACTAACAGTGGAAATACAGTTCACAGACAATTCTGCAATCCTGAGGCTGTAAAGAACTAGCCATTAGGCCATAAAGAAACAAACTTGCAAAAGATAGGCCACTACATATTGAATTTCTCGGCCCTTCATACATACTGAAGTTACAAGTAATAATATCACATCCAAAATCATGCTAGGATCATGAAGGATTAATTGCTCATGCAAAGTAACATCTACATCCAACAGAACAACAAACACAGATGAATATACTGAACAGTGAATTCATTGTTCTAACAATGAACAATGAGTGAGATATTAATACAAAAGGAGTCTCTAAATATAGATCTATAACAGATGTATGAAGAGAACAATGCATCAAAGAACCCGCATTTGTTAAAATACATCACTGAAGCAACAAAAAATGTAAATTGTTATGGGTATCAACAGAATCTACAAAGTATGAATGCGAATTGGCAAAAAATTACAACCTCCAGACTATCAGATGAATCTACAACATGACAAACGACCGAACACCCTAGGATACTCTAAAAATTGCCGAACTAAGCAACATATTTCACGGTCTTACACTTCAGCAAGTACTTTACAGGGACAAAGCCAAGGTTATTTCCAACAGATCTGCACTCGAAATGCACCTAATTCCGGTCCGCAGTCACTGATAGATCGGTCAAGCTACAACGTCCTATCCTAAAGCAGTAAACAAGCTCAACATCCAACCTTGAGGAGCACTGTGTCTCCGCGGAAGAGCTGCAGCCTCTCCATGGTGTCCGGGTGCAGCGCGACGACGGAGTTGTCATCGTTGGTGGCCTCGTCAACGACGAGCCGGTTCGGCGACTTCTTCCTCTCAAGGATCGCCGTCGAGTAGTCCTTCTTCCCCTTCCTGCACGCGCGGCAACCCAAAACGAACCGTCACCAAACGAATCCGCCGCCGCAAAATCGAAACCAAACAGCCCAGATCGGGGCCCCGGAACCCCGAACCCTAAGGCTCCACCAGATCGGATCGGCCGGACAGGGAGGGATGGGAGGGAGGCGGTGAGATCTTACGGATCGGAAGCGGAGGCCGACGGCTCCCCTTGGCTCGCCATGTTGGCGGCGACGGCGGTAGGTGCCTGGGGGTTGTTGGCCGGCGGTGGCGTTAATTGCAGCAGGAGCAGCGGCAAGGATGCGAGATGCGGAGGAAGCGAGGAGGGGGATTAAGCGTTCCTTTATAGCTTCTTTCTTGTAGCGGGGGTTTGGAACCCGGACGCCCGCGTCACCGAGTACGTAGCTGACGCGCGGGGCCCAGCGGCCTCGTGGCCCACATGTCAGTGAACGTTCGGGAGCCTTCTGGAGGTAGGGCTCCGGCCGCCGGGTCGGAGCCGTCGCGGATGGGGGCCGCGCCGACGTGTGGGGACCACGTGGAAGTGACACGGGAAGGTGGACGATGGGGGATCGGATCGTGCTAATCGTGCTCCTCGCGTGCGGGGTTGGAGAAGGGCAAGGATTACTGATGGAAGAAGTTTCGTATCGTTTCAGTCTTGTATCAGAAGGCATGTGGAGTAGAAAATGCAAAGAGGAATCACAGTTTTTTTAGGCTTCGGCAGAGTCCCGTCCCGGTACCCGGTGGTAATTTTTGGTACGGGTCCTATACTATAGGATATTTTCCAGTTAAAAATAAAATCCAAATCCTTTTTAAAGAACCGTTAAATTTGTGATTACCATAGTGTGTATATAAACGTGCAAAATGCTACAAAATGGAATAAAGTTTAAAATATATCCAATGTGATTTAGATTATATGCAATGCAATTGTGCCCTCCTTAAGTTATGTCTACCAAAATAGAGCACGCCCGCATTTGCACCACCACACCGTGGAGCTACAACGTTCCAAAGTTTTCTAAACGCTCCGATTCTAAAGTAAATTGCTCTCTTGTGGTCGAGTTTCTACATAAGCAGCGCTACGTAGCAAACACATTAGAATGAGCAGAGCCATGCAAGAGAAAAAACTCTGAAAAGATATGCAATGGCATACTATACAGTTCCTGCAAAATAGAGGCCTTGGCCCAACAAATCTACGGAGTCTGTCAAAGCCCTGTATCCAAGAGACAGAGTGGGTGGGAGTTAAGAAAATGGGGGAAATGACGAAAAAATAGGGTATGGAAAATGTGATACAGAGAACATTGTTTGCGAAAGAAGATTATTTTGGAGGGTGATATTCCTGTAAGGCTTGAAATATAAAGGACACCATTGCACATAGACAAAGACCAATGAGTAAAAGTGATAGGCTCGAAGCCACTGCCCTAGCCCCCAACCAATCCTAATCTCATGGGACCTCATGACATTCTTGAGTAACCTCATCGAACTTCATGCCACTGCCGCTCGTAAGGAAAGACTCAGCAAATGATACTAGGAGGCTAGGGCCACGCTAACAACACGGTACACCAGAACCTAGTCATTAAAAATGTGACGTGGATTAGTGGTCTTTGTTTGCCAATTTAGGCAGCGTTTGGGTGGGGAATGGAGTAGGATGAGATCGCTCCATCCCAGTTTTATAGGATGAGACGATCCCAGCTTGATGTTTGGTTGCAGGGACAGAGTCATCCTCGCTTTTTGTTTGGTACGAGGGATTGGGATAGGACGAGACGGTCTTCGTTTACCCCCATTGATGCCGGTCATTTGTGGCCCCCACACGCCATTGTCCCTTTCCTCTATCTTCTACCTCTCATATGTCTTCTACCTCGATCACCCCGGCGTAGGGCACAAAAGTCGAGGCAGCAACGCTGCGCCGACTGCGAGCCATGGACGATGGGCATGGCGACGTCGCTGCAGTCGGCGGCTTGGAGGAGAGCGCCGACTGACGGTGCGGGTCGGCGGCCTGGATCCAGAGCTCGAACAGCGGGCGGTGTGAAGAGCGCATGGGGCCGGAACCAGAGGCGGAGCCATGTAGATCCAAGCCGGCAGGCGTGGAGGCGGAGTGGCTCACCGGAGCCGTGCGGGAGGAAGGTGAGTGGAGGTCACCTTGTCAGTGTGGCGGAGGAGGCACGTCGTGCTAGAGGTGGAGGTGGCACGGCGGCGGGGCCAGGGTGGCGCAGGGACGGAGGCACGCGTGTCTGATGCGCTGACGGAAGGAGACGGAGAACAAGTGATCCCACTTCGTCAGATGCCGTCCCCTCGATTTAGAGGAATGATGTCATCCACGGATCTGGAGGAATATTTTCTTACGGGGTGTCCCCGTTCCTCTTCATCTACCAACCAAACAGTCCAAAGCCGAGACCGTCCCACTTCATTCTGTCCCATCCCCATATAGGCATTGATGATTAGAATGATGGAGTGCTCCGTTTGGGACACTGATTTTTTTCCTATATTTTTTTCTTTGTGAAATTGCCTTTTTCCCTGTAAAATTGATATGTACATGATTCTTATGAAATAAGTGTTGTTTGAAAAATATTTCGCATCATGCACAATGTATGGTCGTCGCAATGCTCGATTTTTTTGGTTCCATCCCGAATTAGGTACCTTCTGCATGCAACATTGTATTGCAAAGACAAAACATTTACTCGAACATGTGTTGTTTTGAAAACATCCATTCGCGTTAATCGCTTGAGGGGTATACTTATCTAACAATTTTATGATAAATAAAACAAGTCTTTTGTTGGTTGTTGTACCCATTCTGTGGGTTCTCTTCTTTATCAATACACTTCTTCCGGTTTTAAAATAATAGACGTTTTAGACATCGACACAGTCACCAAGACAATACTTGAACCATCAATTAATCATAGTACATATATTCAAAACATATTAAGTGTGTAATATTTTAAAACTACTATTGAAGACGAATCTTACCACACAAATTTTAAAATGTGAATCGAAGTATTTGAAAAGATATTGTTGATTTAAACTAAAATATGTTGGCTACACGCAAACCAAAATATCTATTGTTTTGAAATTGGAGGGAGTAATCGGCAGCTCTCCTGCCTGGTTCATTTCAAAAAAAATTGATTGTGCTAGCAACCGTAGATTAGTAGACGTAGCATGCAAATTTTAAGAATTTAGGGATCAGTTGGGGTATTTTTAAATGTACTATCACAATTTTAATTATTTATATTGAATTGTTCATTTAATTTTGTAGTTGATTACTAAATTGTCCAACATTTTCTACCGAACTGTATATGGAATAACTGATTCGTACACCTTCTAGTAAAATCCTAGGTCCGCTGCCGTCATCCCTGCCAGCAGCCAACCAACCATCCTCCACTCTGCAGCCCATGGGGCTCTCGCCGGCTTGGCTCACCACAAGTCCACATTCATGCTTACTGGCTTACTGCCATTGCCGGTCATCCCATAAAACCCGTCTTCTATGGATTCGTACCCAAATACTAAGAACTCTTAACCTTGTTGACGTTTCAGCTCTCAGAACTGGACCGACTATGAGTTCTTTGTCTACAGCGTGTGCACCGACGATCTCAAATCCAACGTCCTCGTGATTAGGCTATTTTTAGTGCAATGTTTCATTGCACGGTTACTAAGAGTGTCGCATTAACTTTTGTCTAAGTACATGTCTATCTTGAAACTCTCTCTCCTATGATGAAACTCTCTCTTTGTAAATACATTGCCATGTCAATAAGATGTGTCATGACATTTAATTAGAATGAAATTCTCGCTGAGAATGGCTTAAGTACTTATGCGTTCACAATGATCGTACCAAATAGCTAGTTGATGTGGAGCTAAAAGAAGAATAAAAAATACTAATTTATTCTCACCACTAGTAGTTGGTTCCACACGTAATACTCTCAGTTTTTTAAATGCATGGACCCACCTATATGTTTGCTCGTCGGTAGTTATTTTATGTTTCTTCACTTTTTCTATCCACTTAGGAGAGAATGCATCATTTTTTTGGAATGCGTAAAATCTCGTATTTATTTGCTTGTCAGTAGTTATTCTCTCTTTCTTTACTTTTGCTATCCATTTAGAAAAGAGTGTATTTAGTTAGTGAAATACTAGTCGGTCGAGGTGCGTCGTTACCTTCTCCACGTCATTTTCTTTTAATAACTAATGCTGAGGGGTCCAGTGACTGACTAGGACTAGCCACCAAATGGAAGGTGTAGATGGGTCTTGAACGCAGCAAGCTTGTGATTGGAATTTTCGGGAAGCCTTTATCGTAGCCGAAGTCCGAAGAGTACACTCACAGGAAACCATGTGCTGGTGGTGAGTTATTTGCGTGAAATTGATATGTTATTTATGGACTTAAGTTGAGCATGCCTACCTGTGAAGATTGCAACCGTGTCATTATGGACTCTCTCTCTCTCTCTCTCTTGTGCAGGAGGTGGAATGTTTGCCTTGGACTCGTGCTGTCTGTCGCTATTGGGTTGTAGTGTGTGTGGTGTGTGGGTGAGTGATGTTTCTGAATTTGGCCGGGGGGCAAGATGTTCTTCCTAAGATGTAGTACTAACGTCCATGTGGAGCACTGTTTCCTCAGACAATCTATTAGAACCACTAGTTCGATGGCACTATCAGCCATTAGGATTTCAACACACTATCAGTATATAAGCCATCAGGACTGCAACAATAACAGGTGTTCTCGTCTCACGTCGTCCATACGGAGCACTGTTTGGATTTTTGCCTTGCCTGGTTTTGTAACCATATAAGCGCCGTCATCTATTGATTATCCGAAAAAAAGTCATCTATTATTTGACCAAATCGCCGCGTCAAAGTGAAATAATTTTTAATCATGTTTCACTCTTTTACCCACTCCGTCCAAATTTATGGGTCGTTTGACTTTTTTGACACAAAATTTAATCAACTCATCTTATTCAATTTTTTTTCAAAAATATAGAAAACGTCAATTCATAGTTAAAGTACATTATATCCTAAACTAATGAATATAAATGATAATTATGAATTTTTTGAATAAGACGAATAAGTTAAATTTAATGTCAAATGACCTATAAATTGAAACCGAGGAAGTAGAAAAAATTCGTCCACAACTAGAAACCAGGCGTGGCTTTGCCGTGCCCTACTGGATGTGCCCGTTGTAGTTTCATTAGTTGATCATTAGTTGTTATCCAATTTTGAGTTTCGACTAAGTATAAACCAAGCAAGGATAAGATAGCGTAGTCAAATGCAGGATAGCAACGTGAACTATAACTGAAATGTCAGTGTCATCAAAGCGGAGTCTCAGGGAAGTCATCCGGATTAAAACTCCAACACATTCTCTCCATACCTGTTAAGGCCATGTTCTCCCGCGTGGCGTTTCACGGTGTCTTCTTTATGTACTCAGGCTCAGCCCACAAATTTATATCACACTGATCTAAAAAAAATTGCTTTAGCCTCACACCCCGCAGCTCCTCTGCAGGCGGCGCCGGTCCCATGGCACACGCCTCCTCTACGGTCACTATGGCCAGGCACTGCTCCCCTTGGGCGACGGCTGCTCTGCGACTGCGGTCGGGCGCGGCTCTCCCCGGGTGCCACTCCACGCGGGCGCCGCGGCCTGGCGTTGCTCCTCCGCGGCCGTTGTGGCCTGGTGCGGCTCCCCGGGGTGGTCGGTGGTCTTGTGACGCACGCCTCCTCCGCGGCCGGGCGCTGCTTCCCGCGGTAGGGCGACCAGGCGACGGTCCGGTGTCTGCGGTGGGCGACGGGGCGGCCGCTGCGTCCGCGCAGCGGCGGAGGGGTACTACCGTGCGCCAAACCTCTGTCCGCACAGGCAAAATGTCTAGCGTCGTCGCCATGCCACTGATGATGTTCGGGCCTGTGGTGCCCACGAATATGGCGGAGCAGTGGAAACGGTGGAGGTGGAGGTCGACGGCTGGCTGTGCGACGAGAGAGAACCAGGACGACCTCGAGATTCCAGGAAGGATCTTGAAACTTTGAGCAAATGAGGCCAGTAATTGATGTCTAGGATATGGTGTGTCTAGGATCCCACGGTGGGAAAAAGATGATGACGTGGCGCCATGTCTACTCACGAATGTGGTGCAACTTTCCTACTAGTAATTATACTAAAACAACTAGACTAGAAAGACTTTTACGGTACTAATTGTGATGCCCTAGGCATCTCAAATGCTTTGCACTAAAAACATTAGCATAATGATATCTTTTCACTTGAAAAGCATGCATAAGCTAGGCCAATTGAGCAACTAAACCTAGTTTTCAGAAAAAGCTGTGTTTGAATTGTGGATATAACTTTAAGGCCACTGTGTTTTTCATAAAACCTTACATACCAAACTTGTAGGTAATCCTATAAGGAATGACTTTGGTATTTTGTGCTTTAGCATGCATGAATGTTGAAATCCAGTTTTGGGTCATTTTATGTGAAAATGTGACTTTTGCCGATTTCAGCCCTGTTTGGTAAATTCAAAATTTTGTGAAACAAAATTCAAAATATTGCCATGTCATGAATACCAAAGTTGTAGATCATGAGATTCTATGCAACTTTGGTATAGTTCACCTTTCATGAAAATGCACCTAAAATGGACTTTTATAATTTCCAAGTTGGGGGTTTTAATTGGTCAAACAGGAGTCAGCAAGTTATTTTCAAATTTAAATCATTTTGTATTTGGAATCTGGTATAGGTCCTTTTGACAAAGTTGTAGATTTCAAAATGTACAACATTTCATTCAATTGGGTATTTTTCAAATTCGGCTCCTAAATTGGTCAAATTTGCAAAATTCAGAAACCTAATCAGCTGGTCAAAGGGGGTTTATCTTTTTTCGATTTTCTTTTTTTTTCTCGTCTGTATGACAGGCGGGACCCACCTGTCAGCCCCGCCCGCGCCAGCGCACGGACCCGCTCCCTCGCTCGATGCACCGAGTCTATACACCGTACTCACAAATCCTGGTATTGGCCCCACCTGTCAGTCACCGTGGTCCATAGACCGGGTTCACCCACGCGCCTCTCTTTTCTCTCCCCGCCCGCGCGCGCCCACGCGGCGCTGCGCGCCGAGCGGCCGTGGCCACGCGCCGGCCGTCCCGGCCGCCGCGGCCACGCGCCACTGCCGCGCGCGGACAGCGCGCGCGCGACGCGCCACCGGGGCGAGGGCGAGGCCGGCCCTATAACTCGGGTTCTCCATCCCGAACTCGAGTTTTCTGCTTTTCCCTTCCGACCTCGCGCGTCCGCCATTGCCGGAACCCGCGCGAGCTCGCCCCCAGCCATCTCTGCCCACTCCCGAGCTCAACCGTCACCGCGCCGAGCTTCGCCGCCCTCGACTCTACCTTCCCGTCTAGACCGCGTCGCCCGAGACCCTCCCACTTCGGCGTATTGCACCGCCGGACCTCGCCGGCCAGGGGCACTCGTCGCCGACCCTCCCCGCGATCTCCCCCGCCGTCTGAGGTAGTGGGTAAAGCTCCCCGTCTTCTCCTCTCTCTCCCCGGCACTCCGCGGCGAGCTCCCGAGCCCCGTAGGGCCGGGATTGACCGCGCGCCGCCGGAGCTCCCCCTCCCGTCGCGAGGAGGAAGACGACGGGAGGAGGAAGACGGACATTTTGCGATACCGCCCTCCGGGTTTAACAGTTTTATGTTTCCATACCGGGCACTGTGTACTGAGTCTTGTAAATCTTGCACAGGAACCCTCAGAAGCTATAGATATTTACAGATAGGTCCTGGATCTGTTTAATTTCGATTAAAATGCTTTTAAAAAAGGCTGAAACTTTGAAAAATCATAGTAAAGTGTATAAAAATCCAAAAATAGCAAACTTTGTTGCATTTTGTTCCTAATAAATAGATCTACAGAATGGGTATGATGGTTGAGTAGGAAAATACAGTTTTGCCCCTGTGTTTTGTGCAAGCATGAAAAACCTTGATAAATGGAAAATATGGCTAAAATGAATTCCAAAAATTGTGAAATTTGGGCAGAGACCTTTATATTCTGTGTAGGCTCTATGAAAATTTTGGTAGCTCAAATGACCACTGCTAATTACCATTTTGCCCCTACATGTGTTTTTAGCATGGAAAATAAATGAAGAAATGTTGTTTATATAAAAATTAGGTTCTAAATGGTTATACCTAGTTTATTGTGCTCCTTATGGCATAAAAGAGTTCTAGATGGTAGTAGACATCGGTCTTTTCGCATAAATCGATGCAACTCAGTCACACACCACGTTATTTTATGTGACAAGCTAAGCTGTCGTAGATGATGGCTTGTACGATTTCTTAATATGAAACGACTTTCACCTCAATATGCATAACTTTGTACCACGAATCATAAGTTCACTGATCTACTGCATTACACCCGCATAATGAGGCAAGCTTTGCACTAATACATGCTTTAACTGCATCATGTCATACATATAGATTCCACGAACGAAGAACCACCACTGGACCAACCGATCGTGACGGAGCCAGAGGAGGAACTGCACCCAGAGCCAGAGGACCAGCAGCAGGAACCCGACTACGCTCCGGAGGAAGCTACTGACCCTAGTGAAGAAGGTAGGCAGGATCATACTCTACCCAGCGAATAAATTATACTTGATGATTACGCATATGCATTAGGAGTTGTTTGGAAACAATTGCATTAGACTTCCTGGCCGCCCTGGCCTTAGCACCTGTACATAGAGTTCGTAGGACGAGTATGCCTAGAAATTGCTAGGTACGAGTAGACACGAGTGTGTGTACTCGTCACGTAGGTGTTTTCAAAGTTACAAAAAGCTTACAGTCATATCACTTATTACTGTTGCTCATGAAGTTAAATAGAGACCGGGCGGAGATTTATTTCAGTATTTCCTTTATCATGATGTCGCACCCGGACTCCGCCCGAGTCGTTTAAGGCCCGTCCGCTGTTCGTCTGCTGATCGGCATAACATTGCTAAAGTGCTTATCCGGGGAATGGGACCGGAAAAGTCTTTCCTGGGCTCGTTCGAAGCACAGAGACACGTTCCTACCCGCTGGTTGAGAGGAAGGTGGCCCGGGGGAGCTTGGTACTCATGACGGGGAGACCGAGATGTCGGCAGGCTCGTCATGGGGGCACAACCCGGGGGCTAGGCGGGAGTGAATCGAACTTGGGACGAGGCAGGTTAAGATTGGGGCTATATGTGGGCACGCGATGGCTAGTAAGCATATACCCCTGGCATGATAGTTATTCCCGGGAATTAAAAATCGATTCGAATCGCTGATGCCCACCAGGTGTGGGAATGCCAATATCACTGTCGGGCAACGTAGTAATTACTTAAACTCTCAGTGCTTAATACTCATGGTTTTTTTGGAATACTACATGTTTGAGCTGAGTTGTTATCTTGCAAAGACTTACTACTATGTTGGCAATCATAGAGACAATGAAACTTGTTATTTATGTTAATTAAGTTGCTGTTAAAAACTAAAAGCTAAGGATCTACTTGTTAGTAAGCTGCTTCGCGTCAGCCGTAAGCCAAATCCATTAAGACCTACTGAGTAATTAGTACTCAGGGTTTGCCCCCACATTTTGAGCGCAGGTATGGAATTCATGGTGTGCGCCTGTGTTGGAGGCGGGGCATGCCCTCATGTAGGATGAAGTGACTAAGTGGCACGAGGACAACATCGGTGGGCTCGATGTTGTACCTCCAATGCAAAACTTTTGGTGATAACATGGTGACCTAAACTTATATTTTCCGCTGCGAGAAACTTTCTAACTTGCTACCGTATAATATTATGTTGGACTGGTATTTTATGTAAAAACTGGTTTGTAAATAAATCTACTTTTATGCTATTTAACTGCCTGTGATGATGTTTCTGTTGTGGCTCCATCGTGAGTCGGATGTGTATGATGTCGGTTCCTCTGGGAAAAGGTAATATCGGGAGTCGAATGACTCTCGACGGACGACCGGGTTTAGTTCGGTCTAATCGCACTGCAAGCCAGAGGTGGCAGGTGTGCTTAGCCCGGATTAAATCGGCGGTTCCGCCACAGCTGGTATCAGAGCCGATCATACACAGACAACAGACATATCATCCAGTTTTGATTTGCAAACCTATTTTCGAAAACCCTTTTCGAAGTATTTGAAAAGTGAGAGTATCGATATGCCCCTATTAAGGATGTTAGTGAAATACCAGGTGACATCGCTAACATTCTGACCTAGATAGAACTCATGTGCATATTCGGCGCTTTGGGAAGCAACATTTCGGCCATAGCCATCCCCAGTACTGGCGGAGCGCTATTGGGATTTGCGGACTATTGCGAACCCTGCATTCATGCTGATAGGGCAGAACTCTTTAAGGGGGGTGGTCACGCTATTGGAGTGTTTTGTGACTACTTTTCCTTCAACCAAAAATTATAGCTAGATCTTGTTAGCCACCGTTTCTCTCCCCAGCAATTCCCCAGTACTGGAGGAAGACTGGGTGTGTTGGGAGAAATGGCGCCACTACGTCGTCCACCAGACGTAGCTTAAAGAAATTCGTGGGTGCCACTTCTAGAGTTAGAGTGGTAATGATTGGTCATGGTAATGATGATGATATGAGCATGCATTTTTCTGCAGGTACACTAACCACGTGCGAAATTAAGAACGAATAGAGAACGACTAGTTGCATTAGAGAGTGCCGTGCATATATGTCACCGGATACTCGTTAGATATATACATTATACATAAGGTGTGTGATGCGAGAACGGATAGGACGAGTCATGCATCATGTTTACTTTTACTTGTTCATATTTAGGGGTTTATCGCTAAAAGACAAATAAGTAAAATGAAGGTCCAATGATGTTTTCTGCACCCATCACCCACTTAACCGTTAAACTTATATGCAACCTATGCTTATCACTGATTAAAATCTCTTTTAAAAACAGATGGCCAGGACCAAGCAAACCGCTCGTAAGGCCACCAGTGCGAGGGGACTTCGCATACAGGAGGGAAGGGCTGCTCCCCTCCCACCAGTGACCCACACCCCTCCTCAGCTTGAGAATGGGATGGTTCACACCCGTTGCCGTGAGGAGAACGGCCTTGCGCAGATCCTTTGTCGGGCTCTGCGTGAGATGAGGCGCAGGCCGTGCCCTTTCTTCTCAGTGCAGACAGTGCACGCGGAGGGACACTGCATGGCCAGTGTCGTCCTTCCTTCGAGCCACACCGCGGTCCGGCAGACGCTCACCGTCTACGGGGCCAATGAGGAGGACGCTTACGACAAGGTCACCCTAGCAGCCATCACCTCACTCAGTTCTTCGGGTGCAGCAGGGATGTCAGTGCTGCGCTACCTCCCCACCGACGGTTACGACGACGAGTGGCTCCGTCGTCACAACATGCTGGAGGAGCGGATTGACACCAGGCCCTATGCTGCGACCATGCAGTTTGCTCACAGTGTACACGGGATGTATCTCCGTGCCGAGGATCGTGTCGCCCACTACCGTGACCAGCACATGTATGCACAGGACCGTATTGAGGAGCTGGAGGCAGAGTTGGCTGAGGCACAGCAGCGCCTGGCGCAGTACGAGCCGGATCCTTCAGTTGCCCCTGTGGTGGAGGATGAGGGCAGCATGGTGTCTGACGCGCGTAACGGGCGTTAGAGAGTTTGGCAATGGCACTGTGTGGAGAAGCTTTTTGTAGATGGTGCACGTTGTGAGCGATGTTTTGTACTATATCGCTCCGTGCAGTTTGCCATGACTGTACTAAACAGTGGTGAGGTCGAGAGAACTCACTTATGTACGTCATGTAACCTAATGTAGAACCTTAAGTTAGTGTTCCGAGGTGATGGATGAGATGGCCCATGTGTGTACTAAGTAAACCTTTAGTTTATTAAGACTTTATAAGTATGGTTGAAGTAACTGTTAAGTGCGCATGGATGATGTGAATGATGCGATGTCGTTAAGCTTGGCCTTGAGAGATAAAGTCTAACTGCTTTGTTACAAGTTTACCTGTGCTCACAAATTGCCTATAGTCCTATGATCTTGCTGTCACCGTATTTCTGCACATGGGCTATTGGGCTGAACCCATATGATTCCATTTTGCAGATGGTGAACACTCGCACGGGGCAGTCATCAGGGCAGTCAGCGCAAGGCGCTCCACCCCCGCCGGAGCTGGCCACTTTGGTGGTCCAACAAGCTGAGCTGATTCGGTTATTAGCAGAAGACCGTCAAGCCCGTGGGCAACAACAGCCGCGGGAGTACAGGCCACGTGGCATTACTTACCAGGACTTCGAGGGGCTGCGACCCCCGGTCTTCACCAACTGCCCAGAGCCACTGGCGGCAGACGATTGGCTTCGCACTGTCCAGTCCAAGTTTACCCTTCTGCCAGGGATCAATGAGCGAGAGAAGGCTCGATTTGCTGCTCAGCTTCTTCATGGGCCTGCGGGAGCGTGGTACGCCACTTTCCTCGCCATGCAGGAAGAGGGCCATGAGCCCACATGGGAGGAGTTCCGACAAGCTTTCCGGGCTCACTACATCCCGGCAAGTTTGATGGAGCAAAAGCGTCGCGAATTCCGAGACCTCAAGCAGGGCAACCGGACCGTGATGCAATATGTGCAGACCTTTATCCACCTCTCACAGTATGCTCCGAGAGATGTTGCTACTGAACCGGAGCGGGCCGAGAGACTCCTAGAGGGCCTTGACCCTACCCTCCGGACTCACTTGGCACGGCGTTACCAAAGCTTCACTGAACTGGTAGACACTGCTCTCGACATGGAGAATCGTCTCCGTGCTGCTAATGAGGATCAGAAGCGCAAAAGGATAGCCAACACCTCAACGACTGGCCCTTCACAGAAGCAGAAGACCGCATACAAACCTCAACAGCAAAATTTTCAGCAGTCTCGCTATGTGGTCCGACCCAACCAACCAAGGTGGATTCATCGGGCAGCACCGCCGCAACAGTACCCCATCTATCGAGCACCCGCACAGTTGTCAGCTCCCCGTGCTCCCATCGTCCCAGGGCCGGGTGCTCCGTGCTTCAATTGTGGCAAAATAGGTCACTTCAGTCGCGACTGTAGGGCACCCCGTAAGATACAGGGTCCTACTCCAGCTGGTGGAAGTCAACAGAGCAAGCCGAAGGGACCCATGCCCAAGATGGGTCGCGTGCACTATGTGCACATGGATCAGATTTCCGCCGGAGAACCGGTGCTTGCTGGTACGTTCATAATCAACGGTCAACCGACCGTCGTGTTATTTGATTCTGGGGCCACACATACTTTTATCAGTAAAACATATGCATTGAGGCATGGGATAAAAATGTACAAGTTGAAAGAAAATTATCAAATTACAGCACCGGGGTCACCTATTGAAACCAGTTTGGGGGTTAGACAGCTTAAGCTGAGCATTGGCACAGAAAATTTTATCATCAACCCCGTGGTACTACCACACCAGGGGATTGATATTATTTTAGGTATGAATTGGATGAAAGAACACGATGCAGTCCTGGATGTTAGCAGCAGGACAATACAATTAAAGTCAGGCGTAAGTGGTAAGGCTATACAGATACACATGCCAAACCAAAAACACATGACCCCCACGGTCAATGCGACTGAACTACAAGAGGTTAAAAAGATACCAGTAGTGTGTGAATTCCCGGACGTATTTCCAGAAGAACTTCCGGGACTACCACCAAAACGGGATGTAGAATTTGTCATTGAGCTCGTTCCAGGTACGGCACCTGTGTCAAAAAGACCATACAGGATGCCACCTGATGATTTGAAGGAATTGAAAGTACAGCTACAAGAACAATTAGACAAAGGGTTCATTAGGCCTAGTTCATCACCGTGGGGTTGTCCAGCTCTCTTTGTTGAGAAAAAGGATCATGGTGGGAAAAGATTGTGCGTTGACTATCGGCCACTGAATGCAGTGACCGTCAAAAACAAATACCTACTGCCACACATCGACATTCTATTTGATCAGTTAGCCGGGGCTAAGGTCTTTTCAAAAATTGACCTAAGGTCTGGCTACTATCAGATGAAGATTAGAGAAGAGGACGTACCCAAGACAGCATTCTCTACCAGATATGGTTTATATGAGTATTTGGTTATGTCATTTGGGTTAACCAACGCACCGGCTTTCTTCATGTATATGATGAACTCGGTGTTCATGAATGAACTCGATAAGTTCGTGGTGGTATTCATAGATGACATACTAATCTACTCCAAAAATGAAAAAGAACATGAAGAACATTTGAGGGTCGTGCTCACTCGGCTCAGAGAGCATAAGCTTTATGCCAAGTTTAGCAAGTGTGCATTCTGGCTGAAAGAAGTGAGTTTCTTGGGTCACGTACTATCTGAAAAGGGAGTCGCAGTTGACCCTAACAAAGTAGAAGATGTGCTAAATTGGAAACAACCAGAGACCGTGACTGAAATTCGGAGTTTTCTTGGTTTAGCGGGCTACTACCGCCGCTTTATCAAAGATTTCTCCAAAATTGCAAAACCTATGACCTCTTTGACCAAGAAAAAATGCCAAGTTCCTTTGGAATCCGAAATGTGAAGAAGCTTTCCAAACTTTGAAGAAATTGTTAACCTCAGCACCAGTGCTAGCTCAACCAGATATTACCAAGCCTTTTGAGGTGTACTGTGATGCTTCCGGTAATGGACTTGGCTGTGTCTTGATGCAAGAAGGAAGAGTAATTGCTTATGCCTCCCGCCAACTGAGGAAACATGAAGCCAACTATCCAACTCATGACCTTGAGTTGGCTGCAGTCGTTCATGCACTAAAAATTTGGAGACACTATCTGTTAGGCAACACATGTCACATCTACACTGACCATAAGAGTCTCAAATATATTTTCACCCAACCCGAAATCAATATGAGGCAGAGGCGATGGTTAGAGTTGATAAAAGATTATGATCTGGAGATACACTACCACCCAGGCAAGGCCAATGTGGTAGCAGATGCACTAAGCCGAAAAGCTCATTGCAATGTGATAGAGGTCCGACCTACAGCAAGAGTAATCTGCTGTGAGATGAGTGACATTGAAACACCTTCAGGACAGCATGCGGAACTCTATAATGTCGTTATTGAGCCCACAATCAAGTCACAAATCATAGAAGCTCAGAAACAAGATAAGGGTATGGCATATATCCGTGAAGGTATTAGTGAAGAGAAGAAGGCATGTTTCACACTTGATGACCAAGGCGTCCTGTGGTTCAAGAATCGTCTAGTAGTACCCAAGGACATGGAGTTGAGGAAGAGAATACTAGACGAAGCACACTCCTCAATACTCACGATACATCCGGGCAGCAATAAGATGTACCAAGACTTGAAGCAAAAGTTTTGGTGGACCCGCATGAAACGAGAGATCGCCAAGTACGTATCTGAGTGCGACGTGTGTAAGAAAGTAAAAGCTGATCACTTAAAGTCCGCTGGAATGCTTCAACCACTAGATGTCCCAGCATGGAAATGGGAGGATATACACATGGATTTCATTGTGGGCTTACCTCGTACCCAAAAAGGATATGATTCCATATGGGTAATTATCGATAGGTTCACGAAATCTGCTCATTTCATTCCAGTCAAGACCACCTATCGAGCAAAGCAGTACGCTGAGTTGTACCTTTCCAAGATCCTATCCTTACACGGGGTCCCGCGAACTATCACCTCAGATAGGGGTTCTCTGTTCGTTTCCCGCTTCTGGGAGCAACTGCAGACCGCCTTAAACACCACTCTTGTACGCAGTTCTGCTTACCATCCTCAAACCAGTGGTCAAGTAGAAAGGGTGAATCAAATTCTAGAAGATATGTTAAGGGCTTGTGCACTGACATATTCCACCAAGTGGGATGAATGCCTTCCCCTGGCAGAGTTCGCTTATAACAATAGCTATCAAAAGAGCTTGGAAATGGCTCCTTTCGAAGCTCTTTATGGTAGGAGATGCAGAACACCACTAAACTGGTCTGAACCAGGAGAGCGTGTTACCTTTGGCCCTGATTTAGTGGTAGAAGCCGAGGAACAAGTAAAACTCATACACCACCATCTCAAAAGAGCACAATCCAGACAGAAAAGTTACTCGGATAAAAGGAGGAGGCCATTAGTCTTTGATGAGGGGGATCATGTGTATCTCAAAGTATCTCCGATGAAAGGGGTACAACGGTTTGGGGTGAAAGGAAAGTTAGCACCAAGGTACGTCGGTCCATTCAAGATCATTGAAAAGTGCGGAGCCGTCGCTTATCGGTTAGAACTACCACCACATCTGGCTGCAGTTCATGATGTGTTTCACGTCTCCCAACTAAAGAAGTGCTTAAGAGTGCCGGAGAAAGTGGTAGATACCTCTCAAATTCAGATTGGATCAGATCTCACATACGAAGAACATCCCATAAAAATCCTCGATCAAAAACAAAGATCGACCCGTCGGAAAACAATCAACTTTTACAAAGTTCAATGGAGTAATCATTCCGAAGAAGAAGCCACATGGGAGCAGGAAGAATACCTACACACTAAGTACCCTGGTTTTCTGCCATCCACCTCAAATCGGTACGTTACAACAGCTTAGCTTCTGGGTCTAAACTCAATACGTGCACCCAACACTAACTACAACCAGTTTAACCACCCACGACACTTCAAAAATCTCGGGACGAGATTTCTTTAAGGGAGGTGGGTTGTGATGCCCTAGGCATCTCAAATGCTTTGCACTAAAAACATTAGCATAATGATATCTTTTCACTTGAAAAGCATGCATAAGCTAGGCCAATTGAGCAACTAAACCTAGTTTTCAGAAAAAGCTGTGTTTGAATTGTGGATATAACTTTAAGGCCACTGTGTTTTTCATAAAACCTTACATACCAAACTTGTAGGTAATCCTATAAGGAATGACTTTGGTATTTTGTGCTTTAGCATGCATGAATGTTGAAATCCAGTTTTGGGTCATTTTATGTGAAAATGTGACTTTTGCCGATTTCAGCCCTGTTTGGTAAATTCAAAATTTTGTGAAACAAAATTCAAAATATTGCCATGTCATGAATACCAAAGTTGTAGATCATGAGATTCTATGCAACTTTGGTATAGTTCACCTTTCATGAAAATGCACCTAAAATGGACTTTTATAATTTCCAAGTTGGGGGTTTTAATTGGTCAAACAGGAGTCAGCAAGTTATTTTCAAATTTAAATCATTTTGTATTTGGAATCTGGTATAGGTCCTTTTGACAAAGTTGTAGATTTCAAAATGTACAACATTTCATTCAATTGGGTATTTTTCAAATTCGGCTCCTAAATTGGTCAAATTTGCAAAATTCAGAAACCTAATCAGCTGGTCAAAGGGGGTTTATCTTTTTTCGATTTTCTTTTTTTTTCTCGTCTGTATGACAGGCGGGACCCACCTGTCAGCCCCGCCCGCGCCAGCGCACGGACCCGCTCCCTCGCTCGATGCACCGAGTCTATACACCGTACTCACAAATCCTGGTATTGGCCCCACCTGTCAGTCACCGTGGTCCATAGACCGGGTTCACCCACGCGCCTCTCTTTTCTCTCCCCGCCCGCGCGCGCCCACGCGGCGCTGCGCGCCGAGCGGCCGTGGCCACGCGCCGGCCGTCCCGGCCGCCGCGGCCACGCGCCACTGCCGCGCGCGGACAGCGCGCGCGCGACGCGCCACCGGGGCGAGGGCGAGGCCGGCCCTATAACTCGGGTTCTCCATCCCGAACTCGAGTTTTCTGCTTTTCCCTTCCGACCTCGCGCGTCCGCCATTGCCGGAACCCGCGCGAGCTCGCCCCCAGCCATCTCTGCCCACTCCCGAGCTCAACCGTCACCGCGCCGAGCTTCGCCGCCCTCGACTCTACCTTCCCGTCTAGACCGCGTCGCCCGAGACCCTCCCACTTCGGCGTATTGCACCGCCGGACCTCGCCGGCCAGGGGCACTCGTCGCCGACCCTCCCCGCGATCTCCCCCGCCGTCTGAGGTAGTGGGTAAAGCTCCCCGTCTTCTCCTCTCTCTCCCCGGCACTCCGCGGCGAGCTCCCGAGCCCCGTAGGGCCGGGATTGACCGCGCGCCGCCGGAGCTCCCCCTCCCGTCGCGAGGAGGAAGACGACGGGAGGAGGAAGACGGACATTTTGCGATACCGCCCTCCGGGTTTAACAGTTTTATGTTTCCATACCGGGCACTGTGTACTGAGTCTTGTAAATCTTGCACAGGAACCCTCAGAAGCTATAGATATTTACAGATAGGTCCTGGATCTGTTTAATTTCGATTAAAATGCTTTTAAAAAAGGCTGAAACTTTGAAAAATCATAGTAAAGTGTATAAAAATCCAAAAATAGCAAACTTTGTTGCATTTTGTTCCTAATAAATAGATCTACAGAATGGGTATGATGGTTGAGTAGGAAAATACAGTTTTGCCCCTGTGTTTTGTGCAAGCATGAAAAACCTTGATAAATGGAAAATATGGCTAAAATGAATTCCAAAAATTGTGAAATTTGGGCAGAGACCTTTATATTCTGTGTAGGCTCTATGAAAATTTTGGTAGCTCAAATGACCACTGCTAATTACCATTTTGCCCCTACATGTGTTTTTAGCATGGAAAATAAATGAAGAAATGTTGTTTATATAAAAATTAGGTTCTAAATGGTTATACCTAGTTTATTGTGCTCCTTATGGCATAAAAGAGTTCTAGATGGTAGTAGACATCGGTCTTTTCGCATAAATCGATGCAACTCAGTCACACACCACGTTATTTTATGTGACAAGCTAAGCTGTCGTAGATGATGGCTTGTACGATTTCTTAATATGAAACGACTTTCACCTCAATATGCATAACTTTGTACCACGAATCATAAGTTCACTGATCTACTGCATTACACCCGCATAATGAGGCAAGCTTTGCACTAATACATGCTTTAACTGCATCATGTCATACATATAGATTCCACGAACGAAGAACCACCACTGGACCAACCGATCGTGACGGAGCCAGAGGAGGAACTGCACCCAGAGCCAGAGGACCAGCAGCAGGAACCCGACTACGCTCCGGAGGAAGCTACTGACCCTAGTGAAGAAGGTAGGCAGGATCATACTCTACCCAGCGAATAAATTATACTTGATGATTACGCATATGCATTAGGAGTTGTTTGGAAACAATTGCATTAGACTTCCTGGCCGCCCTGGCCTTAGCACCTGTACATAGAGTTCGTAGGACGAGTATGCCTAGAAATTGCTAGGTACGAGTAGACACGAGTGTGTGTACTCGTCACGTAGGTGTTTTCAAAGTTACAAAAAGCTTACAGTCATATCACTTATTACTGTTGCTCATGAAGTTAAATAGAGACCGGGCGGAGATTTATTTCAGTATTTCCTTTATCATGATGTCGCACCCGGACTCCGCCCGAGTCGTTTAAGGCCCGTCCGCTGTTCGTCTGCTGATCGGCATAACATTGCTAAAGTGCTTATCCGGGGAATGGGACCGGAAAAGTCTTTCCTGGGCTCGTTCGAAGCACAGAGACACGTTCCTACCCGCTGGTTGAGAGGAAGGTGGCCCGGGGGAGCTTGGTACTCATGACGGGGAGACCGAGATGTCGGCAGGCTCGTCATGGGGGCACAACCCGGGGGCTAGGCGGGAGTGAATCGAACTTGGGACGAGGCAGGTTAAGATTGGGGCTATATGTGGGCACGCGATGGCTAGTAAGCATATACCCCTGGCATGATAGTTATTCCCGGGAATTAAAAATCGATTCGAATCGCTGATGCCCACCAGGTGTGGGAATGCCAATATCACTGTCGGGCAATGTAGTAATTACTTAAACTCTCAGTGCTTAATACTCATGGTTTTTTTGGAATACTACATGTTTGAGCTGAGTTGTTATCTTGCAAAGACTTACTACTATGTTGGCAATCATAGAGACAATGAAACTTGTTATTTATGTTAATTAAGTTGCTGTTAAAAACTAAAAGCTAAGGATCTACTTGTTAGTAAGCTGCTTCGCGTCAGCCGTAAGCCAAATCCATTAAGACCTACTGAGTAATTAGTACTCAGGGTTTGCCCCCACATTTTGAGCGCAGGTATGGAATTCATGGTGTGCGCCTGTGTTGGAGGCGGGGCATGCCCTCATGTAGGATGAAGTGACTAAGTGGCACGAGGACAACATCGGTGGGCTCGATGTTGTACCTCCAATGCAAAACTTTTGGTGATAACATGGTGACCTAAACTTATATTTTCCGCTGCGAGAAACTTTCTAACTTGCTACCGTATAATATTATGTTGGACTGGTATTTTATGTAAAAACTGGTTTGTAAATAAATCTACTTTTATGCTATTTAACTGCCTGTGATGATGTTTCTGTTGTGGCTCCATCGTGAGTCGGATGTGTATGATGTCGGTTCCTCTGGGAAAAGGTAATATCGGGAGTCGAATGACTCTCGACGGACGACCGGGTTTAGTTCGGTCTAATCGCACTGCAAGCCAGAGGTGGCAGGTGTGCTTAGCCCGGATTAAATCGGCGGTTCCGCCACACTAACTGTGCTATTTTCCCACGAAAATCGTAGGTCTTGGTAGTTTTCTTTCTTCTCCAAGAGGACCCACAAAACGGCCCAAGTTTGTTAGAAGACGATGCAGCCCTGTAGGTGCTGTACCGGGCCGGCCAACCAGCAAAGTGGAAGAAGCTCTATCCATATTGTTTGTTCTAGTTTTTTTTTTCAGCTTAAAAAGGGCTATTTTCTTGTTTTTCTTAACTATAAAAGACCTGTCTGGGTTGTTTTTAATACAAATGCAATAAAAAATTTATAAAATCAAACTACCCCATGTCTCCATCTCTCTTAAAATATAGCTTTGACCAACTTTTTAAGAAATAGTTGCAAGATTTATGGCACCAAGCCACTATTATTGGATCGATCGTGAAATGTACTTTTGTGGTTTACTTATTTGGTGACACATATGTGAATATTGCTTTGTGTAAATTTGCTCAGACATAATATAATTTGACTTAGAGCGATAGCTTCCTTTTCTCTCACCCAATACTCTCGACTCGCCACTATATATTGGGATGAGGTCTCAAGTACCTCTCTGATCATGTTGATATACATACTTCGTGCTATGTATATATAGGAGTTGAGACAGGATCTATCACTGGTACCATCATCGTGTTGTCTCGCGTGGAGATGACGATTATTGACGACGATCTCTCATTCCAATCATTCTCTTGCGAGTTGAGACTATACATGGCCAGAAAGCCCGCGGCCCGTTAGCCCGGCACGAAGCCCGCCTATTGGGCCCGACACGAACACGGCCTGGCACGACGGCCAGTGGGCTCGTGCCTGGCCTGGCACGGCGGCCGTGCCATGCCCATCTCCAAAATGTGTCACGGAGGGCCGGCACGGCCCGGCACGGTTAAACGACCGGCCCACTAAAGGCCCGCTAGCCTAGGGGTCATATATAACCCGGCCCCGGCGGCCGACGCCCCCCAAACCCTAACCCTATTCCCCATTTCCTCTCCCGTCCTCCACGGCTCCGCCCTATCCCCTCTCGGCTCTCGCCTCTCCACCAGCCGCCGCCACCGTAGCTCGATGCCCATCCGCCGTCCGCGGCCGTTGCCTCCTCGGGTGAGTTCTCTCCTCGCTATGTCTCCGGCAACGACCATGGTCTCCGCCAGCGACCTCTCTCTCTACTTGACCTCGATCCAGATCTGGATCGTGTGCCCGTGCCGGCATCCCGTGGTCCGTGGCCATCTATAGTTCTATACTCTCTTGTCCCTCATCTCTAAATCTGATTTACCCTCTTTGTGTTTCCCTCTCCTCCTTCGTGCTCCTCGCCGGCGGAACCGGTGCTCCGGCTGCGCTCCCGGCCAACCGCCGAGCTGCATAAGGTAAGTTCTTTGGTTCTTTTGTCGCTTTTTTGCCATTTTCTTCTCCATAGATCTACTACGTTGTTTTGATGTTTATTTGATTTTTGATGTTGTGTTCGTAGTCCGTGAGGAACTGGCGCGTCGGCGATGGAGGATGGTGATGACAACAGTCACTCCATCAACGATGATCTGAGGATGATGGGAGAAAGTGGTGATGACCATGAGGGCGGTGGAGATCTTGGGCTGCACGACCTATTTGGTAGCACTGCTGCCGCCCCGATTGACCTAGCCACCGGAGACGTTCCTGGTGACGGCACCGGCGGTGGGCCGAGTGTGATGCCCCCGGCATCTCAAGAGCCTTGACACACAATTAAATTAGTGTTAATGATGGATTTGGACTTAATCATGCTTAGAGAAGAACACTAACTAGGCCAATAAATCACTAAGTCAAAAATTTTGAAGTTGAATATGCAAAACCTTGCGTTGTTTGGTTGAGTAAATCTATATGTTTTCTTGCAAGACATCTAATACGAAAGTTTTAGTTCAAGATGTTGCCTTCAACTTTACTATTTTGACCATTTTCAAAATCGGATGTTAAGAGGTTCAAAAGTTCAAACCAAACCAAGTCAGTCTATACTTAGAAAAATTCATAAGTCTAGGTTTTCAGCCCTTCCCCAGACTTCATTTTGAAATTACTTTTGATTTCGCTATAGAACTTCAAAATCTACCTGACTATGAAATGAAATTAAACTTATCACCCTTCAAATGCACCTGACCTTAAAGTAATTCGACCCCATCTGGTCACTCAAATGTTATACAAAAGAAAGACTATACATGATTTAAAGCTGCAGTTTTACCAAACCTTTGGATGCATATGTGCTTGTAGTTCAAAATATAACGTGATTTAGACCAAACTCCCTATACCAAACTTGTAGACAATTTCATGTTGAACAACGTTGGTATTGTGTGTTGTGACATGCATAATGGTTTATAAAGGGTTTTGAGTCCTTTTCTGTCAACATAGGAAATCAGCCCAAACTTGAGCTGACTAGTAAATTCAAATTTGTCTAAAACAAATGTCCTTATCATGTAAAACTTTGTATACTAAAGTTGTAGACCTTGAATTTTTGAACAATATTGGTATTCTAATATTTACATGAAAATGCACAGAGACATCAGTTTTGGATTTTTGAAGTTGAAGTTGCATCCGAGTCAAACCTGGGTCAATCACTTAAGTTCAAATTTGCACCCAAAACTTATATATAAGTTGGCATCAAAGTTTATATGAAAGTTATAGATTAGAACATTTTAAGCAGTTCCTATATTTTGAGTTTTCCGAAATTCGATCATCGAATTGCTCCAAAAAACAAAATTTGAATAGGTGTTCTGGCAGTCAAACCATCACTCTTCCATTTTTGGGTTTTTCTTTTTCCTATTGAGTCTATGGCGTGCGGGTCCCACTTGTCAGGTCCATTGGATCCGCGTGGGACGGCAGCCTTGTGGGCCCCACCAACCTGCTCTGCCTTTGTTTTCCAGGAACCCAGTCCATGCACTCTTGTTTGTTTTCCCTCTCCGGGCCCACCTGTCAGTGTCACCGGGTCCATGGACCTAGTCCACTACGCCCCTCTCCCTCTTCTTCACCAACCAGCGCCCGCCGCGCCCTGGGCGATGACGCCACGCGGTGGACGGGCTCTGGTGCCCCTGCCCGGCCTGCCCTCGCCCCGCTCGGCTCCTCAAGGTGGAGAACGCCTTGGCCTCCCAGTACCTGAGCGCTCACTCCCCCGGTTTCCTCCCTTGCTCCACTCTCGCAGCTCCTGTTCGTGTGTGGAGTTCAGCCGCCATGGATGACCGGAGCTCGAGCTTGAGTCCCCGCGCCCTCTGCCTGCCTCCTCTCCGTCCACCACGCGCCCCGGAATCGCGTCACCGCCTTCTGCCCCTCGCGCTGCCCCGGGGTCGCCACCATCGCCCTAGCCCCTCACGCTCTGGGCACATGGCCCGAGCTCTGTGAGCTCACGAGCCCCGCTTCCAATCCGCCAGCACCGGAGCCTCCCCGCGCCTCCAATCGCCACTGCTGGGTTCCCCACGACCCCGCGCCTCTTACACGCTCCCTAAGATGCTCCGTCCGAGCCCCCTCCAGCAGATTGAAGCCAGAGCCGCCGGCACGCCATGCCGTCGTCGCCGCGGGTTCACGCGGTGTTCCCCGCTCGTCCAAGCCTCCCCACGTGACGCCGTCTTAGGGAAGGGGATCCCCGTCGCCGGGAACACCTCCCCAGGGCGCATCGGCTCCAATCCCGGCCTCCACGCGGCCGGCGTAGCCCCACCTTCCCTCCCCTGTGCGTGCGGCCAGAGGTTGAAGAAGGCTCTCCTTTTTGCTTTTAAGCCCCTACAGTTTCTGTATACTAATTGGCTGTTCATTGTGTCTTGCGAAACTTGCAGGTTAGACCCTATACCTACTGGCGATTCACAGTTTAGCCCGAGCCCTTGCATTTATCAGATCTCACCTGGCATTTTGTGGGATTGGCATACACTATTCACTGAGTCTTGAATATCTTGCATGCAGGTCCCTGAAGTACATGATTAATCGCGTTAGAGTCCCTGGTCATTAGGATTTTCGATTTAATGCATTTCTTTAAACTGAGGACTTTGAAATTTCATAAGACATCACAGAAAAATGATAAAAATGTGAAACCAGTTTTGTCAGAAAGATAAAAATGATATCTATGCAGTGGACTAGGCCTTGTATGGTAACTTGACTGTTTTACCCCTGATTTTGTGCATGCCTTGTTTTAATGATTAATAGTTAAAGTGATGTAAATGAGCTCCTAAAAAGGTGAAACTTGGACTGTGAGCCCGTTATGTCATGTGTTATCACATATATTTTTGGTTGCTACTAGCACTTGCCGAAAAATGATAGAATTACCCCTCACACTAATAATTATCATATTTATGTATATGAAAATGCATGCTATATAACACTAATTCAGAAAAATCCGTAGAAATTATATTATTCTCAATTGGTCCAGTGCAGCCTAGAAATAAAGTTTCATGTGTTTTGCTCACTGTTTACTATGTGTTTTGAAAGTGACAAATGCTACGTTGGTATAAATTCCACTCGGTATATTTAATTCTTGTTATGTCAAAATGGAACCTTGAGTATAGTTCACATGCATGTTTCATCCTTATATGCCTAGGTTGCAAATCCCTAGCCATAAAAGTATTGCAATATCGAAGTATAGATAACAATAGCTCAAGTAAGTCAAAATATACGTAACTGATTCACTGTATACTTGATTCAATGCTTGTTTGCATTTAGTATGATAAGAGTGAATTGGAGTTAGCAACATATCAGGTATTCCTCTCTGATACCATGCATGATATGTTGACTAGCTGAACTAGAAAGAATGCAACAAGTTATGCATGTATTTTAGTAATCTAAGAAACCAAATAATTATTGCTTGTCTTCTTAGGGTCAAAACATTAACATGTCATCCTTCGGATTAGCAACGTGCTAGTAGTATGGGTATGATTCTTTGCATTTATGATTGCTCTATGTCCACAATAACACTTCTTTCTAATAGTTTATCAATCACCTTTCTGTCAGTCCCTGAAATGATTGTTCATATGTGTGCTTAATATTCATGCATCTCAACCACTGCGTCATGCATATCATTCATATAGTGACGCCTATTACAGATACGTGATCAAGAAGCAAACGCGCGGATCTACGTCGAGCCATGGTGGTCCAAGAGACCAACTAAACCCCAAGCACGACCTGGAGGGCCCATCAGTCGTGTTTGGACGGAGGAGTTGTCCAAGTGATCAAGGGGTTGCCTGGGGCAAAGCCCCACAACCCAGCAAACTAACTCTAGTTTAGTTTGTTCAAGTTATTTCAACAACAAAGGTAGGCCCCTTAGGCATATGCACCTACTTAGGGAGTCTCACCACCCTTTATTTGACTGTGCATTTACGTTCAGGAGTTGTTTGAAACCCCACCTGCATAAATATCTGATATCCTACGTAGAATGGATAGATCGAAGTCTATGCTTAACCATGCTTAGACGGTAAAAGATGAGTGAAGATATTCACTCGCGAAAAGATAGGACTCAAAACTATTTTACAAAAATTTAAGTGCTAAAGCAATATGATATGATTTGATGGAAAGATGAGACCGGGCGGGGATAGGGGTATAATACGATGAAAAATGATGCGAATGGTTTGGTGGACTCCGCCCGAGTCGTTTAAGGCCCGTCCGTTGTTCGCCTATTGGTCGACATAACATTGCTAGAATGCTTATCTGGGATATGGGACCGGAAAAGTCTTTCCTGGGCTCGTCCGAAGCACAGAGACATGTTCCTACCCGCTGGTTGAGAGGAAGGTGGTCCGGGGGAGCTTGGTACTCATGGCGGGGAGACCGAGATGTCGGCAGGCTCGCCATGGGGGCACAACCCGGGGGCTAGGCGGGAGTGAATCGAACTTGGAACGAGACATGTTAAGATTGGGACATATGTGGGAGCGCGATGGCCAGTAAGTATAGACCCTGGCATGATAGTTATTCTCGAGAATTAAAATCGATTTGAATCGCTGATGCTCACCAGGTGTGGGCCACTGACGTTCTAACGTATTAATAACTTTAATATCTTATTCGTTTAATCATGCTTTTTACATTACATGTTTGTACTTGTATATTTACATTTCTGCGAGCTACTTTATGATGACATATATGTTGAAAAGATGAAATATATGAATTATGGATCATGATGATATTTATAAAGAATCAAATGAGGCTTATGGCTTTAAAAATGGATGATACTTGAAAGTAAGGACTCACTTTTAGTAAGCTTGCGCGGGTTAGAGTCAAATCCACAAAAAGCTTTGCATACTCTCAAATGTGTTAAGTTGAAACCACCCACGGGTAAGTCCTACGAGTACCTCACGTACTCACCTCTACATTGTTGATATTTTTATTTCAGAAACTTTATGATCGAGAATGACAATGATGGGCTTAATGTCATAGCTCGATGTTTTATTTTCGCTGCAAGAGTATATCGGTATTACGTTATGATTTCCGCTGCGAGATTGTTTTGGAACTCTATTTTAGTACGATTGTACCTCATTTTGAGCAAATATTTTGTAACAAATCATTCTATGTTTGTATAAAATGATGGGTTGTTGTAATTGTTGTGGCTCTTTCGAGGGCTTAACGTGTGTGATGTCGGCATCCTTGGATGATGTTTACATCGAGTGCCCTTTTTGGGTAGCTCGACGGACTACCGGGTTTATTTCGGTCTAAGCACATTGCGAGCCAAAGGTGGCAGGTGTGCTTAGCTTGGATTAAATCGACGGTTCCGCCACACCGGGCGCGGGAGCTGTTGTTGCCAATGGCGTGCCCCAACCCCAATCAAGCGTCGGTCCCAGGCCACGCAAAACCAAGTCTCCTGCGTGGGAGGACATTGATCCGATCTACACGACCGTCGGTGGTAAGCAAGTTCATACTGGAGTTATATGTAAGTGGTGCAAATCTAGCCTTTCTACTGGTTCTAGTGGTGGCACTGGCCATTTGCTTAGGCATGCACGTGATTGCAAAGTAAAAGCCGCTGCGCAGGGCAAGCAGTCGCAGCTTAGTTTTAACCCTGATGGCTCTATGTCTAATTTTGTCTATTGTCTGAGTCGTGCTAGAACTCAGTTATGTAGATTGATAGCTAGACTTGATTTTCCTCTTACTTTTGCTGAATCACCTGCTTTTGAGGAATACATCAAGTTAGCTCATAATCCTAAGTTTAAATTTGTCTCTAGGCAAACCATCACTACAGATTTTGTCAAGTACTTTAATGATCGGCGTAGTAGTGTGCTAGATTCCTTGCAGTATGCATCTTTTATTGCTATTACATCTGATATCTGGAATGGTAATGCTAAGGAGGACTATCTTAGTGTGGTTTCTCATTGTGTTTCTAAGGATTGGTTGTTAGAGAAAAAAATCATTGGTCTTAGACTTATTGAAGTCTCTCACAATGCTGACAACATATCTGAGAGAGTGATTTCTGTGATTGCTGAGTGGGGTTGCACTGATAAGGTGTTCTCTGTGACTTTAGACAATGCTTCTTCTAATGTTAAGGCTATGGATAAACTTAAACCTGCATTGTCTGGTTATGTTGGTAGCTTATTTTTGCATCAACGTTGTGCATTGCATGTTATCAATCTCATTGTCAAGTTTGGCTTGAAAAGGTTCAAACCATGGCCGGATGATTTTAGAACTGCTATTTCATTCTTGAATGCATCCAATCAACGTATTGCTACATATAAGAGTTATTGTGTTGCTATGGGTGTGAGACCTAGAAAGTTTGGGTTTGATATGGATGTGTGATGGAACTCTACATACCTTATGCTTAAGCATTTACTTCCTTACAAAGAAATATTTGACATGTTTTTAACTAGTCAGTAGCCTAAAAAGCCAGGTGACCCAAAACTGTTAACACCTGCACATTGGTATGTGCGTGCAAGATTGCTAGAGTTCCTTGAAATGTTCTATGATGCAACTGTTTCTTTATCTGGTGTTTATTACCCTACATCTCCACTCATAATGCATACCCTACTTGATATTGCTAAACATTTACATACTTATGAGTATAATGAGCAGATTGGACCTGCTGTTGTTCCTATAAAAAAGAAGTTTCTTAAGTATTTGAAGAATATACCATACCTATATTCAATTGTTTTCATATTAGATCCTAGAGCAAAGCTGAGAGGCTTCATGAATATCTTTAGAATATTGTCTCAGTTAGAAATTAATGATTACTCTAACTATTACACTGATGTGAGAGCTGAACTTAAAAACATGTTTAACAAATATGATGCTAAGTTTAGTGCAGTTAGGCTACAGAGGCCCTCTGCTCCCACAACAGCAACTGGTAAGAGGAAGCAAAACTGGGGAATGATTTATGCTGATGATCCAGGTTCTGAGTTCTCTTTCCCCTCTTCTGCTCCTGCTACTAACATGTCTAGAGCAACATCTGCATCTGCTTTGCTGCAAGCAGCAAGCTCTGGTGGGTTAAACTCTCTTGAAACAGAATTGACATCCTACCTTAATAGTGATACACTTCAAAAGTTTGATGATGATTTCAATATATTAAACTGGTGGTATGAGCACAAGCTGACTTATCATGTTCTCTCAATTTTAGCCAGGGATGTTATTTCTGTTCCTATTTCTACAATATCTTCAGAATCTGCTTTCAGTTTATGTGGCAGGATCATCGAGAAACGTCGTCGACGTCTTAGCCCAGATATGGTTGAGATGCTCCTCTGCATCAAGGATTGGGAGCTGGGTGATGCAAGGATGCAGCACACTGTGGAGGACAAGGACATGGAAGCTGCTTATGAGAATCTGTATCTTGATGTTGAGCCTGATGCTGAGGCTGAGCCCTGAGGCTCTGTAATTTTCTTTCTTTAGTTGTGATCTGTGAACTTTGGGACATGAGTAATGAACTTTAACTTAAATGAGCTGGGCTGTACTCTTTTTCTTTCTAGGGTTTTCTCACGAGATGTGAGTTTTTACCTAGAAAAGTTTTTAATGAGGCAGCCATTGTACTAAAACTCAATTTTAAGATGAATTTTGCGAATTGTAGTTGTAATATGTGAACTATGGTTGTGAGCTGTGATTCTGTGATTGTGATTTGTGGTGGTATTGTGTGGTTGTGATATGTGAACTTTGGTTGTGAATTGTGATCTATGGTATTATGGTTGTGATTAGTGTTTTTTAACTCAGTTTAGGAATACATTTATAAGTTTCTATGATTTTTGATCTAAATTTCGAACTTTACATTCATATTTGAGTTATTTGATGCGTTTATTGTCTTGGCGTGCTCGGACTGGCACTGCACGGTGGTCTTGCCGTGCTTGCCTGTGCCGGCACGGCACGGTTTTGACTCTGGCAGTGCCGTGTCTGGACATGAAACTGGACACGCCGGACGGCCGACACGGCACGGTTAGCCAACCGTGCCTAACCGTGCCGTGCCCTGTCAGGCCGTCCTTTGGCCGGACCCGGGCCGTGCATACAGCCCGTTTGGCCATCTATTAGTTGGGACATGTCGTCGACACGAGCGCGAACTGTGCATGCAATCATGCACCAACACGATGGCCCACCGCGCTAGCTACACCGTACCGTACCCCGTCAGGCGCTGTGCGTGTGCGACAACACCGCCACCGTCACAGCGACGGTTGCGCAAGTGGGATCCGTGTCCGTCCATCTGAACATCCGATAGCTCTCTGCTCTGCTAGCTGGACCTGCGCCGCCCGTCCTATACATCGGCCGGCTGATCCGCTGCCTGCCTTAATAATCAAATTTGCATCCTTCACGAACACCACACACACCACACTAGAGAGAGAGAGAAAGAGAGAGAGCGCGAGGGAGAGGGGGAGAGGTCTCCTCGCGCGCGCCACATATGGGTGGCGGTGAGGCCGTGGCAGCGAACGGCGGCGGCGCCGGCCGGCCGCACGCCGTGGTGGTGCCGTACCCGCTGCAGGGGCACGTGATCCCGGCGGTGCACCTGGCGCTGCGTCTGGCGGAGCGCGGGTTCGCCGTCACCTTCGTGAACACGGAGTCAGTGCACCACCAGATCGGCGCGGGCCGCGACATCTTCGCCGGCGCCGGCGTCGCGGGCGTGCGGTACGAGGTGCTCAGCGACGGCTTCCCGCTCGCCTTCGACCGGTCGCTGAACCACGACCAGTTCATGGAGGGCGTCCTGCACGTGCTCCCCGCCCACGCCGAGGACCTCCTCCGCCGCGTCGTCGTCGACCCCGCCGCCACCTGCCTCGTCGTCGACACCTTCTTCGTCTGGCCCGCCACGCTGGCGCGCAAGCTCGGCGTGCCCTACGTGTCCTTCTGGACCGAGCCCGCGCTTATCTTCAACCTCTACTACCACATGGACCTGCTCGCCAAGCACGGGCACTTCAATTGCAAAGGTACATCGATCATATATGCTGTGCTTATTAATTTGAGAGTTGAGAGCGACTAAATGCAAAGGCGCACAGGTAAATCAATTAATTCTAATTAAACAGAGAGGAAATTCTACAGTCGTTGATTACCATGAACGCATGCATGCATCATGACGATAGCAGCGCCAGCTAGTGGGAGAGACGTACGATGACTAACCGCTGTCTCGATGATTTTTTTTCCAAACGGGCAATCATCGTTTTCGCCAGGCCGATCAGTTCCTGCCAAAAAAGAAGAAAAAAAACGATAGACGACGAGCTAGGAATGCTCTCCTGTCCTCCATGCTTTTGGGTTGCAAAGGATCGGGGATCGGATCTGAGACACAGACACGCCCGTGCATGCAGTTGGAGACCCAGGACACGAGTGGATATGGAGGCCTCCCTTGTGCTAATGTCGTCTAGGGTGGGACATGCAGGGCATGGACACGGCATCTAGCAGGACACAAAATGAGTAGATCCGGTGGCGGCTCCCTAGTTGTGATTTGTGAACCATGCATCCTCGTTTGAATTGAAGGTTGGTTTTACAGCAGTGGGTGGGTGGCCAGGCGAGCTCGGCGTAGCTGAGTGGCTGCTTCGAGCATGCATGGAGCGACAAAGAGAGGAGAACACGACAGGTAGCGCGAGGTCTAGATGGTTGCTGGACTTTAGTCCAGCTCACAAAGATATTTTATAGAAATTCTAGATTCGCCCACAACTCGCTATGCATCACGTTAGACTGTCTATATAACGGCTTGTCTATGTCTATTCACTATTCCATCTACTTTCATCTCTGTCTAAGGTAATGGTACAATATCGATTTATAATATAGACAGAGCATTTACATATTTCATTGGAGACAACCTTATGTGGGGAATTCCTATTTTCTTACGTATACTTGTGAGCGCTTCCGGTATTATAACCACGGCTCAGGTTGCAAGGTGCGGGTTACTGCGTACCCATAAATAGATCATTTTTATTAATATTTGCTCAGAAAAATATTCTATTTGTAGGTTTATAGATAACTCACTTTACATCTTATATGTGATAAGAGAAGGGGTGTTCTACACGTGTCAGCGTGGCGGCGTTCGTGTGCATTGTGCCTCATAATATTGCTTCTATAACATTTAAAAAAAGTGAAAGACTTAAGTTGGTAGGGTCACGCAGTATGGAAGCTAAGGTCATTTCCAGTTGAATTTAAATTTTAAAAAATGAGACGAGGTAGCCGCTGAAGATTCTAAGGGACACACCTTCGTCCGCCTGATCGTGCCACCTACAGAGTTGCTCTAAAAAGTCTAGGCTATCCACCCGCGAGCTTCTCGTAGAAGCATTGGATTCATTCATTAATAAACTATTTATGTGGCATTATCGTACATTTACATTAGAGACAGATGTCAACGAGACTACTCGTGAGTTTGACGACATAACTAAATGTCTACGGATTTCACAGAAAAATAGTTCGTCGCCAAATCCACAAACATATCCGTTTACATCCCTAACCTACATCCACCTATGCAAGACTGTCTGTAGTCAAGAGACAAGAGCGGCGGCTTTTGCCGTCCATACAGCACCGTACCAGAGCCTTCGGCTACTCTGTTTGACTAGTATTACTGATATACACTTCCCTGGACAAAATAACGACCACGAAGATGCCCGGCGGCTACCGCCAAGTCGCGGCGGTGATGACTGATTACATTAAAAATGTCGTCTGATGTCATCAAGACTAACACCCACCACTGTCCCGCCGGCCGGGTCGTATAGGCAGCGATCCGATGAGCAGTGAATCAACCGGTCTAGCAGTACACTGAGACTGAGAGCACGCACACCTGTCCTCGAGAGTGTGACCAACTCGCCAACTAGGCCTCGGTAGGACGAAATGGCGCAAGGGGCCGGCGGCGTTGCGCCGACGACGAGGGTCCGCGGCGGTAAGGAAGCCGCACGCCGTGCTGGTGGCGTACCCGCTGCAGGGCCACGTCATCCCGATGGCGCACCTGGCGCTGCGTCTCGCGGCGCGGGGCTTCGCCGTCACCTTCGTGAGCACGGAGACCGTGCACGACCAGACGGCGCGCGCGCTGGGCGTGGACCCGGACGGCTACGACGTCTTCATTCGCGGCCGCTCGTCGTCGACGGGCTCCGGAGGAGGACGAGGCGGGGCCGCCGCTGGACGACGTGTCGTACGAGCTGGTGAGCGACGTACGGCCTCCCCGTGGGCTTCGACCGGTCGCTGCACCACGACGAGTCCATGGGCGCGCTGCTCCACGCGCACTGTGCATTCGTGCCAGGGATCCGATCGAGCTAGTACAGTAATTTTGAGCGTCTTTGCATTGCATGCATTGGAGGAGGCGACTAATTCATGATATTTAACAGTACGGTACTAATTTCCTACGTACGGTACGTGCACGCAGAGCCTCGCAAGGACAGCATCACGTACATCCCCGGCGTGGCGTCGATCGAGCCGAGCGAGCTCATGTCGTACCTGCAGGAGACGGACACCACCTCCGTGGTGCACCGCATCATCTTCAAGGCGTTCGACGAGGCCCGCCGCGCCGACTACGTGCTGTGCAACACGGTGGAGGAGCTGGAGCCGTCGACCATCGCGGCGCTGCGCGGCGAGAAGCCCTTCTACGCCGTGGGCCCCATCCTGCCGGCGGGGTTCGCGCGCAGCGCCGTGGCCACGTCCATGTGGGCGGAGTCGGACTGCTCGCGGTGGCTGGGCGCGCAGCCGCCGGGCTCCGTGCTCTACGTCTCCTTCGGCAGCTACGCGCACGTGACGCGGCGGGAGCTGCACGCGATCGCCGCCGGCGTGCTGGCCGGCGGCGCGCGGTTCCTGTGGGTGATGCGCCCGGACGTCGTCAGCTCCGACGACCCGGACCCGCTGCCCGAGGGCTTCGCGGCGGCCGCGGCCGGCCGCGGGCTCGTCGTGCCATGGTGCTGCCAGGTGGAGGTGCTCTCCCACGCCGCCGTGGGCGGCTTCCTCACGCACTGCGGCTGGAACTCCATCCTGGAGAGCGTGTGGGCCGGCGTGCCCATGCTCTGCTTCCCGCTGCTCACGGACCAGATCACCAACCGAAGGCTCGTCGCGCGGGAGTGGCGCGCCGGCGTGTCCATCGGGGAACGCGGCGCCGTGCGCGCCGACGAGGTGGCGGCGCGGATCCAGGGGGTGATGGGAGGGGAGGAGGGCGTCAGGCTCAGGGAGCAGGTGAGGAAGCTCAGGGGGACGCTCGAGGCCGCCGTGGCGCCCGGCGGCTCGTCGCGGCGCAACTTCGACGACTTCGTCGAGGAGCTCAAGCGCCGGTGCGGAGGCCAGCAGCACTGATCCCATGCATGATGTGCATCCCTATGGAGCCATGGACCCAGCCGACACGACCTGTACGGTCTAAGAATGCGTGTGCGACGCACACCAATAGGTCCAATACTGTATCTGTACTACCCTTGTACTTGTAAAATCACCTTGTATCCTACTGTGAATGTGATGCGCCACATAAACTGGCAGGCTTGATCGATCGAAGATTGTGTACCGTTTACGGCCGCCCATCTGTACCTCATGAATCGTGATGAAGGCTTGATATGATCCGTAGTATGAGCTGCTCTCAAAGCGCCTACTATTCTGTTTCCCAATTTTAATCTGCAAAGGATAACATAGTTTTTCCCATCACAATATTTTCGAGATGACAAAGTACCCGCTTCCTGCTGGCCAGTAACGGCACATAAAAAAATCGTGCCTCCCTTGGGTTGCAGTGCAAGGTCTATTTTGCATCATTTGTACGGAGGAGGCTGGAAGCAGATCAGAAAAAAAAATTACAGTAGTGACAGGTTGGTGGAAAAATTATGTGCCGGATATGCCATGGGCAGGCATGTTGTAAGGTCCAACAAAGAACAAACGAGCAGCAGAAAGAATTGACGGAACAGAACAGAATTCACCTTCTTCCTCCGGCTCTCCCGTCTACTTCCTGCCTTTTCACTCCTTTGCTGCTTCCTCGACCTTTCCTCTCTCTCGTCTTTATCCCAAGTACCGTGTCTGCGCATATTGTGATATTGGATTATTCTAGCAATAGCAGTTTTTTTTATATATGGAATAAATTGTACGAGCTATAAAAAATATTTGGGCTTCTCGAACAAACTATACCAACACAACAACCAATTTTACAATAATTGAAATTAATATGAACCTTCCGATCCAATAGCTTCAAAGTTAGAAAATGCTAATCAACAAGTACCAATGAGTGAGACTATATACAAAAAGGAATGAGACAAGTAAAAAAAGACATGAGTCAAGTACCAATTTTAATGTTTGTATAAAAATAAAAAAGGTGAAAAAATATTCTATATTTGTAATTATATGAAAAAACCATGACTACTTATCAATTATCCTAAAAATACCATTAGTATTTGTTAAGCATCCTAAAAGTACCATCAGTGTGAGCCCTTCGTCTCATAGGATCCAATGGCTTGAAAAATAACAAGTACTCATAAAATAATAATAATCAGTAGAAAAGTATCCAAAAAAGGTGGGACCAGTACCAAATGGAGGTGGGACCAGGTACAAAAAAAAATGGAGCAAGTACCAAATTTTTTTCTTTTTATTAATTCAAAGGGTAGAAAGGGAATTTTCCATCGTGTCTGTAGCCTTTCCCTTCCGTTTTTATGTGCTCCAGCTCACGGGGCAACGGGGATATCTAATTATTTGCCATCGTTGCGGATGACGTCTCTTCATTTGCCATTTTTAGATTGCGCTTAACAGTATTTACCACCAGAGTGAGAAATAGTCTACATATTTGCCATTTTTGACGACATGGCATGACACGTGAGCCGTCCAGCATGACGAGGGCATCTGAAAAGACCACGATGCCCCTGCTTTGTCTCTTCTGCTGCCAGTGCTCTTCCACCGACGTGTGGGGTCCATTTGTCAGATCCGTCTTCGATCTTTGTTCCCATTGCTGCCTCCTCCCACCGGTCCCTGCTTCCTCCCTTCCACCGCTCTCTTTCGTGCCTCCCTCTCTAGCTGCACGAGACCAAGTCCTGTTCCTTGCCTACCCCTGCTCATATTCTTGAATTAGTTGGCCTGCAGCATCAATCCTCCATGCTCGACAGATTTTGTGTACGCCTGTGTCGCCGCCGCATCAAGTGGAGGTCACTGACCTGCTGCTACTGCTACCCACCGCCCCTTTGCTTATGCTCGCACGATGCTGCTGCTGCTTCTCAAGGCCCAACTCAAATCTCGTCTCTAATTTATTCTTCTTTTTCTTTGGCTGAGCCAATTACAGCACGTAAGTATGACCTGGAGCCAGACATGCAGCTGCGATGGTGAGCGGCAGGGCGGTGAGGAGGGAAGAGCGGTCTGGGAGAAGCAGCCGCGACAGTGCGCGGTTGAACAGCGGCTGGCAGGGCACGCGGCCACGATAGCGCGCGGTTGGGCGATGGCGAACTCTAGGGCGCGCAGTGGCAACGAGAGGCAGGCGTGGCATGTGGGCGCGGTGCGGGCGAGCGGCACACTACTGGGTGGTGGCGCATGGCTGGAGAGGAACAGCAAGGAAGAAGGGGGAGCCCACTGTGGGGGGTTGAAGATGAACATAGATTCAAGCCCCACGTGTCAGTGACTAAAGAGAGGGGGATACCAGGGTCTTTTCTCATGTGCCCGCATTGCCATCGCCAGGCTGGACGGCTCACGTGTCATGCCACATCAGTTAAAAGTAGGCAAATATGTAGACTATTTCTCATTTCGATGGCAAATCTGTTAAACGCAATTTAAATATGGTAAACGAAAAACGTCATCCACAAGGATGGATGGCAAATAATCCGCGGCAACAGCCCGCGCCCGCACCGCCCCGTCCGGTCGCCGGAACAATTCGTTGCGCCGCTCCGCCGCCGGTCCCCGCACGGCTCTCCACTTTGCTGTGGCTCGCGGGGCAACAGCCGCTCGGCGGGAGAAGCGCCGCCGCCGCTCGCCGCAGGAGTGCGGCGCGCCGCACCGTCCGGCCTCCGGTTGCCCCAAGAGTCCACCGCTTTGCCGCGCAGCTGCTCGCCCTCTCGTGTGTGCACGGTGACGCCGATGAGCCTTCGTCATCTAGCTCCCGCGCAAGCATCGCCGCCTACGTTGGACGACCCCTCACCGTCGGTAGCAGCCTCGTCATTCAGCGTGCTGTGCTAGACCCTGGGCTCCGACACCGCGCCCGTGGCGCTGCGCGGGGTGCTCCCGGGCGTCTGCGTCCGCGACGCGACCGCCTACCCCTGCGGTGGCGCCATGAAGCCGCAGGCGCAGCAACTTTGCCAGGGATCCAGGCGGCGGCGTGATCTGCGACAGCCTCGCCTGCGACGCCGTGCCGCTGGCGCCGCCTCCTAGTGGGCCTGCTCCCCCGCCCCCGCCGTTGCCCCCGGCGCCGTCGTTGAGCAGGCTTGTCTCCAAGGCCTGGATCCCGTTCGCCGTGGTGGGCGCGTTCGCGGGTCTCTGCTCCGTCGTCTACTGCCGCGGCAGAGGGCAACAACAACGGCGGCGGTGGGAGCGTGGGCGCGAGCCCGTACGGGTGGCGCGCGGGCGCTGTTCCGGCGGCAGCTGTTGCGGGTGATGACGCGGCAGCGCAGCGGGCCGTTGTCGTTCAAAGACCCCGCGGAAGAGTTCATGGTCGCGCAGCTTGAGGCGGCCACGGGAGGTTCGCGCCGGAGGTTCCAGGAGGAGTAGAGCGCGTTCCGGTCGGAGCTGGCGTTCCTGTCGCGGCTCCACCACAGGCCCCTCGTCAGCCTAGTGGGCTAGTGCGAGTAGAACGAGGAGCGGAGGCTGGTGTACCATGATGCCCTCCAAAGAATTTATTTAATTAAATGAATTCTAATTGAACAAAAACTTTAAATACCGATGGTGCTTTTAATTATTCTAAAAGTACTCATGGTAATTTCCAATCAACGTAACAAACCTCTCGTTATAACAAGACTCGCAAAACAAATCCGCAGGAGTACTCATGTGGAATGAGAAATTATACTGATATAAAATCTACTCAGGAGTCACGAAAGTTGAACGAAAACCATGTTCTAGCTCTAAAGATTAAAACCAAATAAATACACTAATTGAATATACAAAAAATTTATTATAACATAAGAGAAAACATAAATAAAAACAAAATTATTCAAAAAATAATAAAAAGGAACTAAAAAGGAGAAAGAAATAAAAATAAGATACAAGAGAACACAAAAGGAAATAGCGGAAGGAAAGAGAGTAACATCTAACATGGGCCGCACGAGATTTTGGTCCCCTGAAACGGTAGCCAGAAGGTCTAGCTGGCGCCGCAGCGACAAACAGATTTCCCGGTCGCCGACGGCCCTCGCCCCCTCCTTTCACTTCGTCCCATTCTCCGGTGGCTTTCCTTTCCTCACTGGGCAGCGGCGAGCGGCGCTTGCCCTCCACCCGGTCTTCGTCGGGCCTTTCGCTGGCGAAGAATACCCACCAGGTATGCCAGCCCCTTCTCTTCCCTTTCTGCCGCGCGACCCGAAAACGGAAAACCCAACCCCACCAGTAGGCAATTGTGTTAGGACCTAACCCAATTACTACAATTGCAAGTGTTATGCCTAATCACTTCGATTTTTTTTTTGCAAAAAAATTATCAGGTATATGTACATCCAGCTCCTGTACTGGGTTCACCGCTGTTGCGAGCAATCCGCATCACCAGGCACTCCAGATAATAAGCCAGTATGCTGGCTTGTAACTCTCCGTTAAGCTCATCATGGACTCCTTGCTTAGAGACATGGTTGCCTCCTGCTGGATTCCGGGTCGCAATGCATAATATCTACTTTTTGGGTGAGCTGGATGTGCTCGATTTTTTTCCCCAGATGTTTTAATGTTCCTTTGATGCATTGAGATTCCAAAATCATGTCAGTTTTGTTGGTTCGTTATTTTAGGAGTACGGGTGCCATCCAGGTTGAAATGTAGAGTACAGTGCTCTCAGCTGCAGCACACCACTAATTCAGCTCATAGTCAGAAAGAGGTATCCTCGAGTGCTCCGGATGGTTATATTTAAATACTACAAACTAGGATTATTAGCTATAGCCATTTGAAATATGCTTTGAATTCTATGATGATATTGCATTGTACTGTAGCAGTGCATGCTCTGTAATTAAGGTAGCACTGGATGTTAATTAGACTTGTTTTGGAACTAGTGGGAATAATGAACTGAGGGTCTTTGATCATTGGTGAACTGGGCGTTGATTCATTTTCTCTTTTTATTTCACAAGAATATAAGTTTTAAAACCAAAGTTGGTGTAATCGTGATCATGTTGTCTTCTACATTCTAAAACATATCCGAGAATCGTGCACTGGAACGAATATGGGAGAATGATGCCATTTATCTTGCACATCTAGATTCTATGTAACAAAATGCTGCAATACTTGTTTCTCAAAAAGGTGATTTCCTTTTCTATGGTTTCCTGTTGTTTGGATGTTACACGGTTATGCACTTGCGCCTCTGTTCCTACTCACATCTAATGCTAACATTGTGCTTTTATATCACTGTAGAAGGACATATATTCTTGTATTGATCAGTCAACGTCATATCTGCACGTACAATCTCTTAGGAACTATCCGACTGAAAAACTTTGTGGAGAGGTGGTTGTGGTGCGTTTTGATTCTGCACTTCTCTTGGGACACTTAGGACCATGCACTCTCTCACTTGAAAGAGCATTGCTAACTATCAAATACTTGTACAAAGCAAGAGCAAAAGTGGCCATAGTCACTAGCTGGGATTCAGGTCTTCAATCTGATAATTCAGTGGCTAAATCAATTGACTCTTTTGCAGGTTAGTCAATGTTCATACTATTATTTATTGTTAGCATGAATTTCTAGACATATCTTCTGTTACTTGCTTTCTGGATTGGATTTTGTTTTTCAGTTTTTCTATGTCAAGTAGAGCAGAATGATGAATTACGCACCTTTTTTTTAAATTACACAGGTTTTCAAATTAGTCTTTGTTGACTTTTATTCTTAACCGAAACAATATGAAAATTTGTTTGAATTTTGTAGATAGGAGATATTGAGTTCCTATTACGTGATGTCCTGCTCTGGGTGTCTGCACATTACAGTTCTTTGCCGTTGTTGATGGTGATAAACTAGTCATTATAGGCCATTGCCATATCATTTAAATAAGACACAGGGCCGCACCCATTTTCAAAAGAACTGCAAATAAAAAATCATAGTTTTAGCTGATAGCTGAAAATTTGCCTTAAATGCGTTTTTTGACACATCATAAATTCCTATTTTGTCAGATTACTTGTCATCACTTCTTCAAGTAAAAGTCATCCCAATAGACGCCACACCTGGTTTAACAACATTTAAGCAGGAAGAGTGGATGCAGAGCAGCATTATTTTGTTTGGAAATCTTCTGAATTTCAGAGGAGAAGTTGCTAATTGCAATGATTTATCTCGAAAGCTAGCTTCAGGTGCCACAATATTTGTGAATGATTCTTTCTCACTGTCTCATAAGACTCTTGCTTCAACTGTTGGCATCACCAGCTTCTGCTCTGCATCTCTTGCTGGTTTCCATTTCGAGGAGGAGCTTACACAACTGATAAAGATCACAGACACCATGAGGCGCCCATATATTGCAATTGTAATTATTAGACTGCTTTTTAATGTATATGTATCTGACAGGCTTCATGCAAGATCTAGGTCTCAAAAATCAGTTATCTTTTCTTTTTTAACGAAGTAGGCCACAGCTTTACTTTCTGTATTCTGTATGAAGGAAAAAACTATGCATGCAAAGGATGCTAGTTCAAGCTGTCTTATTCCTCCATGAAATGCTAATACATCCTGTGTTCTGGAACCACCAGAGGAAGATGAATTACTTTTAAATACATCCGAAACAACCAAAATTTCACTTTCCTATTGTTACCATATCACAAGTCTATGGACTTAGGCAAGTACTACTAGCGTATGATATGTACCATACTCTTAGAGCAGAATTTCCCCGAGTACCCAACTATCCATAAGTAGTGTATACGGGTATTTGTTTTCTACTGAGTGGGTAGACAAGACTTTAGGCATTATTGCATGGATCATATGCTAATAATATAATAAGGTTTTGTTTCTTGAATTTTTTTGTTAGAAAGATTGACGAAATAGTATGATACATTTTATCCTTCTGTAATCTTAACCTCATGGGTGGATATCAGCCAAATATTCCATGCTTTCAATTTCAGTTATATTGACTAAAGGAGTATTGTTTACCTAAAACATGGTGACTACTGATTAGAGTATATGATAAATGGCAATGGACCAACAAAAACTATCATTGCCCTAGCAATGGCTGTTCCATATAAACCATATGCAAGTAGGATCCATGTGTCACTACAAAGTACCTTTTAGAGCCAACATTGAGCAATTGTTTCCTATTGTCGTGTTACTTTATTTCCGACTTGTTCTTGTTATTGCAGATTGGAGGCAGTAACTTCTTGAGAAAAGCACCTGCTCTTCGGATGTTAGCCTCTCTATGTGATGCGTTATTCTTTGTTGGAAAATTATCATTTCAAATAATGGATAGCCATGGAATGCCAGTGCCCTCTCAATTCATAGAAAGAAATGCAGTTATGGAAGTACTACAAATTATTCAAGTTGCCAGGGATAGGAATATTCCTATTTATTATCCAACAGATATCTGGTGCTTGAACAATGACGGCAGTGAAACATTGAGAGTAATTAACTCTACTGGACAGTTAGCTGGTGAGTATTGCTAGCAACTTTTCATGTTCTTCACATGTTTTTCAAGTTCTGAAATTGTGCTTTCCTTGGTTAGATTAGGTAACGTCCTGTTTGTAGAATATGTTTCTCAACATTTACAAGCTGCCATAGTGTAACAGTAGAAGTGGACCTTTAGTCCATGCTGGCCAATTGCACCATGGAGAAACATGTTGAATTGGATAGCTGGCAGCACATATTGCTAACAGCAATTAAACAATGAAATGTTTGTTTGATAAAACCAGTTGCTAGGGTTGATCCTAGTTCACTTGGTAGGATGTGTGGGTTTACACTCCTACTGCCTAGGTTGAGGCCTCTTTGATTCAAATTCGGGTGCCTATTTCTCGTTAATTTAAAGAGAGAATTACCTATTTGGCCCAAAAAAATTTGGCGCTTCCTTCCTTGGTCTAGAAAAATTTTTTGTTCCCTACTTGACCCAGAAATTTTGTTTCATTCCTTTCTTGGCACTTCCGTCCATTTGACAATCCATTAAAAATCAAATAAAAATGCTAAAAATTCAAACTTTGTTGAGTTGTATTCTTTGTTAGTACATCTACAGAATGGTAAAGATGGGGATCCATGAAAAGATTTTTATGCCCTCGGTTATTGCATGTTATCTAAAACAAAAGAAATGCAAAAAATGGGCTAAATGAACTCCAAAAATCATGAAACTTGGACAATAGCTTTCATATGATAATTTGGCTTTGTGATGATTTTTGCAGCCCTAGAATTTACAGTTATCTACACTTGTCTTTGTTTTTAGATATAAAATTGAATTGAAAAAATACTTGCTATAGGAAGAGTGCTCCAAATATTATACAAAAATTTGTATGTTCCCTTTGTTGTGTATGTAGCCTCATTGTAAAAGTTTGAACCTCAGCATATAAATCTTAATGGGTGTTTTGAAAACGATAATGATGTTGAAGTAAAGTTAGATAATAGAGAAATGTTTATTTAATGTGCGCAATAAATTCCATTAAAAATCTGGAAGCAGGTTGGTTATGCATAGGGACCAGAAAGTATATTTGGGGATTTTCTTGTTACTCCATTTGACACCGTTATGGCTCCAAATGGACAGAAGTGCCAAGAAAAAAACGAAACAAAATTTCCGGATCAGGTAGGGAACAAATTTTTTTTTCTGGGCCAAGGAAGGAAGCACCAAAATTTTTTAGGCCAAATAAGTAATTCTCTCTAATTTAAAAGGCACCTCTCCTAGGGTTACTGAGTTCTTTCTTTTTGAAAAATCAAACTACCTGTTGCTAAATAAACCCGCATTTCACAATTAATAGAGCTGCACATGTTTGTGGTGCTTGGCTCTTTCTGTAAATTGTAGCATTTCGTGCCCTATAGTTTTTTCTTAAAATAACTTCAAGGAGCGAGTGTGCTAAAAGTTAAGTTATGGAAGTAGCACATAAGCAGTTACTTGAAGCAGTTTGACTTATCTAATACCAGTGATTTCTTTACATTTTGTTTAGGCTGGACACCAGTTGATATAGGACCATCAACATTAGAGAACATTTCTTCTATGACTCCATTATACAAGGTAAGATATAGTATAGTAGAAAAGTTGCTTCAGTTAGTTTGACTGAGTTTCATGAAATTATCTTAGTTGTGCAGCACATGAAACTAATTGTTTTTTAAAAGCTATTAGTATTTCATGTTTTTTTTGCTTCTAATGTAACTGTAGAGTATTTTAGTTCATATTGAACTATATGGTGTAAGGGAAGGGCACGGATAAAGAAAAAAATACACTCAGATGAACTTGAAATCTTAATTTTGGTCGACATGTGATAATTTCTGTCTGTGAACTGCCATTGATAGGATTTCTCCTTTAGTCCTACCAAGTTGCATCTTCATTTTAATCTTTTAGATCCTGGAAAACTTTTGATTTTTTTATATTTTTTTACAGAAGATACTGTGGATTGGTCCTACAAACTATGATTTAACAGAGTTTTCAGTTGGAGCAACACAGTTGGGTCAACTACTGGAAAAGGCAAGCTCTGATAGCTGTGATGTTATTTTGGTGGGGAGTGCAGCATGTAAGGCATTAAAAGGAAAAGCAGATTCCTCATCTCGATATACAGAATTTCAAAATTCCACTATCGTTTGGGAATTCCTCAAAGGAAGAATATTGCCTGGTATAGCAGCACTGGATAAAGTAAGTCATGCTTCAGAACAATTATTCTGTCAGGTCATGACTAATGCTGCTCATATAATAGTAAACTTTCGCCGGCTAAGTATTCTTTCAATTCATCCCTTTCAATTCATCCATGATATTTATTCAATGTGTGGCAGATGTAACCCTCTTCAAAATACAATGAAGATCAAAGTGTAAACTCATGCCTTGATGCTCGTAACAGGGCAACACATATGTGTGCGCCTATACACTTATCTTATTCTCATGTGACCCTACATTAGATTTTATGGTAGCAAAAATATACTTGTATAAATTGGAGGCAACAAAAGATCTAGTTGGTCCCATTTATATATCTGATGAAATGACGGGCACATTCTAACATAGTAATATAGACTTTCTCTACCACTATACATCCTGCACAGTGATGGATCCTATCATCCTGTGTGATATGCCTGCATATCTTGCTGCCACAAACTGTAATGTTTGTAATATTAGCGTAGAGTTACGTGCTTACATGCATGTGGTGAATAAAAGAATTAAAAGGAAGGAGTCCCGATTGATTGATGTGCTTTCTTTATCATTAATTTTAAGACAAGGAAACTATCTGTTGGGTATGGATACAAAATGAGGTAAGAAAATAAAAAGCCAAAGGGTAGAAACATTTTCCTTCTATCGGTTTTAGACGCTTTTCAACCATTTCCAATCATTTCCAACCTGTCTAGTGGGGCCAATGTGAGGGGTACAGATATTTCCATGGGGTGAAAAATAGTATTGCGAAAACTCGCTCTTTTATAGTATAGATTTGTATTAAAATATGATTCAAATCTCTCTCAGTGGCATCCTCTGTTCCAATTTCAGCTATGGACTTGTGCCTGAATAATTTCAGTGAGATGAGTGGCCACAATTTTTAGCTATATATTCATTATATTGTGACATGCTGTTTAGTTCCACTGATACAGATATACTTGGTTATTAATATCATTTTTTTTTTTGCAGTGTTACCCCTATCAGATTCCATGGAGCACTGTCTTCTGTGATCCTGCACTACCCTTAGTGGTTGATATTGGAAGTGGTATGTCTCCTTAAATATTTGAAATCAGGATTTGTTTCATAAATGATTATAAATGAAGGGAATTGTATATCTCTGTAGGGAATCTATTAGTCAATGTACTCCTTCCATTCTGAAATATAAGAGACGAAGCATTTCAAATTTGTCCTTAAGTGTAAGGTTTTCTAGATACTTTTGGACACAATCACACGACCCATTTAATTTTCCTCGAGCTTTCACCATTTGGCAGGAGTAAATTGAGCCAATCAAATCCAAAGTTTCCTTTTGTGACTCTAATCACCACTCAGTAATCTAGAAAATCACAACAACTTCCAATTATATGATGAGGGGGTATGTTAGTCTTTTTCAAGCCCCCTCCATCTATCCTAAAATCTCTAGAATCTCTTATATTTCAGAACGGAGGGAGTACTAGCTAATTGATATCAGTGAAAGATTGAACGGCACAAAAATTAAAAAGGATTTGGGTCGAAGAGGACTCAATCTTTAGTGGGGTTGGGAGTAGTTCCCCCTCCCTCCTAACACTAGAAAGCAGTGACATGTTTATTGTTGAATTAACTCAATACATACAAATCACGCTTCTATATTGTTGCTTCTAGTATATAATTCATAAATTTATACTTGTAGTCTTGATCTCAGCAGTAATGTCCAGAAAGTATTAGTTTGTACCTTGTGATAGGATTTGGTAACTGTATGTTTGGCCAGAGTGCAAACCCAAATTCTAAAACACACTTAATTATAGGCTATCTCTGCTTTAGTGATTGTTCCACTCTTGTCATGTAAATATTCTTTCTTAGTGCAGGAAATGGTTTATTTCTTTTTCAAATGGCTAAAAGTTGTGAACGTTCAAATTTCCTTGGGCTTGAGATGAACAAAAAGGTAATAACCACCTTTTTAGTTCTATGGAATCCCATTCTTGGTGGCCTCAACTTTTTCAGCAACTCATCTTTTCTGTAGCTTGTTATAAGGTGCCTCCAGGGTATGGCTTCAGATGAGAAAAGGAACCTGTAAGTGTTGCTTGTGTTTACCTTTTCCTTACTCTTTCTTTGTGTAACCTAGACCTAGTGATTTGATCTCACTTCCCACACAGTTTTTTTTTTAAATTACAAAAACCAAAAACAATGAAACAAAATAACATAATAGCCTTATGTATTTCTGTTCTCGCCAAGACATTCATTTTCTAATGCAGCTTATTGGTTTGGCATATTTCAAGGGATCCTAAATTGGAGCTGAACTGCTCATGCTTAGGAATATAAATCTCATTAAAGCACCACATGCTAACCAAGAGAAGAGCAATTGCTTTCTTTGACTCAATAAGCCAATGGATCTTTCTGTGCAATGTGCACAGATGCCATTAAAATGTCATGGACCTTCAATCCATTTTCAGAAATATCATTCTAGCATCGACAAAGTGCACAACTATAAGCATTGTATTGGTGACAAATCTATCTGCTTGGAATGAAGATCCAACTTGCATGATATATTGAAGCTAGCTTTTATCTGATGCAATCTCTTGTATCATTTTATTTCAACCTAAAAAACCAGATTCCAGGACTTGCTTGTCATTTAGTGGGTCCTAATGCACAAGGTTCTTGAAGTGACTTGTTATCAGAAGATTCCCTCTATTTTATCCCAATGGTTGTATGAACACAAATGTTACCATTTTCCTTGTTTTCTTCTATCTCATCATCAATGATGCTATTGCGTTCTTATCTGGCAGATATTTTGTATCAACCAATGCTACGTCCACATTCCGCTCCATAGTTTCAAGTTATCCTGGGCTGTTGACTCTTGTCACAATACAGGTTTCCTTCTACTACTATGTTCATATGCCTTTTTTAGGAAATAGGAGCAGTTGTGGCCTACTGATTATATATTATAATAAATTAAAGTGAGTACAAAGAAGTTACAAAGTGAACAGAAAAGAAAGATACTAAAAGCATTTAGTGTTAGACTCCATCCATTCTGCTATTTGCTCCTGATGCACAACCAGGACCAAAACATGCAAAAAGCTTGATCTGAATCTTTGTATTGTTGGGCCAACATTTTCAAAATCCAATAATTTCTTACTGTCCATATGCTCCAGGACATGAGTATGATGATTGGTTCATATGCTTGATGGGAACATGAGCTCTGTGACTTCATTTTCCCACATTAACCCAATGTACATAGCAGAAGCACCACCCTAGCACTACAACCTTTTATGCTATTTGATTCAACTGTTAGTTGCATTGCTGACCTGCATATCCATGATATATGTGTTTGTCTTGTTGGTTGATTATCTCCTTTCATCAGTGCCCAAATCCTGACTTCAACAAAGAGCAAAATAGGTGGAGAATGGTGCGAAGAATGCTTGTTGAAGCTGTCACCGATCTTCTTCAGACCAACGGACAGGTATGCTGTGTTCATCACCTCTGAATCTAAGATGCACATACTTTTGTGCAATCACAGCATAAGTCTAGGATTGTCCCAAAAAATTGAGCTGAATAACGATGCATTGTTTCTTGGTGAAGAGAAACTGATGCTACCAGCCTACCATGGATACTGCAATTGCCACTGCAGGTTTATCTGCAGTCAGACGTGGAGTCCGTTCTGCTCGGGATGAAAGAGCAGTTCCTCTCCTATAGCAAGGGCCAGCTTATCATGGACGGTGACGATGATGGCCATCGGATGGAGAACCCGTTTGGCGTGGCGTCCGACTGGGAGCGCCATGTCCTGGCTCGCGGAGCTCCCATGTACAGGACCATGCTAAAGAAAGTGTGATTCCATTGTCTGTCTCTGAAATATGAACATTGCACATTGTTTATTTGTTTTGTTCGGACGAGAAATCTTCCGCGAGTAATGCTCACGGTGAAAACATGATATAGACATCGAAAAAAAATTCTTTGGTCAAATCGGACCAATCTAAAGTCTCTTTGGAACACGGAAAATCTTTCATGTTCCTTCATGTTTTTCTGTGTTTTTTCTGAAATTTGTGTATAAATTCTGTGAAGTTTCTGCCTTCCAAAGGGATCAACATCCAATGGGACATCGCAGCAGATAACTGAAACGGTAATGCTATGGCACGGGCGTCCAATGGAAAGAAAAAAAATTAGACGTTTCTTTCCAGATGTTGCGATAGTTATTCGGGATTGTTGTATTAGTTATGTTATGATGTTTCAACAGTATTTTTTAAATGTTTTGTTCGATTTTTTTAATTTTCTCATCAGATTCGCGGACCTAAATTTTTCATTCAATTCAGTTAATTTATACATGCTGATATTGTAACAGTGTATTTTCAGTGTTTCATCGGTTGTTTGTTGATGTTTCGGTAGTTATTTTCTCATGTTTCACGCACCGTTCGACGCGTCGCGTCTAGATTTTTTTCACTAAATCGCGGACCTAAATTTTTCATTCAATTTAGTTAATTGACACATGCCGATGTTGCAATAGTGTATTTTTAATGTTTCGGCAGTTGTTCGTTGATGTTTTAGTAGTTATTTTTTCATGTTTCACACACCGCCCGACGGATCGCTGTCCGAATGTTTTCCCCGATATTGCAATAGTACAATTTTTAATGTTTCATCGGTATTCCGTTGATGTGTTCATTTTTCATGTTTCACGCGGCGTCCGATCTTCTCCCATCGGACGTCCGGCGCCCGGCGCCAGCAGTACCGTAACTGAAAGCCTCCAACGGAAGAACACCTGCCTGGTCTGGCCATGCCATCTGCTGACGGAGAGGCCGATGTCAGACATGTTGGCGACGCTCACCGCCGCCGTTGACTGCCGAACGGACCACCTGTCGAAGGGCTCCTGCCGCCTGGTGTCTTATCCAAATCCAAGTATCGACGACATCTATGTCTCTGGCAAGCAAGCGCCGCCGTGGAGGTACTGCACGACCCGACGCATGCTCCGGTCGTGCAGCGGGCGACAGCTGCAGGGCTGCAGGCACGTCAGCCCCAGGCGTAGCACCAGGTGCGCCTCCGTGGCATCGTACCTCAAGAACCGAGCCTGGCGTCCGTCACGCTGGTGACGGAACCATTCCATTGCGCCAGTGCGCCAGAACCGGCCACTAGCATGAAGAAGATGAGTTCATTTAATTAAATAACTATAGCAAGAACAAGAAGTTTTTTTAGTTAATCAATGAACATTGCTCTCATTAATAAAAAAACGAGCATAGTTTTTAGCTAATTAAATCTATGTGGCCAGGGTTTACCATTCCAGTGGGCGACGGTTTTTCGTAGATGACTGGAAATGAAAATGGACCAAAATTTGAATGGAAAGGAGTCAAATTCAAACAATAGAAACTGGTTTTTTCTAACAGGTAAATGGTGTGTTTTGACCGAAAAATGTGTATGTATTAACAATAATGAAAAATTCATTTTTACATGGTAAAACAGAAACGTATCAAAATCTAGCCGAAAACCACTGAAATCCGGTTTTCCATTCAATGGGAAAACGATAGTTTTTTTTTTTTTAATTTTATGAAGAAGCACCGTTGAAATACAGTGAAACCGCCATTTTGTACAGTAGCAGATTTAGCGGGGCAGGGTGCTTGAGCCCCCTACCCCCTCTGGATAAACCCAATTGATGACATACAAAAACCAATCTGCCTGAACATGACACTGCCAAAAGAACTGGGAGTACTCGTGCCTCATCCTACAATCCTCGCTACAAAAGACGGTGCAGTTGCTCCATCCTTCTGCAATGCCACAGCCGCTGCCCTCGCAATGACGGACGTCGTCCTCGTCCTCTAGCGGCACCGTTCCTCTGTCCGCTCTCCATGTCACCACTCTGACCGCGTCGACGGCTTCCGCTCGCCACCTCAAGCACTCCCGATTGGCCTTCATGGCCGCCTTGAACCCTTGGACGTGGCCGCTGCCGCCGTCGGGAGCCACCTCACCCTCGACTTGCCTGATGAACTGCTTGGCGTCATCGCGAGTCTCCCCATTCTTGTAGCAGAGGACTCCAATGATGTAGGCCGCTGCCTTGTGGCCGGCGACGGCCGCCCGTTTGAGCCACTCGGTGCCTGGCCCGGTGCGCCCCTGCATGAAGAAGATGAGCCTGCACCCTAGGTCGAAGCAGAGGTTGCGGACGAGGGCGAGGTAGCGGTCGTGCTCGTACAACCACATGGCGTGCTCCCGCTCGAGCGCCACACAACGCCCCACGGCACACTCTTTGCACACCGTGCTCCGGGGATGATGCATGTATTGGTTACTTTGGCTGGTAGGCTGTAGAGGTTCTCCATTGGCCGCGGCAAGCTCACGGCTATGTGGCCGGCGATCTCGACCACGATGTCGTGTAGGAGCGTGAGTGACGCCCGCCTCGCAGCCATACTCCTCGTGAGCATCATGTCGCGCACCCAGATTGATGGATCGATGTGGACTCCTGCTCAGTTGGTAATAAACCCCTGCTAGCCCGCTAATCCGCTACTGTACAAAATGATCCACTGTATTTCAATGGTGCTTCTTCATAAAATAAAAAAGAGCGATCGTTTTTCTCATTTAATAAACTCTTTAATTGAGATATGACTCTCTTCTCTATAATGATTATTCACTAAGTTTTCTCATGCGCATCTATCTCTATTTCCTGATGGATACCGATGAAGCCTCAACACCTTGCCTGGTCATGTCATCTGCCACAGGAGAGGCTGATGTCAGACATGGTGGCGATGCTCATGTCTCCCGTAGACCGCCGGACTGACCACGAGTCGAAGAGAGCCTGGTACTTTTCCATGCCGGCGAACATGTCACAGGTCACGTACGTCGCTGGAAGCTCTGGCAACGGAGCGCTGCCGTCGAGGTACTGCGTGACCTGCCGCATGCTCGGCCTCACCGCCGGCGACGGGTGCAGGCACGCCAGCCCCAGGCGCAGCACCAGGCCTGCCTCCGTGGGCTCGTACTCGGAGCCGAGCCTGGCGTCCACCGCGCCGGTGATGGAGCCCTTGCGCCAGTGCCCGAGCACCCAGTCGGCGAGCACGAATCGATCTCCAGCGGCGTCCGCGTTTTCCTCCTCGATGGGCCTCCGGCCGCATGCAACCTCCAGGAGGAACGCGCCGAAGGCGAACACGTCGGAGAGAGTGGTCGCCTTGCCGGTGCGCACCAGCTCCGGAGCAAGGTACCCCATGGTGCCAGCCACATGCGTGGTCTGCGGATCGGAGCCATGGTCGTACAGCCTCGCGAGGCCGAAGTCACCCAGCCGCCCATTCATCTCGCCGTCGAGGAGCACGTTGCTTGCTTTGATGTCCCGGTGTATGACCACCTTCTCCCAGTCCTCGTGCATGTAGAGTAGTCCGGCGGCGACGCCTCTGATGACGTGGAGCCTCCGAGCCCAGTCCAGGACGGGCGTGTCCTCGTCGTCGTGGACGTGTAGGTGCTTGTCGAGGCTGCCATTAGGCATGCAGTCGTAGACCAGCAAGAGCTCCCCCTTGCGCCGGCAGTAGCCGAGCAGCCGCACGAGGTTGCGGTGCCGGAGGCGGCCAATGCTGACGACCTCGGCGACGAACTCCTTCATCCCTTGCCGTGATTCGTGGGACACCTTCTTGACGGCGACCTCGGTCCGGGACCCCGGGAGCACGCCCTTGTACACCCTGCCGAACCCTCCTGCTCCGAGCAGGTGCTTGGTCTCGAAGCCATCGGTGGCGTCGTACAAGTCCTTAGTACGCGAACCGGTGCGGTCCGAACTCGACCTCCCAGTCCTCTCGCAGCTCGGCGTACCTGCGCCGGCGTCGGAGCAGCACGAATCCGATAGGCGACCGCCGCGAGGACGGCCGCTGTGGTGGCTATCGGCAGCGCGACGGTCAGCGCCTTGGACCGGGGCCTGGGGCCGATGCGAGGCAGCTTCGGCAGCGTGTCGTAGTCGAGAGGCGGGGCGGCGCCGCCGCCCAGCCTGAAGCTCCAGCCGACGACGTAGTGCTTGACCAGCACGATGCTGGACGCCGACGAGAAGCCGACGTACGCCGTGTCCGTGATGACCGTGGAGAGGTTGACCTTGGTGGAGATGAGCGGCGCCTGGGGCCTGGGCTGGCGCGCCGGGGCCACGGCCACGGTGACCTCCGTCGTGGCGGCGTCGTAGTCCAGCCACAGCTGCATGGGGTCCCTGCTTATGAGGCTCAGGTCCCGGAACGCGGCCGTGGCGTCGTCGAAGTAGCCCGCGGGCGCGGCCGCGGAGGAGTTGAGGCTGTTGACGTCGACGCCGACGTGGTTGTTGTTGATGTCCGCGAACTCCGGGTTGCGCACGGTGTCCAGCTCGACGGCGAAGACGTGGTTGCGGGCGTCGCCGTTGCTGGTGCCGTTGAACATGCCCAGGTACTGCTGCGGCATCGCCGTGGCCAGGTCCGTGGTGGGCGACACCAGGAGCGCGAACCCGCTCGTGCTCAGGTCCAGGAACTCGGAGACGATGGCGAACACGAACGTCGTGGAGAAGGACGGCACCATCCCCCCGGCGCCCGCGCGGCGGAAGCGCACCGGCTCCCGGTGGAACGCGTGGCCCTTGGACATGTTGGTGTCGTTGGTGAGCAGCAGCAGCCCCGCCGGCGTGACGGTCGCCATGCCGTCGAGCGACAAGCCCGCGGTGCCGAAGCCGTTGTAGGCGAACTCCACGGCGCCGCCGCCGGCTGCTGCCTGGACCACGACCACAAGCACCACCACCAGCAGCAGAGAACGCTTAGCAGCCATGGCGGAACCTTTGCCACATCACAACACAGACGACCCTGACGGACGCTCTCCATGAGTGATTAGTCTCGCCAAGTCAAGGCAGGAAGGTTCCCGGTAGCACGCACGCTCGAGGCCCCCGAGAAATGGAGTCCCGCAAGAAAGGGTCACCATGAGAGCGACCTGCAAGTGGTTAAGTTACATCTAAACGCAATCAGCGATCACTCTCACTCACGGAGTCACGGTGTCGTGCTGTCTGATACTGCCAATCACAGTCAGTACCAGAATCCGCTGAATTCCAGCAACGCTACGCTGATCGCATATGGTTGAACCCAGGGCCATAAAAATCCAAGAAATGTGGACGCGCCCAGCGCGGACCATGACCAAGAACTGTTGGGATTTGCCCTGCGGCAGATTGCTTCTGCGGCGCGCTGATCGGTAGTCGTACCATCGATAATTGATGGAGCTTTGACCGTTTGAATCGGACCGCGACTCGGGTGTTGAATGAAATGTTCTTTGTTTATGTTTTCTCTGCGCCGCACACCTAAAATGCACGTTTTGCTTTTTATAAATCAGTTTTACTCCATAGCAGTCAGCTGAACATTTGTTTTATCATCAGTCGAAGTTGCGGAGGCGTCAATCCAACCACGGACGCGCGAGGACGAAGCGAGCTGCAGGGTCTTATACTGTATTAGTTCGCTGTGTGCGTGTGTTGCAAGCCGCACGTCACTAGCTGGCTCTGCTGTCGCGGTATCGTCAGCTTGTCGGCTCGGTTCCTCAGCTCGCAAACACAAAGCCGACTGGCCATACAAGAGGCTCTCGCTAGCACTTTTGTGATTTTGTGTGACGAATGCAGCCACACGCTTCCTTTTTTTAATGTTGATATATAATCCTTAATTAGCTCAAGTGTGGGTAACATTTGTATTAGGCTGCGACATTCGACATGCATTAGTGAACTCAGCGCTGTGTCTCCCTAGGGAGGGGGTCAGCAGCAGGCATATTTGTGTTGGGTGTGGGGTGAGTGTCTCGGTGGCCATGTGTTTGTGGCTGTGTGTCCAGGTACTTTTTTTCTCATCTGTTTACACGTGTGTCTCTTTATGTGTGCGTGTTTGTATTTTGTATGCTGTTAGTACTGTTTTTGTTTTTCTATTTACACGTGTCTCTCTGTGTGTGTCTGTATTTTTTGTTGTTGTTATCTGTCATGTGTCTTTCTCTATATGTGCGTGTCTATGTCTATGTGTTTGTATTTTTGTGTTTTTGTTAATACTGTTTTTCTATTTACACGTGTCTCTCTTTGCGTGTGCGTGTCTATGTCTTGTGTGTCTGTAAGTCTCAGGCAATAACAACAACGCACATTGGTGCGTGTGATGAGGGGATCGGTGGGTGTGGGTCAGCATTCAGGGCGTGTGTACGTATCTGTCTGTCTATCCTGAATGACTCTTAGACCGTCTTCGGTGGGATCAACAAATGCGCTGTCTACGGTACAAAACGACATTATAGCGCTTATTATAGACAGAGTGTGAGATGGTTGGAATAGTGATAGATAAGGGTAGATGTCCATCCCGCTAGGAGATGGTCTTATTCTGTTTAGCCTAATGGATACGATTCCCATGATTAGACGATAATTAAAGGATGTGATGATGCTTTACACCTTCAATAATTCTATTGTTAATGTGTAACTGTATTATGTAGGGAGAGTTGATAAAAAAAATCTCTCTAGCGAAAGGAGCAAAGGAGCATGTATGCCAATATCACTATTGGCCTATACACAACGATCCAGTGGTGTTTGCTCTAGCGCTAACCCAGTAACCCCATGCGTGAAAAACAGACGATGAAAGATAATATAAAAGTTACCCTAATATGGCAGGGTCACTGCTTGTTTCGCTGTGTGGGAATCTGATGCTAAGGAGTTGTTTGGATCTAAGGAGTTGTTTGTATCAAGGACTAAAATTTAGTCCACGTCACGTAGGATATTTAGATGCTAGTTAGAAGTACTAAATATGATTTAATTAGAAAACTAATTACACGGACGAGGAGTAAACGGCGAGACGAATTTATTAAGCCTAATTAATCCATGGTTAACGAATGATTCCGGTAGCATCACATTTGCTAATTATAGATTAATTGGGCTTAATAAATTCGTCATGCCGTTTAGTCCTCATCCGTGTAATTAGTTTTATAATTAGATTATATTTAATATTTCTAACTAGTGTTCAAACATCTAATATGACGGAAATTAAATTTTAGTCCGGAGATCCAAACACCGCCTAAGCTTGATTCGGCTTTCTGTTTACACTGGAGCCGGACAGTTTCCACCAAGCCAGAGAGTCGTACAGCCTGACAGCGGACAGCTGATTTCAAGCCGAAGCCGGGGCAGCCAGGGTGGGACGTTGATTTCAAGCCGAAGCCAAGTTGCCAGGATGGAAGCCGAAGCCGGTCTAGGGTGGGGCGGGTGCATGCGACTGACAGGAAATAACAGCTATTGGATCAGGATCTAGCGGCCACCATAGGTGACTGATGCTTAAGCGCTGCATCAGTCACTTGATCTTTATAAATAAATAGTTTACTCTTCGAGTTAGAATATTTTTTCTAGGAAGACATAATTTTTTTATCCATTAGAGTGAATATAGATAGTGTATTTTAAATAAATGTTTTTGTAAAAATCAGCTATTATATTTGTGAAACTAGAATAGTTTGCTAGTGAAGCTAGTAGATATTTTTGGGGGAATAGTCACCCTTTTTTCATAGGAACTCACGTTCCATTACTCATGATTCGGAACCAGATCACTGGCTACAATAGCAGTTTCACAATAACATCCTCGCTGCTCATTGGTCCCCCTTAATGATATGAGTCTTATGATCTTTTTATCCTATGTTTTTTTATAAAATTAATTCATTTTCTGTAAAATCTCTACCACTTTCTATTAAAAAAATCGTTGCCAAGGACGCATTGAGGGGAAGCTCAGGCTCAGCGAGGCAACTCAACACCGGGTGGTGGCGAGCAAATTTACTTCTGCCTCAAATCCTGATTCCTCAATCTTAACCGTAGATTTAGAATCCTACAAAAACGTGACTATGCATCGCCACCTCCGGAACGCCCGGAATGAACGGAGGACACGGCGCCCACGCTCGTCACAGTCGCCGATGAGGACGGGTACGACGCCGCGTAGGAGTCGAAGCCCTCGTTCTGCATCATGGGCTCATGGCCAGCGCGGTGAAGCTCTGGTACGACGGCCGCGGTTCGGGCAGCGGCGCGTCGCCGTCGAGGTACTGCACGACCTGCCGCATCGACGGCCTGGCGGCGGGCACCGGGTGGGAGCACAGCAGGCCCAGCTTCAGCACCAGCGCGGCCTCCTCCGCGTCGTAGTCGCCGCAGAGCCGCGCGTCCACAGCGTCGACGAGCGCGCCCTTGTGCCAGAGCTCCAGCACCCAGTCCACCAGCAGGAACCTGCCGTCGTCGTCGCCGCGGCGCTCGATGGGCCGGCGGCCGCATGCCACCTCGAGCACGAACGCGCCGAACGCGAACACGTCCGAGGCCGGCGTCACGCGCCGGGTGTGCGCGAGCTCCGGCGCGAGGTACCCCATGGTGCCCACCACGTGCGTGGTCTGCGGGCCGGCGCCGCGGTCGTACAGCCGCGCGAGGCCGAAGTCGCCGAGCCGGGCTCTCATGTCGCCGTCGAGGAGCACGTTGCTGGCCTTGACGTCTCGGTGGATGACCACCTGCTCCCAGTCCTCGTGTAGATAAAGCAAACCGGCCGCGACGCCCCTGATGGCTTGGAGTCTCTGTGCCCAGCTCAGCGGCGGCGTGCCGTGCCCGTCACCATACAGCCACCTGTCTAGGCTGCTGTTCGGCATGTAGTCGTACACCAGCAGGAGCTCGCCTTTCCGCCGGCAGTAGCCGAGCAGCTGCACCACGTTGCGGTGCCGGAGCCGGCCGATGCTGACGACCTCCGCCACGAACTGCTTCATCCCTTGCCTCGCGTCGTGCGACACGATCTTGACGGCGACCTCGGTCTTGGACGCCGGGAGCACGCCCTTGTACACGCGGCCGAACCCGCCGACGCCGAGGAGGTGCTTGCCGTCGAAGCCGCCGGTGGCGCGGAAAAGGTCCTTGTACGCGAACCGGTGCGGGCCGAACTCCACCTCCCAGTCCTCGCGGAGCTCGGCGTACCGGAACCGCCGCCACGCCAGGAGGGACGCGCAGGCCACGACCGCGAGCGCGAGGAGCGGCATGGCCACCGGCAGGGCAACGTCGAGTGCCTTGGAACGTCGTTTGGTGACGGCGCGAGGCATCTTGGGGAGCTTCGCGTAGTCGAGCGGCGGCGCGGCGCCGTCCAGGGCGAAGCTCCAGCCGAGGGCGTAGTGCCGCGTGCGGAATGGGCCCGTCGACGACGAGAGCCCGACGTACGCCGTGTCGGTCACCACCGCCGAGAGGTCGACGGCGACGGAGATCAGGGGCTTCCTGGGCTTGGGCGCCTCCGCCGGCGCCAGCGTCACGTTGAGCGCCGCCGCCTGGCCGTCGTAGTCCACCCACACCTGCATCGCGTCGCCGCTGAAGAGGGACAGGTTCCGGAACGCCCCTGTGTCGTCGGCGTAGTACCCCGCGGGCTCCGCGGCCAGGGACACCAGCCCGTTGACGTCCACGCCCACATGGTTGCTGTTGATGTCCCGAAACTCCGGGTTGAGGATGGTGTCGAGCTCGACCGCGAAGACGTGGTTGGTCGCGTTGCCGTTGTTCTGGTTGTTGAAGAGGCCGAGGAACTGGCTCGGCGACGCCGCGGACAGGTTCTTGCTGGGCGCGACGAAGAAGGCCAGGCCGTTGCCGCTCACTGTCGCGTAATCGGAGACGATGGCGAACACGAAGGTCGTCGAGAAAGACCGGGCAGTGCCGTTCTGCGTCGACGCGGACGCCTTGTCGTGGAAGCGGAGCGGCGCCGGGTGGAACGCGTGCCCCTTCAGCTGGGACGTGACGTTGGTGAGCATGAGCTTGCCGTCCGGCTCAACCACGGCCATGCCATCCAGGTCGAGCCCTGCGCCAGCGAAGCCATTGTAGATGAACTTGGCGGCGGCTGCTGGCACCTCCGCATGGCTGAGGACATGGAGATGGAAGAGAAGCAGGACAAGGAAGGAGAGGCTGGCATGCATGATGCATCGATGTCTCGACTCTGGTCACTACTCACTCACTAGGGAGTTGGTGACTTGGAGCAGAATACCAAGCAAGAAACCTGTCTATCGTTGGTGCCTTGGTGGTAGGTGGCAGTGGATTTGTGTCAGACAAGCAAGCGGACAGGAAAAGCCTTTCAATTAGTACTGCAAAAGCAATACTAACTAATTGACCATTTTCTTGATCACATAAAAGAGGATAAAGATCCCTATTTTCTTCTCATTTTCGTAGCGTGTCAAAGGCAGATGTGCAAAGTCTGATATGATAAAGGATTTGTCAAGGAAAATCACCAGGGAGCAAAAATTCTGGTTACAAGAGAACTTCAAGCTGAATTTGAAACCGATAACCATCAACCATCTTTTTCGGCCAATTCCTGCTTTCATTTTTCAGATGAATGCCTCCAGTTCTGGAGTAGATATAGGCACAAATCCCTGAAACCGGCTGCAAATGCCTCCTGTCTTAGTATCGGGGGAATCTGATGAGTTTGTCAAAGTCGAAACAGCTAGTCAATTTGAATGGCGATGCTAGCCAAGCAAACAAGCAAACAAACAAGGGCAACCAAATGTGTTAAACTATAAATCTATAATTAGGGGGGAAGGGTCGTGATTAAAATATCAGATGCCCTTACCATCACGGTTTCTTCATTTAAAGATGGATTGATTGTTGATGTATATGTTAATACTGCTCATTCTGATTCAGCAGACAAGTCAAGCTGAAAATGGTGACAAGAAACGTATCTTATGCTTCGAACTGGAAGCTTCAACCTTCGGAGCTGCTACACGTTCGAGGTCAAGGTCACTAAAATGGACCTTGAGCACGGAACAGATCGTTTGAAAATCTAGAACTTTGTACAGATTTTTATATCTGTAAAATTGGTTGTGCTTCTAATCTTTTTTTTTCGCCAGCTTATTCTCAACAAAATATATAATATAGAATGGTTCTGGTTTTAGCAATAGTTTTGAAGTAATTATAGTTGAAATTAATTACTTTGTCTGAAATTAATATAGAGAAGTTCTGAAATTAATATAGGATGGTTCTTAGTACAAGGGGCAGAGCTTATCAGTTGTTAGCAGAGATCGATTAGAGATTCCCTCTAATATTTCCATTTTTTATATGGCCACCGGCAAGTCTGTATGACTGGATCGACCGTACACAACACAATCAACACAACAGGTAAGCTGGAGTTATCACATTAGCAAACAGAGACATACTGAAGGCTTGACTGCTGCTGCTTCACCTGAAACCATGTTTACATCGGCCGAGCACAAGGTTCAGGCTTTAATTGCTAGCGTACAATACACAATGCTCCTTGACCAGGCTGTTCAAAAACCTGCACCGATCAAGTCATCAAGATGATGCTGGCTTGGGCAACCTCTTCGCAATTTCCTGCATATATATTCAATATATGTTAAGATGAATAGATGATTGACCACAAGGCCTTAAGTTGGGGGCATCACATAAACTTATTGTGGCAGGAAGATTAAAGGTCAAGAGGAAATGTTTTTTAAAATCTCAGTGTACTTGTTAGAATATCCACACGGAAAGGTTGCATTCATAGTTTCATACAACAGAGAAGCATCAGGGCTGCTACGCATTTCCTATAAAAATATCCCTTTTTCCAGGTTTGCCCTACCCCCTGTCCCCCTCAAGCCATCTTCTTCCTTTATCAATGATTTCACGTGTAAAACTGTTTTCTTTCCACTAAGAACAAGACAACTAGCACGCCAGAAAGAAAATGACCAAAACAAAATTCAAAAAGTTCTGGGAGTTCCTTTTGGATCGGCCAGATTCCAGCAGATACCCATGAAATTTCCAGATCTTACATCACGTGGGAAACGTAGGAAATGCTAACTGCTGGAAGACTTTATTAGCATAACATCTTGATCCTTCTTGGGATCAGTGGTTTCTAAATTTAAGCCAGCAGTGCAGCCAAAAGGCCCAAAATATAAGTTCCTCTCGTCCTATTTCTTTTTTCTCGTATACACAAGAGAGCCCCACAGAATTATATTAAGAAGAAAACAAGAGTCTAAGCAGATTCAACAATTTCTGCTACACGTTTGCCTCACTCAGAAAAACTCAATAGCCTAGTAGATGATTTTCTCTAGCAATAAAATAGTATGGAGCAGATGATTTCCAGTTTTCACCTAACTAGTAATTATATGACTATATAAGAAACAATTATTACTATGCTTCTGATAGATACCTCAAATAATTGGTTTATGTTATCAGCTGTTTTTGCTGATGTCTCAATGAAAAACATACTGTTCCTTTCTGCGTACTCTTGTGCTTCCTTCAGAAACCAAAGCATGGTGTCAAAACCTTTATTCAAACTGATAAACTGGAATAATCTTTGTCGCATACCTGAGAAGATACAGTTCTATTCTCATGCAGATCTGCCTTGTTTCCAACCAAAGCCATTATCATATCAGGGCTGCCGTGTTTTTGAAGTTCCTGAAGAGTGGGAAAAATAAAGTGATGAAAAGTTTGAACTTCCTTTGACAAAAGAGGGCATGATCATTTTAGTATGGGAAAAAGTCTGCATCACCCCAAACAGGGTTTTTCGTTTTTAACAACCCAAACTATGCAAAACCAGCCAAATCACCCCCTGGGTGGTTGTGCAAGCCTTGTCCATGGCAACCTTGATTGTGTCCTCAGCATCGACCTTCTCCCTCGCCACCTGCCTCAAAGTCTTTTTCTACGGCATATTCTCCTATGTGCCACCATCCCCAGGGCGCCCCCTCATGTGCCCGTGGCTTCTTGTGCAGCTACCTCATCTTCGGCAACCTCGAAAGCTCTGTCGATCATGGCTATCCTACGCACAACACAACCGATCACGGCTACTTGCCCTCACACTCAGCTACCTTAGCATCGGCACAAAGGGCAGCCACCTTGTCTGCTCCAACCACAACATCGGTGATGTGTCATCGTCGTGCTGTGAGAGGATGTCAGCTTTGGCTTCTTTAGTCTCACCGTCTATGTTGCTCCTACTGTGATTGCAAGGGGATTTAGATATATTGGGATATCTCAAGATATGGTGGATTATAATCGTTTGTAACCCTGTCTTACTTTATCTCTAAGGGGGGCTTCTAGCCCCTCCTATACAATCCACCTGCGCGGCTCAGCAATACAATCAACAATTCCTCTTATTCTATTCTCCTATAATACCAAATAGACAAGCTACAACATACATGTGTAGCTAAAGAACAATAAGCTAGCACAGTTGCTGTGCTTCTGCTCATAGGTCTCATGTGACTCTTTGGAACAACAAAGGTAAAAAAAATTGTAATACTCACTCATGTCCTCTCAGTACCGCAATGCGACGAGACTGCAATACTGGAAGACAGGCTCTCCAATTACACTGCTAATGTAAATATGTAATAGACGGCATGGAAATGTCTCCATAGTCCATAGTAAAACACAAACATAACATGGTGACTCGTGCAGAAACATAAATCCTAAAAGAAGTAGTTACTGGACTGAATTAATTAAAGTCATCATCCATACCTCAAGTAGATTTCACAGACAAAATTAATTAGCATATGACTGGATAGAAGGGAATAGATGCAATACCTTCACCCAGTATTGTGCTTTGTTAAATGACTCGGGACTGGTTATGTCATAGACAACAATTGCAGCACCAGCCCCCCTGTAGTAAAGAGGTGCCAAGGCGGCATACCTGAAAATTGACTGATTTTCATGAATTATTCATTACTTAGTACTTACTATGCTTGCAAATGATACAGGTCAAGTAAACTACTTGAAATAGAGAGCATTAGTGGGTACTTCTTTTACGAAATTCCTTAAGGCAGATCAACAAAAATGTGCGCTACAAGTGGAAACCCAAAAAATAAAGCGAAGCTCTTAATATGTACCTCTCTTGGCCAGCAGTATCCCATATTTCAAACTTCACTGTTGTGGAATCCTCTAATGCCAATGTTTGTGACAAAAATGAAGCGCCAACAGTTACCTGAATTCATTTTTAACAGAAGGTGAAGCGAAAAAGCATATGTGAAAAAGATAAAGCACAAAATGTGTCTACTGTTCACGAAACCCAGAAACTTTAGTTGCTAGTTTAACCTTGGAAGTAGGGTCAAACTGGCCACGGACAAAGCGAAGGACAATGCAGCTCTTTCCAACACCAGAGTCACCGAGTAACACCAACTACACAAGGGGGCAATGAGAACATGCAAAACAAAAGAGTACATTAAACTAAGATATTAATTAGACTGAGATGCATGCTTCTATAATGTTGATGTGCTAACAAAACATATGCCACATATACGTGAGAACAAGAAGAATGAAATGAAAGAATTGCAATTAAATTTGTGATTACACTTATCAAAGTACAACCGTAGATAAAATGGCTAAAAGAGAATTGTGATTAGCAAACCTTCACTCGGAAGTTCTTTGAGTCAGTATCTGAACTCACATTGTTGGCATTGCTCAAACCTCCGGCATTACTAGCTAAATGAGAAAAAAATATCGCTGCATCAATACATGGCGCAAATTTGTTTGTTGCCTAGCAGTGTCACATTATAATAATGTTGACTCAAAAAGCAATGGAGTGACCGACTGATATTAAGATTTAAGAAAACCCAATTGCCTACAACCATTTCAGTAAAATTTTGAGCTTCGGATATTTTGAGTGACCATAGGTTTAAGAGGATGGAATCTAGATATTTTGTTTTCGCAGTTAATTTTGCGACAGGTAAGCAAGCTTACGTTCCTTCCAAGGCTAAAATTGCACCATAGTTTAAAGCAAAACAACGATGTTCCAACAGTGGTTCAGCAGCATCAATCTTGCTATTGCCATTATTAGATTTCACTGAACAATAGTTGCTAAGTACAGAACAAAAGGGTCGCAATGCAAATCCAACTTTACGGATGGAATATCAGTGTTTCACCCAATTATAGCGCTTCCTGAATCACAAGTATCGCCACAGTAATTGCCAATTGGTGTGCTTGAGCACCTCTCAGGTCTCAACTTAGGCTCCCCTGCCAGTCCGGCCGTTCTTGTTGGGCAGCCCATGAACTACGAACTATGATCCGAACTCAGTACCACACTTAATGTGAAAGCCCTCCTATTTATAGATCACAGGCTCTCCAAATTGCCGACTTCCGTCACTACCACTGGTTACCAAAGTATTTGTGATTTCACATCAACATGCTACTATCCCCAGTAAACGCTAGTGTACAGAACTTGCAAGACGACCAACGTAAACGACCGAATTTTCCCCATTCCAACATCCAGCAGCCTTCACATGGTCTCACAAATTGCAGAGCCCCCACAGTTCCACGGACCAAATCATTCAGCTCCAAGGAAACACAGAAATAATTCGGACTAAACAGCCACCAAAACTCCGTGAATCGATCAAACTGCAACCAAGCCACCGTCCCCAAACCGCAGCAGCATTGACCTCTCACTCCCAGACCGCCTATGGCCCAATTATACCGCGCCTACAGCAACATCCTTCTCAACCCGAGGCCCGAGCCTCGGAGGCCACAGCAGCACCCAAGCAGCACAACGGAAGTGAAGCGAAAGATCCACGGAAGAGAGAAATTCGCTTCGTTTTTTCAAAAAAAAAAAAAAGGCTTGTTCGTGAGGCGTGGAGGAGCGACCTGGAAGAGACGAGGAGCAGCCCATGGGCGGCAGGTGGGGGGCTTGCCGGGCAGATAGACGGAGCCGCGGAGGTCGGCGGTTGGCCGGTTGCCGTCGGCGGGGGAGAAGCGGGTCGGTGGGTTTTTTTTCTTTTAATAATTGGCTCGCAAATTCTTGCTGGCTTGGACTTGGGCTGCTCGGGACGGGAACCTTTTACCTGCGCGCCGTAGCTTGGTCTCTGACACGTGGGGTCGGATGCTCAGCCCCCAGACGTCAGAGAGGGAGCGATCCCCCGGTTCCGTATAACACGCGGTTGTGGTCCGGCCCAAGTAGAGAGCGCGGGTGCACCTGGGCCGAAGCAATGCGAAGCAGGCCAGCAGAAAGTGCAACGTTTCTCTTTTGGAAAAAATCCGACACGGATCCCTCAACTTGCAGCCGAATCTGGAATTCGTCCTTGAAGTCGAGAACCGGATACAACGGGTCTTTTAACTTGTAAAACCGGACACAACACGTCCTCAGGCCAAACCGACCCCGATTTTCGCCGACGTGGACGCCACATCACCAATCCACGTGTACCTAGCTCCACGTGTCAATCACCGGATCGTTGTAACAGCAGGAGGCGCCCACCGGCCCCTCGGCCCTCGCCTCCCACCCTGCGCCGGCGGCGCAGCCGCCCCCGCTCGGGCTACGGCACCGCCGCCCCGCGGCTCCTCCTGCTCGCTCGCGACCGGCCGCTCGGGCCCAGCGGCCCCTTGTGACAGAAAAAAAAAACACCGTGCTGTACGACGGCCGTGCCCCGTCACGTGGGCACCATGCAGCCGCCGAGGCGGGCGCGAACCGGCGATTCCTCGCGCGAGACGCATCCCATCGCATCCATCCAGCCATCCGCAGGCAGGCAGCACGGCATGGCCCACGCTCGCTTGGCATCATCATTGCCGCAGATGCCCCCGCTGCGACTGCAGTGCACGACCCCCACCCTCACCCTCGGACGGGCTCCCCCAAGTCCCCATGCACGTCGGCATCGCCCCTCACGTCAGACGTCACCCCCCGTTCATATGACCCAGCCGCCGAGCGGCCCGTGCCGTGCGGGGGCACGACCACCATGCCAGACACCGTACCGCGGGAACCCATCCATATACGTACGTAGTGTTTTGTGAAACGGGCTAACGGGGCAAGCAGACGCCAGCCGAACCCGCTTCCAGTGTATCCATCTACACCCGACCCGCGCGGCGTTCCGAGCGAATCGCAGTGACGTCTCCGGCTCGTCCTCGGCAGGGCCGCCGCCGAGCCTGACGCCCCACCTCGGGAGAAACGACGACGGGCGCGCACAGGTTACAGGTAGAACAGACAAACCGAGGGCGCCCCAGCGCCACAGGCCAGGCCGCCGAACGACGCAGCGGCGTTACGTTGCCGCGACGAGCTCCTCGCTCCACGCCACGCTACGGCGCTGCCGGCGCACGCGGCGGCGTCGGTTCCCCGGTCGCGCGCCGCGGGTTCGCCGGCACCCGGCAGGGGCGTCTCCAAGCTCCACCACCACGCCGGATCGGATCGGATCCGACCGTTTCTCTGGTTCTGGCTGCGGCGGCTATGCAGGGTCCATGGACGATGGATGGACGGATGGCCGGGTGCGAGAAGCCAAGCTAGGCTGCAAGGAAGATGGAGACGCGCAGAGGGGGCGACCGCGACGGACCGGAGGCGCAGCGGGAGTACGTGCAGCAGCTTGCGGCTAAGCTCGTCTACTCTTCTTCCCTGCGATCTGCGCTGCGTGTGTGTGCAGGCAGAAAATAACTGGGAAAAAAAAAAACACGGAACGAGTACGTTGGCCGCTTCTGATAATGCGTGCGTGGTTGGAGCCCGATCGAAGGCGACACGTACGCCGGATCGGCGCCATCGGCGATCGATGCCGCGGCGGCGGTACGTAGTGTACGCTGTACAGAGTCGACGAGTAGTCTCGATTAGAGACTAGCTAGTGTATTTGTTTATTGTCGGGTTCTCATCAATCGAGAGAGATAGAAAACGACAAACGGTGTCGATACTGGTCGTTGCGTTGCTTCGGTGCCAAGTCAAGCAGGCAGGGGTCGACAGACAGCTAGCGCTAGCGCTAGCGCGAGCGACGGACGCGTCGACAGCGCCCAACTATGAGACTGTTCGGCAGTAGCGTTAACGCTGCCGCAACAGTGTCATTATTGTCCTCCCCACCGTACGATGGAAACAACGTGCGGTCGATGGTCCAGAAACTTCTGTTTGCGGCAGCGTTAACGCAGGAACGAACGCTCTCTGTTTGTCGGAGCCCCGGGTACCTACATTTCGTCAACAATGTGATCCATACGGCACGGCTCCAAAGTCCAAACACCTGTCCAGCTAGCGTTTTGTAATCGATTGGATTCGTCTCTTGCTATTGCCTATTGCTATTAGGCTCGTGTCGACGGCTCGTCTGTCACACCGTATATATTTCAAACACCATTTTGTTTCACGGTACTCAAAACGGTGTCTTGCACGCTCACGCGCACACAAGCCTTACTAGGTTGCAAGGGAAACGAAGCTGCTGCTCGTTTGCGCTCTCTGGCTCTCCGTATGAAATGAAGAACCTGTTCCTTTGGCTACACAGCGGGTTTACAAAGCACTAGGGAGTGGAAGAGCAGTCGGGCTTATGCCCTGACCGGGCTATGCGGCAACAACAGCGACAGCCCGCCAAACGAACATATCCGAAGAAACCCAGGCGTGTTCCTTTCAGCGGGAGCATAAACTTTCTGCCAAACAGTGCCATGTCGAGGAGAATTGGAGAAATAAATACAAGCCGCACAATCCAAATTTGCTGCCACACAGAAGCTTCATGATACAATCTGCAGGTAGCTCTTCTGCCAAACTTGTGCCCAAAAGAACAAGGTCATCATATCCGATCTCTTCAGCACTGAGAGCGAGGCATGCGTGTTGAAGGTGATGCGCCGTCACTGTGTGGCGCGGTTGCAGTGACGGCAGTATAGAGTTTTGGCTTCGGAAGCAAGCTACCCAATCAAAGCCAAGCTTATCACTGATAAAGATATATACTAGTACTGTGATCCACCAGGCACCAGTCGACGTCGTCTCCAAACAACACACTGGCGTGTTTGTGTCGATCGGGGTCCAATGCCACGAAACGAAGCTTCGAGGTCCACGCCGGGGGTCTGGAACCAGAAAGGAACGCACGTACGTAGAGGGTCTGGTCGTGCTTCTCCGATGGATCCCATCCCTTCCCTTGGTGGAAATTAAAACCCCACCCGGCCACTAGCCAGGACTAGGACCCAAATAAAGGCGCTAGCCTGCCCCCCACGTGGCTGCCTTGTGTGTCTCGCTCACCGCACCACTGTTGGTGATCGTCACGACGCGCCCGGCCGGCCTGCAGTGATGCCATTCGTCCTGGGAAAAAAAAAAAAGAAGGAACGGTCGATCAGGCCCCCCGGCCGCCGGCCACGCGACGAACTGCGCCGTGGTACCGTAATCGTGTTGAAAACGAAACGCCATCGTCGATCTCGTCATCAGCACGGCGCGGCGGTCGCCGGCATGCCGATGGTTAGAGGAGGGATGGGATCATGCATGGGAGCACTCCGCCTCTCCTCTCCTGTTGTCGATTCTCTGATCCGAGCGACGCGGACGGCGCACCACCCGCTGCTCGCCCCCGAGATGGACCGTACCGCGCGCGTCGATCGAGCTGCAAACACGATTGTGACGCGGCGATCGGCAGCCAGCAGACCGTCGCCTCCACACATCATCAGCATCTGCAAGACTTCCTTGTTAGTTAATGCGTTCCGTGCTTGGCTGGGAACGCACTGCCTAGTGCTGCTACCTTTGACGCTTTTCGTCGTCGCCGGAGCCTCTCAGTCTCAGCTAGTACGCCGCTACGTCGTCCAAATTAAAGGGCCCCGGACGCATGACTTGGTGCGACTACCGTGCGATCGAGCGACGCACCCGGGTGCCGGATTCCGCGCGCGCGACACACCGATCGACGATCGGCTCAGCCGGCGAGATGGACCCTGGCCCCTGCGTCCCTGCCTGCGTTGTTATTTGGCCCTCCCTCCATATATTCCATGGCATCTCCTGTCGCCACCCATCCCATCCATATCCACCGCAGGATAATTAGCCCGAGACGACGCCGACGCCGACGCCGCACCCGCCGGCCTCCTATTATTACTCCCCTTTGGTCCTGCGTCCCGCGCGCACCGTACCGGCCTCGCGATCGCACTTTGCCACCACTGCCAGTGACATGCTAGCGTGGCTGTCGTGTGCCGCCGCGCGCGGCTTCAGGCTCGTCGTCGAGCTAGCTGAGGCCGCGCGCCATGACCGAACCCCCCGCGCGCAACCGCAACCGATAACCAACGGCTCCATCATTGACCCACGGACTATGTACGTAATCATCAGGGGATTGCTGGCTGGGGTTTAATTAATTAGCCAGCGTCAGGCCGGCGTGGCGGCGTCAGGTGCCGGCCGCCGTGCGCAGCCACGCTTCGCTGCACTGATCAGTGATCACTACCGTGCACGCCCCGCTTTGCATGCGTTGGTTCGCTTCTCGGGAGGGCTCCGGTCCCTTCCTCCCTCTCTCGCCTTCTCGTCGCTTTTTCTCCGTCCGCTTGTGTACGTGCGCCAGCTATAGCTGAACAATTAGAAAGCTCTCTCTTTTTTTTATTACTTGTCCTTTACTAGCACGCACTATCAACACCGGCTACAACGATCTTGAGATACTTTAGGGGAGTCCACATTTTGGTTGTAACGAATAGACAGCTGATATGGAGATGAGAAAAAAAAATAAAAATTATACTTTTTCTGAAATAAGTGTATAGCTTTATATAAAGTTTTTTTTCTAAACTAAGTATTAAATGATGATTTAATAAACTATACTAAATCTTTTTGTAGTGGAGTCAATGTAAGGGGATACAAATGTTTTTATTGAGTGCAAAGGTGCAATTAGTCAGCGATTGAAAGCGTCGAAATTCATGTGGCTGTCAATGTCGCGATGGCGTAGGTAGGTAGGTAGGTGCAAAGCCAATTCGGTGAGTTAATTAATTAATTAAACACCACAACAGCGCACCTGATGCATGCATGATGCATGGACGGCATGATACAAATAGACACACATGTATGTATCATCTTATTGTCCCTCTGAAGTCTCTGAACACAAAAAAGCTAAGCTAGGTTCACAGCTGGTGGTAGCCAAAAAGCTAGACGATGTATTAAACAACGTGCACGCTTGCTACGCTACAAAGGCGAAAAATCCAGGCATGCGCGCGCGGGGTGGGCAATGCCGGGCGCTAAAGAGCACTGGGTAAACGTCCATGAGTCCATCCGCATTAGCAATTCAGCACACGCCACTCCTGTGGTGACGACGGCGAACGGGCACAGTGGCGCCGTACCGCCGATGGAGCCAAATTGGAGGAGCCAAGTAAGCGACGACGACTGCTTCGATGTCGTCCGGCACACCGGCAGAGAGGTTGCCCACCAACTCCACCATGGCTGCTCCGGCCGTATCGATTCCTACTTGCTCCACCGTACCCACCATGCAGGGTCGTGGCAGGAAAAACGTACGGCCATCATTTGCATATGAGAAGATGAAATAGTCTACGGCTAAAGTTTGCATTTCTTTTTTTTTTTAAAGAAAAGAGAATGCACCTAATGCATTATTTGTTTTCTGACCTGTGTGTGCATATCGGAGGCTGGTCCTTGGATTGTGTTGACGACAGCATCCCCCATCCCCCATGGCTGGCCAAGAATTGAAAGCCGTGACCAAACCCCCTGTCCCTGCACCCGCACAGGTGCCGAGAGAGCGAAAAGGGGGCGGTCCAGGTCCGTATCTGCGGTGTGGCCTGCCTGCCGCCGTGCACACGACGGACATGAGCGCAGAGCACACATGCATGCTTCGCAGGACATCGCTCGCTGGCGTTGGCATCATAGATTCTCTGAGGCGCACCTACCTACACGGACACGGAGATGATGACACATTCACTCGCGCAGTCTGCCCCACACGGGCGGGCGGGCGGAGACGGGAGTGGCAGTAGACGCAGGCAAAGATGGAAGGGGACCCCAAGATGGAGAAAGCCTGATCCGCCCCTGGGCGCCCATGTCGTCCCCCATGGCCATCCCTGCACGGGGGAGCCGGTCGCTAGCTACGTACGAGAGGTTTCCTGGAAGTGGCAACAGCTAAAGCGGCGAGGGAGCGCGCGCAGGACGGCCGGGCGGCTAAAGCGGCACACCCCTGTGCGCTGTACTACGGGCGTCGCGTCCGCACGGCATGATGAGCAATGATCATCGGTCGCTGGCGGGCGGCGGCGGCCATGGATGCATGCGCCGTCTGCTTCCTCCTTGTCCACCGGCAGATTCCCTCCCTGCCCCGCACGGCGGTCACAGTGCATGCAATGCAAATATGCAGATGCGATGCGCTTTTGGCCCAAAGTTCCCGCGCGCGCATCACCGCACTGCGCTGCAGCATCGCAATCGCAAAAAGGTGACGAGTTCTCCGTCCGTCCGTCCGTCCGTCGCAGGATTCCAGCGGGCAGCAGAATCGAAAGCAATGCGCGCGGCGGCAGCGTGGTACGTACAAGAGTGCTAGCAGTACGTCACACGCGTTCGGGGGGTGCTGCTGCGGGCGCTTGGAACTTGCGCGCCGCTCCTTGCGCTTGTCGTCGTCTTCGTCTCATCCTTCACGCGGCGGAGGAATCTTTCCCGTTGCTCTTGGAATGGAATGGCGAGTGCTCCGCGCGCCTGCCAGTTCAGCGTCTGGGATCAGGACATACGCACCCGGGAGGAATTGCAAAGCCTGACCACTGGCCGACTGACGGGCCTCGGCGACCCAACACGTTGTTTCTGAATAATCGATCCTCTGGACGATGCTGCAGCTGCGGCAGGAACTAAACCGTTTGTTTAATTAACGCCCGGTTCCCGGTCGCCGTGGTGAATAGCCTAGAGTACGTACGGACGAAGTTAGTTTGATCCCATCACTTAATTGCTGCCAAATACAGTACTGCTCTCGCGTCAGATCGATTTGAGTGCGTGTGAGTTGAATAAAATAGCCGCCGCCACCACCACCACCCACGGTCTATCGGCAGTCGGCACCCGTCGTCAAGCCACGACGCCGCCGCCGCCGTACGGCCGCTCAGCTCAGCCTCCCTGTTTCCGATCCAAGCGGCGCGCGCCCTGACAAAACCAGCCCTGTCATGGTTGTTTTTTAGATGACACGCGCACACGCGGCTTTTAATTAGTTGCTTTCATCTTGCAAGCTAGCAGCCTGCGAATTTCGGCACGCCTCCACGACGACGACGCTGGTTGCGCCGATGATCGATAATAGGCGACGATGGCGTTCGTTACAGCGAGAGATGGAAGAAAAAAAGGAGGGCAGCTTGTCGCCCACTCCATTCCACCAATCATCGGATACCGAAACATTTGAAATATCAAAGGGACAAAACGAAGCTATCACTACTGCCGGGATTGATTTGCTCTCCTACACTGGGACGATGTTTGGACACTAGTTAGACGTAATAAATAGAGTCTAGTTACAAAAACAATTACATACATAGATGTGGACTAAACGGCGAGACGAATTTATTAAGACTAACCAGTCCATAATTAGCAATTGTTTGCTGTAGCATCACATATGCTAATCATGGATTAATTAGTCTTAATAAATTTATCTCTTCGTTTAGTCCTCGTCTGTGTAATTAGTTTTCTAATTAAGCTATATTTAATATTTCTAATCTAGCATCCAAACATTCGATGTGACGGGACCAGATCCAAACACCCCAAATGTGCAAGTTGTGTTTACCGGTTTGTACGAGGACGTATGGGCAGAGAGGCTCATACATTGGAATTCCCTATTCATAGTTCTGGACATTGCATCGCACCTCCTCATATGTTTGATATATATCTCCTGAATGGTGACACTGCTATACCTTGAATTACTTTTATATTAACAATGACAGAAGTGGCCAATCAAAGCAATTTTCAGATATAGATTTCAGTTGTTACTTTATGCTGTTTTATAGTGCTGGAGGCGGGTAATTTTAGGGCTTGCTTCTTCTTTTTTATATAATGGCACATGGGCTATTGAAATGATTAATTATTGCATACTTTTTGTATTTTGGTGAGAGTTTGTATGATTTGTTTTTTCTAACGTATCACGTGACAATTAATACAGAAGCCTAACAAAAACCTCTAATCAGTATCCCCACCATTCTTTTTTATCTGTCCTTTCTTAGTTCAAAAATGAACTAACATGCGACAAATATTCAAGAACAGAGTTAGTACTTTTTACCAACAACATGTGCTAGATGCAATCATGATAAATTGTCACCAAGAAAAAAAAAGGTTTGGCTGCAATCCATGTCAATCTATCTATTTCAAAAAATTATCCCCATTCCTAGATAAGGTCGACAAGGCAATAGGTGATATGTTGGTGATATTTGGGAGAATGTGAAATACCAAATGTCTATATTTTATTTAATCTCCTAGAACATCATAAAAATGCGGAGCAACAAATCCGTATTTTTTATTACTAAATCTGGTAGTAAATTATGAAGTGTGCAAAGTTATCGTATAGGAGACGCTGGCTATCCCGTTTGGGCGTGTGGTATTGGGCTATTGGTAATTCAGTGGATGTAATGTATAAGCCTGTTTTCAACTAGGTGTTCATATGGACACTCGTAGTATGAAATACACAATGTAACTGCACTGAAGATATAAGTGAAGTTTGAATATACATTAATCTGTTGTAGTCAGCCTAACATGTGCGATCGTGCGAGGAGCCAAGGTAAGCGATAGCTGTGGCTATGGACGACTGAAATAAGGTGAGGGAACCAGAACCAAAAGAGAAGGACGAAGATGAAAGATCATGCTTTTTCTTTCTCTGGCACGGTGAGATCATGGATGAACTTTTGAGCGAGCCAGTATTTCAAAGTTCAAACACACTAATATACATTGTTATCAATTGGGATAAGAAAGTGACATACAGAGAAGATATTGTACACACATTTTGCTAGGATCAACTATGCACACGCAGGCAGACGCAGTATTTAATTTAATCATCTGTTGTCAAGACGTCTGCGCCAGAGTTAAGACCACTTGGCCCGCCTGCCCTGCCGAGCATTGAGTGCTCCTCCGTTTCAGAAGTCTCCGAAGGACAAGTTTTGTTTCGCTTACCCGCCGCCGCAATGCGGCAGGCAGCAGAAGCACATAGAAAAACACCATCGCCCACGCTGAAAGAAAGATAAAAACATTCCACCCACGGCTGTCGTCTTCGAACCCACGTCAGCTCGAAGAAAACCACGGCCGAGGTCCCTCTCACTCTAGAGAACTCCGTCGGACTTGTATTTGACACGAAAGATTTTACCTTTTTGACAGAAACGATTTAGCATTAAACTAAACTACGGTTAACGATGTGGTTAGCTATCCATTACAAAACCGCAAGAAAACACGCAGGTAGCCGTGCGCAAGCAAGAACCGCCGGTAGCCTTTTATTTGACGCCACCGTCTAATAAATTAAAGTTTAAACAGCCGTAATCAAACGCTAACCGCGCCGACGCAGGCATGCATGCACGGCAACCACCACCGTTTAGGCCGCCGGAACGGCCAGATGGGGCGAGGCGAGGCGAGAGCGTCCGGAACCCTCGTGACGGCGAGGAGTCGGGGGACCCGTCGTCGTCGCAGCTGACATCAGATCACCACCGCAGGCAACGGCGACGCGCCACCACATTTGAACCGTTCGGTTACTTGAGCACCATCGGCGTCGCGATAATGGCGGATATTGAGCGACGGCAGGCAAGAGGGCAAAAATTTCATACGGGGGTGGGGCGGGTAGATTACATCCATCGCTCTGCATTACACTACACACACCACGGCGAGGCTCACAGCTGCTGTCATGTACAGGTCTGCTGGTACTGATCATCCCGGAGCACTGATTTAATAAACTAATAATATACTAGTAGCTAATTAAACTAGACCGAACGCTAAACCCAAGCCATATAGTTCTTGTCGGTCTGACACGGCGGAGTAGCGGTGGCGAGCGAGCGAGCGAGCTCACATGACGGAGCAGGCGTTGGGGTTCTCGTCGCTGAACATCTGGGGCGCGTGGAGGTGGGCGGCGCCGTACGGGTAGGTCGGCGGGGCCGGGGGCGGCGGGTACTGCGCGCCGGCGGCGTTGGGGTAGAAGCCGGCGTGGTGGTGGGCGCCGTAGTAGCCGGCGGGGGCCGGGGGGTACGGCGCGTAGCCGTAGGGCGGCGGCATCTGGTACATGCCGGCGTCGGCCATGGGCGTCGGCGCCACCGACGCAGAGGCGGACTTGTCCTTGTCCTTCTTCTCGTCGCCCCCTCCGCCGTCCTTCTTCTTGTCGCCGCCACCGGCGCCCTTGTCCTTGCTGTCGTCTCCCTTCTTGTCGCCGCCGCCGTCCTTCTTGCCGGCCGCGACCACCTCCACGTCCCGGCTGAGCTTGTCGCGGAGGTACGCCGGCAGAGCGGCCGGCGTCCATGGTGCCCGTCACCTTCACCAGGTCCTTGGCGGCCTCGACCGTCACATCCTTCACACCTGGAACGGAACGGAATCATCGACGCACGAGACTGTCAGGTCCGATATTCGATCCACCTCGGCGAGGAGCGAAAAGCTCGCCGCCTTTTTGACGGATTCCTATCCGGCGGAATCCGCGGCGGAAACCGAGCAAAAAAAAAAAAAAACCTCACCTTTGATCTTGTAGATGCGGCGCTTGATGCGGTCGATGCAGCCCTCGCAGTGCAGCCGGATCTTGAGCAGTCACCGTCTCCTGAGAAAGCAGAGCAATTTCAGCTGCAGGCCTCGGAGGGAGGCAAACGCAGGGGAGGCAGTCACTGCACACGAGTGGCGTGGCTGGACTGGAGTAAACTGACCTGCTTGGGTTCCTTGGGCTTCTTCTCCTCGGGCTTCTCGGCGCCCTTTTCCTTGCCGGCCTTCTTATCGCCGCCGCCGCCCTTCTCCTTATCAGCCTTCTTCTCGCCGCCGGCGGCCTTCTCTTTGTCCGCCTTCTTGTCCCCGCCGCCGCCGTCGGCTTTCTTCTCCTCCTTGTCCTTCTTGGGCGGGCCGGCGCCGGCGGAGATGATCTGCACGGGCTTCTTGGCCCTGGCCTCGATGCGCTGCTTGAGCTCCGCCGCGTCCGCCGGGCCGCTCACGACCACCTTGCCCGCCGCCATGTCCGTCGTCACCGACTCCACACCTGCACGCAAGGATTCAAACAAACGGTCAGAAAAAAAAGAAAGAAAACAAAACCGCCGCCGCCGCCGCGAGCGTAACCGCCGGCAATCTGGACCGAGTCGGACACGCACCTGGGGCCCGCTTGATGGCCTTGCGAACCTTGCCGGCGCAGCCGGCGCAATGCAAGTCGACCTTGAGCACGATGGGCTGCGGCCCCGCCGGCGCGCCCGCGTCCTTCTTCTTGTCGCCGCCGCCGTCCTTGCCCGCCTTCTTCTCTTCCCCCATGGCTATGTCTCCCTCTTGACTGGTCTCTGCGCCGCTGTGGCGACGGCAACCGACGGGGGCGCGGGGTTCGAGGTGGAGCGCTGGGGGGTTTGGGGACGGAGGGGAGCGTGGCCCCGTGGGGGCGGCGTTAAATAGGCGGCGGGCCGCGGGGTGGGTTGGTGGGCGCAGTGATGGCGGAGGGCAAGCGAGCGGTGCGGAGCGGGTTGGACCAAGCCTCGGACCCGGGAGGCAATGGAACGGGACGAAGCTGCTGACCGCGGGCGGGGGCGGCTGGCTGGGATCGTGGGATGGGTGGATGGGGACGCGCGTGCGGGCGGGTGCGCGCCGCCGCCGTCGAGGCGTGCGTGCCGGCTACGGTTCTCTTCTTCCTCGTTTCTTCCCCGGACCGGACAAGGAAGCGCTGCGCATGGAGTCGATCGATGTTCTTTAAATGGCCGTGGATTTTGCGTAGGAGAGTACAGCACTGCTGTAGCATTTGTTTTAATGGGATTTTTTCCTGTATTTAGAAAAGCACAGCTGTTCACTTTATTGCCTTCTAAAATTATAATTACGGAGGAATAGAGCCGTTTTTATTGCCATGGATTTCGTGTAGGAGAGTAGTAATAATATAATTATAAGTACAGCACTAGACTCGTCGTAGCACTAGGTATAATTATAAGTTTAGCACCAGACTCATAGTAGCACTAGGGCACCAGCCCATATACACGCACAAAATAAAAATAACCTGTTTTTAAAATAATTCTCACCCATATATAATCGCCTCCCCAAACCATCCACCGGTCGATCCACACACTCAGATTTTTACGGAGTCGTATAGCGACTCCTTGGTCCATACATGGGCTGATGGGCCCACCAAGAATAGGTGACTTCTTCTTCTTTTTGTGTGTTCTTATAAATAGGTTTTACTTTTCTTTGCTCCGCAATTGTTGCATGGCATGGATATCCCCACGGCATTTGGTTTATTAGCTAGGTTGAGCTCAATTTTTTATTTAGCTAGGCTTTCCATGGGACTCAAAATTGTGTGCAAACAATTTGTCGAGAGATTTTAGAAGATGGGGCTCAAATTTGCATGTCTTTCGGAATTTGACATCACATCACAATGACACGTGGAGTTAATATGGGATGTGGGTCAAGGTATTAAATTCTAAGAGGCTTGTGAATTGAGACCCTATTTCTAAAATATCTCACAATTTCTCTCTCTCTCTCCAAGAGAGATGCTTGTGCCTCCTCTTCATGCTCCTTAGGCATATATCCACGCCATCGGCACTGGCCTCCACCTCCCCATCTTCTCTTCGGCTATGGTGTCACTATGGACACGCATCCTCACTATCACAAGGCCCATGTTAGAGGAGGCAAAGTACGGTTGCAAAAACAGTTGACCTCTGCCGAGAATAAAGAGGAGCCTATGGTCAGTGGCGGATCCAAGTCCAAATTGTTGTTCAGGGTATCTAGTTTACTTTTTCCTCATCTTATTCATCTTTCTCACGTTTCTCTTCTTCAACCTCTATTTATATTTCCTCTTCTTTATCTATGTCTTGAAAATTGCAAGGGGCTTAGGAGATGCTCCATTTCGGTGCTGGGGTAGCCGACGCTCGAGCCCACGGTGTCTTGAGAGTGGATCCATGTCAGAAATGGCAAGAGCGATGTTGTTGGCAGTAGAGGTTGGCCCAATGTGTTGGTGGAGCCAAAAGTGGTGATGGCGACCTATGTGGCGGCAAAGAGTGGCTATGCCGCTGTAGTGGGGGACTCATAGAGAGTGTAAAGGAAACTTTGGTGGCTCTCACTTTGCTCAAAAAAAGGTTGGTGCAAGCATGGTGGCATCGACATCGACAATGATAGTAGTGAAGAGCTGGTGTCGGAAAAAAAGTTGGTGCAACCATGGTGGCCAAGTTGTATGATAAAATGTGGTTCACAACCTAATGTCTCACTCCAGATGAATACATGTTGTTTCCTTCTTGATCAAGCCACCTACATGTGGTCCTCAAAGAGATATTTTAGGGGTAGTTTACTGCTGTAAGGAAAATGGCCTCATATGCCATATTTCCATATATGTGTTTTAGTGATTGATCGACAAACAACACTTGAACTAATAAACTTGTGTAGATGCATATTCTCAGGTTTTAGGTCCATGGACCAAGAAAAAGAAGAAGTAGGGATGGCAGCGGGTAGGGTACTGGTTGGGTACAGCAATACCCGCCCCCGACCTCATACCTGCCTCCGTAGAAAATACCCGTGCCCGCCAACCTTGCCGGGCAAAATGCTATACCCGTGCTCGTGCCCGCCGGGTACCCATCGGGTATTGGATATCCATCGGGCTTGTTCCTTGTAGTGTAAACAGAAGAGGAAAAAAAGGTGTTCTGCAGGTGTTAGTAGCCGAAACAGAAAAAACAGGTGTTACTAGCAGCAGGTAATCTCACAGCAACAATTCATTCCTCATGAACAAATCACAACTGTAATATTTGCTCAAAAGAAAATAGATCAAGCGTAGAGTAAGCAGTGGCAATGGATCCTAATTCCTAAACAAACTACTTGATGAATAGATCGACAATGGAGTGAGCAAGGCAAGCGGTGGCCGAAGATGCTGGGCAAGGCACAGACGCAGTGCAGCCACAACCCACGCAGGGTCAGGGAACAAACTGGGTGGCTGTCGGCAGACACCGGTAGGGATGCTCCGTGGCTCCGTAGTCGCTGGTAGCCGAGCCCCTGGCTCGATGCGACTTCACTTGCGCATGCGCGAGCGCGAGGAGAGGGCGGCCAGGAAGGCGAGACTGCGAGAGACTCCGATGCTCCGACTGGCGACTGCGCTATGCTGCTACAAGTCTGTGACTAGTGAGGCTGCGACAACGTCCGCGAGGGAGAGTTGGTGGCCAGGAAGAGTTGGTGTGGGGCGTAGGGGTCGGCCGTTTTTGGATGGGCTGAGTTGATGGGTTCCGATGTATATGGGATATGTGCATAGAATTCTTAAACGTATATGTAACTTCAGGTATCCACGGTGTACTCGTGTGTAAAATATCATACCCGTACCCTACCCAATGTTTTTCGAGTATCCGACCCAGCCTAGACCCGTGGGTGAATTTTTATACCCACACCTACTTTTTAGTTAATTTGATTAGGTCTGACTTTAGATTGCATGTCTTTTGGGTAAGTTAGATAGCGAATAAATAAACCTTAGACTTAAAACAACAGATAAACCTTAGAGTAGCTAGCATGTGCAAAACGTAATAAGTTTATCCTTATGCACTAGAGAACCCTAAGTTTAGAAGAGTGAATTAACGACTGAATTCACCTCCTTCTACTTTTAGGTTGGATACCCTAGCACGGTTCTTGCAACTGTTTCACTCGCCCCAGCCTCTAGAAACTTCGGTTTGCAATGGCGGGCTGTATGCGTGGGGCCCACATGTGTCAATGGCAGTGGCGTGAGTCGCGGTCGGTCACTGGAGTATTTTAGAGGTTTGCCTACAAATTGTTTGTGTAATACTAGTACCATCTCTAAAGAATTTTTCTTCCTAGTTCATTCTTGGGGGTCCTCGGACTCGTGCAAGCTGTGTGAAGCCCCTGAAGCCGAAGGGCCCTAAATTTAACTAAATATTCAAGCTATATACTATTATGGCAGAAATTTGTTTTAATTATCTATTTAGGGTAAGCTGAGTTTTTTTTTTCTCACAAACGGTCTTGCTCTCTGACCATCATCCCTCGTACGCGTGTACACCAATTTATGTCTCTCGATCTGTGGATTGATTGTCACTCGCCGGCGCCCCATTCATTCCATTGCCGATCGTGTGGAGATCAGTAAGACAAAAGGGACGTTGGTGCCACACACTCGCTGACTTGCTGAGTAAGGTTATCTCCAACAATATTTCTCATCTCAATTTCTAAAATCTCATCTCACCCTATACATCACATTAGACACAGTGCAAAACAGTGTCCGTTACTTTATTTTGAAAAACCACTTTAGATATTCTCATTGAAAACAGCCTAACTGCTCAAAGTGCAAGGTGGCAATATGTGCAGAGGCCGTTGGTTGGTAGCAGGTTGGCAAGGCCACAAGGCATGTCTAGGCGCGCGTGGCTGCATGGGCAGCAATCCTTATTGTTTTTCTTATGCCGGCACTTAGGCCATGTACAATGGAATGTTTAAAAAAGGTGCTTAGGAATAAAAACCGATTTATTTTTTAGTACCAGGTGCTTAAAAGGTGTATGAGATGCTTACTTAAGCATTGGTGTTTAATGAGTGCTAATGAGATGGTTGCAAATATATAAACATCTCTCTTGCATAGTAGAAATTAGCTTTCTAGGTGATGCTTAGCATTTCTCTCTCTTTAAGCATCTCTATAAGCAATGATGTATTGTACATGCCCTTAGTGTGTTTGGTTTAGAATCTTTGGTGGTCTTTTGACTATGGTTTAACTACGTTTAATTCTAGACTAACATCACACAATTTTTATTCGCATGATTTATTTGGTTATGGCTTAATTATATAATTTTTTTGAGATTGGCTTAATTGTATTTCTTATTTATGTATTAATTATATAAATAAGAAATACATTTCGCACCGGGCCGCCAAATTTCGTGAATGCTCTAGGTTCATTCGTCAGGCTGCATTGGATGAACAAACTCGGCCCAAGTTTGGATCATCTGCCCTATCCGGTGCTGCAGCGCCGCGGCCGGGAAATCAGTTGCTGAAGACCAGTGACGACCGGGCTGTGAGCATGCACGTCTTGCCGCTGACCTCAGACGCAAAATATTCGACGGCGATCCAACAACAGTGCACGCCGGTGAGAGCGAGGTCTCTATTTGAATACATTAGATCTAAAGTTTAGTCAAAATTAAAATTTAGCCAGCTAAAGTTTAGTCCACTAACCATTAGTCAGAGGATATTCGAATAGTATGGGTTAATAGTTGGTTGGTATATTAATTACACTAAAAATTAGTATTATCTCACATTAGCTCACTTTTTTGGATTAATGGTTAGGGTAAGGGGTAGCTAAAGTTTACCACGTACATTAGTTGTCCTGTTTGAATGCAAATGAACTAAATTTTAGTGGCTAAACTTTAATCCGTGGTATTCAAACACGCGCTAAGTCCAACAGATCATGTATATAGTCGTCTACAGAAAAAAATGATACCGTAGCTATACTATACTATAGATAAATTAGAATTTTAAATATAAACGATGGAACACACAATCCATTGGACTCAGTATCACTACGCTTGGTGGAAGCATCTCTGATCCTTCCGCCGGTGCAACTGGCTTCGAGCCACCGTCACTGTGGGTGCTGGGCCTGGGCGCCCGGCGTCGGCAAACGGCCGAGCCTGTTTATTCTTGGTCGTATAGCAAGATGTGCTTGAGGATGTCTGTGTAACATGTTTGATGCTCCCCTGTTGCTAGTAGGCCTGGCGTTCGAGTAACCCCGAAAATTCGGGGCGGTAATTCGGGTTTTCAAAATTTTGGGTTTTGAAAAACGCTACCCGAACATGTCCCGGAATTTCCGTTACGCGGAACTTCGGGCACCCAGAATTTCGGGTTCGGGTTCCGGGTTTTCCTGATTTACCCAGTCAGCAAGCAATGTCTCGTAAGAATTGAAAAAAATAGATGTCTTTCTGAAGGACTACTTCAGATCTTCGCTACTCTTGCCGGTGCACCTTGATCCCTAGCAATGAGCCAATTGAGACGGGGAAGAAGGCTAAGGTCGCCGGGCAGGACCAGGAGGTGGAGATGAAGCGCTGTTGTGCCGAGTCACCGATGCGGATGCGGAAGCACCGGAGCCCGGAGTGGGAGCAGGCTGCACCAACGCTGCGCCGAGCTGCCGATGCGGGAGTTAGGAGAGAGAGCACCGGCACAGGAGCGGCGGGCCGGCGGACGGCGGAGCGCAGCGCTGGGCACTGGCCCGTGGCCGGGCGGGAGAGTCGCGCAGTCATCGGTCGCGTCGCCGCCGTCGCCTGGTGCGTCTGGATCAGGGATTTGAGGGTGGCTATTGGCTAGGGTTTGGAGGATTGGGCCATGCAGCCTGGGGTTGGGGGTGGTCTTGCCGAGTTGCCGTTTGGCCTCTTGGGTCCGCGTGCTGCGTTGGGCCGACCAGAAATATCAGGTTGTTCGGGAAATTTGGGTACCGGAAGATGGAACCCGAATTTCCTGAAGTAATTTCGGGTTTCAGAACTCCTTTCCCGATTCTCCCGAATTAAATTCCGGGTCCAGGTAATATGGGTTCGGGTTTGGGAATCGGGTTCCGGTTTTTTTTCCCAGGCCTAGCTGCTAGAATAATAACTGTTAATTGTTGATGATTTTGGATCTATTAACTGTCAATATTAAGATAATCATATTGTAAACCTAGTATATTATTGGAATAATAAGATGATCATATTTACGATTAATAGATCCATGCTCGTCAGCTTTAAAAAAAAACATTCGGCCCAACAGCATATGTTTGGCGTGATCTGCTTTAAATTCTCCTTGCCCCGCCCCCAGTACAGTAGCATGCCAACCATTGTTTATTAGTCCATTCTTTGCTTGCAGTGGCGGAGCTATAATTTAATTTAGAGAAATGGTGGTCCATCTAGACGACAAATCTATATAATAAAACAAATCTCCCACTAAAATTCTATCTTTACATGCAGTCCACGTCATCAAGTCCAACTAGCATTCAAATTAATACAAACTATTAATTGTTGATCTCTGTCCTACCGCAACAACACCGCGGAGCCAGGAGATCACAAGCCCACGATCGGCTCTCTAGAGAAGCGAGTCCAATGAGTTCCTGACACGTGTGTATGATGAGGGCTCACCACCTAGTTTGACCAACTGGTCACGAAAATTAGTTGCCGTGATGAATCACCCTGCCAAGAGCCGCACGAGGCGCCGGCGGCAGGTGGCGGGGATGGCCGTGGGAGGAGGAGCCTGCGCCTTTCGTTGGAGACGGGGCATTGAGCGGCGTCGCCAAGCAAAACCGAGAAAAACTGAAGTTCTGATCTCAGTTTTCAAAATTCTAAAAATATTACGGTTTTAGGTAAATCATGGTATCAAAACCGTGTTTTGTTGGTATCAAACAAATACTTTTTAGCTTCTAAAACCATAATGTTAGCAAAAACCATGGTATTGTTTTAAAACCGTGGTTCCAAACAGGCTTAGGTTCGATCTACCGGTATCTCCTAGTCGATTGGCAATTTGGGTAACATAGAGAATCGGCTATTCGATGAGTCGATAATTAGATACGGTGGAATTAATCAAATAATGAAAAGTAAATGAAATTGATTCATCATTAACATAACTACGCCTTCCATATTGAATCATTAGTTCCACATAACCCGAAGCATCTCATGCTTGGTGAATAAAACCAAATCAATAAAGCAACCGGAGAGACATGCTACTCGTAGATCATAGAGTAGGACCGGCCGACCAGATGATTAACTAATGAAACTACCGGATCATCTTTCTATCTATATATATCTAATATTAAAACAAGTAAGAATTTTTGGTCCGTCCTGTTTACGTGAGACCCACCTGTCAGTCAGCTAGACCCACCGCGTCCTCTTTCTTCGTCCGTTAATCCGAGTGCGAGTTATATCTCCCGCTCCGCGTGTCCGTCCAGCTTTCTCCTTGGCCACGGTCGGCCCACTAAATAATCCTAATCCTAACCTGAATAGGTTTTAGATCTCCGTCCGAGCCCTTGAATCAGGTCCATACCCATACGGCCCAACTGCTAGACTTGGGTTCAATGGTTAAAGATCAGGCATTGTGGAATCTCCTGAATTCTTCGAACAAGTGCGAGAATAGTCAGAAGAGCACTTGAATTAAAAATCAACAGAGAGCTGACCAATCTTCCAATGGACGGAGGAACGAGAAGATGCAGGGGTCAGTGATGCCGGATGTGAACTTGGATGCCTGTTCGTCTGGAACTGGACGGACGCTCAGTCGCTCACCTGCCGCGGTGCTGCCGGTTCGCCTGCCTGCAAGGTCTGCAGTGCCGCAGGCAGCAGGCCAGAAAAGCCGCCAGGCTGTCCGCGTCCGCCCAAGCCCCCGCGGCCTGATGAGTCCTGCGAGTGCGGCGTGGCGCAAGCCGCCGGGGATCCAGTCGATGGGGAACGAGTTGGAGAGGATGACAGGATTGTGAACTCGTTAGAAGAAGAGGGTTGCTAATGGGCTGAGGCCTTAAGGGGGGATATGTCCCATTGGTCCGTTGGAATAGAAAGATGAGTCTATTTTAGACCGAAATGTTCAATTGTTGTTGTTTCCTGTTTTACACACACACACACGCGCATATATAATTTAAATTTTTTGATCGTGGAGCCACTGCTCCTAGGAGTCTAGGACTGAGGAATGAGAAGATGCAGGACGCAGGGTCAAGGGTGCCACATGAGACGTTGAAGAAAATACATTCGCGGCTCTAAGTCGGGCAGACATTTTAAAGTCATACCAACATCATTGGGCTAGGGTTGTAAGATGTTGTGTTTTTTCACGTTGAAACGCACGGGCTCATTGAGACTTGTACTAAAGGGTTATAGTTCAAAAACTTTACAAATTAGAGTCTTGTACCAACTCAAAACCTTAATTTGCGATAATAAACAAAACTAACAAACAAAACCCTTAAACGGACTCAATACATGGCCAATACTAGGCGCAAAATACCTTCTTTGCTCTCAGCCTAACAACTCAACACTGTCCAGCAATCTTATTGGCCTTCTTCCTCCATGGCTCCATCTTAGCCAATTGGCTAGCCCAAGCAGAATTTGGCGCCAAAAGCTATCCACAAATAAGCAATCCACTATTAACATACTATCTATTCATTCAAGATACACAATAAATATGTTGACGTAATGAAGCAGCTCAATGGTTCTATAGAAACAAACATTCATGTTACTTTCACGAGTGAAACAACGGATGAAGATATGGCAAAGCAATTACCAACTGACCATCACACTCTCGCTGCTGGCCACATAATAAAGAGCATCACATATGCAGACATTTTTCGGTGAAGATGATCCCAACAAAAAAAAAACCATAAGAAATACCTCATTTACTTTCAAATGACTCTATTATCTTATTTTTCTTTTTTTATATAGCCGCAATTTATGAAATACTATACTAAGTGATTTGATCCAATAACACCTTATTATTTTCTTCATTCTTCCAATAATTATTAGTAAATGGTCCCTTCGAATTGCCATAGCAATACGTGGGAAATGTCCAATAACAATAGCTTGGTATTTTTTCATTCATCACATAATTATTTGTAGATGGTGTCTTCCAATTGCCGCAGCACCGCGCAAAGAATTCTCGTAGTTTTTATCTTGAGATAGATCTTACGGTGATCCACCTTAGCTCACGGTGCTCGCGTCTCAGTTATAGTCAAGCTGAGGGGCTTCATCACTGGATGACGCACGAAGGTTCATCATTCTCCAAGGACGGCGCTGCCCACTGTTCCCCGCCGTACTGGTACGCTTCTCCTTGCCCCGAGTAGTAGTTGCCCGCCGCAGGCGCTCCCCACTGCTGCTCCCCGCCGTACCCGTACGCTTCTCCTCCTTGCCCCGAATAGTAGTTGCCCACCGGCGGCGGGTACGCCGGCGCCGTCCACTGCTGTCCATACATTTGTCCTCCTTGGTCCACGTCGAAGCCTGCCGGCCAGTTTTGGCCACCGTACCAGGACATTTCTCCTGGTGCCGCCGGCGAGTCGTACTCGTAGCCGCCTGCCGGCAGATCTGCTGCTTGCCTCCGGCTGTCGCGGACGATGCTGACGACCTTCCTCGTCACGACTTCGAGCCTCCTGGCCACCGCCGAGGCGGTGGCCGTCCCGGTCACCTCCACCAGGCCCGCCTGCACGTCCGTCTTCACCGTGTCCACGCCTGCAACGTACGAAACGGGTACCATATGAAGCAAATGAGCAAGGTCGCGACGATCGTTCAATGCCCAAGTAGTACTATTATTCGAAATGGAAATGATGGAACACTGTATATAGCACGCATGCACCTGGGATCTTCATCACGTTCTTCTCGACCTTCTTGGCGCAGGACCTGCAGTGCAGATCCATCTCCAGGACGATGGGCGCCGCCGGGGACGCTGGATCAGCTGACTCATCAGGCGTCGGCGGCCAAGAAGTGATGGTGCCGCTGCCGCCGCTGCCGGCGGCGGTCGCCCCGACCTCCGCGCCGTCGCTCACGATGGTGACGGTGCTCCCCGTCTTGGCCTGGATCACCGCCCTGAGCGCCGCCGCGTCTGCATTGCCGTCGACCATCACCAGCCCGGTCTCGACGGACGCGGTCACGCCATCCACCCCTTAATGCATTCATGCTCATCAAGAACGAGAAATCAAATGACGCATGCAGGTACATATATGCGGTGCAAGTGCAACCATGCATGCGTGCACACATGGAGACTAGAGACTACCGGGTGCCATCTTTTAACTTACCAGGCACTTTCTTGACGGCTTTCCGGATCTTCTTCGCGCAGCTGTCGCAGTGCACGTCCAAGGCGAGGATGACGGGCGCCATTGCCGGGGCTGGACTGCTGGGTCGTCGTCGATCTGAGCTTGGTACCACTCTATGCCAGCTCTATGAACTTAGTGGTATATGTGTTTTTGTATACGGAAGTGCTGAGGCGATCACCCTGCAAAGCAAGCGCGGGGATCGAGGAAATGTTGATGATGAGATTATCCCCTGATTTTGTGTTACAAAAGAAAGGATCAAAAGAATCGCTGACAGAATCAATCACTCAATCAGCATTATGCTTGATCGAATCGGCAGTTATTCGGCAATCGCCTCACGCCCTCACCTGCACGTCGTATTTACAAATTTGCGGCCTGGATCTCTCTCCTTTACAAATTACAGTACAAATTTCCATCGTATTTATGTGGTATGTTTGCTTTAATTACTCTCGGACTTTCGGTCCACAGGCGTACAGTACATAGTGTCTTTTCGCCCTTGAATCAATCTGACTTATTGCAGTGTGCAGAGTGTCAAATGGAAGCAAAATGTCAATAGAATGCCGGGAAAAGATCTTGTTTTTGAATTTTGAAGCTCTTGTGACGGCTTTTTATTTGCTTGTTAGGGTATGTTTGAAGGCGTTGTTTTTCAAAACCATGGTTTTACGGAACTATACTTCACAATTGTCATAAATTAAATACCATGATTTTACCTAACTAAATCGAGACCGTAGTATTTCTTACAACTATCAACTGTTTGGATATGTCACAAACCATGGTATACTACAATACAAATAGGCAAGAGGATAGCCAAAATCATAAAACTTTGTTTTCAGAAACGTAGTCCCTCATTTGTATTTTAAGGGAACCAAACACCCTATGGTATGAAATATCCTATGGTACAGTGTTTTCATAAACTATGGTATTGACAATAGTATGCTACCTTTCAAACGTGCCCTATTCATATTTTGTAAATGCCCATAGCCTCATACCGACTATATGTGACCGGCAAAAAATGAGAACTATTAATTGATTATCTTCTATTGTTATAAACACTTCATGGCATCTATGTGACTCTCGATACTTATTCTCCATTGCCTAATTTATCAAATATTATTCTGATAGAAATGATATGAACTTACACTGAATAATTCTCCTATAGGAGATAAGCAATTATCTCACATATAAGTGATGTTTTATACGATGACACCGAAGACACAATTTTGATTATGACCTCTAGTTATTTACAACAAAGGGACAGACTAATGTATGGCTGGCTGTACCATATGCATCACATTCAGTAAAAACTCTCGCAGGGACTTTGATGGACTTATTAGCTACTTTTGGTGGAAGATCTGGAAGGAGAGAAATTGAAGAATTTTTCAGGGCATCATGCAAAGTGAGCTTATGGTGGCAAGTTTCATCAAGGATGATCTTGCATGCCCAGCAGCGCGTGCCGCTTACTTTCTCCAGTGGTGTGGAGGTTTTTGTTCCGTTTGCTAGTTGTCTTTCGGGTTGTTTAGTGTCTTTTTTTTATTTTTTTTGAGTGACGGGCTTTGCCAGGTTGTAGTGTTTTTTGGGGCCTCTCAGTCCCTGTTCTTTCTAATAAATTTTCGGTCATAGCAAACCTCTTGCCGTTTACAAACATATAAAATTGAACTCGAAAACACCGTAATCAAATCCGATTGTCCCGCTTCGTTTATTTCAATAAGAGCTTCAAAACAAGATCCCACGTTAGTATATCTTGATGATATCTTTCATGCATAATAGTGTCATTTGAAAAAAGGTTTTCTGCATGCTTACATGGTTTTAAGGAATTTGCTTATAACTTTTTTTAAAAAAAATGCTTACCTGTCTAAGTTGAACGTAAGTGAAGTACTGATGTTGATATTTTGAAAATAAATTACATTTGTGATTAGTGGCAAGGGAAACAACTATGATGGACAGGAGTTGATGTTTCTTAAACTAATTATGCATTTTAACTAACTTATTTTGGTTTTTTTATCTGCTATCTACGCAACTTAAGTATCTTTGGAAAATATTTTCGAATCATACACATGCACTATCTTGTTGAAAGAAACATAGTTGTGCATTTTTGTCTTGATTTTGATGCTCAGTTCAAAAATAATGACTTCTCAGATTCACATATAAGAAAAACAGTATCTATCAGATATATAAGATAATATAGATAAGTGGGATACTAGATTCGGATAGCTACCCATATATGTATTTTCTAAAATAACAAAATCTTTTTAAAATATCTAAAATTCATAAATAATTTGTTGAAACCAGAAAAAAAGAGAGAAACAAACGCCATTTTTGTATAAAAAATATAACCCCTAAATGTGCTCTATTTGGAGTTATGTGGGTTATATTTGTTTGTTTCCTACATTATTTTACTACTCATGGCGATGCCTATTGGTTATTTAAATTAGTGTATTGCAGTATATTAGAGCACGAGATCAACTAAAAGGATCTAACCCACTCTAAGTACATACTAGAATATATTGAAGTCAACACCAATCTCATAGACCCTATTTTTTTGTTCAAGTACCATGTAAAACAAAAAAAAAAACTAATTCTTTTGTCTAAAATTGTAAGAGGTTCTAGGTATCTTTTTATCTGTCTACATTTATACCAATTTCATGAATCTTATAGAGGCTTAGAATCCCTTGTAGTTTGGGATGGAGAGGATATCTATGTATAACAAGTTAAAACTCCGTGCAATGGAGTGCCTTAGGTAGACTGGTCTATGTATAACAAGTTAAAATGCCGTGCAATGGAGTACCCTAAGTAGACCGTTTCTATTTTTTCCAACCACGGTAAAAATACCTGTATAACCTATAAGTTGGTTTATTTAATTTCTCCGCGCTCGGGCGTGGTCCAGCGACGCGAATTTGATCCCTCTCACCCTCAGCCCGTCACGCCTACTGTACTAGAACGAAACCGTTGGTCCATTTGTGATGAGGCATGCGTGCTTTGGTTTAATTTCGGCCGCCGCAAAATGCACGTACCTTGGAGTCGCGACACGGTCAGGCCCAGAGCTCGTACGCTATATATCCTTTTACTCCGTCGATCGGCCGTCCACTCCGCCGCCGGACGATTCCAAATCAAATCGTCTGCCGTTCTGGCGTTCTCTCTGGGGACCGCCCTAGACCCCCGCGCGGTATATATATTGTAGCACTCCGTAAAATGAATGGTATGTATGGGGCTTAATTTGGAAATTATAGAGAAATATTGTATCACATAGCACGCCTTCAAGCAGTCCTACTGAAGTTAGAAGCAACTAGGAAGGATGCTTTTCCCCTCCCTAAAATAGCCTCGCTGCCGCGCTAATAACGTGTCTAGTAGTAGCTAGGTCTCCTCGCTCCGATCCGACACGGTTTCGTTTATTGGCATATGCATGCATCGTCGTCTTCTCCAATATGTTTGGCCTCACGATCCGTGCATTGTTCTTGCATTGCACAGTGCCTTCGTGGACCCGCAGACAAAAACCCTACATCTCTCTGCGCGCGAGGCCGGCCAAAAGCGCCGCCGTATATCGACGAACGAAGCCAACACAAATTAAGCAAAGCGCTGCATGCTGGTGGATCGCAGGGGCGGCGGCGAGGAGATGTCCGCGGCGCCACCGCCGCCGCCTGCATCCACGGGGATCGGCCAACGCTGCAGGCGCCGAGCCCGCAAGGTGAAGGAAGCCCTCAAAGACGCCGCCCGCCGCGGCCGCGGTGCCGTCGCCGCCCTTCGCCGGACGACGGCGCGCCGGGCGGAAGAAAAGCCGGGGCATCAGCGGCGGGTAGTGTACGAGTTCGACGTGGAGGTGGAGGAGGGGGACAGCGAGTGTTGCGCCTGCACCTGCTCCGACGGGTTGGTGGACTGCGTTAGCGAGTTTTTCAGCGGCCTGGCCGACGTGCTTATGGATGACTGAGGAATTGAACCTCGACGAATCGACATGACGAACGAATAGAATTCAATTCATGTGTTTGTAATCGGCAGTAAAGTGATACGTCCTATATCCATTCTCAAATATTTGTTGGCAGCGTTTTTATTTTCAAATTAACAAGAATATCAAACAAAAAGGAAAAATATTCATGTAGGCGCACGTACGCTCCTTACTTCTGGTAGGGCTACCGCCGTCTTATCACAGTAAGGATACTTTTATGCGCTGTTGCTGAGCTTTTAGCTTGTGCAAAAGTAGCGAGGCGAATCATGTATACTGTATAATGGACAAAATAGATTAGACACACACTACTCAATGCAAGTAAACCCAACGTATCGGACATAAACTTATACAGAGATAGATAGATAGCCAATTAGCCACATGTGGCACACTAATAACTGACGTTCAAGCTAAACCTACTTGCAGTAAACCCTACTTATTGTTCTTGCAGGTACGTGATACTAACTAAAGTGCTGTATTTGCCAGATCTCACCATGATGTATTCAGTTCACGACGATATGATGCTTGCTCTCAGTCTCACTGGTGGTGCGCCAAGTGCCTGACAACACCCGATCGACGACGGACCGACCGACGCAGCTTCTCTAGCTGTAGTAGTTTCCCCGCGGCGGCTGCGACGACGACGACGCCTCCCCATCTCCGTAGCTGCGGAACTGATGCTGGTAGTTGAAGAACCACGCAGAGGGGTCCTGGACGGGTGGGGGAGACGACGGCTCGGGGATACTGGCAGCAGGGACGCCCATTCCCATGAACCACGGAGACGGGTCCTGGACGGGCGGGGGAGACCACGGCTCAGGGATTCTGGTAGCGTACCAGTCTCCAGACGACGCCGGGTTCCACTCGCCGGCGGTGGCATCATCAGGGAGGTCCATGGTGCCGTCGTACCAGTCTCCGGACGGCGGGTAGTTCCACTGGGTCGTGGGCGGGTTGTAGTAGGCTGGCTGCCGGGACGACGAGGCATGCGCACCGGCGGCGCCTAAGGAGAGCGACGACATGTCGAAGTAGTCGTCGTAGTAGCACTCCTCCACCGTCTTCACCCCCTCCTCCTCCTCCTCCTCCTTGGAGGATTCGAGGTCCAGCCCGCTCGGCGCGGCGCTGCCGTCGCTCACAATGGTGACCTTGATCCCCGCCTTCCACAGCGGCTTGGGCTTCTTCGTCAGCTTGGACTTGAGCCGCGCCTTGAGCGCCGCCGCGTCGGCGTCGCCGGTCACCACCACCCGTTTGGTGTCGGGATACACGTCCACGCTCTCCACCCCTGCATGGCGCGCCAACGCAGGCAGACACACATACAATATATAAGGGTATATATACATCAGGCAGGCATATATGGGAGTATGTACGTACGCACACATGCGTACGTGATCGTGATCGGCACAACATACCGTCCACGGCCTCGAGGACCTCGCGGATCCTGTCGGCTCCGCAGCTCATGTCGCTCACGGAGAGGATGACCGTTGGCATCTTTTTGCTGAATGCCGATGCTCCTCTCGCCGATGCCCTAGCTGTCAAGCTCGAAGTTGCGCATGCATGCATGGAGCAGGGACGGTATTTATACACGAACCACGTGATGCATGGCGAAGGAAGGAGTTCGTGCATGGAAACCTTTCTCTTTTCTTCCTTTAATTTTAGGAACTAGATAAAGAAGAACTGGGAGAGATCCCTTCTGTACAAGGAAATGAATGGCCCGAAACTTGGAATCAATCGGGTGTTGAGGGAATAACCTGCGCCGCCCTCGATCGACCATCGCGGGATCTCCTTCCGGTTATAGTCATGGTGATGCAAGGTGCCGCCTTCAAACTCCTTCTACCTGCCGTTTCTATGAGCTCGTAGATTTGATCGTATCTGTGCTTTGGCGCTCTCTCGCGAGCAGCTCGCGGCGTGAATTTTTTTCTATATATATAGTACTAGTTCAAAACTTCCGGTTTAAAACATTTTCTAACGAGGATGTGTACTAGCCACGCCAAAACAAAAAATAACTACTATACTCTTGATAACCTAAAAGAAACAAAAAATGCAAAAACAAAGAACTATAATATTTCTAATAAATCACAACTAGACTAGTCATCCATTTGCAGCTTGTTTCGTGATGTCGATTCCTAGCTAGTGAACCATTTTTGCACCAAATAGGACAGCAGCTAGCAAAACCGGGTATTGTGCTAGCTACATCTTGATCTAGTGAAGAGTAGAAACTCAATCAGCGATTTCAAATAAATCTACGACCATCAAAACAAAATCCACTGCTGTCATCAGCTTCACACCGATCCAATGTTTGGTTGTGTATGCAAAAGACACAAATAGTTGATGACGATGATGCCTAAAATAATCCAAAGATTAATTAGCATCAAAGTAGTATTCCGATGACATGCTCCACCATGCAGAGATGGTATTCCATAATGGCACATCCATGGAAGACGTGACATGGTGTTGAGCACTGAAATGGGCAGGTCAGTATTAATGATAGTTTCTCTTTATATTTAGTATAGAATTGTGTTTTTCAAGTAATGTGCAATAGGTTTTGAACCTATTTCATTGAAGACACAAAAAAGGCCTTAGAACAACATCAATATGGATCCAAATCAGGAGTTTGAATGCACCAAGTTGTAGCCCTCGTCGAGCCAATCAAATTGGATATACGGATCGCCTAATTTGGAGTCCGGATGGAGAAGTTATTGGCTCTGGAAGGTCAGCTGTGTGGGCAATACCGGATTATCTGGTAGCCTACGCCGGACAGCATTGGCGGAGCTTAGTACAAGCCAAAGTAGGCCATGGTCCCTCCTATTTAATGTGACTTTGCCCTGATTGAACAGTAAAAATCAATACTATTCAATTACATGGAGTGACCCCTGCTGATTTATGGGTCTAGCTCCGCCACTAGCCGGATAGCCCAGTGCAACATGGATTTCTCCTCGAGAATTCCGGATAGTCCGGTCCTATGCACCGGATAGTCCGGTAGAATCCTATTTTATCTGAAAAAGAGTTTCCAATTGATTTTAGGTCGGTTTAGGACGTGTTTTGACTTGTAAAAAGGGTAATACTATCTTTCTATAAATATAAAGGGCCACGGCCGATTGAGCCATCACACTTGATCTAATCAATTACTTTTATCTTTTTTTTACCGTTTTATCTCCTTTTCTTTCTCTTTTCCATCTTTCATGTTGTTTTTCTCGTGACTCCATGATGTGTGAAGACGTTTAGGTGGTCTGCCGATCCTAAATCAATCCTACGATAGCCCCGAGGCTCACCAGACTGTCCGGCTCGCATCGCCGGACTATCCGGTGTTATCGGACTATCTGAGGGACGTCGACGGATTGTCGGGCATCAACACATGGGATGCCACCTGCACCCATCCAAAAAAACTGAGGAGGTTTGAATTCTTATTCAATTTGCTACACAGTGATCACTCCAAATCACCAGCATGACTATCGAAATCGTACGCATCAGCATGTAGGTTCCAAAGTGGAGGCACTCTACGCCACACGGTGCGTCCCACAACTGAAAATGACCACAATTAGTGCGAAGGAATAACCGAGGCGGTGCCACCATCGCCATGCCTATACCATTTCATCTTGCATTGGGATATGATTCAGGGAGATGAGGCCTGCTCGGCCATAATTGCTGAGCAGGCGAAGGATGTCAATTGTCAAGATGAGGGGTGCTAGGCGGCACCATACGGTGAGTGCAGGAAAATTAGCCAAAGATATGTTGTTGCACTGGAGCATAATGTAGTACATTGTAGGTATCAGACAGTTGTTGGATAGTGTCCTTTTGGTGTATACCCGACGATGCTCCTGCCTTGGAGGATAAAAGGCAGTGCCCCCCTAATTGTAAGGTAAGTAACCCTTGCCACCATAATTGGTCTAGAACATAGGGGCTACCCTTGTGGGTCACAAATCTAGTTAAATCTCTACATCGCATATGTCACATAATGGATCAAATCCTTTGAGGCCTCACACTGAGCTGCAAATCTTTCTGTCGGCACTTAGTATAGTGAGAAGATAGAGGGGGTCCTAAAAAAATTGGAAGCAATGTAAATGCCTTAACCTCTGGTATGCAAATGCCAGATGTTTTGAACGGGATTCATATCAAACTTCAAATATTTTGATTACAAATACTTCTAAAGTATTTGATTTAGAAATTTATGACTGTATGGATAGATCTATTTTTGAAAGTAGTTCCGTGGAAAACATAAATTTGTTATAATGTTATTTATGTTTAAATAGAAAATCGTAGTCAAACAAATGTTTTGAAGACCATGTATCCACAAACCGAGGTGGCATATGAAATACGAAGTGTTTTCTAAAACAGTAAATATTGAACAGTCGACAAGACACCATGTAGCGTTTGGACCATGTATATAGCCTGTACATGATTTACAAAGATTAAATGTTATGTGCTTTACAGATAAAGATAAAAATAAATATAAACATATACTTATGCAGGTGAAATTAACATTTTGATACTTTATCAGCCAAATACATGACAAATCACCAACCTTGACAATAAAATAGACCAACATTTTATCGTAGATTGCCATTATCGCTCTACTATTCTCTTGCTACATGACAATTTACTATCAATTAACAAATATCATGTACTAAAACATAATTAGATAGAGCTAATATCATGTACTAAAACATACTTAGTAGACCTAATAGCTCTCTAGCTGTTGCCTTTTACATGCAACGTAAACAGATTAAACAGACATGTAAGAATAATTTTTACTTGTAAGGTCTCCTTTGGAACACCGGAAATTTTTCCAAATCATGCATTTTTTCGGAATGGGATCCTCTGCAGTTGTGTCTCTGACATGTGGGCCTGCTGAGTGTGGGGCCCACACGTCAGTGACTCAACTGCAGGTGCAGTTACTACAGAGGAGCTGGTTCCCATTTTTTATATGTTTTTGAACCGATTCCTATAAAATTACTGTATAATTCATGTGAAAATCCAATGTTCCAAAAGGGCTTATTTTTTTACCGTGTAATTATTGTTTTGACTATAAATTAAGGTATAGCATCGAGTCTCGCCGTATAAACTGATCCATACATGCTTAGGATTACGACATCACGTGTATGTGCACGGTCCAATCCATGAAATAGAAATTGCACGTAGTGGTTATAGTTAGATAGATACTTATATCGTTTCTAACTTATTGTAGCCCGTACATTGCACGTTCTAAAAACTTGCATTTTAAGCTCGAATAGGTAAAATCTTGACCCTACGCTATTTGACCATGTATGCTAGTACAGTCCAATTTGCCGAGAGATTGATTGGAGAATGGGTCCAGTTGGATGCATTCGGCCCAGCCCAGTCCACCACACACGGCGTGGCACCAGAGCATGCAGCGTACGGCATTCCGAGAGGGATGCCTGGTGGTTTGCGCCGCGCGGCCGTTTTGGATATGCATTCTTGTCAGAGTGGAGACTCGCCGTCGGCGATGGAGGAGCGCGTCGAAACAGGCCGCGACCATCGTTGTTTATTCTCAAATGCCATTGAGGCTGCGGTTTATGATAAAAAAAAAAGTAATCATGATAGGTGCATTTTGGAATGTTAGAGGCCTGAATAAATCAGGTAGGCTACAATGTGTGACTGATTTTGTTAGGGATAATAAGCTGGATTTCGTCGGTTTTCAGGAAACTAAAAAAGAGTCTTTTGATGATTCCTTTCTGAGGTATATTAGCCCTAATTTTGAATGGCATTTCTTGCCTGCTGTGGGTTCTGCCGGAGGTATTTTGGTTGGGTTTAATGATAATAAGTTTGATATAATTAGTTGGGAAAAAGGTTCTTTCAATATTGATTAGAAATCTTACTGATAAAGTGGTTTGGAGGCTTATTGTGGCCTTATGAGGAAGGTAAATCTGCTTTTATTGAGGAACTCCATAGTGTGTTAACTTGTTGGGAAGGGCCAACATTAGTTGGTGGAGATTTTAATTTGGTAAGTAATGCTAAAGAAAAAAGTAATGGTGTGGTGAATTATCACTGGATGGATTTGTTTAATGATTGGGTCCATAAGTTTGGGTTGATGGAATACAAATGCTCTTCCAGATCTTTTACTTGGACAAATAACCAAGATAGACCTATTATGGCTACGCTGGATAAAGTCTTTGGAACTGTCAATTTTGAGCAGACTTATCCTCTGGCTAGAATGAGGATTAAGTCTCGAGCTGGGAGTGATCATACCCTTTTAGTTTTTGATTTTGGTGCTAACACCCCTAGAAAACCTTATCTGTCTAGATTTGAAAAATGGTGGTTGGAGTTACCGGGTTTTCAAGAAGTGGTGAAAATTGCTGGGAAACCTCCACTTATTTGGAAAATCCGATAGATATCTGGCAGTTCAAAATTAGACTGCTGCGGAAGAAATTGAAGGGTTGGTCCTGGAACTCTAATGCTGCTTTGAAGAAGCAGAAACAGGAGCTAATGCAGGATTTTGATAGGCTCGATGTTATTCACGAACATACTCCCTTGAACCTTAGTGAGAGGGAGAGGTTGGCTGCTATAGCCCAGGAATTGCAACAAATATGGTCTCTTGAAGAGATCAAGGCCAAGCAGAGGTCCAGAGATAGAAATATAAAAGAAGGTGATAGAAATACTGCTTATTTCCAAGCAGTAGCTAACCAAAGGTGTAGGAAAAAATTTATTCCGATGTTAGAAGGTCCTAATGGCCCGTTAACAGAAAACAAGGAGATGTTAGAACATGATGTGAATTTTTATAAGAATCTCTTTGGTTTTGAGGAGAGATTGGGTATGAAACTAGGTGATGAGTTTTGGACAAAAGACGATATGGTGAAGCAGGAGGAAAATGAGCTCCTTGAAGCTCCCTTTTCTGAAGAAGAGATTAAATCTGCGGTCTTTGAGTCATATGTAGAGGGGGCCCCTGGGCCGGACGGCTTTCCTTTTCTTTTCTACCAAAATTTTTGGGGTTTGATTAAAAATGATATGATGGCTCTCATTAAAGAGTTCGAAAAAGGTGACCTCAATTTAGAAAGGTTGAACTTTGCTATTATAACCTTGATTCCTAAGGAGCAGGAAGCTAAAGTCCTTAAAAAATTCAGACCTATCAGTCTCCTAAATTGTAGTTTTAAGATCTTTGGGAAGGCTTTGCATTATATATTGCCGAGAGTGGTGGATAGGCTGGTTTCTTCAAATCAGACTGCGTTTATAAAAGGGAGATATATTCTAGAGAGTGTTGTAGCGGCACATGAAATTATTCATGAAGTGGCTAGAAGTAAAACCCAGGGTGTGATTTTGAAGTTAGATTATGAGAAAGCATACGATAGGGTTAATTGGGAGTTTTTAGAGGAAATGTTTGTCTCTAGAGGTCTCGGCAGCAAATGGATTGGTTGGGTTCTAAAAGCAGTTAAAGGGGGATCGCTTTGTGTTCGGATCAATGATGAGAATAGTGGTTTTTTTAAACCAGGCAAGGGCCTCAGACAAGGAGATCCGCTGTCTCCTCTGCTTTTCAATCTAGTTGCTGATGTTTTCACAAAAATTTTAAGTAAAGCTGCCAGGGCAAACTTAATTGGGGGCCTCTTGCCTGAGTTGTGTGTTGGAGGTGTTGTTAGTCCCAATATGCAGATGATACCTTACTGTTCCTAGAAAATAAGCTGGAAAAGATTATCAATCTGAAGTGGTTGCTGGTCTGTTTTGAATAGATTTCAGGGATGAAAAAAATTATGATAAGAGCGATTTGCTCTCTATTGGGTTAGGAGAGGAAGAGGAAAATATTATGGAAAAGATTCTTTGTTGTAAAAAGAGTAGTTTCCCCATTAAGTATTTAGGAGCTCCCCTACATTTCTCTGACCTGAGGAGAGAGGATTTGCAACCAGTAGTGGATAAAGTCATTAAAAGAATAGCAGGTTGGAAAGGTCGGCTCCTATCTTACGGTGGGAGGCTTACCTTGTTAAAATCTTGCATAGCTAGCATTCCCATCTATCTTCTCTCTGTGATTAAGTTTCCAAGATGGGCTATTGAGATGATTAACTCTCAAATGGCAAATTTTTTTCTGGGGAGATGGTGAAAATAACCGAAAGTTCCACCTGGCTAATTGGCAACTCATTGCCCACAAAAAGGAGTTTGGTGGTATGGGGATTACTGACTTAAGAAGTTTAAATTTGTGTCTCCTAGCTTCTTGGATTTTCAGATATCACCTGAATGGGAACTCTGTTTGGGTAAAAATTGTTGATTCGAAGTATAAGACCAAAAATCCCAATATGCTTTGTTGCCCTAAGTTGGGGGCTTCGCCTTTTTTTAAAGGCGTGATGTGGCAGCCAAGCAGCTCATATGGGGATTAAGTGGAAAGTGGGTGATGGAAAAAGGATTAGATTTTGGGAGGATATTTGGATTGGCAATTCTAGTTTAGCTGTCCAATACTGGACGTTGTATATTATCAACAATGAGCATGGTGCTTCTATTTCGGATGTTTGGGATGGGACAGAACTGAAGTTGTCTTTTCGGAGGGATGTTTCTGAACAGGATATGGTTCTTTGGTGGGAACTGGTCGCTTTAGCGGAAGGTATTGAGATCTCCGAAAACGAAGATCAAATTATGTGGTCTTTCAGTTCTGAAGGTCGCTACTCGGTTCAATCCTTGTATGCGGTCGTTAGTTTCCGGGGTGTGACTCCTGTGTATGTTCAGACTGTGTGGCATTTAAATATCCCTCCTAGAGTTCAGTTTTTTTTTTTTTTTTTTGTGTGTGGTTGGTGTCTAAGAACAAAGTTCCAACCAGAGATAATCTAGCTAAAAGGAAAAAAATTGAGGACCTGTCTTGCTTATTCTGTTCTGATCTTGAGTCAGTTTGCCATCTTTTATTTGGTTGCTGTGTGGCAAATGGTCTGTGGGAGGTGATTACTGATGCTTTTGGTTGGAGTCTTGGAGCTGATTTTGAATCTGTTGCTCGTCTTTGGCTGAGTTACAAAAATCATGTTATACAAAGTGCAGTAGGGGCTCCTGTTATGTGGTGTTTGTGGAAAACTCGTAATTCTCTTTGTTTTCAGGGGGGCTACTGGATTGGGATTCGTCGGCTGGTGAGGCATGTGGTCCGAATGTTGAGAAGATGGAAACCTCTCTTCAAGGAGAAATACCTGGAGGAGTTGGAGCAGTCCATTGGAGTTTTGGAGAGAAGGGCAAGCGAGCCGGAACGCCTTGGCTGGTCGCAGGTGTCAAGTTTGGAGCCTTTGCTGGAAGCTCATGTCCAGGGTTGCGGTCTTGCCAGGAGACTCGAGATAAAGTGATGGGGATATGATTTCAGATAGATGTCATTGCTTAGATGGCCGTATGTTTGACCCGCCTTAGTGGGGGCTTCTGGAGTTTACTGTCTCTGAAGTTTTGTATGGCGGGCGCGCCTCGAATACGCTGGGTCTTAAGTGCTACGATACTTTAAACACTTTGTTCATTGATAAAGCGGGGTAAAACCTTTTCTCTAAAAAATTATTTATATCGTCAATGGTACAACACCAATCGTGTTACTGAAAACGTCCGATCATCAAATAAGCTATTCCGGGGCTCGCCGCAGGAAAAAAAAATGTTCTCACGGTCACGGTACCACCTGCCACCCGATCAGTTCATGTCGACCTCGGTGTCGTTGAGTCTACAGCCTTTCGTCTCGAAGGGGAAGAAGGAGACGGCCAGGCCGGAGAGGAAGACTACAAGCTCGAAGAGGAGGATCGCCGTCGTCTGCTCGCAGCTGTGCACCAAGGCGACGGCGACGAGCGGGCAGAGGATGCCCCCGATCCTGCCCACCGAGCTCGCGATGCCAATGCCTGTCGTCCTCACCGACGTCGGGTAAATCTGAACAACACACCAAGGCAAACCTTAAGATGCTGCTGGTCAAAGCAGAGATTGGTTATCTTGCAGTAGCAGTAGCACCAATGGCCAATGGAGGTGGAGAATGAAAATGCTGTTTGCAGAACCTCACTGACCTCTGGAGCATAAATGTATATAATGGTGAAGCTGGCGGCTATACAGAGCCGGGCGCCAAACAGAGAGATTGTTGTTACTATATCTGTCCGGGAGAACACTAGTGGGAATAAGAAAACACAGCTAGTGAAGAGCATCGACGCCATCGAGAGCTTCCGGCCAAATCTATCCACAACCATGGCTGACAGAAGCGACCCTGGGATCTCTGTTTCAAGAAAACATGGTGGCATTGATCAGCAACCTCATCACATGCTTTTGAAGATAGTTTTGATAACCATACTATGTACACTAGCAACCAACCTGCGAAACTAGAAATGAAAACGTTCTTATATAGGCTTGCGTTATTTGAATGTACTGACTCAACCTCCTCTTTGGCGCATATCCTATTTCCATTACTTAGCTCTGATGTGAGAAGAACAATCCCATAATAGGAAAACGCATTTCCAAAGAAGGCCATCCACAGAAGCAGGGTTGCTCTGATCAGTTTTGGTGCAAGTAGCTTGCCCACAGACTTGATACCTCCGAAATCAGAATCTCCTGTCTTCATTTATGTTGTCACTTTCTTCAGCACCAGTAAGAAGTGTTGTGGACTCTGAAAATCCTGAAACTTCATCTAGCTCAATGTTTTTGTCAGAAACAAGCCTACCAGAAGGTAGCTGTACGTTGTTTAGTCTTGCCATTTTCTCCAATACATCCACAGCCTCGGTTGTTCTGCCTTTCATGCATAGGAACCTTGGTGACTCTGGTGTAATGGCATAAAACAGGAGCAGGAAGAAAGATGGAATAGCTGATAATGCCAACAACCACCTCCAGCCAAACTTGGGCATCACTATCTGTCATTAATATGGTGAAAAATTAGCAATGGAAAAACATGGTGGAATCTTATACCCTAATGTATCTACAATTTTACTGCAACTCTCAGATTATGAGCTGCCTATCCAGATTCAAGATCAGTATATTATAGTGTTCAGAAAAATCTATATGAATATACATAATACTTCAAATACTTGGTAAGCAAAAAAGCAAACTGAATTGTCACAGAACTTATTATTCTAAGCTCAGATTGTTAGTCTCCCTCAGATCTATTTTTGTGTCATGTAGTACCTTTTCTTTCAATGAATCCCGTAACAGATCCCATTAATACTACAGGTTAAATGTTTGAACGATAATCAGCAACACCATTAGCAGATCAGCATTTCAAGACTGATTCAAAAATTTCTGAATATACTGAAGTATATAATGACGATCAGTTTCATCATGTTATGATTTATCATGTGTGATTGTATTGTTATTTTTTCTGCTGGCAAAATTATAAATTTGAACAGCCTTCTCAGTTTCAAAATATCAGCAACAAATACTATACCCATGCAAGAGATGCCTCCAGGATGGTCCCAACTGTCCAAAATGCAGAAAATACCACCATCCAAGTTCCTCTAGTTGGAGCAGGAACAAATTCCAGGAACCAAGATCCCAGAACAGGTCCTCCTCCCAAACCAATACCAACTAAGAATCTCAGAGAAATTAATGAGAGATAGTTAGGAGCAAAAGAACTCAAGAATCCAGCTCCACTTGTCATGATTGCAGTAAAGAGAAAGCCTCTCCTGTAGAATCCAAGTCAAACAGAGTGTAAGGGCTTCTATGATGCACACAAGCAATATAAAAGGCACAGCCCATTTCCAAATTTATTGTTCTACGGTCTAGAATGAAAAAGGCACATTGGAGATCGTTAACTCACGACCATAATTTTTTAGAATAATCTGAAGCTCATTCTGGATTTCAACGTGCTTAGCTGATGATTAATTCATGACCGTCCGATTGGACAATTATTTGATCGTGCTTTGTGTGTGTGTCAGGGGGTGGGGCACAGGAATATTCTTTGCTATGCATTTTCCTTGCGATGAACAAGTTTTTGTGCAAAACAACTACATGACGTAAGTAAAAGATTGGACCTGCCTCCTTCCATAGTTGTCTGAAACCACGCCCCAAGAGTAGGCTCCGATCAGCATTCCAACAAAAACAACACTTGTAATCATGCTTTCCTGATGAGAAGTAAGCTTCCATTCTAGCTGTACTGATGGGCCGACAAATGATAACAACATCATCTCCATAGCTTCCGCAATTAAGCCAATCCCAGCATAGGAAAGAATCAATATCTGAAACCTCCCAAAACCTGATGACAAGAGGGCGTCATCCACCGTATATGAAGCTGATTGCCCCTCCTCCATCTGCAAAGTAATGATCACAGGTGTCATCCATATAGCAGAGTAGATCTACGCAATACCCAGCGTAGCCAGGGTTGGTTTTCTTGAGCAGGTTCACAGTTCCATTTCTCTAGTTGTGGATCTAACAAGAACCAAGTCAAACAGTTCCCTATGCCTGGAAGAGATCATCCTAAAAACCAAGAAAAAGACCAAATACGGAACAAAAAGAGGGAATGTTCCCCTGTGTCACTCTGCGAATAAGTTGGTTAAAATAACACAGATTTACTGATGCATACTGGTAAACACAAGCATCATCATATAACAGGAGGTAATCAAGGCACCGAGAACATTCGAAAGGATTTGCATCACTGTACAAGCTTACAAGCCAGCTTAAGCATCCAACGGAAAGGTAACGTAAGCCAACAAGAAGGTACGTCAAAGTCTAAACTTTTTTCCCTCTCGCTTTGCGCATTCCTAAAGCAAAAGCATCAACGGGAGAGAAAAGAACCGACATGACCCGAACCCGCTGAATCTGAAGAGAGATGGCTCACGAGATCCTCACCATTTGACGAGCCGCGTCGCGGAATCAGCTTATCTCGTAGCGATCCTCAGCAAGCTGGGAGCATCAGACCCAAACCCTCCGCTCGGGCCCGCCTGATTAAATCTTCCCCTCTGGCCCAACCGGTTCCACGCCCTGAGAAATCCAGACAAGGAGCACGCACACGGAATCAGCCAAGTAGCACGCGAGAAGCAACGGAACAATCGAACGCCACGAGAGGAGCGAGCCTGGCATGACGAGGGGGGAGCGATCGAGCGAACCGGAATGCGTTTCTTGGATCTGGTCCGGCCGGCGGCCAATCCCGCAGTCGCAGGAAGGGGTTGGCAGGGCTAACGAACCACGAGTCCCGAATCCGGGCACTAGAGGAATTGCTGCTGCGTGCCTCAAATCTCCTCGACGCTTTTTGCTGGGGCGATTTAGCAGCTCCGGGTGTTTTGGAGTGCTCCGAAAGTACGCGGAGGGTGGGGTTGGGGAAGATGTGATGTGAAATGCAGCCCGCGGCCCCGCGCTTTGACCAGGAATACGTAGTGGAAAAATCAGCGGTCAACGCCGAGGCTTTGGCTCCGTCTAGTACTCTAGCGTCTAGTCGCAAAAGCCGGTTTCCAAACACCACCGACGCTGGGACTCCCTCCAGATTTTAATATATGAATTACACTAAAAAACATCATATATTATTGATCGGAGGGAGTATAAGGGAGATGTACAATTGTTTTCAAAGAGAGATAATGTCATTTTTAGTGGATAATTTGATTTTCTGATTCCAATAATAGCATGCCACGTTTATATATTTGGATTAATAAATATAAAACTGCCCTTCTCAATACATAGTTCTATTTTGCAATTTTATAAGAAAAATAACATTTGATTATCGCGTGGTGGTATGACCAAAACGTTAAAAAAGATATATTGTCTCTAGAATACTACAACACAACCACATGGGGCCAAGAAAAAGCCATGGAGATAAAACTAATTGTTCTCGGTGGTGTTTCATATAACATGAGTATGTGTTCGAGAGCTTTTGGGTCCATGTGCAGGCATATGTATAAGGACCCGGCTTCCGTATATACCAAAGTGCACCCCATTGTCTCTCCATATATCCGAGATAGCGTGAAAGCCATGCCTACACTAACCCTCACACCCTCCCACTCCACAAATTCCCACGCATTCATGTTATGCTATGGAGCCTACGGTCTGTTTGGCAGGTGGCCGCATTGGGCTTAGCTAGCCCCCCTAAACCAAACTGCCTATGGACAGGCTTTAACAAGGTAAAAGGTTTTGTTTGGTTGAGGATGGACAAAGAGGTGTACAAAATAGGAGTGTGTTTGGTTGAATTGGCCGCCGACCGGTCCTTTGCTTGCTCCCCGTCACGCGCCCATGACCCGTCCGTCCTCGTCCTCCTCTTCCTCCTCCTTGGAGGAGCGCCACCTGCTCCTCCTCCTTACCTGCCAGCCACCTGCGGAGGGGGGTGGAGGCGGTGTGGCGAGCGGAAGAGGCCACGCAGCGGCGAATGGTGGGGAGGGAAGGGGAAGGGGAGGTGGGGTGACTCAACATGTAGAGGCCGCGTGGCGGCAGATGGTGGTGCCAGAGAGGCCTCCTCCTCTTCGCACCTCAACGGTCAGATCCTCTTCGTGCCTTCATGGTCGCGGTTGAGCCCGTCGCTGAAGAGGCCAACACGGCATCGGCAGCCCCCTCCGCAGTCGTCGCCATCCTCTGCAGCGTTGGCGGTCTCCTCCTCTGCGCGCCAAAGGAGCGGCGGGGACGGTGGCGAGGAGTGGGGCGGCGACGCGGCAAGTGGCGGGGATGGAGATGAGGATGGCGGCGGTGCGGTAAGCGGCGTGGACGTGGGAGAGAAAGAGGACGGGCGATGATGAGCTAGCGACGGCGCAATGGAGCCTGGCCAGGAAAGAACGACCGATTTGGCCGTTCCCTTAGAGCCACCCTGCGAGGCTTTTTTTGCACTACTGGGTCCTGGCTAGGAGGTTGGTCGGACAACCAAACAAGATCATGTGCACAGTGGAGGCCTAGCTAGGAGGTTGGCCGGGCAACCAAACAGCACCTACAAGGGTGGTGTGGAGACTGGCGGCGAGCATGTGAAGCTATTAGGAGCGAAGATTGTCATTGCATAGCCGCCTTATTGCGAGCTTGGCTTTGAGGTTGCGGCCTCTGCGGTTGCTAGGATCCTAGGGCTTCCTGTAAGGACTATGTCAGGGTATCTGACGCAAGAGGGGGAAGAGGTAAATTGGGCCGCTAATCGCTCTTCTAAAACTTAGGGCTTTCTAGTGCATAAGATAATCGCGTCCTACACATGCTAATTAAGTTTAAGGTTTATCCATGCACTCTCTAACTTACCAAAGGACTTGCAACCTAAAGCCAAACCTAATTAAACTAAGTAGGAATGCTAAATGCACACAAGAAAGTAATGAGGAAACGTAAATGTGGTAAGTAAAGATAGTAAGGCGATAAGACACGGTGATCCAATGTGGTTCACCGCTAAGGACTACGTCCACGGATTCATCACTAAAGATAAAATCTGAGAAAACTCTTCCGATCACATCTTGAGGTTGCCACCAAATGGCTCCTAGCAAGCAAAGGCTAAGTGCCACCAAGCCACCAAGGCTCAGCCACCGCCATTGTCTTTCTCTATCACAAGGCACTGGATGCACTATGGAGTTTGTAGGGTCTCTTTGTCCCCGCACAAGGCATCGCTGCCACTCCACACCAAAAAGGAGGGTCTAACAACGAGTACAATATGGATTGACCGCATCCAAGGCTTTTCAATAGCTCACGCAGGAGCTACACTTAAGAAGAGCTCACAAGCTCTCTTTCTCTAAGCTCTAATCTAGCTTAGATTAATCACTAAGCTCTCTTTTGGTGGTTGGAGTAGATGATTTGCCTGGAATGCACCTCTGCACTTGTTGTGGTCTTCTGTAGCTCCAACTCCCTCGAAATAGCCGGGTGGGGTGGCTTATATAGCCCCGAAATACGAACTAGCCGTTAGCCAAAAGACTGCTAGAAATGCTTAGACCGTATGGTATGGTCCATTCACTTTGGCACACTTCGGACCACACCGTTCGTTGTACTTGCCAACTAGCCATTGAACTAGCCTTTACGCTAAAGGTCCGAAGTATAAGATGGTCTCACAAATCGTACGATCGGTCCATTGATCTTCATTTGCTGCTCAATCTTCACGCCTTCGGGAATATTCTTCCGGTGTTTAGTGCGGTTGCACAAACCATACCATCCAGCCCATGTATTTCCTCGCCTGCTGCAAACTTCACACCTTCGGTCAAATTGGTCTGATCCTTAGGATGGTTTTCAAGACCATACCATCTGGTCCGTTGAATTTTGGTTGCTTCAATTGTCTTCTGCTGGAAATGGTCAGGTCCATTCATTCCTTGGAGACCATACCATCCGATCTTCGCATTTCGCCACACTTCTAATTCTTCACCTCTTCGAGTAATATGGCGGTCATGTAGATTGTACCTTCAGCTTTTATTCTCTTTCATCCCTTGGACCTCCTGAGAATGTGCATCTAGATAAGTTTATTAAACCAAGTGTTGGTTGTGAGTCAATCACCAAAATAGAACTTATGGGAATATGGCATATGAGGCCATTTTCCTTACACTCGCTCTGCTGATTGGTTCTAGCTTCGGTCACTATGTTCTCTTGTTAGGGTCACCAATTGTTCTCCATGGTTGCTCCTTGGCTTCCTTCCAGCCATGGGAAAGGGTGTCGATGCCACAAAATTGGATCCATTGCCACCGTGTCTTGTCTTGCAGTGGGCCATGGCTCAATGCTACAGATAACTCATCGACGAGCTCCCTATAGGGCCTATGCACCATGTAGGTCTAGACATAGGCTTCCACGGTGTCCTACACCACTATAACAGCAGGGCCCCACATCGCCTAGCTCCAAGCTAGACCAAGGAGGAAGGAAGAGATACAACTCAGGAGTGGAAGACATAGGAGAAAGATGTTTGACAGTGGGCCCTATGTTGCATGGTCGTGTGGTATTTTGGTACACATAATTATTGTACATGTATAATGGTCTTGTAATAAAATGCCATATCGAGCTATGTTTTAGTATATTTGTTTTGGTGATTGATTAACAAATAACATTGGACTAATGAAGTTGTGCGTTATGGTGATTTATTGATAAATAACATTGGATTAATGAGCTTGTCTAGATGCACATTTTTTGGTGTTTAGGTCCAAGGTAATGAAAAGAAGAAGAATGGCCAAAGTCAAGGCCCAAGGGCCTCTCAAAATGAATTTTCATGGAGAAAACCCATTATCAAAAGGCTCGGACGCCACGTAATCTTATGATGAAACAAGATGAAGAAGTAAGTCAAAAGAGGCAAAACTCACTCATTGGATCATCCGATGATTAAAGACATCGGTTCATCATCAATTGAAGTGGTTGTGGATACTAGAAGGAAATGCACTCGTGAGATGAAGTGATTATCTAGTTTAGCATGCATCGGTTGATTTCTTAGGGCGCTAGTATTAGTCATGAAAACCTACCCATTGGATCAACCAACGACTAACATTACTGCATCCATTGATCAACTTACTCAGGGAGGTATTTTATGACTTGGGAGGATTGCCACTCATTGGATCAACTAATGATGGCATATGATCAACTGATGACAAGCATTGACACTTATTTATAGTTGTTGAAGTTTAACATTAGTTGGAAATTGTGTTTCATTGACAACTGATGATGTTGAAACGGAGATATCGGATCGGCCGGTGCAATTACTTTTTTGCAGCAATTTTCCCAATAGCTCTATTAGATACTGGAGAATATTTATACCCCCAAGGGCCTTGGGCAGTACAGTTGGAGATCACCAAGAATGTGGAGGTGCTGCCAAGTGTGTTATCTACTCCGATTATCATACGGGAGCTTAGTGTTCCATCCATGCTTGAGAGAGTTTTGTGTTTCAACTACTCTGATCATCATGCGTGAGCTTAGTATTCCATCCATGCTTGAGAGAGCTTTGTGTGTGCAAGTGTGAGAGCTTGCAAAAGAGTTAGTTCCTGACAAACAAGCCTAAGAGGAAGCCTTGTTGTGCCAAGCATTTGTGCTCATGTGCCGTTTCCACCCCACGTTGTCACCCTCTCCTTGCCCTCTACCAAATGGGCCCAGCCCTATATGGCGTCCACCTTGTCATTTTCTCTTCCCTGTTGTAAGCATCTAGGCCGCAGGATAAGTTTCATGATTGAGTGGAAATTTTAATTATCGTCTAATGAGCTCATGAGTGTAGGTTTAAACACTTAATATCATTGGGTTGCTCATTGGATGAGAAAGATGGCCCCTTACGGATGATCTTCATGGATTACGGACGAGTTTTCTCTCGTATCTTGAAGGCTAAGGACTCTTCTAGAGTCAAGTATCAAAGGAGTTGTTGGATCCTCACGTAACTAGGGTTTTCTAGTTTTATAATGTCTACACTATAAGGGGGGTCCAATGCTAGAAGCTTGATCTTGAGACATGCCCAGTATGGAAGCACACACAAACCAAAAGACTCAAAAACAACACAGGTGCTAGTAAGAAAGGCTCATGGTCCAAGAGAATCAAATTTCAAATCAAAATACTTGAAGAAAATCAAGTTCAGAAAATATTTCTATGGACCGGACGGTCTGACCCTGGCAAAACATAATGAGGTGGATCATTTGGTCAGATAGGAAAAAAGATGAAGTAAAACTCAGGAGAAATTGAATGGACCAGAATGTATGGTTTTGAAGACCATACTATTCTTTGTACCATTTCTGAACAAACAATGAAATTGTGGAAGGGTTTCAATGGACCAGATGGTACGGTCTTGAAGTTCAGACTATACATCATACTATTTCCATAGAATTCAAGAAAATATGGAAAGGTTAAATTCAAATGGACCAGGAGACCAGACCCCTCTAGGTCATACTAACACTTAGATAGTTCGTACTACTGATAGCTAGTTTGGAGTTCAAATTGGATCAAAGGCCCGGTGTAAGGAACATGCCGGGGTATCCGATCCAAGAGGACGAGGGGGTAAATTGGGTCTCTAATTCACCCTTCTAAAACTTAGGGCATTCTAGTGCATAAGATAAACCTATTGCGTCCTACACATGCCAGTTAAATCTATGGTTTATCTATGAGCTCTCTAACTTACCCAAAAGACTTGCAACCTAGAGCCAAATCTAATCAAACTAACTAGGAAAGCTGAAGGCACACAATAGAAAGTCAATGTGGAAACATAAGTGTGGTAAGTAAAGGAAGTAAAGAAGAGAGATGCAAACTTCTGAGAAGACATTAGGATTTAACACGGTTCACCACTGCTAAGGGCTACGTCCACAGGCTCACCACCGAAGGCAATATCCGAGCGGGGCACCAAGACTCTTCTGATCAACATCTTGTGCTCGCCATCATGGTTCTCGGCAAGTAAAGGCTAAGTGCCACCAAGCCACTAAGGCTTAGTCACCGCTGCTGTCTTTCTCGGTCATTGGTGCCAGATTGTACTACGGAGTTCGTAGGGTCTCCTCATCCCCGCACAAGTTGTTGCTGCCACTCCATACCAAGATTGAGGGTCTAGCAACGAGTACAAGTGGCTTGACCACAGCTAAGTCTTCTCCCTAGCTCACGCAAGAGCTACACTCAAGAAGATCTCGCAAGCACACACTCTTTAAGCTCTAACTAGCTTGGATCATGCACTATGCTCACATATGGTGGTTGGAGTGGATGATATCCTTGGAATACTCATATACACTTGCTCTAGTCTTCAGTGGCTCCAACTCCCTCGAAATGGCTGGGTAGGGTGGTTTATATAGGCTCCAAACTCAAACTAGTCGTTGGGTGAAAAGCTGCCAGAAAGTGCATAGATCGAATTGTCTAGTCTGTATATTTTGGCATACTTCGAACTACCTGGTCCATTGTACTTGCCAACTAGCCATTGTAATGTTCGAAGGTTTGTCCGATCTCATAGACCGTACCATCTGGTCCCTTGTAATCCTCCTTGGATTCAAACTTCATAGCCTCGGTAAACTTAGTCCAATGTATTGTCTGGTCTTATACTCCTTTCAGGTCCGAATTAGTTGTCGTTTTAGAAAAGCTAGAAGTCAAACTTTTAAAACTTTGACTACATATAACTTTTATATTATTTAATTTTGAATTTTGAAAGTCATATGTATAGATTTGTCTTAACAAGTATTTTCATAAAAATATAAGTTTTTTATGATATTATTTATATTTTAATAAAAAACATTGATCAAACTTATGTTTTGGAGACCGCGTTGATGTCCAAAACGACAACTAATTCGGACCTAGAGAGAGTAGACCGTACCATACGGACCATTGTAATCCTCTACGGCTCCAGTTTTCATACCCTCGGCCATGGTTGTCCGACCCTTTGTCCGGTCTTCTAGATCGTACTATACGGCCCGTTGAACTTGGTCACTTCAGCTAGTGATTTCCTAACATTGTCCGATCAGTTCATTTCCTAGGGATTCAGACTGTCTAGTCTTCATATTTCTCCAGGCTTCCAAATCTTCGGACCATCAGGAAAACTTGTACGGAGGTTTGTCCGGTCATGCAAACAGCATTGTCCGGTCCACACAAACCCTGTGAGGTTTATTGCGGGACCTCCGTTGGGCAGCCCTTTGGGCCTTGCCTTTGGCTTTTCTTCTTATTCATCCCTTGGACCTAAACACCCTAGAATTTGCATCTAGACAACTTCATTAGTCCAAGTGTTGGTTGTCAATTAATCATCAAAACACAACTATGGAAATATGGCACATGAGGCCATTTTTCTTACACCCCGAAGGTCTGATCCTAGGGGTTGGACTAACTTTTAGTAATGGCTAGGCGGTTGGCGATCGAAATGTTACACATGACAGTCTAGTCCTGAGAAAGTGAATGGACTGGACCATCTGAAGTACACTGCGTCAGCAACCTTCTTTTATCAATGGCTCTATTGCTATGAGGGCTATATATACCGGCTCCCAGGGCTCATTTCAATACTCTTAACACTTCAGACACTTTAGCAACTTCAAGAGTCACTTGTGCTTCAACACTTTGCGCATCAAACCACTTAATTTCAACACCTTGAGAACAAGAAGAGGCTCTAAGGGCTTGTATGCATTCATCTTGGTGAGTATCAAGATAAAGTGAAGAGCAAAGGCTCGTTACTCTTGGTTTTGGCATCATCTAGGCCAACTTGGTTATGGGGGTGATTCTCAAAGCTTGCCAAGGGTTTGTAGAAGCTTGAAGAGCAAGGTTGTACAAGGCTTGAGCTCCACTTTGCTAGGATGGTGAACGGAGACTCCTAGAGAGCGCCCATTCATATGAGACGTGGCATTGCACTTGGTGTGCGCCACAACATATACTAGAGGAGAGTGCCAAACCTCTGATACCATGAAAAAAAATTGGTTGTCTCATTGCCTTTCTCCTCTACTTGATGTAATCCATTTCCTGCAATTTCATTTGATGCATCTTGTTTTCACTGTGTCTTAGCTTACTCTTGGCTAATATTTGCTTAAGTTGGTCATTAGCATGGCCTTCCTAGTTTGTGTAGGTTTTACCGCTTTTGTACCGGCATGAGTAGGTTTCTTTCTAGCTTGTAGAGGGAGAAGTGGGATAATTTGTATTTCACTAGGTTAAGCACTTTGAATAGAGTTTAAATTAACCCAATTTGGCCCTCGGTCTTCCAATCCATACACCTGCTCCGCTAGCCTGGCATGCCCGGTCAAAGGCCCAGCCCAATGGGCCAGACACTCAGTCGAATAGGCCTTGAGCCAGAAAATTCCCAAACTTCCTCCCCTAATAATCCCAAAAATCCAAAAATCAAAACTGAGCCATAATTCCCACATATATTCTTCATTTCAACTCTGATTTTGACCATTATTTTTCCTAAATTTCTCTAAATTCAAATCCTACCCAATCGTAGCCTTCTCAAAATATTTTGTGTGCTTTATGTATGTTTTTGCCGTGCCCTTTTGTTGCGCTGAGACGAAGGTGCACGCGACAGTTCGAAGCTAGAAGCCCTGACCACCAAGCAGGAGCCTAAAATTTCGAACGCCAATCTCCTATGCCTTGAGAACATCATCGACAAACCCACATGATCTCTTACTTGATGCATAAATTACCTAGTTTTATAAACACATCCCCGAGCTAGTTTCTAAATATTGTCCTTCTTTTGCTAATAAGGAAAACATGGTAGGACAGCTACAGTGAACTTGATTTAGATTTAGTTGTGCTTAGGCGTGTGTGGTGCCTTGTCACTCTCGTGGTAACTAGGCGTGGCGATGCCTTGTGAGGAGAGGGCAATGAGAGGAATCGAGCCTCATAGCGGTGGGTGTCCAAGGTCAGAACTTATCGGAAAAGTGCACACTTTTGCGCAGACTACAAACCTATTCAAATAGTTGTACCCACAATATTGGAAGAGTTATGGCACGGTTCTAGGAACTAGCTGTTTTGGGTAGGTTTTTGAGAAAAATATTGTTTCAAGGGGAAATGGTGTTTTGGAGAAAATGGTGTCGTCTCAAGGGGAGACAATGAATTTGGTGAAAACGATTACTTCGCTGGAAAATGTGATTTCTAATAATTTGACAAAAACAACATGAGGTGTCGAGAGCTTCTAAGACAGGGAGTATTTCTTAGGAACCGAGGAAAAATTATTCAAAAAGGCCTCTTGATGTGAAAAATGTGTCTTTTGAAAAAAATAAAAGGGGTTTCCAACATGAACCCTACGTAAAAGTGCATTTTCACAAAATAACCAAAGCTTCACTAGCCTGTGGCTTGTAGAAATATACACCCCTTTGCTGTAGATGAATGTGGACTGCTATGTACGTAAGTATTCATCCTTATTTTTTGTTGATGTTTTCAGTTGCATGCCCCAAGATCCTTGCTGTCTTGCTCGAGAAAATGTCACGCTATCCCTAGCTTGCCTGTTGTGTGGTCTTACCTTTGCTATAGTTCTTTCCAAGGAGAATTGCTATGTACATTCTTCATCTTTGCCTATCGTGGTTTGGCCACCTTGACATGTTGCATTCTTGTCGGGGATGTGCGACAATCTTCTACAACGTTTTCTATAGCAGAAGCATAGCTCACCTTGTTGAAGGTGTTGTCTTGACTCTTGAGCATCCCTTCCTTAAGACCATGCTGAATGAAGATTCAGTCAGATGGTTTGTTAATATTGTGCTCTGCAGGCGCTAACGTACATGTCCTCGTGTACTGTCCTACTGAGTGTTACATTTCTTTTCTTATATGCATACTTAGATTTGGTTTAGTTGCTTGTTTACCATGGGCCACTCCGATCCAACTGAACCAACGCGTTAGGTGGACGCATCCATATTTTTTGACCCTTATTAATTAACGGGCTAATGCAAGCTATGGATTTCTTTATCTGAAACCGATCCAATGCGTATGCAGGAAGAGCGTGGGTCAGGCTAGATGCAGTTTAGGTGCAAACCATCAGAATCTGGTATCAGTATCCGACGTTTCAATATATTTACTGTATCTGACCTAATCCGATGTTTGAACAGGTTTACCCAAATGGTTTTGATCACTGTAAATCTCTTTTTAACACGAAATACACGTGGAAAACTAACGGGACTCTAGTAGGAGCAGGAGACCAAATGAACCGAGCGCCCAAAACCCATGCGAGAAAAGAAGAATTTTTTTTTGTCAAGCCCGTTTCTCCGCTCCGCGCCCTTGGTGCCCGTGCCTCCCCCGCGCCGCGTCGGTTCCGGCCTCTCGTCTCCGTCCACTCCATAGCCCTCCAACTGCATTCCCTCCCCTCCCCTCCCGCTTCTTGCCGCGTCGCTAGGGTTTCTCCTCGCCGCCTCCGCGCCAATTCCGGTCGATCCCCACCCGCGATGGTCTCCGGCGCCGGACCCTCCGGCGGGGCAGCCCACTCCGCGTCCACCGGCGGCGGCGGCGGCGGCGGCTCCCCCTCCGACCGGGGCGGCGCCGGGCCGTCTGCCTCGGCCTCCGTCTCCACGCCGGCCAGCGAGAGCACCGTCGCTCGCCGCCTCGACGGACTCGACCTCCAGGGCGACGACGCGCCATCGTCGCAGCCAGCCGCGAGGTTCGGGTGCCCGCTCGCCCCCCCAGCTCAATTGCTTGCTCCGGGGGACTGCGTGATGTGCCGCGCGAGCTAGTGCTGTTTTGCGGGTTTGTGCTGAGGGGGTTCGGTAGTGTGGATGGTACCATGCTCGTCTGCATTTGTTCTTGCTCTAGATTTGCCTCATGTGTAGATTAGTCGTTAGCTTGTTCTAGGGTGTGGGAATTGCCAAATCGGTGGAGAATGTGTTTGAACCTGATCAAATTGTTGTAACAGTTTATGTTGGCACTTCAAAACAAGCTACTCAACACCGTGTTGTGTTCATGGCATGCTTCATAAATTTTATTTGTCTAAAGTTCGTTTCTCAACTTATTGTTATTGGGAATTCTAGCTAGTGTTTGTGGCATCCCAGCCATATTAGTGTTCATTCTATCATGAAACATATATAAACTCAGAATTTGCCCTTTTATATACCTCTTATAGCAGCTTATGTGCATCTTTGCACAGAAAACATCACTTCTAGTTATTTTTTCTGTTTTTCTGTTTTTTTTACTATCTTTGGTGTATCTGTGATTAACTCTGCATACCTTGTTGACTTCTTTAGGTGTCTATATTTTTTCCGAGGTTGGATATTCTACCGTATTGATCGATCCTGAATTAGTAATGTTTAAGTAACTTCGAATTCGTTTTGCTTCACTACCTTGCAATTTTCTTTCTTTTCATATTTGGTAACTCGTATTCTATCTGCTTTTACTTATTGCCATGGACTATTTACATAACATATTTCTAAAACGCACCTGGTTCTCTATTTGTGATGTAGCAAGAAGAAAAAGAGAGGGGCGCGCGCAGTTGGTCCTGACAAAAATGGCCGTGGATTGCGCCAATTCAGCATGAGAGGTCGTTTGAACAGTTCTTTTACTGCTTGTACCTTTGTGATTTTCTCTTCTTTTTTGGTTTATGGGAGCATAAGCGAAATGAGAACGACTTAACAATCTTTCTTATTTTTCTCAAGTGCGCCGGACATGAAGGTTTTTTTCTGTATGTTATTCATATCAGCCATGTGATGTACTATGATTATGTTAGCCAGTTTAGTGAGCTGTAATTCACCGCATTGCTAGTGTTAAAAACTCATGAAGTTTTCTATTTATTCTTTGTCAGTCTGCGAGAAAGTCGAAAGCAAAGGGAGAACGACCTATAATGAGGTATTTGCTCTTTCTTTTCTATTTAAGCAATATCTGGTCTTATTTTGGTATAGTCGCGTTGTATAACACCTTTTTTGCAAAGCAGAATTCAGTAAAAAGGCAGCCAGCGAACATTAGGTACTGCCATCAGATCAGAGTAGCACATAACATACAGATGCACCTCCAAAGCTTTATAAGTAAATTAAATGTGTTTGAACCATTGATCATGTATTTTGAGCAAAAGAGCTAGTCTCCTGATATTGAAAAGAGATTCATCAAAAGCACAAACAGCGTTGATTGGTGCCTGTTCTGGGGCATGAAAAGCACAAACAGAGTTGAACAGTTGTTTATAGTTTCTCATTTTTCAAAAAGAAAACTCAAGGCTTAACTAATGAACAATATTTACGGGAAGAAGCTTTTGTGGATTGTAAGAACTTCCCAATAATTTGGATATACATGAATTGATTTTGGTGTAACAAATGAGGGATAGAGATTTGCTTTGTCCCCTCCCCCACTTAATTATTTATGGTTAAATGAAAGCAATGCATCTTGCATCCCTTTTTCTTCTTCATCTCCTATCAATCTGTTGTAGCTTCAGAAATTTTAATATTGTATACACATGGTCTGCATTTTACAGGTGGCAGATGAACTGGTTGCTGAGTTTTCAGACCCCAGTATTAACATTGACACTTCAGATCCTGATAATTCCTCTGCGGTAAGGAATACTTCTCTAGAACTGTTGGTCCGTGTTTTATCAAGTACTTAAATGCTATTCTGATCATGTTAAAAATGCAGCAACAATACGATGAGAAAAATATTCGTAGAAGAGTTTATGATGCACTGAATGTCCTTATGGCTATGGATATTATATCTAAAGACAAAAAGGAGATACAGTGGAGAGGCTTGCCCAAGACGAGTATGAATGATATTGAAGACTTGAAGGTTCTACTCCTTGCCTCTAATAATCTGTATTTTCTGACAGTTCTACCTCTTCTGCTCATTTTATTATGTTTATGCCATGTTGCAGACAGAGATTATTGGACTGAAAGGTCGGATTGACAAGAAAAATGCATATCTGCAGGATTTACAAGATCAAGTAAGGATTTGACAGTTTTTTAGACGTTCTTATTTGATAAGAGAACTGATAATGTGAATGTTCTCCGTATCCAATCTTATTAAACCGTGACGGATGACCAATGATGCGGCACTCTTGATTCAGACTTGGAAAACATGAAATACCTAGCACTGTAAATTTCGTAGTTGCTCTTATCCTCAAAATTTTTGCACTATGATGTCCATGTGACTTTGAAGAATAGCAGTTTTTTTTTAAATGACTCCTGGATCTTAAATTTGGAAGCGCTTATGTGTGTTGGTGTGCCACAATAACCAGGTGCGTAGAGAATTAGGTACTCAAAAGGCAGAGAGACCTTTGAGTTTACGCTTGATTGTATTATTAAAGCTAAAGTGAGTTTGTTTTCTATGTGGGTTTAAGAAATATTTTGGAGGGTCCTGAATGGCTGAATGGTTCTTTTAGCTAATTAGGAGTGTCTCTGCCAGAATTAGTTATTGTCAACCATTGTTTCTAAACATGCCATATATCTGTCCATTAGTGTTTAATGTTGGACTTGAAAATTGAAATGTTTTGGAACTTCACAATTGAATCTAGCTGATAACTTTTTTGCCATTTGTTTGTTGTGTTGCCACATTTCTCTGTGAACCTTATGGTGATTTTTTATGAAGCATCTAAGTCTCCAAAACTTAGTTCGACGAAATGAGCAGCTCTATGGGTCAGGAGATGCACCTTCTGGTGGAGTGGCCTTGCCATTTATACTGGTTCAGGTATAAAGGATGCTTCATCTTCTTCAAATATGGACCTAGAGATACTTCATTGTATCATTATGTTTGAATGCTCGTGCTGATGATCTTGCTAATTTTTCATTCTACTCTTTCAAGAAGGCAACACTTTGAGCCAATCTGGAGATATTGTAGCAAGAAAATGGTTACCACTATGGAATTTAATAGAAATGGTCCAACAAGCTCGTCACAGTGTCCACTTTTTTTTTTTAAAAAAAAACAGCAGTAATTTCTCTATCCGTTCCTTGCTACCTATTGATCCAGAATTTTTGTAGATGACATGATATTTTACTTCGTATCCTTAATTTTTGTAAAATACCAAGGTGTCAATACACAACTGATGGTCAAAAGGTTCAGATTGTCAACTTTTAGATTAAGATTTTGCCTAAGAGGAGTTTTAGCTGAGTAGTTGGTATCCAATCAGGTTTCGAAAAACACTTCAGACTAGATATTTCATCTTTTATTTAGTGGCTACCACAACATTTTCTTTTGGAATTGGGGTATTTTTATGTTTCTCTACATGGATCCAAATAAAATACAATTCATAACCAACAATGCACTGCTGGGAAAACATAAAAGCATTGGAACTGCAAATGAAAGTTAAATCCTGTTCCTGCCAGTGTCTAAGAGTTTGGTCGTACCATGGTATCCTGATTCCAATACCATTTGGGTTGCAATCCTTTCAAGCCATTGTGAAATGGATCTTTGAACAACATAAATACATAGTCATAACTTAAAAGAACTATTGCCATGTTTTTTATTAGAAAAGATGGGAGAGTTGTACATCATTTCATTAATTGAAGAGAAAAAGTTTGTTAGGTTACTAGCCCTAAATGCCCACATAATCCTTATAACATTCACGCCACACACAAAAAAAAAAGACGATCAAGCTACCGAAACAGCAAAGAGAGCTCCTATCTAACTACGGAAATCCGTTGCTCAGTCAGTGCAGCGCAAATACCTTCATTTCGCACTTCCCACAGAATCCTGCTAAGGTTAGGTGAAGCTCAGTTGAAGAGGCAGCCGTTCCTGTGCTTCCAAATTTACCAAGCTACCAGCTGAACAATGACACTAGTGCTCTTGCTAAGCACTACTTCCTTGTGTCTGTTGCTAATTGTTATGAGTTGGTCCTATTTTATTGAGCTATAAGGGCGAGAACCATTAGTGTTAAGGCTTTGCAGAAGCATTCTTAGTGAACTCTTGGCTTTGCTGTCATTGCCTCTGTTCATTACTTATATTCACTGTGCTATGCCTTTTTAGCTTCATTATGCATGTTTGATCATCTTGGCCATGGTGTGCTAAATGAGTAAATGACAAATACCTCCATTTGTTGTGTAACCAGACACGACCTCATGCAACTGTAGAAGTGGAGATATCAGAAGATATGCAGCTGGTCCATTTTGACTTCAACAGGTAAGACGGCAATTCTATTGTATTCCCCTTCGCATGGTGCATCTTGTGAGTCAGATAAACCTAGAGTTTAATAGCATATTTGTCTCCTTTTTTTGACTACTGACTGAAGAGATTAGTCTATTGTTAATAATCTGTTGGATACTTGGATCATTAACATTACAGGCCTGTTTGGGAATGTAGTATTTTAATATTTTATAGTTTCTAAGTAATACTATGGTATTTAGGTTTTCAAACCATGGTTTTGGGCTTTTGGCAATACTACGGTATTTTTTGAGTATTGGAAACTTTGGTCAGTTTTTGGTTCAGCACGTAGAAGATGATATACTTTGGTTTCACTAAAACCATAATATTGTCATGACAATTGTAGATCATAGTATTTTCAAACTATGGATTTAAAATACTATGCCACCCCGTCCTCTTGTGCCTCCCCATCTTCACGCGTCACCCTGTCCTCCTGTGTCCGGCACTGTTGCGGCTTCCCTGTGACCGGGGCCAACGAATCCGCCCCCGTGCTGCTACAGCGTCATGGAACCAAATGGTTTCTAGTTCCAAGGAATACTGTGGTTTTCAGTGGGTAAGTCAATGATGGTATTTTTGTCACAACCAGCCAGACCATGGTATTCAAATGCCATAGTTTGTGCAAACATTGCTTCCAAATAGGTCCTTAACAGTCCCATTGCATGTTTTTTCTGCTATTGACACATAAAACGTAATAAAATGATTTTTGAATGGTAGGTTTTGCTGAAAAGGAAAAACTTCAATGTACAACCTGTCTATTTCTAAACAGGGGCCCTGATGTTCCTTTTTGTGACCTTAATATTCAATCTAATAGCAGATGGAATATTCAGTTCCTTGAAGTTCAATCAAGAACATGTAACTAACCTTGTGCTCACGGGCCATTTTTCTTAACTCCGCAATGGATACTTGTACTTCAAAATTTGTGTTCTATCTTCAAGTTCTTTTGTACATTCTAGAATAAACTGAATCATTTAGTCATTTTAACTGAAGGCTGAAAGGCTCCTGAGTGCTAAACCCTTGCTGACTTGTACATTCTGCAAATGCAGCACTCCATTTGAGTTGCAGGATGATTCCTTTGTACTGAAAGCAATGGGGCTATCTGGCAAACAAGAAAGTGAAGGTATCCAAGCCCCTGTTGCCAATGGAGGTGAGTGCTCAAGTGCACTGAACAATTATTGGCATCAATCGCCGCAACCTCCAATGCCAAGGGGTGTTAGGCTACCAAACTCATCTCCTATTCCAGGGATACTAAAAGGGCGCGTCAAGCATGAACACTAGGCCTTGACGCACTTGTTGGTGTCACATGTGCTTTTTAGTTATCATTTCACAGCTAGTTTACATGTAGAAAATGGTTGTAAATTATGTCAGTAGGGACAGTAGTGGTCTAACTTTACTTTGCTGATGGTAGTTTGATGGGCGTCATGATGTGCCAGTGCCAGACGCCTTGCTCACTTTCTCTCCTAGGTTTAAGTTATCTGGTTGAGGAGAAGAATCTTAAAAAGGCATATTGTATTTATGATTACGTATTGCAGGATATTGTATTCTTAGGTTTGTGTGGGAGGAATTCTGATTTTAGAAAGGCAGTGTTGTCATGCATTTGAAGTGATACGATAAAAAACGAATTGTTTATTTCCAGTTCAGTTCCTTTGTGATGGCTTGTATCAAATTCCCCTATTGTTTCTGCATTATGTCCTTTCTTTCCATAATAAAGCCATCCTTGCAAACAAACTTCACCTTCACCCGCTCCATAGCCAAACATGGCCAACCCATGTGAAACAAGATAAATAAGCTCTCCGGTTTATCACAAGACTATTCCTCACATTATCTACTTCTATGTGAAACAGCGAGTTTAGAGAAAAATATTTTTCACCTATGGAGATCGTACCTATTTTAGTACCCACCCTTAGATATCACCATGCTCATTGATCTAACTGTTTATTTTTAGATTTCCCCACCGACCATGTAAACTGTTGCCTTGACCACAATAAATCTCTACAATAACCACGTCACATCATCACCGTATGTGCTAAGTCTTATCAAATCATATGGGGATTAGAATGACCGGCCACTCTCGGCGTAATCTGGCACAAGAGTTATTGCCGCTCGCGCAATTTCTCTCACTTTTTTCCCCACTTGCACTTTGTTTTTTGAAAAAAAAAATTACATAGTCGTCTCATACAATCAAACTTCTTTATGAAGAAGATGGTGTTCTCCAAAATAGGAGCAGGTATTTGCAACCTGAGAGGCATGCTTTGAGAACTGGTTCGGCTCCCAAACTGGAGGACATACCTTGTGCAATCATAGTTACGGTGCAATTGTACAATCAAGCAATCTCAAGCATCCAATCAAAATACAATGGTAGGGTGTTTTCAACAAATTTTAAAGAGAAGGAAAGGTTGCATATGAATTTCATATAAGAGGGTTTAAATATAAAACAACAGTCACCGTTGGATGTAAAATGAGTGTTTCGGATTGTTTGGTTGCACGATTGCACCAGATGGATGATTGCACGTGATATTTTCCCCCCCCAAACTGGTAGCAAAGCCTGCAAAAAATTTGGACTCAGTGGAGTAATAATTCTTCGAACTAAAACATCCCTATGAAGGTTAGGGATTTGGAGCCTACCTGTATTACAGGCTCAAATATAGGTATGAGTAATTTTGTTGCATTTTTATTGATTATTCAAGAGACGACATACATGCTCTGCTTTAACTCCATCAAATAATTGAACGGATTGACCACATACATGCTAAAGCTATCAAATTGTTATGAATGTATGAATTGTCCAATGGGACGGGCATCTTCCATCAATTGATTCGATTTAACGAGAGGCTCCGAGATGGTATACTCTGAATAGGGAGAAGTAAATAAAAACTTCAGTCAATTTATGTTTTCAAAACTACATCAGCTATCTTGCCCAGAGTCCAAGAGCTTAAAGGAACTCTCGGAAGCAGCTGTTAAGATGGTAAGCGCACACCTACTAATGGGGGTAAAATTACTTTTATTTCTTTGTTTTTCCCGGCCTGCTTCGTGGAGCCAAGAAGTAGGGTATTCGTATTCGTATTTTAGTAGAGGAGGTTCCGCCTTGCCTACTGCTTTGTTACGATCAATTTCATCTTTTCCTAGTGCCCATGCTTCCGCTAAAAAAAGATTGAACGTGTGGTTCTGAGTTTCGATAACTTCTGCCACACCAACTCTTACACGACCCCCCCCCCCCCCCCCCCCCCGAATGGTCTTCCCTTAACTCAATGAACTTTGAGAATGTCTTTGCCTAGTTTTTTCTTTTCAGTTCTCCAGTTCTCATAAGTCCTTGATATACTAGCCCCAATACTTGACTGACTGCGTCACAGTGCTCAGCTAAAGTGGCAGTGGTGGAAAGCGAGCGGAAATGTCAGTGTCTTCTATGTGTTACAGTAGTACTATAATAGTGGTGAAATAAAATCCAATTCAAATGTCAACGTAAAAGGAAAATCGTTTCACTTTGAAAGGAAAGGCGCGAGCTAGCTATATGAGATCGAACTTCTTCCATCACTCTATCTACGATATTCATTGCACCATGATTGAAGGCCTACGCATCTTCTTTCAGGTATTTCTTGTTGGTTGAAAGCCGACATCACTAAATATACGAACAATCAACCTTTTGTCATTACTCATTTGTATCTCTCCCCCCTATTTTTTATATAGCTTGCTAATCTTTGATGGCCATCTTGTAAAGAAAAAGAAGATAAAAATGAGAAGGAATTTGTCCAATAGTAACAACTGGTGCCTCCATAGGTTGACATCCGATCCAACCTAGTAGTAAGCAATCCGCCAACCTTTTGTTTCATCAAAGGAAATTCCTCTTTACGTCATCTCCTTCTGAGGATCTACTGCCTAAAATTCATCCCCACACTTTGCATAGGCCCACAAGAGCATTTTTGACATGCGGATTACTCTCCATCCAACATTGTCGATATAAACTATCGAACGTTTTGGATTGTTCTGGTTTGAGAAAGGAGCACCTCCAAGTCCACTAGGGGCACCATGAATGAATAAGAAATGGACAGCTGAGGTCAGGCTTGCATGAAAATACTCCCTCAATCCAGAAAACAAGGCATTCTAGATTTGTCCTAAGTCAAATTTTTTGAAGTTTGACCAAGTTTATATGAAAAAAATATAAATATTTATAGTATCAAATAAGTATTATTAGATTCATTGTCACATATATTTTCATGAGGTACCGATTTGGTGTCATAAATGTCAATACTTTTATCTATAAATTTGGTCAAACTTTCTGAAATTTGACTTAAGACAAAACCTAAAATGACTTACTTTCTAGGGATGGAGGGAGTAGAAGATAATAAGTTAGATGTTGGTTACACACCTGCAGTTGGCAAGAACTGAGGGACAATGCCCCCCTCACTGGGTCCATTAGCGAAGCAACTGCTACTTAATCGGGCGATTTGCTTTTGTGCAAGGCCCCTGCTGTTGGAACATGCAGTTGCCATTTTCAAGTAAACGCTCCACCCCAGAAGGACGCCCTCACTCTATTGTCAAAATGCTTCGAAATAAGAATGTATCACCAAGGCCACGACCGGCCGACCCACCCCTTTCTTTGCCCTCCGGCCACCTAGCTCGTTACTCTTTGAGATCTGGATAGTCTTGCTTCAGGGGCGGAGGAAGCATGGATTCGATAGATCTATGGAACCTATGCTACAAGTAGCAAGCGTAGGCTAAAAGGGCAACAGTCTAACGTTGAGGTAGGGCGCGCCAAACTAGGGGGCCTTGGAGAGGACCTTTGAAATACCACCCTTCACTTTACTTGTTGTTGAGCTTTTGGTGGGATAAGTAATAAGAATATTTCTTTCGACATGCAAGATAGCACTAATACTAATAGAATATTGTTGAATATAATGTGGACATACTTGCCGCCATATCCAAACACATGTAAACAAGTACATATACAACTGATGATAATTTGACCAAGGAGTAACTCTGTTTTAAGTTTGTGTTCTCAGTCCTTTAATTGATCCCTTAGTTGTTAAACTTGTGCAATAGTGAATAAAGATGAATTCACCACCAAATGCCCAACATGGCTTGTGTACCATAGATCATCAACTGGAGTATGATTTTTGTTGTTTGTGGCAACGCATAGGCATAGACCTAGTCTATGTTGAATGTCCATTTAAATAGGAAAAGTTCTATGTAACCCTCTGGACTCAAGGTAGAATACATAGCACCTCTAATTGGAAAATCAGATTTCTTGCACATTAACCTTTGTGAAACCAAACAAATCACCCCTAGGCGGTATTAGAGAGTGATTTTGCCAATGCGGCACACATGTCAACAGCTACCTTAGTGGACAAGTGGCGCGGAGCCCACAATGTTAGGTCCCTGTTTCTTCTCTCCATGTTCTGTGCGACGGTGGCATGGGCATCTAGCACACGACCAACGGTGGTAGCCCGCGCCCTGAGTAATGGCAAGTAGTGGCTCGCTGGCAGCAGCCCGCGCTCCCTACGGCGGCGGCCGCCCACGGCCAATGCATACATGATTGGAGATGAGAGTAGAAAGAAAAGGAGATGCAGACCTAACATGTGGGCTCCGTGCCATGTGTCCACCGAGGCGGCACTGATATGTGCGATTTCTGTGACAAAACCACCATCGCTTAGAGTGATTTTTGTTTGTTTTCATAAATTTTAATGTGCAAGAACTCCTGATTTTCCAGTTGGCGGTGCTATGTATTCTACCTTATATAGATTTTCTTTTCCCTTCAAATACCATAGTTTGTGGCGTGGCATCCAAATAATTGGTAGTGCCAATAGATAGTATGAATTTCAGTAGAGTTTAATAAAAACATGGTATGTGATATCACTCTCCCCTCTCCTCCCTAGATAGTCTTTTCTTGTGCCCTTGTGGGTAAGTACCCTTGTAACTGTTACCTTGTCACTCTTTTTTATTTATAAAATTAAGACTGTGGGGATCTCCCCCACAGTATTTTTCCGGTCAAAAAAAACATGGTATGTGTGAGGACAATTCCAATTATGGTTCATTAAAACTATTGTTTTAGAAAAAAAATGCTATATTGCTCCGGCACCAACATGGTTCGGATAGCAAAGTGTATTGCGTTGCTTAAACCTGCTCGGTGTCCTACACGTGCCACTATATTTTGCAATTTTAAGTCCTTGATTTTGCCCTCGACGTTGAAATCTCCCTGATCAGTATTAATCGATCTACTTGGCATCCAGAAGACGAGATCTCCCAAATCAGTATTAATCGATCTACCTGGCATCCAGAAGATGTTGCTAATCCTGGCGGGCATTGCTCAATTCATAGGAGACAAGGATGGAAGAGTAATGATGGACAAAGAGAAAGATGAGTTGTTGCCGTGTTTGTTGCTAGTGTATCATTGAAGCACGTGTAAATTGGGTCTGCCATTTTAATTCACGCCTCGATTCCTTTGGTAGGCGTGTAAACTGCCCACACAATAATAGTCTACAAGAGCGCTTCAAAATTATAGTGGAAAATGTTCATTTGTTGCTCAAATATTTGGAATATTTTGTACATATTCTTCAACCAAAAATCCATACGAGCTGGCCTTTCAATTGGAAAAGTTTTATGTGATCAAGCACACAGGATAGTCAAACCCTAACCATCTCATCGGTGCAACATTTTCAGCGTCTTTGCTCTTTGTAGTTGGCAAGATGAGAGAGAGAGAGAGAGAGAGAGAGAGAGAGAGAGCAGGGATTATTTTTTCAAGTAATATTAACCATCTTCCCACTCATTGTCATCTTCATCATCGCCAGATTCCTGGGCCTCTGCATTCAAATCTGCCAATTTGTATGTCTCGGTTGTATTCCCACACAATTTAAAATATATTAGACATAGTGGATGCAAAATCTACATGGGCATATCAAGTGCACAATTGGAGGTTGACAAATTATATATATTCCACTGAAACAGATGATAAATTCAAAGAATTCCAATGGGGAAAAGTTCTAAAGCCAGTGATGGAATTAGCGGCACTGCACAGCTGTCGTCTTAACTTAAAGACATACAAACACAGATAAATCCGTTCTAAAGGTCATGATTAGGGTATCTGATGATCAGACCTATAGCTAAAAGGTAGCCAATGTATGAGTATGATGAGATCTTGGTGTCCTTCAAAAAATTATTATAGCTAAAACTATGTGGATGTTTGATGTCATAGAGAGATGGTGCAGAGAGAACAGAAGCTATGATACAAGATGTTTTGATTACCGATTGGCGATTAGACCAGTATGTAAGCAAGGCTTATAATAGGGAGAACAGAAGAAAAAATGCCTCATACATTGGGAATTTTATTTGAGAAAAAGTCAAAAGGGTACTCAGGCTTTTTTTTGGATAGGGTAACGGTAACATGTTCAAACTCTTTAAATACATGGATTTCCATGTGAACTACAGTCAATTTGCTATTTGTCATACACTAATTCGTGTATAATTTCATGATAGGTTGGAAAAAATACATAGGCAGGATCTAATTTAAGTATTTCACCATTCATACAAGGATTCAAATACTTAAAATTAAATGATTGAAACTAAGAAACATATATAAGCAAAAGATACCTGTATGTTGCTGCTCTTCCCATTCAATACCTTCATCCTCATCCTCCCGCCTGTATTTCTTGCCAACCTGGCATTCAGATTGAGAATCAGAGACAGGAATGTCAACTTCTGTCTTCACTTTATTACTTGCTTCATCACGCTTTTTCCTCAAGGCCTCATAATAAGCCTTTATGTATTCCTCCTACAAGATACACTAGCAATTATATAGCATTTCATGATAATACATTATTTACTGTGCATTTTGTAAGAGTTAATTCTTTACTGCAGAATCCAGTTTATGTCTATTCCCAAGCTGACCTGAATACTTTGATCATATTTAGAGTCCTGTTTTTTGTCATCCTTGACTTCTGAATTTTCACCAAATTGTGATGCCTTGCTTGTCTGTCCTCTTTGCTCCTTTGTAAGATTCATGCCATCTTTGATCATCCATGGAGGTAAGACTTTTAGTTCTGAACCATTTTTACCTGATTCAGCACCTTCTTCTTTCACACCATCACCCAACATTTTAACTTCAACCTGAAAAATGAAACAGATATCTCATCGATTGAGCAAAGGTATGTCCATATAGTAAGTGGCTAAGTGCAACGACCATATGCTATACAAGCTAGCACGTCTGGAGACTTCATGTTTAACACCAAACAAAAAAATAAAACTCAACCGGTGGGGAAAGAACCGCCCCCACGGCATTGTAACTAAGGTAGAAGAACTCAACCTTAACCGGTCGAGAAAACCTCCCGAACCCCGGTTATCGCCGGTGAGAGGGATTTTTTTCAACAGCCAACAGTCTCCTGTTTAAATTCGCTCCCACGAGGGATCGAACCCAGGACCTCAACACTCCCAAGGAAGTGGAGTACAATTGGGCTACAACCCCGTTAGGTTCATGTTTAACACATAAATGCATTGGTGAATTTTTTTTTTTGTGGAGACATCGTAACATCATTCAGAAAAAGGTACAGATAATTTCTGATTCAATTCAAGGAGTTTTCCTTATTTAGTTAATAGAAGGGGAAAGAAGAGGGGGCTTCTGTGCAGAAGATGGACTAATATGATTGAGAAGTTCATAGGCATATTGTAAAGGGTAGAGATCGAACTGAATTTATTGTTAGATTCGGATCAAACTTAATTGTCAGTGCATGCTACTCTATCAATAAGATCCAGTAGCACTCACACTATATTTCAGCTTTACCTTTGTCTTCCCAATGTATGGCATTGGTGTACCATACTGCTCTTGTGAGTTCCTAGATGAATCAGCTGCACCTAGGGTCACCATTCGGAAAAGCACCAATGTTTGCTCTTTCCCATGTTTGTAGACTTCCAAACTCAGGGGCAGGCAGATTCTTCACTCTATCAAGTTGTGCAACCAATGGCTTCAATTGCTCCTTAAGTAACAGAAAACAACAGCATAAACAATAAACCTCAGATTCTTAAATACAAAGAATAACAAGATTCTGAGGCACTTGTTGACGGTATATAGGACAATCACCTCCAAAATGTTGCATACATAACATAATTCATTCTTTTGCCAACAGAGACAGCACAATACGGTAACATTTTCACCAAAGAGACTTATGTTCTGAATTTCTCATCCAAGCACATCTAGTTGTATCGGTTAAACTATGTGTTGACTCTAAGCAAACATATATTATATATATTGGGAACACATCAGGTGCATCCACCATACTTGGTGCAACCATTGAACGTGGAGCATCAGATCAGATCCAACCATTTGGGTGCAGGCACTCAAATTGGGTGGTGAGGGTGGGGGCACATTCTGAGGGAGGTTTGATCTGATCTGGTGCTCCATGTTCAATGATCACCAAACATGTTCCCTATATATATATTCTATTGGACTCTTTAAGCAGACAGTCAAGGATATATAGAACGGTATGTTTTGTACCAGTGAGATATGTGCTAATTATGCCATAATATTAATGTTAAGGTCAATATTAAAGATTGTGTAATCTCTAAAGGTTATAGCAAAGCCGGTGACATTCATGGCAGTAATGTAGCATGCTGCATGCCTCTGCATGTTGAGTGCTGAATTTCTCACAGATGGATGATTGTATCAGTTTCATAATTTACAATAGTGTACATATATATACATTCATATTTTCTTCTAAATTGTTTGGCTGACTTTCTTAATGCTGCATGGCATTATTCCCTTTGCCAGCCAGCTATTCTCGCCAGAAATTATATATGCTAGAACACTGATAAGTGAAAAGAGATAACACTTTTGTTTCCTGCCGTAATATTCAAACTGTATGCAAATTTTGGTGTTATGAGTTCTAAAGATAACTGAATACAAACTTCAATCTGAGTTAATAGCCTTCAACTTTAATGCCTACACTTTCTTATTCTGGAACACTGAAAATACCTAATACTTCTGTTTCTTTTCGTAATATTTGAACAGTATATAAATTTTGGTGTTATGAGAACTAGATATAAGGGAATACTAACTTCAATTCTCTGCTGCATGTCCTTCAATTTCTCACGCCTACGCTTCCTGCCATTGTCATCACCATCTCCCATTTCCTCAGAAGCGAGCTTGTCACTCTCTGCAACCAGTTCGCCGTTGCAAATTTCACAGTGGAAGTACTCATCCGTGAAGCTTACCAGCTGTAGTGCATCAAAGGCTGAGTACCTGCAGATCAGAAGGAAAAGCTACCTCAGGGCCCCCATTTTTCTGCCTATAATGACAAACACCTACTACCTTTTATTACAGCTAGGGCATATGTAGTGTTGAATTGTATTTCTGCTGTCCAATTCATCCTTCAGTTTTTTCTTCATACGGTGAATCCGGTACCGTACAACATCACAGATCTGTGTTTTGAGAGGACAAACATCAATTAATGATAATTTACATTGAATTATATAAAAAAAGGAAACAGGAACAGAGTAAAGTTGAACGGGGACAAAATGTTCTTAGTAAAATAGCAAGTTCCATATGCAATAAATATCAACCAATGGATGAAATGTAAATGATAACTACCCTCAAGCAAATGATAAATAAATTTCTGTATTGATCAAAATACAAAAATGTTCCGAGCTAAAAGAATAGAACAAGAGAAATGTCCTACATACCACCGGCATACATGTTTCAAAGAAGAATCCTAAAATCATACGGATGAGATAGATCATAGATGAGAAGGTTCCTTTGCATGCCATCGAGAGAAAAGAGAGAATTGCCAACATTTTTTTTTTCAACGGTGGAAGTTCTATTGTTGGACAGGACATGGATTGGTATTATAAACCGCGTAAAAATTGAAGAGTCACGTTGCTTGGCAGCACACAGGGGGAGATGTACATTCAAATTCAAAGCAGGTGCACTATGTTGTAGTATATATGTCAAGCTACATTAGCTTTTCTATAGTTATGTCTGTGTAACAAGATTCTTTAATATTGCTTTTGCATTCACCCCCTAGAACACACCATGGACTGGTAAGACTAGGCTCACTTGAAACTTTCTTAAAAGGGAAACATTACTAATAATGGAGGTCAAACATTTTCCAACAACGTTAAAATTATCAAGCAGTGAAAAGGATTAATTAACTAATGATGATACAGTACCATAGAATTTCTCCCTCTTTGCAATCAAGGCCAGAAAGAAAAAGGTCAATGAGAAACAAAACAGAAGAATCCCAAAGCATCATCGTAAGTCTATAAATGTATTTATTCATCAATGTGTCATAAGAATAATATTAAAAAAACATACTTCCTACAAGTAATTAAAGGAGACATACAGGTATCTTGTTCTTTTTGCTAAAAGAAATCATTATCTATAAAAGCAATAGATTTTGGAAAAACTAACCTGAGCATAATCCAAGCAACAGTATGAATGTGTATGCATCTTAACTTTATCTTCTCCCTCCTTATTAGTGACTGGTTGACCATCACTGGCAGCTGCAGCTGCAGTATTGTGTTGCTTTGTTCCTTTTGCATTCTGCAGCAACAAAGATCAAATAAATACAAAATCAGAAAAGAAGACAAGGAACCACCGCCAAATAAAACACAAGATGTGAAATCAAAAGACAGTTGCTGGAAAACTTTAAGATATCAAGAGTTCAAGACTTGTTAATGTAACTATTAAATAACTGTTAGAATACAAATTTCTGCAGCCAATCAGAAACGTAACTATCTAAATAATTGTTGGAATGCAAGTTCTGCAGTCACCATCAACTTCATGGCGGAGAATTTTAGGTGATGGAGTTTCTGTCTACCTAGTTACTCCTAAGCCACGTATGTCGCGTTTTCAAGGCTTCAAGCAAATGTGGAACTATCTTCTTTACAGATTACGCCATTTCAGTAAATAGACAACAAGGATATTATATATGTCACCAGTTGGCAGTTAAAACTTAACCTACAAGAAAAAATAGGAACAACAGCGATGCAAGATCTACAACAGATCAATACACGTGAATAAAACTAACCTCCTTCCGGTGATCCCTCGTGACTAGCTTCTCCTCTTCAAAGAAACGGAGAATGCGCCGCAGCTGTTTCGAGTGGAGCTTCAATGCTTTAGCCAAATCTTCCTCTCGGACCCACGGCCGTCTGCGGTGGATAAAGAATATTTTTTATGCAAATCAAACAGAACGGATAATCAAATAGGAAGTCAGGTGTACAACACGGGAAACTAAACTAATCAATAAAGCATTCAAAAGAGTAAGCATGACAGCAGTATCACTGAACGGGCAGGCAAGACGTGCTTAGGGCATTGAAGGCAGGGTGTGCGTGCAAACAAGAATACTAGCAGCAAATCATTTGCTCAATGCAACCATCCACCACGCCAACCATATTTTAACCGAACTTCTCATACACACGCAACCAAAACTTACAAGGGAACGTATCCTGTGCAAACTCTGCTTCCAGTGCAAACTCCAATCTGGAGCGTCCATGCAGATCGTATACATGACAAGGAAACAGCCGGTACGACACAAATGATTCATATCCGATACCTTGTGAGCGCGTCGAGGACGACGACGGCCATGCCGCGGTTTTCCCCGCGGGAGGTCTTGGGCTGGTTGTCGCCCTTCATGGAGACGTCGTCGTAGAATGCGCGGGCCGCCAGCCTCACGAGCCTGCCAGAAGAGAAAACCAACCCGACCCCGCGGAGGTCAGCGACGGCTGGGTCTAGGGTTTTTCGAGAGCGAAGCGGGGTAGGGTGCTCACCGGTTGAAGGGCTCGATGGATGGTTGAAGCGCCATGAGACAACACCCGGCGCACTGGCTTGCGGGTGATCGGGGTGTTCCGATTCCCCGCTCAAGGCATAGGGGGGCGGGGAGGGTGCCGGGTAGCGTCGCACGCCGGCCTCCGCCCAAAAGATGCAATGCCTTCATCTGAACTCTGAAGTATGTGTGCAATTTATCGTCCAGAACTCCTCAGGTTCATGAGGTTGAATCTCCCAGAAACGTTCAACAATGAACCCTAGGGTTGGAAACTGCAGTTGCAAAGAAAAATTTTAGACAAAATGGAAGACCAGCATAATATAGTAGCTTTGATGTAAGGTAAAGTACCTGACAAGGACCATAGCTCAGAAATAAATTTTTGTCATCCCCAGTGATATCAATTACAAATGCATCTTTTAACAGCATTGTTTGGAACCTTGTAAATGAGGCACCAATGCGAAGGTCGATTTCCTGTACCGAGTTTCTTAATATTTATCTTAGCTTATCAGGCAAATGCTCATCCATTTGAAGCAAATAAATTTGACAGAGCAAATCTGCCACTTTCAGATTCATTCGATGTTATTAAAAGCTACAGATATTAGAGGAAACAAGAAGCAAGAGCTCACGGAGCTCAATCTCAAAGAGAACCAGAGCACCGATTGATAATTGCATGTATGTGATTCAAGTTTATTGGACATCAGCCACAATATTTAAAGCTAGTGACAACTCAAATCACCTGTCTAGTATCCACAGCATCTGCAAAGAGCTTGTTGGGCCTGCCAAGATGTTGCACAGATTCATGTATATTTCCCCTGCAGATCCATAATGTTTAAGAGAAACAAACAGGGGACGCATATGACATCCTTATAATAGAGGTAAAGAGACCATCCAGAGGAATCAATACCTGTCGATCAAAGCTGAGAAACGAGCCCTCCAAATGTTAAGACGACTGTTGGCACCTGTACTACAAACCTCGATCACTTCATATGCTATGTTCTCACCCTCTCTATCACAATCAAGCCATAGCACCAGCCACTGGCACCTCCTAGCTTCTTCTTCCAGCAAAGTTTGTTTTATTGCCCGCTTGTCCTGCATGTTGAAGAGACAAATTCATGAATAGATCTAAACTGCAAAAAGAAAACCATGAAACTCGCATCATGACCAGGCCACAGTCCTATCTAAGGAAAATAATATCGATACTTGCACAAAATGACAGCCGAAAATAGGCAGTTGAACATACCAACCAACCTATGCTAAAATATTCATGAACAAACCCATCCACACAGGTTACAGGAAGAGAGGAGATTACAAGAAAGAGTTAATAAAAGATACTGATTGTATGAGCTGTTCGGCGAAATGCACGTCCCGGACAGAGAGAGTGTCATGTACCCCGATATGGGTATTGGGCTCATTCGAGACGTGGGCTGGGTTGGCTGCGGCCCAAGAGAAGACCTGCAATATGCTACAAGAGAGAAAGCCGGGAGCAACGAGAAGGTCGTGGACGAACAGACCACGGATACCGGCGGCGGCGAGCTACTGCTCGAGAGGCCGGATTCGCTTCGATCTATCCCCTTCCTCGAAGCTCATGGCCATGGCTGAATCCAAGCAATCGGTCCTGAGGAAGAAAGGCTCTGAATACCAGATGTAACGAACCAACACCGATCGCTCAACAATTGCCAACACTGTAAGATTACAGAAGCGTGAAGGTTCTTGAAACTCTCAAATATTTAGGATACAAGTCAACACTAGGTGGCAAGGAAGAAAAGGGAGGAAGGGGAGAGATCGAGCCGAAGCCCGCCTCTCGAGCAGTAGCTCGCCGCCGCCGGTATCCGTGGTCTGTTCGTCCACGACCTTCTCGTTGCTCCCGGCTTTCTCTCTTGAAGCATATTGCAGGTCTTCTCTTGGGCCGCAGCCAACCCAACCCACGTCTCGAATGAGCCCAATACCCATATCGAGGTACATGACGGAGAGCGAGCTGAATACCTGGGGCACAGACTTCTCACTTCCGGACGGGGGCGTGGAAGAGTTCAGCGGGGTCGCAGGAGTGCCAACGGCGGAAGCGATCCTCGAAATCGAGCTCCATCAGGTGGCCCGTGACGGAGGTGACGAGCATGCGGCAGGCGCAGCCATTAATGGCGTAGTTGAACTCGAAGACGCGATTGTAGTGTACAGGGACCACCCCGCCGCCACTGCATTGAGCCACGCGACTAGATCTCTGCTACTGACGGCTTCTCCGCCACGTTCGGCACCACTGACATCGCAGGGCCGCCGCCGCCGTGCTGCATCGATCGCTAGGGGTGGGTTGGCGAGGCGGAGGGTTGGGCACCGGCGATCCCTTAAGTTTGGAACGTTAGGTAATCTAGGTCTCCGATATTTGGAAACCTTAAGTGTGGATACATGGAGTTGGCTTTTGCGTTATCTAAAGTTCAAACGGGTACAATACCAACTGTTACATCTAAGTGGCATGACACGCTGTTCCAAGTGTGCCCACCCCAACGTGGGGCTCATATGTCAGCCTCTCTCTGACTCTTCATCTCTCCCCTGACTCTCTCTCTCCTCATCCTCCCGTCTTCAACCGCTGCGCTCCGCTACCTTGCCTTCCCAGCCGGTTGTCGCGCCCTGCCTCCCCGCTGCGGTGTCAGTGTCTCCCTGCATACTAGTGCCGGCAGCGACGCCGCGCCGAGCTCGCCACGACCGCATCTGTCCCGGCCTACCATTCATACCTCGTCTACCGCTCAGCGCCGCCGCTCTACGACTCCGCCATCTTCGTCACCTACCTCCTCAACATCTCCGCCCTGGGGTTGGCTAACAGGCAGGGAGGGGTCAGGGTCGGGGAGCGGTCGGTTGCGGTGCGCTCGCACTGTTGGGGATCATGGGCCTGCTCCTCCTGTTGGCAGCGGCGGGCGCAGCGGCGTGGGGGTGCGGAGAGTGCATGGCAAGGCAGAGTCAAGGTGGTCATCAACTTGTCCTCCTTGGCGGAGTACGACTCGCTGGCGTCGGGGAATCAGTCCGCCATGATGAACACCATGTCCTCGTCGGCGGTGACGCGGTCGCTGGTGGTCGATGGTGCAGGTAGTTGAGCCCGTCGGCGACGTGGAACGCCACTTGCACGCGTTGATGCCGGAGAGGCAAACGAGGCAGGAGTGGTTGAAGCACATCAAGATGACCACCTCGCTGGCGGTGGCGGCCGCCCTCCCCGAACCTCAACGCCCTTCCCCAACACCCTTCCCGAACCTCAACGCTCGACATGCTTCTGTTGTGCCTCGAGGCATCGGCGACTCTGCATCTCGTCGCTGCTGCCACCGGCACCGGCACCGTGGGTGATGTGGGTGAGGCCCTATCTTCCGTGAGGTACGTCGGTTTAGGGGTGGAGAACTTGACGTTGATGATGAAGGCTCCGAGCCAAAGGTTTGAATCCTTGCAATCACTACACCACTACTCCGATGGTTATCGATCGCGTGACGCACACAATCAACCTCGCCAAGAAGGCTATTATTCCTGCAATGCAACCGAGAGAACACCAGTAGAATAAGGAGAAACGCAATCAAGAATTAACTTGTGCTCACAAAGTTGCGGTTTCACGAACCGATGACGGCGAAACTGTTCATAACAGAATAATCTAAGCAAAACCCAAACCCTAACTTGTGCGGTGGGTACTGTTTATATAGAGTTTATGATGATCAATAATACCTAGGCGCGATGGACTCCAAGACGATACATAGGCCAACAGTCCAAAAAGAGTGAAACAGCCCCTGGACTGATTCTGTTCTCTGACTTGAGATGTGAATTCTCGATGCCTCCCAACTCCAAATGGCCTGAAACCGGTGGCATTGGAAAGGTTATCTTCTTAGATTTCGAGGCATATATGGATCGTCAGAATCGGAGTCCGTTTGTGGCCTGGGCGACGATTTTACTGATGACTGATCTTGGAGACCGAGGAAGTCGACTCTGAGTAGAATTGGGCCTTCATCTTTACTTATGTCCTTCTTGCCCTCCTCTTGATCCGAGCTGATCTCCAAGGTTTTTATGGTCTTCTCTTAAGTTTCTAAGTACAATATAATCAATAATAACATTAGATATCATGCCATCCTCACGAGTATATGTAAAGGTACTTAGGAACGAGCTCACCTGTTGGTTCAATTATATTCAATTGTATTGCAGTGCTCTTGTAATATATCATTGCATAATCATAGAAGTGATGTCCACATCATCCTCCCCCTCTTGAAGCGAAGTCGTCCTCGACGCTAGTTCATCTTCTTCTCCTATGTATGGTTTCAAATATGCAACGTTCAGGCAACTCAAGTTTATATACATTATCATTAATCTTTTCAAGCACTTTAAAAGAACCAGCAGCGCGAGGCATAAGTTTAGATTTTCTGAAGTCCGGAAAATGGTCTTTGCGCAAGTGTAACCACACCAAATCACCTGGTTCAAACAACATTTATTTTCTACCTTTACAACCAGCAAATTTATATCGCTCATTCATTTTTTCAATGTTATTCTTAGTTTTTTCATGCAAGTGTCGAATAAAATCAGCACATTGAGAAACATCTAAATGCACAGGTTCCTCGAAAGGCAAACATATTAAATCAATAGGAGCACGAAGATTAAAATCATAGACCACCTAAAAAGGGCTAACTTTGGTAGTGGAGTGAACACATCTATTGTAAGCAAATTCAATATGAGGCAAACACTATTCTCACATTTTTAAATTTGTTTTCAAAATAGTCCGTAGCATAGTCGACAAAGTCCAATTAACAACCTCAGTTTGACCACCAGTTTGGAGATAACATGTAGTAGATAACAAAAGCTTCGTCCCCAATTTAATCCACAAGCTTCTCCAAAAATAACTCAAAAATTTCACATCACTGTCAGAAACAATAGTATTTGGCAACCCATGTAAACAGACGATCTTACTGAAAAACAAATTAGCAATACGAGAAGCATCGTCCGTCTTATAACAAGGTATAAAATGTGCCATTTTTGAAAAGCGATCCACAACAACAAAAATGCTATCTCTCCCCCTCTTAGTTCGAGGCAATTCTAAAACAAAGTCCATAGAAATATCAGCGTAAAAAACACTAACAACAGGGAGAGGTAAATAAAGACCATGTGGGTTAAGACGAGACTTAGCTTTATTGCAAGTAGTGCAGCGTGCCACGTACCGTTCGACTTCTCGCTTTAATTTTGTCCAAAAGAAATGACCGGCCATCGTATCCGTCGTTTTCTTCACACCAAGGTGACCCAACAATCCACTTCCATGCGCCTCCTGCAAAGACAAAAGACAAACAGAGCTATCTGAAAAGCATAACTTGTTAGGCCGAAAAAAATTCCATCATTCAGCACATACTCATTCCATGTCCGTCTTTCTCTACAATTTTCAAAAGCCTCTTTAGTGTTAAAATCAGCAGCATACAACCCTTTTATGATCTCTAAACAAAAGATGCGATGATCAAATTGTGACAACATAGTATAACGGCGAGACAAAGCATCCACGATAACATTCTCTTTTCCGACTCTATAAATTTAACACATTTACCATATCGTTTATTTAACTTAGCTTGACTTCTAATATGTTTCAAAGATTCATGATCGGAATGGATAACAAATTCTTTAGGCCAAAGATAATGCTGGCAAGTTTCCAAAACACGGAACAAAGAATATAATTCTTTATCATAAGTCGAATAATTTAGAGATGGTCTATTCAATTTTTCACTAAAGTATACAACAGGATTACCTTGCTGTAGAAGCACATCTCCAATTCCAATGACGCTCGCATCACATTCAAACTCAAAAATCTTATCAAAATCCAAAAATCGTAGTAGAGGTGCATGTGTCAACTTATCTTTCAGTGTGTAGAAAGATTTTTCTTATGCTAGACCTTAATGGAACGTTGCTCCTTTCTTTGTCAACTTATTAAGTGGGGCAACGATGGTGCTGAAATCTTTCATAAAACGCCGATAAAATCTTGCAAGACCAAAAAAACTGCGCACCTGCGTGATAGTCGTCGGCGTCGGCTAGCTCCTAATGGCGTCAATCTTCGTCTCATCCACTTTAATTCCCTGTGGAGTAACAATATAGCCGAGAAATCCAACTCGATCGGTGCAAAAGGTGCACTTCTCAAGATTAGCAAATAAGTGCGCATCACGTAGCGCAGCAAAAACAGCAAATAGGTGATCAAGATATTCCTCCAAAAATTTACTATATATCAAAATATCATCGAAATAAATCACCACAAATTTACTAATAAAAGAACGGAGAACCTCATTCATCAAACGTATGAAAATACTAGGTGCATTAGTCAACCCAAAAGGCATGACCAAAAACTCATACAAGCCAAACTTGGTTTTAAAAGTAGTTTTCCATTCATCACCTAATTTCATTCGAATCTAATGGTAGGTACTACGCAAATGAATTTTGGTAAACATAGCAGAGCCATTTAATTCATCAAGCATGTTATCTAAGTGAGGAATAGGATGATGATATCGAACAGTTATATTATTAATGGCTATACAATCAACGCACATACGCCACGTATCATTTTCCTTAGTAACCAAAATGACAGGAACAGTACAAGGACTAAAGCTCTCACGTACGTACCCGTGGTCAATAGCTCTTGGACTTATCTTTGGATCTCTTTAGTCTCCTCTGGATTAGTCCTATATGGAGCACAGTTGGGCAAAGTGACACCCAGAATCAAATCAATTTGATGCTCAATCCCTCGCAAAAGTAGTAGACTGGGTGGAATTTCAGCAAGACATACATCCATGAACTCCTACAAAAGATTAGCAACAGCAAGCGGCAACGAGGGAGGTATATCATCAAGTGAAAACAAAACCCTCTTGCACAACAAAGCATAACCAGGAGCATCATCAACAACATAAACAACGAGATCAGATTTTGTAGCAAGCATAGCGCCACCTTTCAATTTAATAGCAAAAGAACTAGTAGAAGATGTGGATGGTTCAGTTTTAGAGGACACAACAATTTTAGATGCATGCTGATTTTCAGAAGCTAAAACATTGTCATGCTTTGCCATTTTAGCTATGGCCCTATCACATTGCACAATTTCAGATGGAGTCAAAGTAAGCAACGTAATTTTCTTGCCTTATGCATAATTGTATAAGTATTAGTTCTACTATGGTGAATTGCATCAGTATCAAATTCACAAGGTCTTTCCAACAAAAGATAACATACTTGCATGGAAAAACATCACAATCTGCATAGTCACGATATGTACTAAGAGAAAAATTTACTCACGCAGTGTGTTACCTTGGCCTTACCGTTGTTGTTAAGCCATTGAATATGACAAGGATGAGAGTGGGTACGTGTGGAAAGATCAAACTTCTTGACAAAATCACCACTCATCAAATTATTGTAACTCCCACTATTAATGATAGTACGAACACGACACTTGTTGATGATAAAGTAAATCTAAAATAGATTATGCCGTTGAAGCTTGTCCTCTTATTCCACTCGTGGACTCAAAACATGCTGGACAATATATGTGCCATTGTAGGTGTAATCTTCTGCATCATCTTGACCAAAAGCTGTAGAATCCTCCTCTGAAGCTTGTACATCATCCTCAACATCACTGGTACCGATGTAACCACCATCATCTGTAGTAATGTAGGCTCGCTTGCTATGGCACTCTCTCATGACATGTCCCATACCTTTACACCAGTGGCACACAATATTTAATGATATAGCAGCAGAGGTAGCATCAGTCTTCGCTGTGTAAAGCGCGTCTCGTGTCGGTGGAAGCTTCACGTCCCTTGCTCGAAGGCAACCTGAAAGAAGAAGAAACACCAAAAGTGTTGCGCGAAAGTTGCACACAGCCCTGCACTTTTTGTCCTGCCAAAACAGCAATGTGGAATAACTGGTCTATGGAGGAGTACTCTTTATAATCAACAATATTTTGAATATATTTGCGCAAACCAAAATAAAAACGAGTCACTGGTATCTTGATCCTCCTCATCAATATCACAACGCAGCATAGCAACGTGCATATCATTACAGTACTCATGGACAGAACGAGTGTCTTAATCAAAATGTTGCATTCTTTTTCTTCAAATCGCGCTTATAAGAAGGAGGAATAAAACGATTACGCATAGAGCGTTTTAACTTAGACCATGTAGAAGGATCTTAACCAAGTTTAACTAACACATTCCACCATAAGATAGCATAACCAATAAATTCACTAGTAGCATAGCGAACAAGTTGAGCAGCAGGAATCATATGAGCATTAAATTTTTATTCTACAGTTATCTCTCAATCTAAATAAGCATCAGCATCATATGATCCATCAAAGGGTGGAATTTTAAATTTGACCCTAGCAATGGTTATCATTATCATATTTGTTACCTTTGGTGTCACGTCGTGGAGGCGATCGTTGTGGTTGCTTGCCTTTATTACCTTACTACGTTTATTACCTTTATCACCTTTGTGTCAGTCTTGTTTGGTATAAACATCATCTTCATCTTCATCTTCATGATTAGAACTTTGGAACGCCTCGGATTCCTCAGAAGTAGAAGAGGCTTGACTGGAGGTAGCAACACGCTTCTCAACAGCATCAAGTCTTGTCGACAATTCATCCATCACAGTGCGCATATTGTGCACAGCGGGAGCAAGTTCCTTCCTGAAATCACCAATAAGCTTGTTTTATTTACCAATAAGTTTCGTTAGATCATCCTTTGTGACATATTCATTGCCTCCATGAAGGGGGACATCTCCTGTCATGGTTAGTGAAAACAAGACAGAGAAAAACGACACAAGATTATCCTAAAAAACTAGTAGGTATGTGGAATCGTTCACACTCAAGCGTGTACCAAGTGCTTGCAAATGTTCTTATCGTCCACAACAAAGGAACGAATGCTGCCTGAAAGAAGCGACGGCGGCCAAGCGACAATAACACACCTAGAGTGTGGGATGATTGCAAGACCAGCATGTACTGCTCAAGAGACAAATATGGTGGAGCTTGAGATGACGCAATATGTGGCTAAGCAAATACAATAGTGTAATAGTTACGCGAAGCTGAGTAATGATCCAAAGCAGATGTTCGTTACTGGCCAAAAGCTAGTCCCAAGTTAAAGCATAATAGTCACGGAGAAAACAAGTCAAATGGGGGAGTACAGAAAGAAGGAAGGGAGGATGAGGCGAAAAACAGAGCAATCTTCGGGGCTCTCCCTGTTGCAACACCCTTTTTCTTTTTTCTTTTTTTTTTGCTCTCTTCTTTTTTTCTTCTTTTTTATTTTAACTTCAAGGGAAATAACAGCAACACGGGAACACTGGCGATAACCCAAACTAGAACTATTGTGAGAGGGGTGAAAAATTTCAGGCGCCGAAAACCCTATTTTCCAGGCCGATTTTCGCAAAAATACGGTCGCCAAACCCGGCCAAAATTTTCTGCCGTTTTCAGAAATTTATACTTTTACCCTGTTCCGAGTTCGGAGCGAAAAGTTACAGCCGTTTTACGGACGACACCTCAAATTAGGGTTTCATGGCGGTGGATGGGAAGGACAAACGAAGGAAAAAGCAAACTGTGGACAAGGATGGTGATGGAAACACAAACACAGCGATGAAGAACAAACCCTAACTAGCAACCAAACTCAACCACAATGGATAAAAACTCAACAAAGTAAACTAAAAACGACTATTGCAGCACTAAGGGCTATGGAACAGTAGAATTTTTTTTAGAGCTTTTTCTAGACTGTAGGTATGAAACAAAAACTAATATAAAATGATAAACGGAATTACCTAACAAGCAACCTAGAAACTGATACCAATTGATGTGGGTTAGACCTGATCTTCCGTGAGGTACGTCGGTTTAGGGGTGGAGAACTCGACGTTGGTGATGAAGGCTCTGAGCCAACGGTTCGAATCCTTGCAGTCATTACACCACTGCTCCGATGGTTATCGACTGTGTGACGCGCGCAATTGATCTCGCCAAGAAGGCTTTCGTTCCTGCAATGCAACCGAGAGAACACCAGCAAGAACAAGGAGGAACGCAATCAAGAATTAACTACTGCTCACAAAGTTGGTGTTTCACGGACCGATGACGACGAAACTATTCATGACAGAATAATCTAAGCAAAACTCAAACCTTAACTTGTGCGGCGGCTACTGTTTATATAGAGTTTATGACGACCAATAATGCCTAGACACGTCCATGATGGACTCCAAGACGATACATGGGCCAACAGTCCAAAAAGAGCAAAACAGCCCCTAGACAGATTATGTCCTCTGACTTGCTACGTGAATTCTCGATGACTCCCAATTCCAAATGACCTTAAACCGGTGGTATTGGAAAGGTTATGTTCTTATATTTCCAAGCATGCGTGGATCATCGAAATCGGAGTCCGTTTGTGGCATATGCGATGATTTTACTGATGACTGGTCCTGGAGGCCGAGGAAGTCGACTCCGAGTAGAATTGGGCCTCCATCTTGACTTGGACGTCCCTCCTAGTCCAAGCTGATCTCCAAGGCCTTCATGGTCCTCTCAAGTATATCATTAGGTAGCATACCATCCTCACAGGTATATGTACAGATATTTAGGAACGAGCTCACTTATTGGTTCAATTGTCATGCACGTGTTCTTGTAATAGGTCCTTGCAGAATCATAGGAGTGATGTCCTCATCATCGGGGAGGGGAGGGGCGCGGTGGCTGGTGACGGGAGGACGAGGAGAGAGTCAGGGGAGAGAGGAAGAGTGGGAGAGGGGCTAACATGTGGGCCCCATGTTGGGGTGGGTCCACTTGGAATAGCGTGGCACCACGTAGACCTAACAGGTTGGTTTGGTACCCATTTGGACCTTAGATGACGCAAAAACCAACTTCGTGTACCCACACTCAAGGTTTCCAAACATCGGGGACCTGGGTGACACAGCGTGCCAACTTCGGAGACCGCTAGTGCATTTTACTCGCGTAAAAATATACCGGAAAACACCACGTTACACAAGCGGAGCTACAAGATTCTGGCAATTCGAGCGGAAGTACGAAGCCCCTGTAACCACATCCACGACAGACGTGGGCCCATTAGGAAGGTGGCGCCTCCTTGGTCGGGCCTAGGCAGCAGAGGTCAGCATTGGCGGGGCAACCAAAGAGGAGGCAGAACGGGCCTGATTGGCTGGCGAGGTGGAGAAGCAAGTGTCGTTGGCCGGCAAGGTGGAGCGGGGCGACATCGAGGTGGTGGAGATAGGACGGAGGCGGCAGAGCGGGCGCCATTGGCCGGCGGGTGGAAGAGCAAGTGCCGTTGGCCGGCGAGGTGGAGCGGGTGATGGTGAGGTGGAGGAGACGGGGTAGCGGCGCCAAGGCGCGGCGGATGGAGGCAGAGGTGGAGGGCCATGGTGGAGCGAAGGAAGGCGACGCTGCGGTGGAAAGGAGGTGGGTGGAGAGAGAGCCGGGAGAGAGGGGAGAGATGTATTAAAATAGTGGTAGTTGGACATGGAGGAAAAAATTAGAGTTGAGTGTGGGAGAATTTGAAATAGAAAAAGAATCCCGCTAACCAAAATATTCTTTTTAATGAGAAATTTAGAGGAAGAGAGTGACCTCTCAGAAGTCCGTGTGGTACCCAAAAGAAGATTCGTGTAGTGGTTTCACACGCCAAAGCTGAGCTTGCCCATGCCACCGACCATGCAAATCATGAACATAATCCACACCAAATTTGGCCAGGCTTCATATGGTAATCTGCGACGAAATCACGAATTTCACGACAAAAGCTTGCGAGACACGCATCAGGGATGGAAAACGATAGAACCGGTGGTGTAGAAATTTGGTGCTACCGATCTGGATTTACTGTTACAGTTTCCATATTAAATTTTGTATATAAAATATGGTTAAAGCTACAGAAACTAGCGTGCATCTCTCTAACATACCAGATAACATGAACAAAACAAAGATCTCACAGATCATCGTTGACAGAAATATTATATTGATCTGATTATAGTTGTCAATAGTTAGAGCCGATCCTATATTGGCGGTGTTTATGATGATCGTGTCATGGACTGTTCGCTATTTAGAGATTTGTCAATACTCGCTACTGTTTATATATTAGTGTTTCGACACACTGAAATAGCGGTAAGTAATTATCTTGTTTTACTTCCCAAATACATTGTGCAACTTCAGTGAACTTATTCACGACGAGCAACGACTCTTCGTGACGAGGTCAACCTTGCTAGTATTCCACATGGCAGAACTGTTGAACGCGTCGAAACCAAACCAAAATCACTAGTAACCGAAAGCCGTATATATAGGAGTCTCGGCCTACTAGCTTCGCACCTCACCTGATACCAAAATTCAAAAGATACCACGACGTTCCAAAGAAAACATGTGCTTCTGGTTCTCATTCTCATCCTGGCCGTGGGAGCACAGGCCACCACCATTGTTGCATCCCGGGTCTTGAGGCCACAAGGAGGAAGCTCGGCGTCCTTGACAGCCTCCAAGCCTGGAGCGTCAGGCTGCACATTTGATCCCAATAATCCTGGAGGAAGATGCCCACACCCATAAGATTATTTAGACATGTACAGTTATCGCATGCTGTTCTTTTATTCATTTCTCCATTAATGTTCTTTTTCGTGCTCCTCTAGAGCTCTGACTGAAGGGAACACATTTAGCCCTCTAGATATTTTCTCCTTACCTTTTTTGTGTAGTGGTTTTGCTTAGCCTGCAACTCCGCATGTATAGTGTAAGTTTGTACATATCAACCCTGTAGATCTTTTGTTGAGAGCTTCTGTTTATAGGACAGATGAAATATAATGATTTTTTTTTTTTTGCAAATTCCATTCTTACCATCTCTGCTATCACAAGCCTTTTAGTCCCAACTGCCAAAGTAAGTTGGGTGGGCTCACATGATACCTTCAAGGTTTAAAACTCTAGAAGCAATTTGATTTCCATATTCAATTTTGGCAGCACCTGATCAAAAAGGTGTATTTCTTAACTTGGGGGTTTTTAGGATCATCAAAGTGGTGGAAATATCATATGCTCCACATTAAACTTAGTGAGGTACTTCTGCTTATCAAAGTTCCTCATCAGGAAGGAATAAAGGATTACCTATGTTGCTGTTCACACTAAAAGAAACATATCTAGATGAATATCAAGAATAGCAATATTTGAATGTGTATGACAGTTTATAGGTAAAAAACAGTGTAGCATTTTTCATCATAAACTATTTGCTTACTTGACCCCATTGATACTGTAATTTCTTGACACCATTGATACTGTAATTTCCTAACCAAGGGCTCAATCGAAAGATACGATTCATTGTGAACAAGTAGCCATATAACCAATTAACATGTTGATAGTTCATAAGATTTTACTGCAACATGTCAACGCCCACTCTGTGCTGATAGTTCATAAAATTTTACTGCACATGTCAACGCTGACTCTATGGCAACCTCGGTACCAAGCTTGTGGAGGCATATGCCTTTGACGCTTCGGTACCATGTCGACGCTCACTCAAGCTTGTGGGAACATATGCTTTGACGCTGCGGTACCACGTCAACGCTCACTCTAATGGCAAACCTGTACGGTGCGCCGTTATCATAGCAAGCAGCCAGGGTAGCTTTATCGGTTGAGATTTTATCCATCCGTGAAGATGCTCTAGACATCTCAGCATGCTTCAGAACGGATCACAAGAATATTGCAACGATACCATGATGAAAAAGGTACTCACACTAACCAGTTGAGCCCATTTCATATTCAACATGAGAACAAAATAAATCAAGGATGCTGCATCCTAGTGGAGTATACTAGTGGAGACATCGTTCAAGATAGCGGGAAACGGGGGAAGGAAGGTCTGGTCACCATGTGATGCCATACAGTGTATCAAACATTGATCCCATCTGAGGCCTGATTTGCAACTATCCTGCCGTAAAATTACTAAGGTGTTCATCTAGCCTCCAACAATACAGCACTTGCCACTCCGACTTGGTGGATCTTGCCAACTCTTTCCTGCATAGTGGATCTTGCCAACTCTTTCCTGCATAGTATGCTCACGAATCTGGGAACTTAGCCTTATATTCCTGAGCAGACTGCAGAAAAACAAATGTTAGGTTTTGGAAAGAAGATTCCATTAAAAAAAATAGGAACAGCTTAATCCATATCACAGTATCCAGAGTTGAAGGTCACGTTACCATAAATGTTGCCGTGATCATCTTTCCGGCAAACCATCTTCCATGGAGTGCTTGTTGGGCCTTTGCTGCTGCCGACACACTATCAAACTGCAAGTACACAAAGCCTGCAGTATTTCTGCTCCAACACCAACAGAAGATACTGGTCAGAGCATAGTATATTGAGAAAACACTGGTACACAAAAAGAGCGTATCAACCACCAGAGCTTCAGAAATATTAAGATGAGAAAAAGGACCGAAGTAAACATTTGTATTAATTTAGAAAACGAATTACTCAGATTAGGAATAGATAGACTGATTATACTCCATCCCAAAAAATAAGGCATATAGATTTCTAAAAAAGTCAACATTTTAAATCTTTGACTAACGATTTAATGAAATCCACAAACTTTTAGTGTATGAATGTTATACTTGGATTCATATTCAAAATACTTTAATATAATGGTAATTTTGTCTTCATTGATAAAATATTTTTAAAGAAATTGATGGCCAAAGTTTCGCTTAAAAGACCATGTCAAAAATCTATATGCCTTATTTTTTGGATTAGAGGGAGTAATTATTAAGTGGTCTAATCAGACTGCAACTGTATTACACTACACAGAACACCTAATATTTTCTATTGAACCATGAGGATGTGAACTAACTTGTCAACAAAAATGTGCTTCACAGCACCAAACTTGGAACATTCGTCTTGGACGTCATCTCTAATATCCAAATCAAAATCAGGATCAGTCTGCAAAAAGGAAATTCCCACAAGTCAGGTCAGTAAGCAGCATACATGTGCATAACAATATGGACGAATCAAATGTAGTAATAGGTAATGCAAACACCAATAATAATAACTAATTTTGAATGGACCAAACAAAACAATTATCACACATGCCTAAAATACATGAACAAAACGCACGTGTAAAAGAGGAATACCTCCACTGCTGGGTCAAACATGTTTTTAAGCAACAAGAATTCTGTGGGCGCAGACATGATGACATTTTGTGTGGTAACTGGAAGCACAGCTGCCCCAGGAACTGATCCAACAGCAGGAATTGTTGGCGGAAGAAGAGAAGCAGCTGCTGGAGCACCAATAACTGATGTAGCTGGTATAGCCACTCCAGCAGCACCAATACCACCAGTTAAGCTGTAGATAACAAAAAAAAATGTAAAGTCGAGGAAAACAACTAGCAAATCGATTGCTATAATTATATGGAAGTACAACCAAAGCACGGTAGACAATATATATAGAAAGATCTTAATAATAAACACGCCAAGAAAAGCAAATCCTGATGCTAACATGTAGATGTCACTAAAATAAGCTTTTGTACAAAATGATGATCCTGGGATGCTTTGATCAGCAAATCCATAGAGAACTGTCATTCTAATCGCTACAGTAATGGTGAATAAGTCCTTTGGCCCTTGAACTATTCCCAGAGTCTGATTATAGCCCTTAGAATCTCAATAACAGACAACTTTGGTCCTCAAACTATATAAACTGGATACTTTTAGAACTGGCGCCCAAACAAAGGGCATGCGACAGGAATAACAACACTGACATGTGTCTGCAGTGCTCCTTGTTGCCTAATTTCAGTATAGCTCTCACAAATCGACGAAAAAAATTTAATCTAGTTCATGATAAATAATCCTAGCTAAAGAAGTTAGCAACTAGACAGGACTGAAGCCAAATTGGTTGTCATGGCAAGAGCATTCTGCCAGAAAAGGCTTAACAAATACCTGGTTGCGGTGCCACTCCTGTCCAATTTGAGCATAAGAGCAGCTCTGGAGCTTGCATTTAGTGACTGCACACATTTAACACACGTCTCAAATAGAGCATAATCCTCTAGCAAACACTGATATACATATAGTAATTCACATGTTTAGTGCATACAGTCATTGCCCAGGATATTTCCTTTTGTAACATATCAGTCTGTAATATTGAAGATAAATATCCGTACTTCTAATGAATATAAAGAGAGAGATCCACAACATAACTCCACTGCATGCATTCCAGCTTTCCTATGGTACACAACTTACATGGCAAGAATTTCAATGTGAAATCATTTTATCCTAATGCCTCACAAGTCACAACTTCACAAGAATATTAGAAATCTTGGTAGTTGTCTAACACCTCAAAAAGAATAACTTCAATAAATTATTGCTCCCCTCGTTTTTACACACGTGACACATCAACTTTTGCACAAGGCGTTTGTCCATTCTGCCTATTCACTTTAGTGCAATATACAAAAATACAAGTCATGCTTGAAATATCTTTAATGATAATAAAAAATGATACCTACATTTTATTGACAAAAGACATGGTTAAATATCATGTCCAAAAGTCAACGTGCCATATATTTGAAACAGAAGTAAATCTGAAGATTCTGTTTTTAATATATTTGTGAAATTGCAGGTAAAAAGACCCTGCTTCACCAAAATATTAAGGTTAAAAAATCAAACGGAGGAAAGCATACAAAACCCCAAGTCACATAACGTTATCAAACATTGAACCAAATAAGTTTACCCACCAAGCCTCCACCTTCGTCATCATCTAAATCTCCAGTAGTAGCGCCACCAACTTGCATTCCCACATGATCAGTAACAGCTGAAACCTGGTTTAGGCAAAACAGAAGGGTGCCAGTTATCTACCACTACCATGTATTAATCTGTCAGTAAACTATATGATTGCTATTAAAGGTTACCTTAATAACTCTGCCAGCAATATCAAGCTGCCCATTCAAGCTCTGTGCAGCTTTTGCATCTTCAAGCCGTGCAAACTGCATGGTGCAACAAAGTAATGAACAATTGGACACAAAAAGGGCCAATGTGAGACCTTTAGGGAGAACTAACCTGAATGAAACCATAACCTTTGCACAGTCCAGTCATCGGATCTAGAGGCAGCTGTACAAGCTCCACTTGCCCAAATGGTTCAAATACCTAGAGAGAAGTTCATCATGACATATAATAGACAAGGAACTAAATACAAGTAACAGAACCACCAACAGAAAACAGCAACCAAAGATACTAATTCGTCACAAGTAGGATTAGCTTTGTTAGTTAAATTTTAGTCAGCATAAGTGAAACCCCTCAAACTCATAGGAACTAACTGAAGACGAAGTGGCTTCATTCATTAAATTTTAGACAGCACAAATGAAACCCTCAAATTCACAGGAACTAAATGAAAACCAACAACTATTAGTAAAATGAACTATCCCAATACAACCAAATGACAGGTATAAAAAAACTGCAAAAAAATCTAGTTACTCGTGTTTTTTCATCAAGCATTAGAGAAAATAATATAGTGAAGAAAAAGAATAGTACTTGTATAACTTATAAGGGGTAAGTATTACACGATCAGATCGAATGATTAACCTGTCTCAATTGGTCTTCAGTGATATTAGAGTGAAGATTGCCAACATATAACTTTCTTGCTCCACCTGAAGCCACACCACCTGATGTTGCGTTTGACTGAACTAAGTTCTTTTCAGCCTCAGATGGCTTAACCATCACAGCTTGCCCAAGAAGTGGTTGACCAGACAGAGCAATTGCCATTGGAACAGACATAACGTCGTAAAACTCAATGTACCTGCAAATTTAGATATATGTTTTAGTACAAACAACGAAGCATCCAAGAAATGACGTTTTCCTGTAAAAAGAAAAGGAAACCAATAAGTGGGGCCACATTTGCTATGATATTTCAAATTTTCACAGAAAACGTCAGGCATTTTGATCAAAATGTGTAGGAGCTAGGAGGTTTTCGAACTTGGTTCTTTGTTGCCCCCTTTATTGCCAAGGAACCTGCACCAAGTGTTTGTCAAATACACTGGAATCAAACTTTCCTCGACAGCTGACTTCAGAATGATCTAATATTCCATCTTACTTGTAAATTGCCGATAATCCCAGCAGGTAGACCAAATTATAAAATTTCAGTGTGCAATCCTGTTAAGTATGACAAATTGATGAAAAATGATCCCCAAGAAAATGCCAAATATGAACTACAAAGTATGCCCATGCAATCATATGGCTACAAATAGACTAAGAAACAAATTTTACAAAATCTGATAGGCAACAAGCCAGAAAATAAGGTGCCCATTTTGATAGAAGTAAATCCTTGATACACCAAAGTTGCTCCAAATGTTTCTAGTAACTCCATGCTTAAGTATTGATACTTTTGCAGGAAGTTAATCTACTTAAAATCAAATAGTAGGACAATCGTTTAAAAAGGAAGTATTAATGTACTTGGCAAAACAACCAGCTACCAAATGAAAATGTGTAGCAAGAATTCAATTCTTTTTTCCCACCGTATATATTTTTGAAGGTTTCCTCTGTATGTGTATGGTCAGTGTCATCCAAGACACAACCAAAACCTGAACCCACCATTTTCCGTGACCCATTCTGTAAATAAATAAAGCCAAGCTCCTGGCAATGCCCCAACCAATAAGCAAACCGCAAAAAACTAAAGCACACAGTCACACTAAGCTTCAATATATCTCTAGATTACAGGATTATAACTTGTACATAGTACTCACCCAACTCCTTTAGAACGCCGTGAATTTCGGTCCATAATAAGGCGAACATCACGAACCTGCAAAAATATAACAGCCTAAACATCAGACAGTATCTACAAATAGTCAAAATCCCAAATATAAGGTATGAGAACACTATCCTCTTCTCCTAGAGTTAAATACATGTGAGATAGTAAGGGCCTAACATTCCTACATAAGCCCTTGCATTTCACTAAAACAGAGCAAACAGTGTCACATCATCTGTTTAACACCATGAAGACGTAGCAAATGAATGATGTAATTTACCCAGCTAGTAAAAATACAATAACCAGGAAGATGCGCATGGCCAGTATATTTTACCTTCCCAGCCCTTGAGAAGAACTCATAAACATCTCTTTCGTCTGCCTTCAATGACAGCTGCAGTAATGATTACAGAAATTAGCTTGATGGGTTAACCAATTAACTAGCAAAGTAGAGCATTTCATTAAAAATAAACCTGGAAGGCAAATACAGTCCGCTGGTCCCTTTCTGGGTCAACTTCTGGCTCTGCACCATCATCTTTCCTACGTCTGCACAATGAGAAAAGAAAAGATATTTAACGAAGCAGCATAAGCAATGCACGAAACAATAAAAGATAGAATCATGACTATATAAGACATCATCGTTTATTAGTTTTCACTTTTCAGCCTTGATAAGCACAAATAATCAATTGTATCCAAGCAACCCAACTGCGCCAGCCCAATCCATGTTTCTAACTTGCAAGTACTCCACAAGGATTTTAAGGAAAAAAGAATGGTGACCTGATATCTCGAGTCAGGCCCAATTGCAGATACCATCTGAAGACTGCTCTATTGTATCATATCTGCGAGTTCCCATATTAACATTCAATATTTCAAACTTAACAGCCCGTGATGATAAGAACAGTAAATTATAGGCATATGTAAGCAGCCGTATAAACGATGGAGACTGGTACTAATGCAAACCCACTATGTCCAGCATGAACGCCAAAAGCAACATGTTTCCTACAGAAATAGAGAATCATGCGCAAGCAAAACAAGCCCAAAGTTCTACCCCCCTTGAACTAGTGCAAACACTAATTGACGGTCCAAATGGATTCTAACGAGAAAATTGGCCTCTGTGAATCGTATCGGCCCTTTTTCCAATTAATTAATAATTCAATGGGCTTGTAACGAGGCAATTGACTTGAATTGCATCAGACTTGTCCGAATAGCAACATAAAGGAGAGTGCACGAATTCGCACCTGACATCACGGTCGCGGTAGTGGCCACGCTCGCTGCGCTCCCGCTCCCGCTCCAGCTCCCTGACCATCTCCTCTTCCTCGGCACGGCGCCGCTCCGATCGGCTCCGGCTTCTCCGCTCCCGTTCCACCTCCCTCTCCCTAGGCCGTTGCCTGTCCCCCCTCTCCTTCTCTCGGTCTTTCCCCTCCCTGTCCCTATCCTTCCCGCGGCTGTCACGGCTCCTCTCCTTCTCCTTCCCGTCATCTCTATCCCGGTCGCGGTGCTCGCGACTGCTGCGGTGCCGGTCCCTGTCCCGGTCGCGGTCCTCCCCCGAGCGGGAGCGCTTCGATACGCGGTCCTCCCCGCCCTCGCGGCGGCGCGAGCCACGGTCCTTCTCGCCGGAGCCGGAGCCGTTGGCCGGCGGGGCGGCGGGCTCCACCGCCTTCTCCAGGTACTCGTACTCGTCGAACTCCATGGGGTCGGGGCGCTGGAGTGGATCGGTGTGCGGCGGCGAAACCCTAGACGGCGGGGGAAGGGCAAGGGGAGGGAGGCAGAACTCTAAACCCTAGAAAAGTGGACGGCGGGGCTCGCGGCCTTTTGGATTGGAGAGGATTGGGGGACCGGGTCTCCGCCACCTGCAGTCGGGGTGAAAATCTCGTTTACCGAAGGGCAAGATTCGTGAAAAATGACAATGTTTTCGTATGACGTCGGATGGAAAATTGCAACTCTCTCCGACATCGCTTTTTAGTTTTGAACATTTTCATCGGAGATCACGGCGTTTTGTTGGTGGATATATTAGAATGGAATGACTCTATTTCTATTTTTACACATGCAATGATTTTATTCTTTTGTTTTGTCAGAGGGATAAGATAGTTCTGTTCTTTGTCTGGTTAAAGGGGTGGTGTGGATGGAAAAACATGTCGTTAGACGTCGTTGGCGTGGGACCTGCTGTCAGTCACTGGACCCTCCTCCACGGCGGCTGTGCCTCCCCGCTCCGCCGAGGCCGCACCGCTCCGCTTTGCTCTCGTCGCCAACGGATCGACCGTAGTCGGCGAGATGGAGGCGCGGTAGCGCGGATCGACTAGCAACGGGCGACGGTGGCGCGGATCGACTAGCAACGGGCGACGGTGGCGCGGCTCGAGTGACAGCGGCGCGCGGGCACGAGGAGGGAGGCGTTGGGCAGTTAACGCGCGGAGACATCATCTGAAGGGACGAGTGCGTCAGCTATTTTTTCTGAAGCGAGCTCATCCCGAATCTGGAGGGAATATTCCTTTCATGGATGGCTCTGTCCCTAGTGTCCAATAACCAAACACTATTAAAAGCATGATGGAATGGTTCCCTCCCATTATATCCCTCCAACCAAACGGCACCTAACATACATGATGCACTCTGAGTCTCAAAAGTAGTATGATTTTGATGGTTGAATATTTAAATGATAACAAGAGTATTTGAGACTAAAGCATTCGATAATATGTTTGTTTAAGTTATAAGAATGGAAGAACAAGTTGGAGTAATAAGGATACAAGAGAAGACTTTAAAAAATTATCAAGAAGATCGAGACATAAAGCGAAATCAAATATTACAGTGCAGAGAAAACTCACAAAACTATAACAACTAGACAGTTTGAATGAAAAAACATATGGACTTGACCGTCCCTCCCTCCGGCGACGGAGAAAGCCTAAAAATCAAAGACGCATGTGCGTGTGCAGACCTACCATGTGTGTGCAGCACAACCGTTGCCCCCATTGTCGACAGCACCAGACCTCCACCTCCCTCTCTCTCTCACTTGTTGCCACGTGGCACCCGCTCCGCCTCTGCTGATTCCTTTTTCCGGCGCCGAAGCACACCAACACCACTCGACATATCCCCGTTCTCCTATAAAAACACATCACGCTTAACTTCTTCACACCGTCCTTCACTCCTCTAGTAAACACCCCTCCAAATATCCACTAGAATTGAATAGAAGCTCTCACCCATTGCAGCAGAATTCCCGCTCCATAGCTCTGCCACCAAGCTAGCCAAGGGTTCCATCAACAGCAAGCCTCAGAAGAAGTTCCCACACCGCTGCGGAACCGCACTACGGGAGCGGACCCCTTTTCATGTCAGAAGAGAACCGCCTCTTCTATCTTCAGGAGCGGTACATTCCTTCAACTGCTTTCTAAAAATGAGGCTCATCAGGAGCGGCTCTATAGCACCTCCGAAATTTAGCTCCAAAAATTTTCTTCTAATCTCCATCTAATTCAAAATCAATTTTCAAAAAAATCTGATTGGTTGCCGAGTATATGTTTATGAACTCAACAAAAATCTCCAATATTCTAAATTATTTCCCATGCAAATATCCCACGATTTCTCCACAAAAATCCTTCCCAAAATTCCCTACAAAATGTCCAAATCCAAAATCCAAAGAGAAAATCTCGGATGGGACAACTCCCTTCTTTCCCCTATCTCGGCCTAGCCAACCTCCCCCCTTCCCGCCAGCCCGCCTCCCTCCTCCACCCTCTCGGGCCACCACCTACCTTCTCTCCTGCACATGCCTAAGACGGTGCAGCCCAGCACCTCCTCCCTCACCTCCTCTCCCTGCCAGATGGGCCCCGCTCACCAGCCACCCTCCACCTTATTCCACTTTTGTCACTGTGGCGGAACCGCCGATTTAATCCGGGCTAAGCACACCTGCCACCTCTGGCTCGCAATGTGTTTAGACCAAACTAAACCCGGTCGTCCGTCGAGAGTCATTTGACCCCCGATATTACCATTACCCAGAGGAACCGACATCATACACATCTGACACGCGATGGAGCCACAACAGATACATCATCACAGGCAGTTGAATAGCATAATATTAGACTTAGTTACAAACCGGTTTCAAATAAATTACAAGTCCAACATAGAGTTATAAAGTAGCAAGTTCAAAAGTTTCTCGCAGCGGAATGATAAGTTCAGAGGTCACCATAATATCACAAAAGATTTGCATTAGAAGTAACGACATCGAGCCCACCGATGTTGCCCTTGAGCCACTCGTGCCGAATCATCCTAAGTGGGGGTATGCACCACCTCCGACACAAGTACAAACCATGAACTCCATACCTGCGCTCAAAATGTGGGGGGCAAACCCTGAGTACTAATTACTCAGTAGGCCTTAATGGATTTGGCTTACGGCTGATGTGAAGCTGCCTAGCAGATCGATTCTTAGCCATTGATTTTAAGCAGTGTCATGTATAACATCAGTAAACAAGTTTTCATCATTTGTAGAACCACCAACATAATAGTAAATTGCAGTAAGGTAAACAGTTCAATTCAAACATGTGATATTCAAAAATCATGAGTATTAGATACAGAGTGTTTAAGTAGTTACTACGTTTAACGTCAAAGGTATTGGCATTCCCACACCTGGTGGGCATCAGCGATTCGAATCGATTTTAATTCCCGGGAATAACTATCATGCCAGGGGTATACGGTTACTAGCCATCGCGTTCCCACGTATAGTCCCGATCTCCACATGTCTTGTCCCAAGATTCAAAGAGCCCCCACCTAACCCCCGGGTTGTGCCCCCTCAGGAGCGATACCACAGTACCCTGGGTCAGCCCTCCCTCGAGTACAAGTGCCCCCGGGCCCATCGGCCTCCAGCAAGTGGATGGGCGGAGCCTCGAAAACTTCGGACAAACCCAAGTAAGACTTCACCGGTCCCATTTTCCGGATAACCACTCTATCAATGTTATGCCGACCAATAGCCGAACAACGGACGGCCTTACACGACTCGGACGGAGTCCAAGGTACGACATCATGGAAAATAAATACTGAAATAAAATCTCCGCCCGGTCTCCATTTAAATCATGAGAAAAATACTGTTTGACATAATCGTAAGATCTTTATAACTTTGAAAGTACCTACGAGACGAGTCCACACACTCAGTGTCTATTCGCACCTATCACTTCTAAGCATACTCGTCCTGCGAACTCTACTTCTAGGTGCTAGGGCCAGGGCGGCCAAGGAGTCTAATGCAACTGGTTTCAAGCAACTCCTAATGCATTTGCGTAATCATCAAGTATAATTTGTTTGCTGGGTTAAGTATGGTCCTGCCTACCTTCCTCACTAAGGTCAGTAGCTGCCTCCTGAGCGAAGTCGGGCCTCTATTGCTGATCTTCCGGCTCTTGGTGCAGCTCCTCCTCGGGCTCCTCTACGATCGGTTGGTCCGGCGAGTGTCCTTCGCTCGCGGGATCTATATGCATGACATAGTGCAATTGGAGCATGTATTAGTGCAATACTTGCTTCATGATGCGAGTGCGATGCAAGGAATCATGATTTATGAAATAAAGTTCTGCATTTTTGTAATGAAACTTGTTTAGTAATACGAAATCCTACAAGCCATCACCTACTGTAACTTAGCTTATCACATATAACAACGTGGGGGTGTGTGACTGAGGTAGCATCGATTCATGTGAAGCGAACGAAGCTTACTTAAACACCTATTTTCCACCTAGCTAGCTTAGCTTTCCTATCATGCATTTCTAAAACAGTAGTGAAGACCTATATTGCATTCCAAATTAGTGGCTAAGACTTACATACTCCTATGTTTCAAAATATAATCCATTGTGGCATTTATTAAATATACTAATATCGTATTTCCTATTATTAACTTAAATAAGCATTAAGTCTACCATTTTCAAAACAGGGTCAAACCTTACATGCACAGCCTCAAGTTTTCAGCGGGAAGCTACTTGCATCATCTAGAACCCAAATAAATACCACAAAGCCCCTTATAGCTTATTTTTATATAGAACCCCTTTTTTTTGCTAATTACTATGCTTAACTACTAGGCAAGGGTAAAACAGTAAATAAACAAGTAAGCATTTGGGCTATCAAATTTTATACCAAGCCTAGATTTGCTAGCAAAGCCTCTGCTCAAATTTCATAATTTTTGGAGCTTATTTAACCTACATTTCCTATTTATTAAGTTAAACATGCATGTACTTATTATTTTTAAAACACTAACTATACTTGACATGCACAGTACTCCATTTAAACAGTGAGCTATTTATACCACAGGGAGCACAAATAAAATATGTAAAACCATTTAGAGCATAATTTTTATATGGTTATCATTTCCACATTTATTTTTATGCTAAAATCGCATGCAGGGGCAAAACAGTAATTAAAAAGTGAACACTTGAGCTACCAAAAATCACAGTGAGCCTATATACCCTAAAAACACTGCTGTCCAAGTTTGACCATTTTTGGTGACCATTTAGTCCACATTTCCCATTTATAATGATTTACCAAGCATGCATAATATCAGGGGCAAAAAGGTCTTTTTATGCTCAACCATCATACCCAACAGATAGATCTATTTACAAAGATTACAATGCAACTTAGTTTGCTATTTTTGGATTTTTTTCTGATTTACTACGATTTTCTAAACTTTACTGCTGATTTTTAAAGGAATAAAAAGTGAAATAGTAGATCCAGGGACTTCTTCGTGATTAACCATAGATTTCAGGGGCTAGAACGCGAGATCTACAAGACTCATACAGCAGTGCGGTGGACTGATTCGCAAAAACGGAAAACACCAGGGGCTAGACCGCGAAACTCGCCGTCTCCTTCCTCCTCGTGCCGGGAGGGGGAGGACCGGCGGCGCGCGGCCGGAACGGTCGGGCAGAGCCCGGAGGCTCGCCGCGGATGGTCGGGGAGAGAGAGCGGATGGTGAGGAAGCTCACCCACTACCTCAATCGGCAGGGGAGACAGCGGGGAGGGCCGGCGACGGAAGCTCTCGGTCGGTGGGGTTCGGCGATGCAATACGCCGCGGTGGAGGGGTCTCGGGCGACGAGGTCTAGACAGGGCGGTGGAGTCGAGGGCGGCGAAGCTCGGCGTGGTGGTGGTTGGGCTCGGGAGGGAACGGAAATGGCCGGGAGCGAGCTCGACCAAGCTCTGTCAATGGCGGACGGCGCGAGGGCGAGCGGGAGAGGCGCGCGGGCGAGCTGGGCAACTGAAAGGAGGGAGCGAGAGCACGGGGACGCGACGCGGCTTAAGACGAGGCCGGGAGCTCGATCCGTGGCCGGGGCGCGCCGGCCGTACGCCGGCGGCCAGAACCTGAGGGGAGCAGGCGATACTGAAGGGTGGGTCCCACCCGTCACTGACTCAGAGGGAGCACAATTAAGAGTGTGTTTTCTCCCTCTCTGAAAAATGCATTTTTGGCCCATTTAGAAGTCGATTCAGGAGATATGACCATTGGATGAAATGTTCAAATCTTTGAGGTCTACAACTTTGTAAAAAGCACCAAGTTCAAATTCTGGGTCTAAATATGATTTAAATTCGAATTTATCTAGCAGCCCTATGTTTGGACAGAGAACTGTTTTCCTTAGAAAATTCAAATGTCCTATTTCTAGCCATTTTCTCTCAAAAGCCTTCTTGACAATGTTGTTCACAATTTCATGGCCTACAACTTTCTCAATTGGACCTTTGCATGAAAAGGATTGTAGGTTATAGAAAAATAAAGATTCGAAACATTTCAGATTTAGATTGTGTTTGTTGGGTGACACTAAAAGACCCTTTACACTAAGTTAAGTCCATTTTCCATCCAAGTTCCAATTAACAAAGCTGTTCACCACATCATGACCTACAGGTCTAGGTATAAAAGTTTCACGTAAAACTCAGTAGGATTTAAGTTATGCTCACATTTATAGCATCATTCATGCAAAACTGGGTGCATCACTTAGCTATCTTCATCATGCTTGTTCATATGAATCAAATGCACACTAACATGAGATGAGATGATGCTTATGAGAGGTAATTAAATAAAAGATGCACAAGATAATGCTCTGGAGATGCCCGGGCCATCACAACCCACCCCCCTTAAAGAAATCTCGTCCCGAGATTTTTGATGTGATGTGGGTGGTCAAGTTGATTGTAGATAGTGTTGTGTGCATGTATTGAGTTTAGATCCTGAAATTAAACTATTGTAACATACCGAGTTGAAGTGGACGGTAGAAACCCAGGATACTTAGTGCGTAGATACTCCTCTTGTTCCCAAGTGGCTTCTTTTTCGGAGTGATTACTCCATTGAACTTTGTAAAAGTTGATTGTTTTTCGGCGGGTTGATCTTTGCTTTTGGTCAAGGATTTTTAAGGGATGTTCTTCGTATGTGAGATCTGGTTCAATCTGAATTTGAGAGGTATCTACCACGTTCTCTGTCACTCTTAAGCACTTCTTTAGTTGTGAAACGTGAAACACGCCGTGAACCGCAGCCAAATGTGGTGGTAGCTCTAACCGGTAAGCGACGGCTCCGCATCTTTCAATGATTTTGAACGGACTGACGTACCTTGGTGCTAGCTTCCCTTTCACCCCAAACCAGTTGTACTCCTTTCATCGGAGATACTTTAAGATACACATGATCCCCCACATCAAAGACTAGTGGTCTCCTCCTCCTATCTGAGTAGCTTTTCTCTCTGGACTGTGCTCTTTTGAGATGATGGTGTATGAGTTTCACTTGCCGTTTGGCTTCTGTCACTAAATTCAGGGCCAAAGGTAAAACACTCTCCTGGCTCGGACCAATTTAGTGGTGTTCTACACCTCTTACCATAAAGAGCCTCGAAATGTGCCATTTCTAAGCTCTTTTGGTAGCTGTTGTTATAAGCGAACTCCGCCAAGGGGAGGCATTCATCCCACTTGGTGGAATAGGTCAGTGCACAAGCCCTCAACATATCTTCTAGGATCTGATTTACTCTTTCTACTTGACCACTGGTTTGAGGGTGGTATGCCGAACTGTGAATTAAGGTGGTCCCCAAAGCTGTATGCAATTGCTCCCAGAAACGGGAGACAAACTGTGGGCCTTGATCTGAAGTGATGGTCTTTGGGACTCCGTGCAAAGGAAGGATACGAGCTAAATAAATTTCGGCATAAATCTTGGCATGGTATATTGTTTTTACAGGAAGGAAGTGAGCCGACTTTGTAAATCTGTCTATTATCACCCATACTGAATCATACCCCTTCTGAGTTCGGGGCAACCCCACAATGAAATCCATGTGTATATCCTCCCATTTCCACACTGGTACTTCAAGCGGTTGAAGCATTCCAGCGGGCTTTAGTTGATCAGCTTTTATTCTCTTACACACGTCGCACTTGGATACGTACTTGGCGATCTCTCGTTTCATGCGGGTCCACCAAAACTTTTGTTTTTAGTCTTGATACATCTTATTGCTACCCGGATGTATTGTGAACATTGAAGTGTGCGCTTCTTCAAGTATTTTCTTCCTCAACTCCATGTCCTTAGGTACCACTAGACGATTCTTGAACCACAAAACGCCTTGGTCATCAAGTGTGAAACATGCCTTCTTCTCTTCACTAATACCCTCACGAATATATGCCATACCCTTATCTTGCTTCTGTGCTTCTATGATTTGTGCCTTGATAGAGGGTTCAATGATGAGATTATAAAGTTCTACTTGTTGCTCATGAGGTGTTTCAATTTCATTTATCTCACAACAGATCACTCTTGCTGTAGGTCGGGCTTCTATCACATTGCAATGGGCCTTACGGCTTAGTGCATCTGCTACCACATTGGCCTTGCCTGGGTGGTAGTGGATCTCCAGATCATAATCTTTTATTAACTCTAACCATCGCCGCTGCCTCATATTGATTTCAGGTTGTGTGAAGATGTATTTGAGACTCTTATGATCAGTGTAGATGTGACACGTGTCGCCCAGCAGATAGTGTCTCCATATTTTTAGTGCATGAACGACTGCGGCTAACTCAAGGTCATGTGTTGGATAATTTGCTTCATGTTTTCTCAATTGACGGGAGGCGTAAGCAATTACTCTCCCTTCTTGCATTAAGACACAGCCGAGTCCATTGCCGGAGGCATCACAATACACATCAAACGGCTTGGTAATGTCCGATTGAGCTAGCACTGGTGCTGAGGTTAACAATTTCTTCAATGTTTGGAAAGCTTCTTCACATTTCGGATTCCAAATGAACTTTGCATTTTTCTTTGTCAATGAGGTCATGGGTTTTGCAATTTTGGAGAAATCCTTGATAAAGCGGGGAACCAAGAAAACTCCGGATTTCAGTCACGGTCTCAGGTTGCTTCCAATTTAGCACATCTTTTACTTTGCTAGGGTCAACTGCGACTCCCTTCTCAGATAGTATGTGACCCAAGAAACCCACTTCTTTCAGCCAGAATGCACACTTGCTAAACTTGGCATAGATCTTGTGCTCTCTAAGCCGGGTGAGTACGATCCTTAAGTGCTCTTCATGTTCTTTTTCATCTTTGGAGTAGATTAGTATGTCATCAATGAATACTACCACGAACTTATCGAGTTCACTCATGAACACCGAGTTCATCATATACATGAAGAAAGCCAGTGCATTAGTTAGCCCAAAAGACATGATCAAATACTCATACAAGCCGTATCTGGTAGAGAATGTTGTCTTGGGTATATCCTCTTCTCTAATCTTTATCTGATAGTAGCCAGACCTTAGGTCAATCTTAGAAAAGACCTTAGCCCCAGCTAACTGATCAAACAGAATATCGATGTGTGGCAATGGGTATTTGTTTTTGACGGTCACCACATTCAGTGGCCGATAGTCAACACACAGCCTTTTCCCACCATGATCCTTTTTCTCAACAAAGAGAGCTGGACAACCCCATGGTGACGAACTAGGCCTAATGAACCCTTTGTCTAACTGTTCTTGTAATTGTGTTTTCAATTCCTTCAGATCATTAGACGGCATTCTATATGGCCTTTTTGACACAGGTGCCGTGCCTGGAACAAGTTTAATGGCAAACTCCACATCCCGATCTGGTGGAAGTCCAGGAAGCTCTTCCGGAAACACATCCGGGAATTCACACACTACCGGTATCTTCTTGATCTCTTGCAGTTCAGTCGCATTAACTGTGGGGGTCATGTGTTTTTGATTTGGCATGTGTATTTGTAAAACCTTGCCGCTGACACTAGACCTTAACTGCACTGTCCTGCTGTCAATATCCAGGACCGCATTGTTTTCTGTCATCCAATTCATCCCTAAGATAATATCAATCCCCTGGTGTGGCAGCACCACAGGGTTGATTGTGAAATCTTCCTCTCCTATACTCAGCCTTAGCCTTTTCACTATCAGATTTGTATTAATCGGGTTTCCAGGCGTGGTGATTTGATACTTCTCTTTTATGCGTGAAGTCTTTACCCCGTGTTTAGATGTATATGACTGACTAATGAAAGTATGAGTAGCCCCTGAATCAAATAACACGACGGTCGGCTGACCGTTGACCATGAACGTACCAGTGAGAACAGGCTCTCCTGCAGGGATCTGCTCCATGTGCACGTAGTGCACACGACCTGTCTTGGGTACGGACCCCTTTAGGCTTGCCCTGCTGGTTGCCACCCGTGGGAATGGGACCTTGGATCCTGCAAGACGCCCTGCAGTCCTTGCTGAAGTGGCCGATCTTGCCGTAGTTGTAGCAGGGAGCACCCGGCCCCGGAACAATGGGAGCACGGGGAGCTGGTAGCTGTGCGGGTGCTCGATAGGTGGGGTACTGTTGTTGCGGTGTCGCCCTGTGGATCCACCCTGGCTGGTTGGGTCAGACCACATAGCGAGGCTGCTGGTAGTATTGCTGTTGGGGCTTGTATGTAGCCTTCTGCTTCTGTGAAGAGCCAGACGCTGATGTGTTGGCTAGCCTTTTGCGCTTCTGGTCCTCGTTGGCGGCACAGAGACGATTCTCCATGTCGAGAGCAGTGTCTACTAACTCAGTGAAGCTCTGGTAGCGCCGTGCCAGGTGAGTCCGGAGAGTAGGGTCAAGGCCCTCTAGGAGTCTCTCGGCCCGCTCCGGCTCAGTAGCAACATCCCTCGGAGCATACTGAGAGAGGTGGATGAAGTTCTGCACATAATGCATGACGGTCCTATTGCCCTGCCTGAGGTCTCGGAACTCATGATGCTTTTGTTTCATCAAACTTGCCGGGATATAGTGGGCCCAGAAAGCCTAACGGAACTCCCCCCATGTGGGCTCGTGGCCCTCCTCCTGCATAGCGAGGAACGTGGCGTACCATGCCCCCGCAGGCCCCTGAAGAAGCTGAGCAGCAAATCGAGCCTTCTCTTGCTTAGTGATCCCTGGCAAAAGGGTGAACTTGGATTGGATGGTGCGAAGCCAGTCGTCCGCCGCCAGTGGCTCAGGACAGTTGGTGAAAACTGGGGGTCGCAGCCCCTCGAAATCCTGGTAGGTGATGCCACGTGGCCGGTACTCCCGCGGCTGCTGTTGCCCACGGGCCTGGCAGTCTTCTGCTAGTATACGAATTAGCTCAGCCTGCTGGACCACCAAAGTGGCCGACTCCGGCGCGGGTGGAGCGCCTTGCGCGGACTGTCCCGACGATTGACCATTGCGAGTGTTCACCATCTGCAAAAATAGAGCCATATAGGTTCAGTCCAATAACCCTTGTGCAAAGATGTGGTGATAAAAAGATCATAGGACCATAGACATGTTATGAATACATGAAAACATGTAACAAAATAGTTAGCTTCCATCTCGCAAGGCCAGGCAATAGCACATTGCCACCGGAAAGCAATCGTGCAGTTTCGCGTGTGTAAACAGCAGCTCTGAATTTTGACGTTTTGGTTACCAAGACGACCGACCTAGGCCATAACACCATAAGAGGAGTCGTCCTAAATCTTATGCTCCACAACTTTGTTATATAAGGTATCTGCTAATTCCATTTGCAAAGCGGTCGAAATGTACAGTTTACTACAGCGTGTCAAATCTGTCCAGATTTTTGAACCTGAATGTTTGTGGACATAACTTTTAAACAAAGCACCCATAGTGGAAACTTTGTATAGCAAAGTTGTTACTCTCAAAGCCCTCTACAGGTTTGTTATACAACTCCCAGACCAAAATCCTCATTATGAATGTGGAATATGCAACTTCCTTCCAGTGTAGTTTCAGTTCAGATCAGAGACTTAAAGGAATCTGACCATATCTCAGAAACAAGGCACATTCAGAAAAAGGTCCAATGGACAAAGTTGTGCATCCAGAAGTTCCCAACAAGTTTGGTATTCAAAAGTTCTCCCAGAACCCACCAGATTTCATGCTATCCTCAGTATAAGCTGCTGCACTTCAGAATTCAGATTGCGACCAGAATCAAGATTCGGGTGCCATTTCTCAAGCTTATGGCATTGCATCATTCCACATTGTCCATTACGCATCCCGCAGCTACTACAAACATATTTAGAAGGTCTTAGCAAGCTAAAGGTCTACTTAGTTCATACATGGGGTCATCACACCCATCACAACGATACACCAACCTAAAGTTTTAGCATCGGGTTACATGACGTACATAAATGAGTTCTCTCGACCTCACCAATGTTTAGTACAGTCATGGCAAATTGCACGGAGTGGCATAATACAAAACATCGCTCATAACGTGCACCATTTACAAAAGACTTCCTCATGCATTGCCACATCAAGCACTCTAACGCGCGTTACACGCGTCAGACACCATGCTGTCCTCATCCTCCACCACGGGGGCAACTGAAGGGTCCTGCTCGTACTGCGCAAGGCGCTGCTGTGCCTCGGCCAATTCTGCCTCCAACTCCTTGATACGGTCCTGCGCGTACATATACCGGTCACGGTAGAAGGAGCCACGGTCCTCGGCACGGATGTACATCCCGTGTACGCTGTAAGCAAACTGCATAGTCGCAGCATACGGCATGGTGTCAATTCGATCCTCCAGCATGTTGTGACGACGGGGCCACTCGTCGTCGTAGCCGTCCGTGGGGAGGTAGCGCAGGACGGACATCCCTGCCGCACCCGAGGAGCTGAGTGAGGTAATGGCTGCCAAGGTGGCCTTGTCGTAAGCGTCCTCCTCATTGGCCCCATAGACGGTGATCGTCTGCCGGGCCGCGGTGTGGCTCGAGGGAATGACAACACTGGCCATGCAGTGTCCCTCCGCGTGCACTGTCTGCACGGTGCACGGAGAAGAAGGGGCACGGTCTGCGCCTCATCTCACGCAAGGCCCGACAAAGGATCTGCGCGAGGCCGTTCTCCTCACTGCAACGGGTGTGGACCATCCCGTTCTCAAGCTGGGGAGGGGTGTGGGTCACTGGTGGGAAGGGGAACAGCCCTTCCTTCCTGCAAGTGAAGTCCCCTCGCACCGATGGCCTTGCGGGCGGTTTGCTTGGTCCTAGCCATCTGTTTTAAATAAGAGACTTTTAATCAGTGATAGGCATTAGTTGCATATAATTCAACGATTAAAGGGGTGATGTGTGCAGAAGATATCTTTGAGCTTTCAGATTTACTTTATTCGACTTTTAGCAATGACCCCAAGTATGAACAATGAAAGTAAACATGATGCATGACTCGTCCTATTCGGCTTCTCATCACACATTAGATATATACAATACACATACATAGCTAGCGATATTTCGGTGACACATATGCACGGCACTCTCTAATGCAACTAGTCGTCTCTACTCGATCTTAGTTTCGCGCGTAGTTAGTGTACCTACAAAAAAATACATGCTCATACCAACATCATCACCATCATCATACATTACCACTCTAACCCTAAAAGTGGCATCCACGAATTTCTTTAAGCTACGTCTAGTGGACGACGTAGTGGCGCCATTTTTTCCAACGCACCCAACGTTCCTCCAGTACTGGGGAATTGCTGGGGAGAGAAACGGTGGCCAACAAGATCTAGCTATAATTTTGGTCGAAGGAAGAGTAGTCACGAAACACTCCAATGGCGTGACCACCCCCCTTAAACAGTTCTGCCCTATCAGCATGAATGAAGGGTTCGCAACAGTCCGCAAATCCCAATAGCGCTCCGCCAGTACTGGGGATGGCTATGGCCGAAATGTTGCTTCCCAAAGTGCCGAATATGCATATGAGTTCTATCTAGGTCAGAATGTTAGCGATGTCACCTGGTATTACACTAACATCCTTAATATGGGCATATCGATAATCTCATTTTTCAAATACTTCGAAAAGGGTTTTCAAAAATAGGTTCGCAAATCAAAACTGGATGACATGTCTGTTGTCTGTGTATGATCGGCTCTGATACCAGCTGTGGCGGAACCGCCGATTTAATCCGGGCTAAGCACACCTGCCACCTCTGGCTCGCAGTGTGTTTAGACCAAACTAAACCCGGTCGTCCGTCGAGAGTCATTTGACCCCCGATATTACCATTACCCAGAGGAACCGACATCATACACATCTGACACGTGATGGAGCCACAACAGATACATCATCACAGGCAGTTGAATAGCATAATATTAGACTTAGTTACAAACCGGTTTCAAATAAATTACAAGTCCAACATAGAGTTATAAAGTAGCAAGTTCAAAAGTTTCTCGCAGCGGAATGATAAGTTCAGAGGTCACCATGATATCACAAAAGATTTGCATTAGAAGTAACAACATCGAGCCCACCGATGTTGCCATTGTGCCACTCATGCCGATACATCCTAAGTGGGCGCATGCACCACCTCCGACACAGGTGCAAACCATGAACTCCATACCTGCGCTCAAAATGTGGGGGCAAACCCTGAATACTAATTACTCAGTAGGCCTTAATGGATTTGGCTTACGGCTGACGCGAAGCTGCTTACTAGCAAATCGATCCTTAGCCATTGATTTTAAGCAGTATCATGTATAACATCAGTAAACAAGTTTTCATCATTTGTATAACCACCAACATAATAGTAAATTGCAGTAAGGTAAACAGTTCAATTCAAACTATGTGATATTCAAAAATCATGAGTATTAGATACAGAGTGTTTAAGTAGTTACTACGTTTAACGTCAAAGGTATTGGCATTCCCACACCTGGTGGGCATCAGCGATTCGAATCGATTTTAATTCCCAGGAATAATTATCATGCCAGGGGTATATGCTTACTAGCCATCGCGTTCCCACATATAGTCCCGATCTCCACCTGTCTTGTCCCAAGATTCAAAGCGCCCCCACCTAACCCTCGGGTTGTGCCCCCTCAGGAGCGATACCACAGTGCCCTGGGTCAGCCCTCCCTCGAGTACAAGCGCCCCCGGACCCATCGGCCTCTAGCAAGTGGATGGACGGAGCCTCAAAAACTTCGGACAAACCCAGGTAAGACTTCACCTGGTCCCATTCTCCGGATAAGCACTCTAGCAATGTTATGCCGACCAATAGCCGAACAACGGACGGCCTTACACGACTCGGGCGAAGTCCAAGGTATGACATCATGGAAAGTAAATACTGAAATAAAATCTCCGCCCGGTCTCCATTTAAATCATGAGCAAGAATACTGTTTGACATAATCGTAAGATCTTTGTAACTTTGAAAGTACCTACGAGACAAGTCCACACACTCGTGTCTACTCGCACCTAGTACTTCTAAGCATACTCGTCCTGCGAACTCTACTTATAGGTGCTAGGGCTAGGGCGGCCAAGGAGTCTAATGCAACTGGTTTCAAGCAACTCCTAATGCATTTGCGTAATCATCAAGTATAATTTGTTTGCTGGGTTAAGTATGGTCCTGCCTACCTTCCTCACTAGGGTCAGTAGCTGCCTGCTGAGCGAAGTAGGGCCCTTGTTGCTGATCTTCCGGCTCTTGGTGCAGCTCCTCCTCGGGCTCCTCTACGATCGATTGGTCCGGCGGGTGTCCTTCGCTCGCGGGATCTATATGCATGACATATTGCAATTGGAGCATGTATTAGTGCAATGCTTGCTTCATGATGCGAGTGCGATGCAAGGAATCATGATTTATGGAATAAAGTTCTGCATTTTTGTAATGAAACTTGTTTAGTAATACGAAATCGTACAAGCCACCACCTACGGTAACTTAGCTTATCACATATAACAACGTGGGGGTGTGTGACAAGGTAACATCGATTCATGTGAAGCGACCGAAGCTTACTTAAACACTTATTTTCCACCTAGCTAGCTTAGCTTTCCTATCATGCATTTTTAAAACAGTAGTGAAGACCTATATTGCATTCCAAATTAGTGGCTAAAACTTACATACTCATATGTTTCAAAATATGATCCATTGTGGCATTTATTAAATATACTAGTCTCATATTTCCTATTATTTACTTAAATAAGCATTATGTCTACCATTTTCAAAACAGGGTCAAACCTTACATGCACAGCCTCAAGTTTTTAGCGGGGAGCTACTTACATCATCTGGAACCCAAATAAATACCACAAAACCCCCTATAGCTTATTTTTATATAGAACCCTTTTCTTTTGCTAATTATATGCTTAACTACTAGGCAAGGGTAAAACAGTAAATAAACAGTAAGCAGTTGGGCTATCAAATTTTATACCAAGCCTTTGCTAGCAAAGCCTCTGCTCAAATTTCCTAATTTTTGGAGGTTATTTAACCTACATTTCCTATTTATTAAGTTAAACATGCATGGACTTCTTATTTTCAAAACACTAATTATACTTGACATGCACAGTATCCCATTTAAACAGTGAGCTATTTATACCACAGGGAGCACAAATAAAATGTGTAAAACCATTTAGAGCATAATTTTTATATGGTTATCATTTCCACATTTATTTTTATGCTAAAATCTCATGCAGGGGCAAAACAGTAATTAAAAAATGAACACTTGAGCTACCAAAAATCACAGTGAGCCTATATACCCTAAAAACACTGCTGTCCAAGTTTGATGACCATTTTTGGAGACCATTTAGTCCACATTTCCCATTTATAATGATTTACCAGGCATGCATAATATCAGGGGCAAAAAGGTCTTTTCCTGCTCAACCATCATACCCAACAGATAGATCTATTTTCAAAGATTACAATGCAACTTAGTTTGCTATTTTTGGATTTTTCTCTGATTTACTACGATTTTCTAAAGTTTACTGCTGATTTTTAGAGGAATAAAAAGTGAAATCGTAGATCCAGGGACTTCTTCGTGATTAACCATAGATTTCAGGGGCTAGAACGCGAGATCTACAAGACTCATACAGCAGTGCGGTGGACTGATTCGCAAAAACGGAAAACAGCAGGGGCTAGACCGCGAAACTCGCCATCTCCTTCCTCCCTCTTCTTCCTCCTCGCGCCGGGAGGGGGAGGACCGGCGGCGCGTGGCCGGAACGGCCGGGCAGAGCCCGAAGGCTCGCCGCGGATGGTCGGGGAGTGAGAGAGGGGATGGTGAGGAAGCTCACCCACTACGTCAATCGGCGGGGGAGACAGCGGGGAGGGCCGGCGACGGAAGGTCTCGGTCGGCGGGGTTCGGCGCTGCAATACGCCGCGGTGGAGGGGTCTCGGGCGACGAGGTCTAGACGGGGCGGTGGAGTCGAGGGCGGCGAAGCTTGGCGTGGTGGTGGTTGGGCTCGGGACGGAACGAAAGTGGCCGGGAGCGAGCTCGACCGAGCTCTGTCAAGGGCGGACCGCGCGAGGGCGAGCGGGAGAGGTGCGCGGGCGAGCTGGGCGACTGAAAGGAGGGAGCGAGAGCACGGGGACGCGACGCGGCTTAAGACGAGGCCGGGAGCTCAATCCGTGGCCGAGGCGCGCCGGCCGTACGACGGTGGCCACGCGGCGGCCAGAACCTGAGGGGAGCAGGCGATACTGAAGGGTGGGTCCCACCCGTCACTGACTCAGAGGAAGCACAATTAAGAGTGTGTTTTCTCTCTCTGAAAAATGCGTTTTTGGCCCATTTAGAAGCCGATTCTGGAGATATGCCCATTGGATGAAATGTTCAAATATTTTAGATCTACAACTTTGCAAAAAGCACCAAGTTCAAATTCTGGGTCTAAATATGATTTAAATTCGAATTTATCTAGCAGCCCTATGTTTGGACAGAGAACTGTTTTCCTTAGAAAATTCAAATGTCCTATTTCTAGCCATTTTCTCTGAAAAGCCTTCTTGACAATGTTGTTCACAATTTCATGGCCTACAACTTTCTAAATTGGACCTTTGCATGAAAAGGATTGTAGGTTATAGAAAAATAAAGATTTCTAAACATTTCAGATTTGGATTGTGTTTGTTGGGTGACACTAAAGGACCCTTTACACTAAGTTAAGTCCATTTTCCATCGAAGCTCCAATTAACAAAGTTGTTCACCACATCATGACCTACAGGTTTGGTATAAAAAGTTTCACCTAAAACTCAATAGGATTTAAGTTATGCTGACATTTATAGCGTCATTCATGCAAAACTGGGTGCATCACTTAGCTATCTTCATCATGCTTGTTCATACGAATCAAATGCACACTAACATGAGATGAGATGATGTTTATGAGAGGTAATTAAATAAAGGATGCACAAGATAATGCTCTGGTGATGCCTGGGGCATCACAGTCACGACGCGTGCCGGGCTGACGTCAGTGCACCACGCAGCATCCTGACCCCACAGCGCCAGCCCTTCCCGGCCTCGCTGCCATCCTGCCGCCGCCTCGCTCCGCCACTTGGCACCTCCATCTCTGCGCCACTTGCACGGCACATCGCCGTGCCACGACTTGTCGAGCCACCGGCTCCCCCATCGCCACCTTCTACCTCCACCGGCTATAAATAGCCTTCCCCTCTCTCCGCAGCTCACTGCTCCACCACCTTCACCACACCAGCATGCCGCGACTGGCCCTTAGCACACGGGCAACACTAGCCGCAGAACACGCCCTCCCCTGCTCCACCGAGCCCCTGCCCCAGCGAGCCACACCCGCCACCCAATTCTACCGCCTCCCTGCGAAATTCCAGCAAGCGAGGGCTCCGCCCCATCTCCCTCTACCACCACTAGCTCCACGCCGCTCCAAAACCACTCTGTGCAACCCGCCACTGTGCGAGACACCCTTGCTACCGATGTGCCCCCTTGGCACCACCGTAGGGACCCCACCTCTAGTCACTTATCCACATCCGAGAGACCCCAGCCAGATCGCCTCTCCGCCCCGGTGCTCGCACCCAAGGACTCACCACCAGAACCGTTGCCGGCGGTGGGAACCACCGGCGAACCAAGCAGAAACCTCACCGGACCAGGTCAACCAAGACGCCACGGTTCAACTAGTCCACTTGCCGTCCACCCCTGACGATGTCGCCCCCTCCATCACTGCCAGGTGGCACTACAACCTTTTAGGCCTTCTATGACATTCTAATTATGTCACAAACTAGGTTTTTTTTGTCATAGCTTGTGTTTTGGTGACGTCATTGTGACGAAAAAGCCATTGTCACAGAAGGTGCGTGTTAAATGAACTACTATGACGATCAGTAAAAAACCATCATAAATGTTATGGCGTACACCAAATTCGTCATTAAATCTATGACGCTCTAATTCATCATAAGTGTGTCTAAAAACATCACAATTCGACAACCTTGCATTGCCACATGGCTGTTGTTGATGATGTGGCAATGCACTTACGACGATTTTTTCATCATAAAATGCGATGATGTGGCATGTGATGTGACGAAGCATTTTTGACAAATACAATAGTCATGAAATCGTCATGGAATATGATCAAAAGGCACAGATCATATGAATTGATATCATCATGTAATATTTTGAAATCACATCACAACCAAAATATTTGATCCAACAGACAATTTGATAACCTTAAATCATACAGCAGAAAATCCTATAACTTAAAATCCAAAACAAATCCTATAACTTCAAATCCAAAGCTAATATAACTAGCTTGTGTAGCAGACACAAGGCTGCTAGTGGTCGAATAGAAACAGTCGTTGCAGAGCTTTTCTTGGATATGAGCTGAAGATCAACATTGAGTAGGAACAAACTGGAGCTTGGTAGGCCATGAGAAACAACTTCTATACAAGACTTTGGTAGTTGTCCATCCTCAGCTGGTTCTGCCACCATTGCTTCCATGTCAACCTAGAATAAAGATTATTGCTTTGTCAGCATAATCTATTGCAAGTTGGTAATTACAAACATTAAAGGAAAATAAGTACTTACAGTTTTCTGAATATTTTCACCAAAACTTATTTCTTGCTGCAATGCATCTCCTTGAAAAGATCCATTGCACTGGATTGAACATCTTTATATTTTTCTTGCTTCTAAGATCATGTAAAATACATTTGGTGAGCACAGAGATTTTGACATAAGTTACATGTTGGTTTTGGTAATTTGAATTTAAAAAGTATTCCAGATATGCATAGTGCTAAAGCCTTTAAATAAAACAATTTAAAAGAATCCATAAAACAACATGTGCCAATAACAAAAATTAATGCAATGCATCCAGGAGGCATTATTAGGACAACAATAATATGTGATCAAATAAAACATTATTAGAACAACAATCATACATTATTAGTTTCATGTGAGGAACTATGCATTTCACGATTCTCTTCCGAGCTTTCAGTACTGCCAACTGCCACGATAGATCTCATTGCAATGTTCAGACCAAAGTTCTCTTGACATACAGTTACATTACACAAGCCTCCCATGAACATAGCATTAGATAAGTATGGCTATAACATGTAATTAGAACACATAAACCTGATAACCAGAAAAGAAAAATCACTGCAGATCAAAGCCTTAGGTAATAAAGAAATAATACATATTGTCTTCTTTGAGAACAGAGAATGCACCGACATAAAAAACAAGTGAAACACTCCAAAACAGAGAACGCACTAAATATAGAAAGTGCAATGGCAGAATGAAATGCATGTTACAGTTGCCAGTTGTTAATTCCATTAAGCAAAACGAAATTAAAGATGGACTACAAGAAAATCAGTCTAGTCGGATTGTTTATAGCCATACAGGGTACCAGATAAAATAAAGCTTCGATTTATCTGTATAGGGACTCATTCAACTGCAAGGCATTCCATATAACAGGATATTTCAGGGGAGATGACTTAGTCTCCTTGCTGCAGCACGCTAGTACCAAATCAACCACCAACTTCCTTTCTACTCCCAATCGACGTCCTGCTTGATTCAATCAAGAGCTAGACGCCACGTCCAATCCAGAGAGCGACAACACCACCTCCTCTCTCTCTAATTTCTCAAGCAGAGCGCACACCAAGGCCACCTACTTCTCTTTTCCTCACAAGCAGCAACAGAGCAAGCTGCCCCTGAGTGCCGCGAGCCATGCACAAGGCATCCGACGGCGGCTATCCGCAACCAAGACATGCGTTCCAGGTCCACCGTGGCGCGTGCACCGGAGCCGTAGGGGAGGCGGCCGCGCCAACCATGGCTGCAGGCCTGCAGCCGCAAAGGCTACCGAGCCGCAAAGCCATCGCTGCGCATAGGGGTGGTGCTCGGCGAGCTGCACCATTGCTTGCCCTATGGAGAAGAAGAACTAGGGAGAAGAGACGAAGAACAACCATTGCTTGCCGACCGTTTGTAAAATCAGTCTCGTACCAGACCACCTCCAGATCGACGCAGGCGCCGACCTTTTCCGTTGATTGATTCGAATCCCCATCCCCCTACCCCAACCTCCCCTGGACGACCGGCCGTGGCGCAGGGCAAGAAGCCCTAACCTCTACTGCTACGGTTAGACAGAACAAGTTGATTTGATTCGAAACAGATGGGGAGTGGGCATACTTTTGAAGAAGCACTCCAGCGCGCGAAGGATTGGTGGAGTTGATTGTTGCCGTTGTCGCCATGTCGATCTTCTTGCCGAGCACCGCCGCCGCCGCCGATGGCGATAGACTCGTGAGAAGGGAGACTGGGCAAATGGGTAGTGGGTACGAATACAGCGACAAGTAGAAGTCAAGGCATGTATTGCGGGGCGATCGTTTTTTTCGATAGTATTTTTAGATGGCACCATTTTTTTCTGATGACTAATTCATGACTAAGTTTTTACGTGGATTGGCGATGGCCCAAGCACAGCAAATTAATGTTGGTTGAAAAAAGTGTATAGTTTTACATTTTCAATTATCTTCAAATAATATCAAAAAAAATTTCAAATTTAACGCTTCAATTGGAATTACGATCTGATAGTGCACTCATAAATCCTGTCTCAGTGTCTGTGAATAATAGAACTTGTCGAATTAACTATATTAATGTCAATACTCTTCAACGAACATTAGAATGATGATCTAATGGAGGTGTCGATACACCTCAACTGCTTGGTCTCAGGTTTGATTCGAGACCTAGTGTTTTTATTTACTTATTTTCATAGTTTTAACCAAACACTAATATTGGGGCCACTTATTCTCATAGCTTTAACCAAATACTAATATCAGGGCCCACATTGCTACATAGGCCATTGCACACCGGTAGGCACTTGGTCCACATGTGCAACAACATTTATTTAATTTTTTTCATTTTAAATAAATTATAAAACTATGGCAAAACATGTAATGTCACACAATATCATTGAATTGAAAATTCAAAAGGAAATTATGATGATTTACTCATATGACAATCGCATATTGTCAGAAAATATCGTCACAAACATGCGGTCGTTGCAAATTATGACAATTTTAACGACGAAGGAATTTTTTTCGTCACTAGATTGGGTCACCTCTTAGAAAACGTCATAAACAGAACTACTTTACGACGAATACATGTACCGTTATTGCATATTCGTCGTAGAAGGCCTAAAAGGTTGTAGTGTGAGGCCACAACCAACGGCGTCAGGCACCATCATGCCACGCCTCCTCCCACGTGGGCCGGCCCAACTGGGCCACTACCGCGCGAGTGGGCCACCCAAGTCAAGAGATGCCTCGGCCCAAGTTTTCTCCCCTGCAGGCCAAATCTACAAAGACTACCAGAAAAGTCCAAGTCTAACACCTGATCCTTCTAGAAAAGTCTAACTCTACCCCTCCACTACCACATAATCTATCCAGCTCTATCTATCCATACACCTCGCAAAATCATTTTCTCTGGCCGGAAGCCACTGTCATGCCGACATGACACCATCCTACGCCCAGTCAGTGCTTTACACTGGTCCCACAAATTTTGTGTGCCTGGCGATTGATGTTGTTGCCCTCCTATTCTCTATAAATTCAAAAAGTTCATGTCTTAGGTCTTTTCGAATCCTGATTTCAAATGATGACGACCTCGAAAATCATCTAAAAGTCATGGCCACTTGCAATCCATCAAATCTTATTCTTTCATCTAAACCTTCCGCCCCATCCTCATCATGCGACCCCTATCCTGACAGTCCCATTTCCACCTTGGCCGCCTAGGTCCGCTACCTTGGCGTCTCCGCAATGACAGCTACCGTGCCTGCTAATGTGGCCAGCAGCTCGCTGCCCAACTCACTTTATCTCACAACCTACCAGAACCAACACCGCTGATAAGAGCCACCATTGAACCACCAAATAATCTCCACCAAGCATCCAATCATTTCCCCAAATTTTGTTGAGCTTATGTTATACCTCGATATGCGTGTTTTTCCTTATTTGTGCACATAGACTACACCGAAGGATCCATTCGGCCTACCCATCTTAGTGTACTACGCGGTGGTTAGCACCTAATACCTCCAGCAGTTGATGGAGCAACCGCTTCAACAAAGTGACGACAAGCCCACTGAAATCCCCACTTGATGCATAAATTTCCTGTGTTTTACAACCACCACCCTTAGTATGTTAATCACGATAATTGCATATTTTGCTTGCTAAGGCAATCCAATTAAATATAGCCACCTAAGCCTACATTAGATTTAGCGCGCTGAGATGGGATCGCTCGCTTAATTATCTATCATAACCTTGACATTATCTTGGATTATGGTTGTGGGACTTGATGGGTATGGAAAAATGGAGGTATAGTGTGTTTTTAAAATAAAATGGGAAAGAACCCCGACAACCAACTCTATCAGAAAATGGCGTCGTGCCGAAATAGCCATTCTAAGGGCAACGTATGAACGGGTAATTGCAACTCGCGGTTATCCCATGTCCCAGACTTTGTGGAGAAGGCTGAGTATGTGGATGCTCACGGAATGGAAAGGGGGAATGGTTGTACCTGCGCTCTGTAAGGATCTACTCACCCTTGTATTGTTGATGTTTTTCCAGTGAAGATGATAAGGTTACCGTGTACGTGGACGAGTAAGTGTTACGGCCTGCTACCAACTGTGGCGTGTGAGAGTTGGGCCTATGTTTTATTCTTCGCTGCATAGTTTCAGGGCTCTGTAAGGACCGCGTTGAAATGGAAGGGGGAAAAGGATTTCGCCTAACTGTTTAGTACAACCACTCGCTCTGTATGAGCTTTTCCATGAAATAAAATGGGTATGGTTGTGGTATGAAATGGAAAGATGTGTGGGCTGGAATGGCATATGTCACGATGGCAAATCCCTTTTGAGAAAAACCCCGTTTTCTGAAAGAATACAACTTGATAAGCTATCTCAAACCCTACATGCAACGTGTTTTATGCAAAACTTCCATAAGCTCCAGATATATCCCGCATGTAGATGTAGCTACATCCCTACTCCGTACGGAAACGTGGGCTGTTGAGTCCGTATGTACTTACCCTTGTATTGTTGATGTTTTTCTAGTGAAGATGATGAGGTTACCGTGTACGTGGATGAGTAAGGGTTACGGCCTGCTACCAACTGTGGCGTGTGAGTGTTGGACCTACGTTTTATTCTTCGCTGCATAGTTTTAGGGCTGCGCGTCGTCTTTGCTGTCCACCTCATTAGGGCGGATCTCTGATATAAGAATGTGATTTCCAAACTCATAGAATAATAATAAAGCACATTTTAATCCCGTTATGGAATTTGAGATGCTTCAGTCTCAAGTTATCAGCTGATAATGGGATCTTCAGGAGCGGTTTATAACGAGAGCCGCTTCTGGTGAGATATTAATAGAGGCGAAACAAAACACGAGCCGCTTGTGGTAGAAAAAAATTCAGGAGTAGTTCGTTACTTCAACCGCTCCTTCTACGGAAAAAGAAAAGAGCGCGCACATTTCAAAATATTTGCTGAAGTCTCTCTTATTTTATCTATACACCGAGCAGTTCATCACGGTGACTTATCTTCTCGTGCAGCTCCCTCCCTCTCCCCCTCCTTATTTTCTCGTGCGGCTGCCGGGCTTCCTCACCGCCAGCGCCCCCTTCCGTCTCGGCATCCACATCCGTCGTCTCGTCGCCGTGCGGCCTCTCCGCGGAGTACAGGCGTGCCATGATCGAGAATGCGGTGATTGCGTGTGACTGCAACGGCCACGGTGGCAATGTGATTGCACGCGACTGCAGCGACTCGCGAATACAGCGGCAAAGGCTGCACGACTGCGGGCCCCGCGCGTAGCGGCGGGGAGCGGCGCAGCGGCGGCCGAGCACGCGGTGGCAAGGAGCGCGCGGCACAGCGCACGACGACAGCGGCGAAGGCTCCGTGACTGCGGGCTCAGCGTGCAGTGGCGGCAGGCGGCACAACAGCTGCCAGGCGCGGGGCGGCGGGGTGCCGCTGGCACAGCGCACGACGACGGCAACGAAGGCTGCGCGACTGCAGGCCCGGCGCGCAGCGGCGGCGGGTGGCACAGCGGCTGCCGGGAGTGCAGTGACGACGAGCGGGCGGCACAATGGCGACGCGAGGGCGACTGTGGGCCCGGCATGCAACGGCGGCGGGACGGCACAGCGGCGACGGCCCATGCCTCCTCTCCTGCTCTCCACACGACGCGCGGATCCAGAGAGTGGGCCCTTCTTCTCCAAGCCCGGCGGCTCCTCGTCCGCCGCGTCCTCCTCCGTCACCGCGTCCTCCTCTGCCGCCTCCTCCATGGTCAGTCGCATGTCCACTGCGCCATCGAGCTTACGGCAGCCAGGTGCCCTGCTTTGGTGCGTGCAGCAGCAGTGCGGTGGCCCAGTGTGCGTCATTTTTTTTATTTTTTTAATCCACGTCACCCCGCTCCTGCTAAGTGAAGGTGCCTCAAATTTTTGGAACACAAAATATGACACAAATACTAATTCCAAGGTTCCATCTTCAAGTAGCACAGAGTCAGACTTAAGGATTACAAACCAATTATATAAACATTTCATGAAACAAGATAAAATGGAAGCGAATCCTTGAGAGCCCAATGTCAAAAGCTAGTTGGGAAACAAACCATGACCTATTCAAAGAACACTTCTAACAACTCATCGAAACTACGTGAAAAACAACAACATAGCAAGGGTGAGTACAAACATTCTCCGCAAGTTCACCTTCCTTTAAAGGAATGGGAGGAGTTATCTATTACTATACGCAATATATATGTGTGTGTATGGAGCTCAGGTGGTTTTTTGCGAAAAATCATTAAATGCAAGGTTCCATTTAGTTGTCTGGCTTTTAGTCTTTACGAAAATAGGGTTTTTATTCCAAAAGTTGTTGCCACTTGCCGGTCCAAAGCAGCTTATGACCAATATCCTTTGCCACTCGGTTCTACCCCAATGGCCCAAACACATCCATTTCCTTTGCCAAAAACCATTTTCAATCCCAACCAAACCCATTTTTATAAAAGCTAGATGAGGTTACCAAGACGTAACCCGTCATACCATAAATGTGGACTATTCGAATAGATTTTACTACTGTCAGAGTTGTACTATGTCCCATGAGTTAGACTGAGCGACAGTTTACCGTCATAAACGTCTGAATTCCAAACTAAGCCTTTTGCAATCACTTCATCGTCTAGCAGTGCTTTAGGGATTCGGGTCACCTAGTCGTTCCCTGGTGTTCTGCGATACCCCCTTAGCACACAACCCATCCCTTATCCCTAGTGCGTCAACACGACAGCTACTAAACTATCCATTCTAGCTTGGGCCTAGGACACTGCCTCGTACAGAGTGGGTGGTTGTACTAAAGAGTTAGGCAAGATGTAACGTCAACTTGGTCTTTATAGGGCGTGATTTGAACCATTCCTCCATTCCATTGCTCGGCACCGTGAGCGTCCACATACCTAGCCTTTTCCATGAAGTCCGGGACTTGGGGTAACCACGAGTTGCAGTTACTCGTTCGCCTTGCCCTACAAATGGCTATTTCGGCTCGAAGCCAGATTCCGACAAGGTGGGTTACCAGGGTTCTTCCCCATTTTCGAAAACACACCCCAAACCTTACCCACCATGCCATCCCACAGATATTTCCATAGTTTTTTGTATAAGTAGTTGAATGAGCGATCCTTGCTAAGTGTGCTACTTCTAGGATTGGCTAGGGTGGCTATCCTACTAGGTTTTCCTTAGCAAGCAAAACTTGCAGGTTTTTATTTGGTTGAACAAGCCAAGGTTATGTTTGTAAAACTAGGAGTTTTATGCATCAAGAGAGGATTCCAGTGGACTTTCCGTCGTCTAAATCCTCGGTGCAGTGGAAGTCGGTGCTCGGTTCTTTGGGCTCTGGGTCCGCAAAGGTCGTCTCCGGCTCCTAGGGCTCCTCGGGAACGGTATCTAACAGGGCACAAACAAAAACATATGATAAATACAAGCATTCACGCTCAAAATGTTTTGAAGAGAGTAGGATTGGATAGAGAAATATTTTAGAAGAATTTAGGAGGAAGAATAATTCTAAACGGAGTTGAAATGAACCAGATATGAATTTATATGGGAAAAAGGATTAATTAAATCCTCCTGGAAAAAAGGTAAAAGGCTATCGGGCCGAATCCAGGGCGCGACCTGCCTTCTGCTCGGGCGGTGCAGTGTGGTCGATGGGCCAGCCCAATAGCGCGGCATGCACGAGTTGGACGGCGGCCAAGCGGCTCTAGAGCCGGCCCACATGTCAACGGAAGTGGGGGTAGTGACAGCGTCACCGAGGTGGCGACGTCAGCGGTTCAACCGGTTCAGCCAAACTGACCGTGTGGCGGAACGGCAGCCCGCCGGAAGTTCTCCGACGGTGAGGCTAACTACCATGAGGTGGAGTTCATCGTGGCGAACCCGACGACACTACCTTGAGGGCATGGATATTAGGGGGCGGCCTTGGCAGCGTTCGTTGGCACAGTGCGAGGCGAGGTCGGGAGGCGCTCCACCACACCTAGGGGGTTCCCTGTGCGGTTCCGAGCCTGAAGAGGGTGGAAGGAGTGCGTGGTGGTGCGGCGAAGGTGATGCTCACCTGAATTCAGGGAGGAGGCTTGGAGGGGTGGAATCGAGCTTGGCGCTCATCGACGACAGGAATGGGAAGACGGGGAGAGCAGTGCTCAGGCATGTAGCTGCGCCAGAAGTGCCAAGGCAGGTCCTAGGTCGTGCAGTCTGTGGTGTGTGCAGGCCGATGAAGGAGGGGAGATGGGGTATTTATTGCCGGCGGGCAGTGATGGGGCGAAGGTGTGATCACTCCATGACACATGCGGCAGTGTAGCCGTGGGGCCGCAACGAGTGCTGGGGCTTATGGAGCAGGGGATGTCCATGTGTGGTGGCCAGATGTCATCAACATTGGCGGAGCAGGGAAGTTAGGCAGGGTTTGTGTTGCCTTGCATCGCGATGCGTTCCCGTGCTGACGCGGCGGAGTCTGTGCTGATGGAACAGAGACGGAACTGGTTCATAGGGCCAGCGGTGGGATCATGGTGTGATAGGACGAGGCGGGGCCAGTGCGTCACGCCGCTGCGGACGCCAGTGAGGTGGGTGGCGATGGAAGGGAGAAGAAGGCGCCGACATGTGGGGCCAGGCTATCAGCGAAGGAGGAAGGAGAGTGGGAGGGAGTCTGGGTCGTGGTGGCCTGGTGGTGGCCCAAGCGGGGAAAGCGGGGTAGCGGGCCAGGAGAGGGAAAGAAAGGGGAGGCCGAGCTGGCTGAAGAAGGGGAACGCCTACCCAATTAGGTTTTCCCACCTTTTCCTTTTCTTTTTGGATTTTTTGCCTTAGATTTTGGTAGGAGAGTAATTGGAGAAGTTTATGAGATGGTGGGCGGAGGACGTTTACGGAGGTGGAAGGATTTTGGTCCTAAGGTAGCTGAAAGGATTCCTAGCGTCAAGGATCTGGATTTTCGAAAAGGGTTTTGAAAACCGGGTGATCTATTCTAGGTGATTTTTTTAGGTGATTTCTATTTTGCTAATTTTTGGGGTGTTACAGCAGGAGTGGTTCTTAACATAAGCCGCTCCTGCTAAGCCATTTATAGGAGCGGTTCGGCAAACAATCCTATAGATGTTGATCTGTAAGAGCCCACGAGTAGCGACGCTTCCTATACCCGATTCTATAGAGGCCTGCTCCTTAGTGAGTTTATGGAGTAGTGCCAGATGGTGCAAGACTATTGGATTGATCAGTTTGTGCTTAGCTTCTACGGCGTCACCAACATTATGATTGTTGGATCTATCATTGTCCCTGAGATACGTCACCCTTTTCCATAGGAAAATCACAAGGAGAAATAGAAGGAATAACACTGTGTTGTGAAAAATCAAGTGTATCTTTTTTGTGGTTGTATGTGAAAAAACAAGGGATGGTGTTTGGTTCATGGGATAATCGGTTATCTCTGGATGTATATAGACATTTATCCCACGAACCAAACACTCCCTAAGAAGAAGGCTATCCCAAATACTACACTTTGCCTTTACCTCTAAGATACCTTATTCTAACCTTTCGAAGCAATAATTGCAAAAAAGAACCTAGAAGCACCATGCTAAGGGTTTCTCGAGGGAAGTAAGAGGATACTATCCAGTGAGCCCCACTGACGCTTTTTACAAAGTGGGCTAGTAACTCATCACCTTTCATCCCTTTTCCAGTGCTGGTACAGTACATGGATTATGCATTGCCAATGACAAACACGATTACCCATGATAAGCAGTAAGAGGCCGGAGGTATGCAGGTTGTAACGCTTGAGATAAGTACCATCAAGATGCACAAAGTATTCTTGCCCCAACTCACCAACAAAAGCACGATAAAACACAAAAAGGAGCAAGTAAGCTTTTATTGTATGAGTATCACATGCCATTGCTAGTATTTGTATATGACTTAGTACTATAGACAACCAAGCAAAAAGAAGTTAGGAAATGCTTGATTAAAACATTGAAGCACACTATTTTGCCTACTGCAACCGTAAGACTACCTAATGAAGTATTTTTATTGCCTAATAAAAACATGTTATTATAAAATCATAATATTGTCTAGCGGAGTATATTGTTTTGCATAATCAAGAACCATATTGTTGGGTCATTCTTGTGTATATTTTTCCATATTCAAGAACCGTAATGCCTAAACAAATATTCAAACTAGGTGAATTCTCCATATGTTGCCGTGAGAATTTGAGGATAATTTTATATGATCATTCGATGATTAATTAAAAAAATCAAGAAAGAAGCAAAGTAGCAAGTATATTGGAATTTGAGGCTTATTGCAGCAGATTGGATATGATGATAAAAAGGAAAATGTGAAGTTTGTTTGACAACGAAGAATAATACAATATATGCGTATGCCATATGAAAGCTTAGCATGCATGGAGCCACAAAAAATCGATGAAAAATATAAATTAAGGTCTTAGTGGATGGTGACATGGCATGTAAATTAGTGGGATTTTGAGATGATGTGGCTAGGTTGCATGTTGAGAGAAATAGACAGTGGGCTTCACTTATATAAAACATGTTATTATAAAATCATAATATTGTCTAGCGGAGTATTGTTTTGCATAACCAAGAACCATATTGTTGGATCATTCTTGTGTATATTTTTCCATATTCAAGAACCGTAATGGCTAAACAAATATTCAAACTAGATGAATTCCCCGTACGTTGCCGCGAGAATTTGAGGATAATTTTATATGATCATTTGATGATTAATTAAGAAAATCAAGAAAGAAGCAAAGTAGCAAGTATATTGGAATTTGAGGCCTATTGCATTAAGTATATAAATTGCAGCAGATTGGATATGACGATAAAAAGGAAAACGTGAAGTTTGTTTGACGATGAAGAATAATACAATACATACGTATGCCATATGAAAGCTTAGCATGCATGGAGCCATAAAAAATCGATGAAAAATATAAATTAAGGTCTCAGTGGACGGTGACGTGGCATGCAAATTAGTGGGATTTTGAGATGACGTGAATAGGTTGCATGCTGGAGAGAAATAGACAGTAGGGTTTCACTTATATAGGTTTTATAGATACATACTATTGCTCACTAGAACAGCAACCATGCGTGTTATAATTCATCAATGTTTAAAAAAGATTTGAGGAAAAAAACATAATTATTTATAAGATTAACTAGAAGTGGCATGTACATGAAGATCCACTTCCTAGTTGCCACAACACGGTAGTCCAAAGATACATTCAGTGTAGCTGCATGAGTTTGTCCAAGTCTACCAGCAACATTGAGTAGAACTTAGCATCATGTGGCATTGCATTTTTGGGATGGAAAAACTTTTTACGTAGAATCACATTAACTACCGTTTCCCAAACGGAAATGAGATCCCTGTAAAAAAAAAATCTCCCACCAAGATATTCTATGCGAATACGCAAACTCCCGTAATCTACGGACTGTAGATTAGTGTCTTTGATGTACAGGGTAATATAAGCACTGTGGCAATAAAAAATATTTCATATGTAATGTATTCCTTCCGTCTCACAATAATTGCTGCTTTAGCAAAATAAATTAGACAAGTTATCGATGTGTCTGAATTAATAGATCTATTTTACTTATCTGGTGAATGCATGTTAATTTTTATTTGATAAATAGTAAAACATGAGTTATTATAAGACAAGCCGTGGATATTAAATTATTATTTATTATGGGACTGGAGGGAGTAAAACTTAAGATCGTGGGGCATGATGCATACCTCTAGACTAAATAATTTGGACGCATTTAAGAAAATAATATTAATTTAACAATGCAATTATTAAATTGATAAAAAAATATATTATCATTCAAGGAAATGCACTAAAGAGAAATGGAAAATATTAGACAAGATTGTGGTAGCACAACCTTAGCTCAATCTAACTTATTTGGTGGGTAAGTGGGTCAAGACGTGGCATGCAAATTGTAGAGAAAATCGTGCATATTGTTTAAAATTAAATGTTATCGAGCGACATGATTTGCAACATGAACTATGATTTCAAAAAGTTAGAGAGACATGGATACAATCAAAATTATATAAGCTAAATTATATAATCTACACTAAAATCCAAACTCTTTATAAAAAGGCGAAGTTGGCCCGCGGACCCTGAAGGGGCCGCCGGCACACACTCCTGCATCATGTTAATTTGCTAAAAGTAGGGATAGCAGTGGGGCAGGTTCGGAGCAGGGTGCCTGTGGGTTTTGCACCCGGCGGGGGTGGGGGCGGGTTTAGAACCCCACCCACGGTTCCCCGCAGGCCCCGATCTATGTGGAAATTGAAGCCCAACAATGTTATGAGGCCTAGCGCCCGGCCCATCACAACAGCCATCTACCCTAGCAGCCGCTCGCCCGCACTCGACACTCCTATGCCTGCGCCGCCGGCTACCGTGCGGCCGCATCCGCCCGACGCCTCCACGGCAACGGCTCTCCACTTCCCGCTCCCCGCCCTCCATGCCATCGGCCTTCCCTCTGCCTCGCCATCATCGGCGCAGGGGCGGCGCGCGGTGGGCCTAGCAGCCGCTCGCGAGCTCAACCACGACCACGAGGGACTCGTTGCCTCTCGCTCGCTCGGCCTCCTCTCCAACTCGTCACCGCTTGGCCTTCTCCCGGATCTCACCATCCGGGACCGCCTGCCGCCTGTCCTCCTCTTCCCCGGTTCCTGGCGTCCGCGCTCGCCCCCACCAGGCCGCCACCATCAGCGACCGCCACTAGGCCTCCTCCTCTTCCCCGGCTCCTGCCGCCGCTAGGCCACCTCCTCCCCGGCTCTTGTGACTTCCGCTGCTGGCGCCAGGTACCTCCTCCTCTGGTCCTCCCTAGTTGTCATCAGGTGGCGGGTTCCCTGTCGGGTCTCGGGTCTCGGGTCCCCGGCGGGTTCGGGGGTGGGGGCGGGAATTCCACCCGCCACAAGGTTCAGGGGCGAGGCGGGTTTCGACCTCGGGTTTCGGGGGTGGGTCCACAGGACGCTCCACCCGCCCCGAAACCCACCCCGTTGCCATCCCTAGCTGAAAGACACCACCATAAATATAATATTTATTTCTAGGCGGGAAGGGAGATAAAGGCTAGGAAATATCCTTTTGCCCTTGGCCCCACATGTCATGTACTTCATCCTCCCTCGTCTTTTCTCCTCCTGCCCAGGCATCCTCTCTCTGGTGGCGGCAACGGCTGACCCATCCTCATGTTGGCCTTCGGCGAAGCCCTGCAACTGAGCTGCGCTCTGACGTCCTACACCCGTGTCTGCGCTACCAACTTCTCCCGAACGAAGCCGGCCGCCACGGCGCCTACGCCCGACCCCGCCTTCTTCCCACGCTCAGCCGCCAGGGCGCTCAGCAGTCCGACCTTGGATTCTACGAGCACCCATTGCAGACACAACCCTTGAGGTTGGGGCTGAGCACGTTGAGCCAACTGATGCAGGCTCAGGTCAAACAGCAGCGGTGAGAAGAGCCCCGACACGGCGGCGGGCGGCAGCACGGACGACAGCTGGGAGAGGATCCTCGGGTGGTGCATGGGCCCAACGCAGCAGTGAGGGTGTCATTGTCGGTAGGGTGACAGTGCGGAGGGAAGAGAATGCCTATGTGGCACGTGGCAGGACTCAAGGGGTGCAAGCGCCGAGGAGAGATACGACAGGGGCGGTGGGCGGCGGAGAGACGATCCTTGGGCGGCGCAGGAGAGGATGCCTCAGGCGGAGAAGAGACAAGGGAGGAATAAGTACATGACATGCGAGGCCAAGGGCAAAAATACATTTTCTAGTCTTTCTCTCGCGGTGTCCGCCGGCAAATCGATGTTGTTCTCGAATATTCACTGGCCAATTTCGTCTTAAAAAAGGGTGTCGCTCCCTCTCCACAGGGATCGTCATGTCTAGAGAATGCTCCCGCATGATTCACATGGAGTCCTATGAGGTATAACAAACCCCTGAGGTCATAGGTCAATGCTCATGGACATGACACCGGTCTCAGCTCCCTCCCTTGCTCTGATCACCATCGAATACGTGGGACCCATATCAGCCATGCCAGCAACAATAATTTTCAAAACGTCTTAGTTTTTTTTCTAGTCTGGATATATCTATTGTTTGATTTTATACTTAAGGGCTCCGTATGCTCCTCCAACCCAACCAATTAACCTGGTCACGTTAAGTGAGTGATACGGCTTTCTCTAACGTGTTGTGCGGATATGAATTAGCAAGGGCCAGTGATCATGCTCAAAGACAAAAAGAGAGGAAATAAAAAAAATAGAGCAGGATGCCGTCAAAAGACTAGCAGTGGAATGTATAAAAAGACCGTCTATACACTGTGATGCTACCGTACACAGAGAGAAAATTGATTGGAAATAGTGGATATGGCCACATAGGCAACCTGCTGGTTGCTGCACATAATCTTATATCCTGGTCTAATCCTTACTATCCAATCCTAGTCAGCATATTTTCTCTGTACCAATTTTTACCGTGCTCACGTTCCTCTGTATATTTCATCTATATCCAGCTACACAATATTTTTATTCAATCACCTCCAACTATACAATCAGTCTCCAACTATACAACCAATTTTCCACACACTACAAAGATTATATGTAAAACGTACCACAACCTTTCTTAAATTATTCAGCTTTGTTGGCAGCTTTTGACAAGTTTATTCAAAATTCACGGACGATTTGGCACTATAATATTTTGATTTGATGATTCATGATGTATTTTGTCATGATCTTGGGTCTTAACGGACCTAAATTAGTATGATTATTGGGCTCAAAGCTATTAATACATTAGCTTTTCAACAAATTTGGGGAGACAGGGGGTCGAGACATGGAGAGGAAGGCCGGGGGCTGTGGGCAGCCACGCGGGTAGACAGACTTTTTAGGTGAAAAAAATCTAGCGGAACAGGCAGAAATGCGTAACAGACAGACGAAAGAACTTGTCATGTGGACTATGTCAACCGAGTATGTCATGTGGACCATGTCAACCGAGTATAAGCAAAGCTGAATAATTTGAGAAAGGTTGTGGGCCCATATCAAGACAATTGACGGCCAGATCAAAGAGTAGAAGGCATCTTAGGGTGGGTAAAAATTATTTTAGATAAACTCGCTTTTTTACAGGATAGATAAATAGATATATGGAAATATAATTGTAAATTAGATGAAGTAATCTTTAGGTGTTAAGAACACTTGAATTTTTTTTCTGTTTCTGTATTTTTTCTGTGAAATTGAATTGTTTATCAGTGAAATTTTTGCACAATTTCTGCTGTTCTAAGCGAAGCTCTTAGGTGTGTTTGGATTCGTAGGAAAAACAAAGAAATAACGTGGGAATGACGTTGCTATGGAAAGACTCTCTTTTCACGTTTGGAACACAGAAAGGACCAGAAAACTTTACTGTCGAAGTGCTTGGATAGGTGTCCTTTTGGAGGAATCAGAGATAAGGTTTGAGCCAATAGAAACCTTCCCTTGGGCTGTGGCAGCTTGTGAGTGTTCAACTATCTAAACATGCTTTGTTTGTCCTTGAACTGGTCATCAACGAAGCATCAGCAAGCTTTTCTTCTGCCAGCGTGCCTCCAATCGTCTACTACTCTTGAACAGCAGATGGATAGTTGTTCATCGTAGGACCCACATAAAGAATAATATATATTTTTCTCACTAACTAATCACTAAATAAGTAATGATATGCATTAAAATATGATCCCTGTGTTCCAAATAACACGTTTCGTCCTCTTACTATGTTTTCGAATTTTCTGTTTTACCATCACGTTTCTATCTTATTCTTTCGTTTTTTTATATTTCTCAGTTTTCTCTTTCTCTGCTTCCAAACATATCCTCAAAGAAGCTCGTGAACATTATTTTAAAGAACAAAATCAGAGGACACTCTTCGCTTCTCAGGCTAACGTTACGAGCCCGTTTATATTTCAAACTGTGTCTGAACAGTGTTTTGAACGCCTATTGGTATGCTCCGATGACTTTAGACTATCTCTAACCGATTGCTCCAAATGGGCATTGCATATTACTGTTCCAACCACCTTCCTTTCTATCTCCAATATCGCTACAGTCTTATTTTAAATTCTAGACAGCCCATATGCACAATCCGCTGGAGACAGTCCTTAGCCTCTGGTACTGCTGCTTTTCCAAGGACTGTCGACCTACTGAAGAAAGTTCTCTAGGAAAAAAAAAATCAAATTCCGCGAAACAAAATGAAAATCAAGTCAGCAACTCACTAAGTAGTTCCTTGGCCGCCACGGTTCCATTCTACTGCAGACAGTACCTAATAATACTGCCACCAGCCCACCAATCATATTCTCCTGTCAGAAACAGGGGGCAGGGCGCGTCGTTCGGCAGGTCAACTCTCCCCGCATGCTGCCCTTCTCACTGGTTTTGATCCATCTGCTCACATAGGCTGAGCCAAATTATTGCAGGCAGGAGCACAAGAGTCGGTTCCGAGGAGCTATATATATTCACGCGAGATGACACTGACGATATGATTCATCATCAGACCACAAATAACACGAGGGTCGCATTCATAAGACAAACAACATACATTACTATCCGCCGTGCTTCGTGCTCCGTAGACCGTAGTCCATTGATACGGCGGCGGTGCAGTCACGTGAGACGGTGAGACAGTGACCTGATATCGTGCCGGCGGCGGCACATGAAGACAGCTCTGAGCTGGAGCTCCCTGGGCTCGCTCGTCGCCACCGCCATGGTGGTGCGCACGGCGCTGCGCGACATCCTCCCCCCCGAGGCGCACGGGGCGCTGCGGGCACTGTCGGCGCGCGCCGTGGCCGCGCTGTTCGCCCAGCCCACGGACACGATCGTGGTGCACGAGACGGACGCCAACGGCGTGCCCAACGAGCTCTACGACGCGGCGCAGCTCTACCTGGGCGCGCAATGCCTCGCGGCGGCGCACGTGCTGCACCTCCACAAGGCGCACGCCGCGCCGGATCCCGTGGCGTCGCTGCCGGACGACCACACCGCGCACGACACGTTCCGCGGCGTCCGCGTGGCGTGGACGTCGCAGGCGGTGGGCACGTTCGGCGGCGGCCCTGTACGCCGGTACGGGCCCCCCGTCAGCGTGGGGCGGCAGCAGCGGTGCCTGGTGCTCCGATTCCCGCGCCGCGACCGCAACGCCGTGCGCGGCGCGTACATCCCCCACGTCCTCGAGGCGGCGGCGGCGCTGCGGCGCAGGATGCGGGAGCGGAAGCTGTACACCAACAACCCAGTGTACGGCGGCTGCGGCGGCGGCCCGGACGAGCACCAGATGCTGTGGTCGTCACACCCGTTCGCGCACCCGTCCACGTTCGACACGCTCGCCGTCGACCCGGCGCTCCGCGACGCCATCCGCGCCGACCTGCTCCGCTTCGTGCGGCGGCGGGAGCACTACGCGCGCGCCGGCCGCGCATGGAAGCGCGGGTACCTGCTCCACGGCCCGCCAGGCACCGGCAAGACCAGCCTCATCGCAGCCATCGCCAACCTCCTCGAGTTCGACATCTACGACCTCGAGCTCACCGCGGTGGAATCCAACTCCGACCTCCGGAGGCTGCTCGCCTCCACGCGCCCCAAGTCGCTCATCGTCGTCGAGGACATCGACTGCTCACTTAGCCTCTTCGACCGGACAAGGACGCCGTCGCCGACGACTGACGACGACGACGCCGAGCAGGAGCACACCATGATGTCATTTGTTCCACCGACGATGATGGTCCCGCCGGCGATGAACCGGAAGAAGATCAGCCTGTCCGGCGTGCTCAACTTCGTGGACGGGCTCTGGTCGTCGTGCGTCGGGGAGCGCCTCGTCGTCTTCACCACCAACCACGTCGACCGGCTCGACCCGGCGCTGCTGCGGCCCGGCCGGATGGACCGTAAGGTAGAGCTCGGATACTGCAAGGGAGCCGCGCTGCGCTTGCTCGCCAAGAACTACCTCGGCCACTTCGGCATTGGCGAAGACGATCATGACGCATCAGCTAAAGACTACAGGTACGAGGAGCTGCTTGGAGAGGCAGAGAGGTTGCTCGAGGAGGTGCAAGTGACGCCGGCCGATGTGGCGGAGGTGTTCATGGGGTGCGACGGTGACGACGGCGCCCACGCCGCGGTGCAGAAGCTCGTCGACCATCTGAACAGCAAGAGAATTGTTCAGAGATGCACAGGGAGCGGCAACGTGTAAACACCATGTTTCCGGGGTCAGCGTTGCTATCACATTTACCGCCGAATAGGTGGTGCGTAGCTATCACTGTCGTCAGCGTCCGGACTCAGGAATTGGCATATTGACATTGGCGGAGCACGTCAAGTTCGTTCTGTTCGTTGGAAACGGCATCAGAGGAAAGTTTCTTACTCCTACTACGTTGTAGAGTGAATTAAGTAATATTTTTACTACTTGTGGAAACCAAGGAGTAAACTGTCATGGGAGCACTTCTCCTGTCAGTTTGTGCAGTGTCCTGAATTGACTTTGCATCAAACCGAGATCGAATGCAGGATGAACAACTGGTTGATTTGAGCCACATTGCCTAATTAAGTCATACTTGGAGCGATACCAGCACTAGAACCTCTAGGAATTGGGCTTCACTATCACTAATTGTTGGGGACACAATCCCCAAAGCCCCAGCAGAACCAACATCGTAGCGAAGATTGCTAATCCACTAACAAAATTCAAGACAAGTGTTTCCTAGGAGCAAGATGATCGAAGGTCCCACGCCAAGCGAAGGTCCAAGAACGGGCAAGGAAGGCCGAAGCCGGAGCGGAGGCGCAGCCCTTGTTGCGAAGCCTCGGCCGAAGCTACGGTGGTCAACCTCACCGCCAGGGCGAGGCCCTCGTGGAGGTCTAGGGCGAATGCGGAGGAGCATAGGCAATCGCGAAGGACTTGATGGTCGCCGAGGAGAAGCCCGAAGAGGCGGGACGAAGGTCTCGGTGGGTCTCGGGAGACGGTCTGTCATGAGCTGTAAAGTAGTTTAGGGAAAAGACTGATTCGCCTTCACTCGTTCCCAGGTTTATATCACGCTTGGAGGGCGAATAGGTCTTTACACTTTAGGTCGGTTCGTGTCCCTATAAAAGGGGCATCCTATGACTGAAAAGAGGATCGAAATTCAGAGCAAAGTAGTTTTTGGAGCAGCCTTTGGGTATTTTTTCAGCTTCTTGTCTGTGTTTGCTTTTTCACCTTCGTTTTACTGTCCGGGATTCGGTTCAACAAGACCCAACACTAATGGTTCATCCCTACATAGTACAGACTATGCAACAACTGGACGTGACCCTAGCATCACTCACAGCTCGACCACAGCCCGATCCACCGTGAACTGGGAGTTTACCGGTTGGTGGCTCATACAGGTTGTGCTATGCAATTATGCAAGGCAATATCACTCTAGCTAGGTTTATGACATGAACCGGCGGTGTTTGCTGAGACATTTAGACAATTGCTACGGTACACTGAAATAACTGTGACCTATTCATTTTATTAGATCTAAGTAGATTTAAATAGAGTATTACCTCCTAATAAGTAATACCAAATATAATTAAAAATATCATTTATCAAATTCTAAGTATAAAAACGGGGATAATGATTAATAGTTAACCACAACTAACGCCGGCATGTAGGCGTGGTTGATCTGACCCGATGGAACGTGACCCATCAATCTCTTCCGATTTGACGTGACCGATCAATCTCTTCGGCGATGCCCAGTTCACGAACATTAGACTGAATGGAGCTTGATGGCTCGGGTCGTCTCTCCCCCCTGCCTCTCTACATGATACTCTTTCTTTATTGCTCATTTTCATGATTAGCATCCTGTAGTCATCGGTGCTTAGTCTCTTATTGGCTAGTATGTCCTTTGATTTCATCATGAGTGTTGCTAGTTTAGCTTCCCTTAGTTTTTTTCTTGAGACTAGCATGTGTAAGGCTTTATTGTCTTGTTGAGTAGAGTTTCCTCGCGCAGAGGGTGAAGTGTGCTAATTAATAGAATCGCTAGGCTAAAGATTTTCATTTGGAAATTTTTAATGCCCAATTCACCCTCTTCTTGGGTATCCTATCCTTATACCGTTAGGTGCGTGAAATTACACCGGGTCTTGAGTCTTCAGTCTTGGCCTTCTACTCGCCAGACCATCCATTAGGGCACCACCGGATCGTCCGGTGCGTGAAAAATTGCACCGGGACCGTCGTGTCATGCATACTGCTTGCACCTTGATGGAGTCTTAGGTCTTCTCTTGTGCTCTTTTAAGCCCTCCTTTGAGGTGTTTGTACCCCAAATCTATCTCTTGCACCCTAGAACTCATACAAATAGACTTGCACACAAATTAGTCCCAATGGTACGTGTTGTCACCTCAACCACCAAAATCACATAAGGGAACTAAGCACAAGGCTTAGTGTCCATTTTCCTTACATACGCTAAGTATGTAAAGGGACACAACCTGCACATGCAATCTATGTTGCATCTGCACAAGAGTTAGTCTTAAAATTAGGGGAGGTAGACTTCCCTGCAAACTTGGTAGTTTTGGAATCAAGAGGAATTGGTGTCATTCTTGGAATAAATTGGCTAGCAGCAAGAAAGGCCATAGTCAGTGATCGAGGCCAATACTCTTGACAGTTGCATTAGGAGAAAGGACTGAGTATATTGAGCCATCGCCATCAACTGAATAGTGTATGGTCAAACCAATGGAGTGAACATCATATCTATAGAGAATATCAAGGTTGCATGTGAATTTCCTAGTGTCCTTCCAAACCAGTTGCTAGTTGTGATGTTGAGTTTCTCATCGATTCGTTGCCCGGTACAACACCAAAATGTGCTTATGGATTATCTTGATGAGTTGGTAGTGTTCATATTCTAGTCTACTCCAAGAATGAAGAAGAATACGAGGAACGCCTGAGATTAGTGTTGTAGAGGCTCAAATATAATCAGATGTGCGCCAAGCTAAGCAAGTGTGAGTTTGGGTTAATTAAGTTTCTTTTCGTATCATGTTATCTCAAACGGAGAGGTCACAATGGACCCAAAGAAGGTGCAAGCAGTATCAGATTGGAAACCACCTCAGAATGTGAAGGACGTCAAAAGCTTCCTTGGTATGTCAGGGAATCATTGGAGGTTCATTGAGAAATTCTCAGAGATTGCAGAGCCTATGACAACATTGTTAGAGAAGACTAATGAGTTTGCGTAGACTTCAGATTGCTAAGCTGCATTTGAAGAGTTGAAGAAAAGGCTGACTACCGCACAAGTGATAACTCTCCTAGATATCCACCAGAGCTTTGCAGTGTATGATGATGCATCACGACAAGGTTGACGATGTGTTTTGATACTAGTCATAGGCTCATAGATCATGCATCCGAGGGAGCATAAAGGGAACTATCCAACTAATGATCTGGAGTTTAGTTGTTGTTCATGTTTTGAAGATTTGTAAAGTTCTGTTAATACAACCTTGGGGTTTCAGATGCTTAGAGTTATGTGTGAAGTTTGACATATTCAATTTTGGGTTCTTGAATTAAACAGAGGGAGATGTCATGGAGATATAACCTACCTTGGAGCAAGAAGTCAGAAAAGGTCAGTTAGAGGATAAAATGATTAATGGGATCAAGGAACAACTTGAAGAAGGTAAAGCATCATTCGAAGTGGTATGTGGTTGAGAGTGTAGAACACCATTGCATTAAAGGACCAGCTTGGAGAAAGATAATAGTTTGGGCCAAGAATTATAGGAGATCTAGAACATTAAGGGCAAACCATCCGAGGGAGTAACTCAGTTGAGGCAGATACCTTGAAGGGCAACTATGTTTATTTGAAGATGTCACCTATGAGAGGTCCTCACCGATTCAAGGTTAAAGGAAAGTTAGCACTCAGATGCGTTGGGCCATTCAAGAGCCTTCAGAGAAGAGGTGAAGTTGCTTATCAGCTTGAGTCACCATCCATATTGTCTGATATGAATAATATGTTTCATGTCCCTCGGCCGAAGAAGTGCCTCAGAGTATCAGAAAAAATAGTTACCGTTTGATGACCTCAATGTGCAAGAAGACCTTACCCATATAGAGAATCCAACCCAGATACTTGAAGCTACAGAAATTATACCAGAAACAAGGTGGTCAAAATCTACAAGGTTAAATGGAACCACCACACAATTGATAAAGCTGACAAGTTGCGAGAAGAAGAGTTGAAGCACCTTATCCTTGTCCTCTTTGCTAGCCAACCCGAATCTTGGAACGAGATTCTTGTTAGGGGGTAGAGTTGTAACACCCTAAATTTCATTTTCAGAATTTTAAAATAACTAAAGTGTTTTTCTCCATTTATTAACGATTTTCCTGTTTAGAACGAGCACTTAAATGCTTATGTATAATAAAGTTTAAAACAAATAAAATAAATGTAGGACAACTTGTTGTTGCATTCATGCTGTTGCATTAGGTTTTATGTTGAGTGGTTGCCTAAGGATTCAAATTCAAATTTTATTTGAATTTATAGAGTGTTTAAATCTCGAAAGAAAGGCATTTGCAAAAAGTTTCAAGAGAAAAAGTTCACAAGACCCCCTTCTTGTCCTTTTTTCGGTTTTGGCCCAGCTTCCTTCTCCTCCTAGCCCGGCCTCCAGCGCCCTCCCCGTCTCCCCCGCATGGGCTGGCCAACCTCGCGGCCCAACTCCCAGCCCGAGCGGGCAGCCCAGCCGCTCCCCTCACCCGCTCTCTCTGACCGGTGGCCCGCGCCTTCAGGGTCACTAGCAGGCGAGCCCCACCTGTCATCTCCCCTCCGCCCCTTCTCTCTGGCTCGCTCCCGAGTCCGGTTTCCTCCCATGCCCCTCCCGCAAGCCCCTACAGAAGGCGCTGAGCCGCCGCCCTGGACCGCCTTAGAACCCTAGCCCTAGACCTCCGCAGCACCACCGGTTCGACGCCGGAGTCATCGAGGTACGCTCGCCGGCTCGCCGCCGCCGCCTCGATTCCACCTCCCCGGCCGTCCCGCCCTCATCTCAAGGAACATATCGAAGCCACTCCTCCAGCTCTGGATGCGCGGAGTCGCCGTCTCCCCGCCGCTCCGCGAGCCTGACCGCGCCGTCCGCCGCGAGTTCAAGTAACCGTGCGATCGAGAACCAAATCCGGACAGCCTCAACGGTAGCGATCACGTCTCGATCGATCGCTTTGGCGGTTAGAGATCCGATTATTCCATGACTCCTACTCCTATCTTCTCGGAATCGTCGTTGGAGTCCGAATAGAATACCTTCCTGTTTCCCCGGCCTCTTCTCTTATATATCGTATATACACTTAATTAAATAGCGCCACACAGATACGTAAGTTGGAAACTTGAAACGGTACGTAGTAGAACGCGGTGAAGACTTGCAGATGTCGATTTCGATGATCCCCGACGACGTGCTCGCGGACGTGTTCCGCCGGGTGGCGCCGCGCAGCCTCGCGGTGTGCCGTTGCGTGAGCAGGGCGTGGCGCGCGCTCATCGACGACCGCCGCCTGCTCCTCCCGCGCTCGCTTGCCGGCTTATTCATCAACATGGAGCCACTCGACAAACCGGAGTTCTTCGTCCGCCCCGCCGCCGACTCCGCCTCCGGCTACCGCATGCCCTGCTACGGCATGATCGACGACCACTGCAACGGCCTCATCCTGCAGCACGAACTCGTCACCAACCCTGCCACTGGGCAGGCGGTGCGTTTACCCGACCGCCCGCCGCTTCCCCTCCTCGACAGCAAGTGCTTCGCCGAACGTCGCTACCTCGTCTTTGACCCTGCAGAGTCGCCACATTACCAAGTGTTCTTAATCCCGTATCTTCTCTACGACTACGGCGGCTATAGCAGACGCAGTAGCACTGTGGTGGACCATGCACACGACGCCTTGATGCAACTAGAATGGCCACCGTCGCCGTTCGTGCTCGGCGTTTTCTCCTCGAGGACAGGGCGGTGGGAGGAGAGGTCCTTAATCCGACAAGGTGAGGCTGCAGGGACCGTCGCCGACGACATGCGTATGCTAGATGTAGACCCCGCATCGGTATGCTGGCGGGGTGCACTCTACGTTCCTCGCCAGAGCGGTTTTGTTATGAGGTACCGTACTGCGCCTGATCGAAATTGTCGCCTTATTACTTGACAATAACAACTGATGCTCCGGCCTTTAAAATTTCTCTTAATTATATTTTGCTTATCAAGTTAACGGTACGTCATCGTCTTTTTCTACAGAATATCATTGTCTGAAGGGGACCATACTTACCGTATGATCAAGCCTCCTAGAGGGGTCGTAACGCTCGAAGATCGAAGGCGGCTTTACGTAGGAAGGTCGGAGAAGGGAGTTTACTGTGCATTTATCGATGGCATGAGCCACGTTTGGGTCTGGATTCTTATTGATGGCTCATGTGACCAAACAGAATGGGTACTCACACATCATAGTGCTTATGGGCTAGCATTGCCAACTTCACAATGTGATCAAGAAAGTAACGGGCCCTGGATCTTAGCAGATGTTAATAAGCGCGGTGGACGACGCTGGACAAACGAGGTGCTAATGCTGAGAAAAGATCAATTTGAGTGGGATTCTGATGATGATGGAAGTACCCAAGACAGGGTACAGCAGCGGCTGAATTTTCGGATAATTGGATTCCATCCTTACAAAGAGCTCGTCTTCTTGACTAATAATTGGCCGAGCCCTTGCTTAGCATATCATTTGAAGAGCTCTAAACTTGAGTATTTGGGCCAACTATTGCCCATGGGATCTTATCCATATGGCTGGTTAGAGGTAGAAAGTGCTTTCCCATATACACCTTGTTGGATGGGAGGCCTGGTGGAATTTTAGTAGAAAAAATACAAGAAAATTTCCAATTTTCTAGGGGTGTAACAGTGTAATGGTGACATGTTCTAAATTGCCCCTTTTTACAAGCATGTTATCACACAAATCATGTTTTGCCAGCAGATTTGGTGTATTGCCTACCAATTTAAAAAACGTCAATTAAAATCTGAAAAAAATATGGTAGAAATGATTATAGAATTTCTAAAATGCTACTCCATCCGTTCCAAATTGTAGGTTGCTTGATATTTTTGATACCAAATTTGACCGATTCATCTTATTTAAAATATTTATAAAGAAATGAAAAAAAAATCTAAGACATACTTAAAGTATAGAGATTTACTCTACCTCAGGCGATTGATATTTTGCGTCTCTATCCGTCGACGCTGTTGTTCGTCCGATTTGTTGCCAAGGGCGCGGAAGGCGCCGCGCGCGTGTGTGCGATGACCAGGCGGCAGGCGCTGGCACCAAACTGCTGCCGTCGTGAGCCGGCTCTGTTTATACGTCGCCTCGGTGAGTCTGGATTGGCTTGTCTGTGTGTCTGCTAGCTTCTAGCTTCTCGGCTCACTCTCACGTGGAGGCACCTGTGTGGGGACGACCTGTGTTGAGCGATGCTTTGCAAATGGGTATCAGCTCCGAGTAGCATTACACTCGCAATTTTTCTCTATTTCTCTTGTTTCGCTCGGCTCCGTGTGGCATTTTTTTTTCTGAGATAAAGCGTATAGCTGTGTTTGTGTAAAGTTTTATGCTACTAGAACTGATAACTAGGTGTGTGTTTCCGTGTCTATGTAATTTTTACTGATAAGTGATATGTCTGTGTAATTTTTACTGATAAGTGTCTGTCTGTATGTATCTTTATATGTCTGTATAATTTTTTTATAGTACTAGAACTGATAAGTATTTTTTCTGAGACAAAACGTTTGTCTGTGTCTATGTAAATTTTTATGCTACTGGAACAGATAATTATCTGTATGTGGATGTGTGTTTATGTGTTTGTGTAATTTTTTAGGGTAGAACTGACAAGTGTCTGTCTTTGAATGTGTCTTTATGTGTGTCTATGTAATTTTTTATGGTAGTAGAACTGATAAATATTTTTTCTGAGATAAAACATATGTCTGTGTTTGTGTAATTTTTTATGCTATTAAAACTGATAAATATATATTTGTGGATGTGTTTTTATATGTGTCTGTGTAATTTTTTTATAGTAGTAGAACCGATAAACATCTGTCTGGGATGTGTTTTTACGTGTGTATGTGTAATTTTTAAGCAGTAAAACATAAGTGTTTGCTCGTGGACGTGCGTTTTTGTGTAATTTTTTGTACTCAGCCTAATGGGATTCGGCGACGGGCTACAGTGCTCTGAAGTCTGAACGGAGCCGAGCGTGACATGTCGACCGGATGGATGTACACAGTACCTCAGCGAGGGCGAGGGCTCCAGCGCGCTGGGTTTTGCGAACAGGCTTTTTGAGGATTCTTTTTTTTAAAAAGTTTTTGAGGGGGGTTGTGGGAGCACGAGCCGGCTTTTGGTGTGGTGCGGACAGAGAAGAGAAAGAAAGGTACAGCGTCAGCCTGCGCGCCATCTTTTGGGTGTGGAGTGGAGCAGGACTGCTGCATCTTGCACCGCCCCTTTCAAATCCAACGGTCAGGAAACAATCGACTGATACAAAACAATTTTTCAGTCGACTGAAACAGAGACACACCCCTAAAGTATATTATATGCTAAACGGAACTACAGTAAAAATAAATTATTGTTATCATTGTAATTTTTTTAAATGAGACGAGTCGATAAAATTTGGTACCAAAAAAGTCGAAAAACCTACAATTTAGAACCGAGACAGTAGACGTTAAGGTGGAAAATTTAGCATAGGAGCTTTCTGTACACTAGTAGAAATGGTTGCAACACATATGTACCTAAAAAAAAACCACTTCGCAAAGATATTGGCTCTATTTGGACCCCTTGCCAATGCTTTGCTTTGCCTACACAAAATACCACTTCGCAAAAATACCACTTGGCTTATATATCTTTGCTTTGCTTGGCTTATATATCGGTTGTTAAATAGGAAAAATGTGGCAGTGAGTTGTATTGGTTGGATGGATCTCGTGTATTGCCGTTGGCATTGAGTTTGTGCCCTAATGAAAACATATATTTTCAGCATTTTACGAACTATGATTCCTACAGCCGGTACTAAAGCCCCCTTTCTGTAGTAGTGCTTGCTACCATATATCACTTCTCCTAGACAAAAAATATTATTCAAAGAGAATTAGAAGCATAAGAGTTCTAAAAAACCCAAGTTTATTCCACACAACCTTTGTTACAGAATCTATCAAATATCACTTCTCTATAAAATATCATTACATTGTTTGCATTGGAGGAGAGAGTGTCCAAATATGCATGTTCTCTCCTTCAGTGCATTTTGCATCTCCTGAATGTATTGCCTGTTGGAGGTGTATGCCTAGCGTTATAGAGAGCTAATTTTGCATTTTTTGTCCATTTACTGGAGAAAGCCTTATAGTTTTGGCCTAAGTCATTTTTCTCCATTTTTAATCAAGTTTATAGAAAATTTTTCAAATATCCACAACATCATACTACTTAGATACAACATATAAAGCATATACTATCTCAGTGATGCGGTTGACTTTTTTATAACAAAACTTTGATTATTCGTTTTATTAAAAAAATTTATAATTATTATTTATTTTGTTTTTAGTTTGCTTTATCACTAAAAGTAGTCTAAGCATGACTTGTATTTTTACATGTTTGAATAATAATTGTTTTGAATATGACAAATGGTCAAAATTTTAGAAAAAAATCAACTTTGTCGTACATTTGCAAACATATAGAATATTTTTTATAAATTTGCTGAAAAATAAGTCCAAGATATGACAAAGCAAAGACAACTTGTTGTACAGTAGTAGTAATTTAGAATGGAGGATGTGCTGTTATGTGCACTCTCACCGTGCAGTGTCAGTTGCATCGCACTCCCACGACGCAGCGGCGGGCTCGGCACATCGACGGACGACGGCTGCCCTCACATGACCGGGCATGTGCCTGTCGCAGTAAGGAATGGGTTTAGTAGCATCGTGAGGGCGATGCAGATGGTTCGACCCTCTCTGTCGCGAGTTGTTGCTATTGCTTATCGATTAGCTTATATTACTTATCAACGCGGCCAATAGCTAGGTGACTTCCAGTTCCAGTTCATGGCTAATCATTCCGTCCACGGAATTCAACCCACTTTAATTAGAATAATCGCATCCGGTGTCAGAGCTGACTTTGATCATCGTAGCGGAATGGAAACATAAGTACTAATTACAGATCAGAATCTTCTATGCTCTTTATGACCATGCGCTTGCACTTGCACTTGCGACCCCGATCCGATCGATCGATCCATATGCGCACCGCAACTGTAGCTGCGCGAGCTCACATGCCATCGTGAGCACCTCGATCTCGATCGCTTGATGACTAGTTTCTGATAAATCACTGATGCAAGCATCGACCTCATCAGCTTAACTGCATGCTGGTCGGCTCCATCGAACCACCCTTCTCCTATTTAACAACCGATCGACCGCCCAAGTGACTGACTTGTAGCTGTAGCAACCACATCCTCGCATACCACTTGTCAGACTGTTTGAGACGTACGCAACAAGGAGCTAGTGTGGCAATGGCGACGCTCGGCGGAACTCTGCATGGCTGTAGTCCTCACCGTCGTCGCGCTGACTGCCTTGCGCTCGCCCGTCGTGGCGGCCTGGTCCAGGGGCACCGCCACGTTCTACGGTGGCAGCGACGCCTCCGGCACAATGGGTACGTATATATATACCCTAGCTAATACTACTTACCTAGCCTGCAGGTAGATTTCACTGTGCACCGTGCTGCATGCCATGTCCTGGTCTACCATGCATGCATGTGATCGACATATGATCTTGCTTTCTCTTCCATCAGGCGGGGCGTGCGGGTACGGCAACCTGTACAGCGACGGGCTACGGCACGGCGACGTCGGCGCTGAGCCAGGTGCTGTACAACGGCGGCGCGTCGTGCGGGCAGTGCTACCAGATCGCGTGTGACTCGCAGACGGACGGGCGGTGGTGCCGCCCCGGCGGCGGCTCCGTCACCATCACGGCCACCAACCTGTGCCCGCCCAACTACGCGCTCCCCAGCAACAACGGCGGCTGGTGCAACCCGCCGCGGCCGCACTTCGACATGTCCCAGCCGGCGTGGCTCCGGATCGGCGTCTACCAGGGCGGCATCATCCCCGTGCTGTACCAGCGGGTGCCGTGCACGAGGCAGGGCGGCGTGCGCTTCACCATCACCGGCTTCAACTACAACGAGCTCGTGCTCATCTCCAACGTCGCCGGCAGCGGTTCCGTCGCCGGCGCCTGGGTCCAGGGCACGTCCACCAACCGGGTGCCCATGGCCAGGAACTGGGGCGCCAACTGGCAGTCGCTCGCCGGGATCGCCCGCCAGGCGCTCACCTTCGGCGTCACGTCCACCGGCGGCCAGACCGTCGTCTTCCAGAACGTCGTGCCGGCGAACTGGGCGTTTGGCATGTCATTCGTGAGCAACTTGCAGTTCTCCTACTGACAAACACAGGCAGGCACAGGTATATGCTAGCTACTGTAGCTAGTATGGTAGCCGACTAGCCGTCTAGCTGTAACCGACGAGTGAACCGATCTGGCTATAAATAAGTACATAACATCAGTAGATATATAGCAGCTGGGAGAGAGCTCGCTATTGGCTATTGCCTTGTTGTTCATGTCTTGCAATTATTTTTCCTTAGCTTTTGTGTATTAGTACTTGATTTCGGCAGTAATACATATTCTAGTCTCCATGACGGGCCAGCGGCTTGCTAGCTCTGTACAACACCCGGCTCGATTCAAAATTGTAAGCTGTTTTAGATTTGAAAATAAATGTTTTAAGAGAGCGTGCCTGATGACCATGGGTGTTGCCTCTCCGTCAGTGACTGATGATGCGCGATTAACAACTAGAGTAGGTAGATATATGAGTCATAGGAAGCGAAGAACTACTGCAACTATAAAAGACAAAACATTGGGGAATGATCGAAAATTGTCTTGAAATTAAATGCAGATAGACTTGCATTGTCTCTTTTTTTTTTAATTAGGGAACACTGATTTATTTACGGTAGAGAGTAGGATGGCTAAAGCAACCCATTTCTTAATATGAGGAAATGTCAGGGTCTTGCTAGGATTGGGCTACTTCCTGTGTGGGCCATGGGCCATGGGCCATGGTAGCAAGACTTGCTGGCCCAAGCAAGTGAAGACAAGCTGTACAGCAAGAACGAAAGACACCAGAGCGATCATCATCGACGGAATATTAAGAAACAAAACTCCTTCCTTCCCCGGCACCTCGCTCCCCTCTTGTCCCTACCTGTGTGTTTGGTTGCGGGGATGGAGAAAGACGCGACGGGATGGACCGTACCTTATTTTGCCGGTGTTTGGTTCGAAGCCACAGGGGATGGAACTGCCCCTCACTAAGAATATTTGCTTGAAATGAGGGACGCCTCCGTCCCCTCAAATCGGGCGGAGGGGGATAATGTTTTAAATAGCGGGGCTATAGCCTTCGCTATAGCTGTTTTTCGGTGAGAAGCTACGCGTTGTAACCTCATTTAGCCCGCTATAGCCTATTATAGCCCGCTATTTGCATTTTCCGAAAGCCCGACGCTAAACCCCCTTAGCCCGCTATTTAAAACACTGGACAGGGATGTCCCCCATCGGCCTCTGTCTTCCTCCATGAGGCGTGAGAAGAGCGACTCTAGGACGAGGAGCGGCGGTGGTGTCCATGGCGACGGGACAAGGAGCAGCGGTGCCAACCGCGGCGGCCGCGGCACGACGAGGAGCGGCGGTGGGGTGAGGAGCCGTAGTGCCAGCCACTGCGCAACGAGGAGCCATGGCGCGAGTGCTCCGACGGAGCCCCAGTGAGCAGCGCGGGGAGAGGGGAATCAGATGACGAAAATGGAGCGGAATGATAGTGGCCTTGGGGGAGTGGAGGAGGCCTGCAGCGCTGGTGCCGGCAAACCGGAGGAGGGCGGTGGCCCGAGCGAAGCGAAGAAGCCTGGGGGAGCGAATGAGGGCGGCGTGGTTGACGCGGAGGGGAGACGACAGGCGAAGATCCCCTCGAGCTGTGCTTATGGTGTGAAAACAGAGGAAGAAAAAGATGTGTTTAGGCTGACAGGTGTGGGCCTACACCGACGATACTTCACGGCCTGGAAACGCCATCCCTGCTATCTACTACCTCAGTCTCTACAACCAAACAGAAAACATGAATGAATCCATCTTCAATAACCAAATACTGGATGAGACGGTCCCATCCTCAAAACTAAGGATGGAACCATCCCATCCCATATTGTCTTCGAACCAAACACATGCTACACGCGATGTACTCCCACCGTGCCAACCGTAACTGATTCCAACTCTTTTCATCTGTCTACATTTTTTATATAAATGTTGATAAATCGAGACACATATTGAACACATATCCTTAGAGTAATGAATGAATCTAGGGCTCATTTGAACAAAGGATTTTAAAAATTCCGGGATAGGAAAAACACATGAAATAGAGTTGTACATCACTTGCAACTCTATATATGAATTGAAAACGCAGGAATGTTATAATGAAGCGTTTGGATACAATGTAGAGAAAACAAATAAACCAGAAGAGAGATAGGCACAAGCAACAAAGGAAAGTTTTCAAGATGTTGGACCTCATGTTAGAATTCCTCTGAAATCTCAATACAATGGGCCATTCCATAGAAATTTTATAGGATTGGTAGATATTCAATCATTTGTTCTAAAGGACCACGTAGAAAAATTTTCTATATGATTTGAATCTTGCTAAATTCCTCATTCTATCCTTTGTTCTAGAGGAGACCTTACAATTTTAGACGGAGTATCTATAGGTCCTCTCATCAGTGCATCCATAGAACTAGCTGCTCATCTATCATTGATCCTGGCCCCTTGCTATGCTTCTTTTCTAAACTCTGTCTTGTACCCGTTTATTGCATTGGATCTTACACCAGTGCTTGGTTGTGTTTGTTAATCGGATGTGGTTGCTAAGGCTGTCTCCAGCAGAGCGTCTATCGACGTTGCCTATTTCGAACTCCTACAATATTGTTTTTATACTTTAGGCAGTCATATAGACGCTCTGCTGAAGACAACCTAACAATTGGTATCCAAAGCTAGTAAAATCTCTATAGTTTCCTGCATGGAGATTGTTTGCAAGATCTATGGTAGCAACCATTGCAACTTGAGGTCCAATTTGGACAAAGGGAGCAGCTGTGCAAGTGCACCTACCACATTTTTTGAAAGCAACCGAGTAGAACTCCAATTACGTTGTATCTAAACACTAAGATGAATGGAGACTTTAGATGATAGGTTTAATTTTTGGGTGTCTCCGTATCAAAGTGATTGATTTTTTGTCTTTACATCAGTCAACAATATAGTCCATTAGATCTCCATCCAACGATTCAAATATCCCACCTTATTTCCCTTCCTCTCCTCCCTTCTTCCAGCCGCGACCCCTTCTTCCAACTCCCACGGTCCACCGCCGCCACCAGCCCCTGCCCCGCCCACCACCACCTGGAGACTGCCGGTGCCTCGGCATCCTCGTTGTGGCCTTCCCGCCTCCGGCCCTCCCCAACCGCCATCCTGCCCCACTCGACCGGCGGCGCCCTCGCTACCAGTCTCTTCACCGCCCATCGCCCGCCACCTCCACTAGGCCGGCCGGCCACCCTGACCCTCCCCTCTAAGGTAGGCGGTGGAGAAGAAGCTGCCAGCCCACAACCCCGAATCCTAACCCTGAAGCCCCAAGCCCCGGCGACGGTGCGACGGTGAGGCGCGGCGGAGATCCTTCTTCCCTGGTGGGCTCCCTCCCCCTTCTCTGGCGTCCTCCCTTGTCCTCCTTTTGCTGCATCGTAGCAATCCGTCAGTCGACTGACTAATAGCAAATCTCTTAATTTTTTATGTTTTGAAATGAGAACTCCAATTTACTTTGTTCTTGGACACTCTGATTCTTTCATCTATCGTGCAGTAGTTGTATTGGATCTTATACCGATCCTTGGTTGTGCTTAGCTAGACATGAGGGTACCACACAAGGACTCACCAGAACATGGCATATATATGATCATATGGAGTAAAATTCATAGGCGGTCTATAAACTTGTCCATGTATGTGTCGTTTAGGTCCCTAAACTTCTAAAACGCATTTCTAAGTCAAACAACTTACTGATTGGTTCACCCTATGTCCCAAGTCCCATGTTAAATGCTAAATTTGCCAGAGTGGCTGATTAAAATGTGGACCCACACATGTGGGGCCTACCTGTCAGTCAGACACTAACTCACCCTCCACTATCTCTCTCCTCTGCTCGTCGCCGGCCGTCGGCCACCTAGCCCTTCCCCGACGTCGCCCCTACTCCCATGGCATGCGCCACCCTTGCTCCCTCTGCACCGCCCCTCTTTTTCTCAGCGCCGCCACCTCTCTCCACCCCTCTTTTAGCTCCACGCCACCCTTCTCTGTCCCTGCTACATCCGCCTCTCTCTACCCCTTCCCGAGCAGGGATGGCAACGGGTCGGGTAACGTCTACCTGCGAGAATACTCGGAACACAATACCCTACCTGTACGCGGGAAGGCGTTTGGGTAAAACTTCATACCCGTGCCTGTACCCGCCAGGTATCCATCGGGTTTCGGGTACCCTCGGGTCTATTAATGCCATAGCGAATTACATATAACCTAGATCGTACATACAAGATGAATATAAATTTAACATGCATAGTTTCAAAAATAAATTTAGCGATATGTTTTAAGCAATGATTACTTATCATGCGAATCATTAAAATAGTCAAGTGATTATTTCAAAATATTAAACCGATGGATAGACTTAAATCACATACTTATGTCTCACTTTTTCACACTCACAAAACCAAATAAATAGAGACAACTCTCACATATTAATATAAGTTTCAAATAGCACGACTTGTAGCAAGCTAGCAATAAGAAAATAAATAATACAAGTGCATATATCTAAATCATATAGTTGAATATATATTTTGGGTATCCAACGGGTACCCGCGGATAAAATATTTTACCCGTACCCTACCCGCTATTTTGGGTACCTGACCTGAGAAGACCCACGGGTAACTTTTCTTATCCATATCTATGCCCATCGGGTATGAAACCCGCGGATATCCATACCCACGGATCCGATTGCCATCCCTATTCCCGAGATCCATGACGCCCCTCTTTCCAAGCTCCTAGCATTCCACGACATCCGTGCCATGCCAGCCCAGCCTATTTGGGTCAGTGTTGTTGTGCATTGGGCTACTCGATCTTTGTGTGTCGTGCTTTGACTTAACCCAAACGGCCTAGCTCAAACTCCCGTCTCTTGCCGTGCCATAGCGGCCCAGCCCATTCGGTTCCGCGCCATGTTTTGGGCTACTCTTTCCACATGGGGTGCTTGGACTACCTCCAATGCCCAGGCCTAGACTCCTAGCTCTATCACAGACGTGGCTACTCTTTTCCGCAATGGGTGCGATCTCTCGCCCTAAGAAGAAGCGAAACGGATTAGACGAGGGAGAGAAAAATGATGGAGATGTGCCCGCGTGGCAATTTCTAGATCCGACTTCGAGTCGTATCGGCTCTGGGATGAACCGATGCTGAGTCCGATCAGGACTCGATCCATCGGGTCTGGCTCGGAAGCTTGCATATGGTATGCGCAGTTAGACCTCTATTGGGACTCAGATACTTGATCCGCAAGCAATTAGAATTCTAATGGGCCTTTACGTGCTAAAGCCATTGGTGGAGAATATATATACGCATGAGAGGACGCGGCTCAGGGTATCGTTTTCGACGTGCGAGTGAGAGCCATCGCATAAAAGGTTTTTGCGAAATACTAGCCGTGCCCTAGTCCAATCTCTTAAGATCCTCCACCAAGTTTGTGGTGCTAGCACGCCAGAACTAGGCATCGCCTTCCCGTACGTGTGGATACCGTAGAGGCTGTTGCTGTGACTGCTACGCCGATCAACCGACTGGTTGCCAAGTGGTCCTTGATCGAGATCAGCTGAAGGAATCGGCCTCGGCTTTTCACGCTGCATCGACTCGGCGCGAGCGACTTGGCACTCGGCTACTTCAACTCGTTTTCCGCTGTACTGCGTGTCTAGTGGTAATGATTTTACGCGGTAGTAGAAAAACGTTTTTATGCTACAGTAGCGTACGGTAACCCTTAAAAAATGCATGCCAACCGCGCGCTTGCTGTGCTCACACAAATCAAATAATATTGAGGGCAGCAGCAACCGGCCGCCCCGGTGCGACTGCGATGGAACCGTACGAGGTCGTAGCCGAGACGTACGTACGGCTCTGGCAAGCAGCTTAACGCGCGCGGCACCAAGCACGGAGGCAAAGCGATCGAGCCCGTCAACGCAACCCGGCGTCGGCGATGACGACGAGGGTCGACATGCACGGCCCCAGGCGCCCGCTCCGCTCTCCGTCCCAGAGCTGCAGTCCCAACCGCCGTGCATGTGGCCTCTCGTGGCCCCATGTTGGGTCCTCCGTTTCTTCCTCGCCGTGCTCAGCGCCCTCTGTTAAGCTCTGCTGCATGCGACTTGCTGATGCGCCACCACCGCTCGCCTTAATTTCGTTCTTCCAATCACCACCTCAGTCTCTCATCTGAGCTGAGCCTCGCGATCATATCGACCGCCATATAGTACTGTATGATCTACAATAATCAGACCAAGTACGCTGGCTACAAGTGGAAGGATTATTAAGCAGAATCATTCACGCATATCTCGCGTCATATCCAACACGGAGCTAGGTCTACGCGAACGTCTACCAGTATATATCAACCGGCCAGTTATTAATTGTTGTCAAGGCTTTGACATGGCGCTTTGCATTGTTGCATGAACGCATGTGAGCCTCGATCGCTAGCAGCCCATTAACCTACCAGCAGCATGCACCACCACCACAATCAAGCCGCGGTGCATGAGAGGGCCGCCGTGCAATCATCCCCCTATATTCCCTCCCAACGACCATCATTCCGGCGATGATCATCCGCCATCCCCTCCTGCACCGTACCACCATGCAGTGACCGGCCCCGGCCCCTGGGCTGTGCTACCTAGGCTACCTCCCCCAGCTTATTTAAGCCCTACTGCCGCGTCCCATGGCCGTCGCAGTCCAAACGGGCCCCATCGTTGATCAACCAGCCACCCACTTCATTCTCTCTCGTCCACCCAATCGATCGTCGTAGAGCTACTACATACTACTGCGCTAGTCCGAGAATTCGCCCCGGCGATCGATCCATGGGCATGGCGGTGGCGCTGTCCGTAGCCCTGGCGCTGCTGCTGCTGGTCTCGTCGGCGGGGGCGGCCTACTGGAGCAGTGGCACGGCGACGTTCTACGGCGGCAAGGACGGCTCCGGGACGATGGGTACGTACGTGCGGAACGATCGACCGAGCACGAGCTGCTAGTCGCTCTCGCTCGCCTGTACGTCGTAACTGTGTATGCAACTCGATTGATTGATCGATCGATCTGCCGCTTGCGTGCATATATGCAGGCGGCGCGTGCGGGTACCAGAACCTCTACAACGCCGGGTACGGCGTCAACAACGCGGCGCTGAGCCAGGCGCTATTCAACGACGGCGCGTCCTGCGGCCAGTGCTACACCATCATGTGCGACACCGGCAGGTCCGGGTGGTGCAAGCCCGGCAACTCCGTCACCGTCACCGCCACCAACCTCTGCCCGCCCAACTACGCCCTCGCCTCCAACGGGGGCGGGTGGTGCAACCCGCCGCGCCCGCACTTCGACATGTCGCAGCCCGCATGGGAGACCATCGGCATCTACCGCGCCGGCATCATCCCCGTCCTCTACCAGCGGTACGCACAACTGCTTAATTGCATATACATATACTAGTATGCTTTCGTCTTAATACGTATATAATTGCGATCGAGCTGGAAATCATGCAGGGTGCGATGCTCAAGGCAGGGAGGGATTAGGTTCAGCATCAGCGGCTCCAGGCACTTCCAGCTCGTGCTCGTCACCAACGTCGCCGGCAGCGGCTCCATCCGCTCCATGTCCGTCAAGGGCACCGGCACCGGCTGGATCACGCTCACGCGGAACTGGGGCGCGCAGTGGCAGAGCCACTCCGCGCTCGTCGACCAGGCGCTCTCCTTCACGGTCACCTCCACCGGCGGCCAGACGCTGTCCATGAACAACGTCGTGCCGTCGTGGTGGGAGTTCGGCATGACGTTCACCAGCAACAGGCAGTTTGACTATTAGGCACGCAGCTCATCACGGCGCGCCGCACAATTGCATGTGCTGCGTCTGCCTCCTGCATGCTCTCTCTGAATATATATTATTAAATTAAAATCGATCGATGATGAGTTGACCTGATGGTGTGTGTAATGTGGGTCGATCTGAGTTTAGTTTTGATCTGTAATATCGATCATTTTGTCGAATCATTCACCTTCTTTAATTTCTACTCTCTGTACATGTAGATCAATGTATTGTCCGTTGAGGTGTATTGATCTTTTTTTCCCCTATTCTGTTTCTGTATGCAAAGGTATTTACTTATCAGAACATCATATTCTACTACAGTAGTACATAGTCACTCGTTTGGCAGGCTACCATTTCTTTGCTGAAGACTCAGTAAACAAACCGATCTGTCTGAATACAACTCATTAACCTAATAACTAACTAATTGACGGCGCTGAGTTTTTTTTATAATACTATTCCTTACGGAACTCTGTGCCCCATGAGATGCTGATTGGTGATCATGTGACACTACAGCATATAAATTTCTTTTTAAATGGAAATACACAGAGGCAGTCGTCATTTCCATGGACCCAGTATGGGTACGGTGGTTAATTTGAATTTCATCTATTTTGGGGGTGCATGGCTATAGTTGCTCCATGAGATTTGTCATGTAGGTTTCTAAATATGAATATAAGTTTTTCAACTACTTCAACTCAAAAATTTCCCGAACATTAAATTGCATAGAGTACAGAAATTGTGTAGCTTGTATAGGAGGAACCGGCCGGACCCAACCTTACATATTCTAGGGGGGAGATATGAGGTCGTGGTACAGGAAAAATTAAAAAAAGTGTCATTTATTATGTTTCGAAAGAGAGCACCTTCATTGAAAATTGAAAAGGCAATTTTGTCACCTATATAGTGCAATGCATTTATAAAGTTTAACGATATTGAATTATATATTTCTTGACATAATCTATACCGTTAATCTGACATGTCATATGTGTCCAAAAGAAAAAAAAGATCGATGATATTGTTGGCTGTTGCTAAAGGACATGATCTGGCATCATACATTATCATCTTCATTAATGGCTTGATGGACATATTTTAATTTATTTGACACAGAGGCTCCGGGAAAACCATATATACATTGATGTCTTACCACTTTACCTTGACCTTGTGACTTTGTGAGGTCGTACGCGCCTTTATTTACTCTATCCAATGAAAAATAAGGCTGGTTTGGATGCTGCGAATCAAGTTTGTAAAGTAACTTCGTCTTTATATTCATGCATAGGGGAGGGCATGCTTATCTTCTAGTAGTACATATATGAAATTATTTCTTTTTGTCAATTTGTGTTGAAAATATTTTAAAGCTTGTAGTTTATATATTGTTCTAGTCCTTATTATAAATATATTTCTAATTCTAAACTGCGTATTAGTAATATCCAAAATGTGATTTATTTTAATTTATGACAATTGGAGACAATATGCATTTCCATTTTAAAAAATAAAGGGATAACAACTATATTCTGACTCATCAGTAAATAATAATGAAGCTCCATTAATTCATTTGTAATGTTTACACATATATAAATCTGTGACTAAAAAATAACACAATTCTTAAAAGAAATTGCGACAGATTGTGATAGTTAGGGAAAAAATACATAGGGGAGGAGGACGAAAATTTGAAATTATACATGGCGCGCACCTCCGATCCTGCAGTCGGAGCATCACGTAGGCAGTATAAGATGCCCGTCAGGCGGTCACCAAGGATGCAATGGCGAGTGCAGCAAGCTCTGTCAAAATCATGAGCACGCACACACCATGTTCGACCGAACCGCAAGGAATGAAAGTAATGGCGCCGGAGTTCCGCTGCCGCCTGAAAGTTTTAGTAGTTGAAGTTCCGGTAGGAGGTGTAGGTCTGGCCGAACTGCCACCACCCGGGCACAACGTTGAGGAACTGTATGTACTGCCCGCCGGTGCTGGTGACGGCGAAGCTGAGGCCTTGGCCGACGAGGCCGGACAGCGCCTGCCAGTTGGCGCCCCAGTTCCTAGACATCTGGATCCACCCCGTCTTGTCGCCCTTGACCCAGGCGGCGCCCACGGAGCCGCTGCCGGCGAGGTTCTGGATGTTGACGAGCAGGAAGTAGCTGGAGCCGGCGATGCTGAAGCGCACGCCGCCGGCGCGCGAGCACCTGACCCGCTGGTACTTAACGGGGATGACGCCGCCCGAGTAGATGCCAATGTGCTCCCACGCCGGCTGCGACATGTCGAAGTGGGGGCGCCCCGGGCCGCACCACCCGCCGTTGGGGAGCGCGTAGTTGGCCGGGCACAGATTGGTGGCCGTGACGGTGACGGAGTTGCCGGGCTTGCAGTACTGCTGGCCGCCCGAGCGCGACGGGTCGCAGGTGATGAGGTAGCACTGCCCGCACGACGCGCCGTCGTTGAACAGCGTCTGGCTCAGCGCCGCGTTGTTGACGCCGTACCCGGCGTTGTAGAGGTTGCCGTACCCGCATGCGCCACCTGCCAAGCATTGGTTTCATTAGGACGTGCACCGCGCGTGGATATATAGGAGAATGCGAATAGGTGTTGGAATCCGGCTGCCGACACACGACGCACCCGTCCACACATCAGGCCGTCGGGCCACGACATACGCATGCCTAAACGCACTAGCAACGGGTTTTAGGATTGTTGGACTGACACTCCCCAAAAAGCTAGTCCATTAGGGGGTTGCACCCTCCCCTCTCCCCCTCACGCATTCGAGATTCCAGTGGGAATGCACTGGGCCGACCTGAGCTCTGATACCAATTGTTGGAACCGGGCTGCCGACACACGGCGCACCTGCGCACACACCAGACCGTCGGACCGCGACACACGCATGCCTGAACGCACAAGCAGCGGGTTTTAGGATTGATTGGGCCGACACTCCCCAAAAAGCTAGCCCATTAGGGGATTACACCCTCACCCATATAAACCATGTTTGTCCACCCACAACTCACTATGTGAGACTATTCTCAACAATAGGTATAGCTCGTGCAGTGGAATGAAATGCTACGCTACGCACGCAAGAAGCTTACCCATGGTGCCGGAGCCGTCGGCTCCGCCGTAGAACGTCGCGGTGCCCGGAGTCCACGTCCACTGGGCGGCGGTGAGCCCAAGGCACGCTGCAGCAAGGGCTGCGCAGTACAGGATCAGCAGGGGCTTGTTGGCCATGTCAGCGTGTGCCGGCGTCAATGCAGTGCAGAGGCAAGCTGCAGAGAATGATATCGATGAAGGTGTGTGTTCGTGTAGCTGGGTAGCTGGCAAACTGTTTCTGATGGAGCTTGTGATGATGATGATGAGATGCAAGGCGCCTGGCAGGCCCGTGCTTAAATAGATAAGGAGGCGTGGATGTCTGCTGGAGGCTAACGGCCGAGAAGAGGTATAGCAGCAAACTGTTTATTAACCACAACAACAAGAGCTAGCGGTTGATTACGGGAATGATTGTCGTCGATCTTGCCGTGTGTCGTCAGAACGCACGAAATCCGTGTTCCATCGAAGCACATGCACGCGGATGCATCAGCAGCACCACCGGACTGCAGGCTAGCTACGTCTACGTACGCTCCAAGGCCTCTGACTTTGGCGCTGGAACGAACTAATCATGAATGCAATGCAAGACGACTTAATCAGCCACGCATTTTCGTGCTGTGTTAACTAGTCAGCGTTGGGTACCTTCATCTGTTATGACGATTAATTTTTATGCCGCAACGGACGATCAACTAACCCAAGTTCCTTCCACACGAGTTAGTTGAAACCCTGTTCGGTGCATGTTCTGTGGTTCCCAAGATCGATCGAGCAACAACAACTGCCCAACCCCGAAATGTGAACACACGTCGGTTGATTTTGGAGCGACGATGGCGGACAAATGCAAAGAATTATACGGTTCACGAATTCTGTATTGTTCCAAATAGAGGAAGAATACTATCACTAGTTCAGAATTAATAATTAAGCTGCCGGCGGCATAAACAACGTGCCAGTTATTGTAACTACATGTCGGTCTGGAATATCAAAAGTCACATTATAACTTCTCTTTACGATGACAAGACTGACTAAATGGCTTTTGAAGAGGGATTGGCTGACAATTTTTTTTTTTAAAAAAATTCAACAGCCGTGTCGATATATCATAAGGTGCCAAAATGATAACTTTTATATTGGCACTTCATAATTATCAGGCATCCAGAGTTTACCTTTGGTATACTCCTAAAAAGGATTTACCTTATAGGCATCAAATTTTGTTATACCTCATGCATATGCTACAATTTGTAGTGCCTGATCTTAATTAATGGACCATATAAGGGCAAAAAAGGATGTTCAAACTCAAACATTATAGCCTTGCATGCAAAAAGCAAATTCGACATGATTCACAATATAAGGTCTTTAACCTGAACCTGATGATGGTCTTATAAACTCCCTACCTGTTATCGCAGGGCGTTGAGAGGGAAATTAAATCTCTAGCATGATCTCACTCACCTACCTGGATCCTCTTTCTCTGAGGTGTGGAAGCCACAACCATGTACTGTACACGAGACCTTGTGCCAGAATGTGATCTCCCTTTGTTTTTCTGGGCCAAAAGTAACCACATGATCTTATCAGTAAGTCCAACTTGCGGCAATCAAGACACAAGATTGGCTCAGAACTTAATTAGATAAATTGTATAAACAGCCTAAATTCGAGTAGAGAACCACCATCTGCATGTAACTATTTTTTCTTATATACTGAGGCACGGGATTTCCTGTTCAATCCAACCATCACAACCACCAGACCAGAGAAATTGACTTGCACATTGCCATGATTGAGTTTCCAAACGAAATTCTTCTGGTTTAGTTCTGTAAAATGACCAGCAGTGCTTAAATCATTTCACCCCCATAGCTTACCTGACTTTGTCAAGAAACACTGCATTTTAAAAAGTACATGCAATTCATTTAAATTGAGAGGCCAGCTAGACAGTTAAACCAACCGAAATGCGTTAAGCATTACTGGATCGATTAAAGAATTTCTATGGGTACCCGCAAGTCAAAACCTGGCAGTTACAGGCATATGCTGATGCACATAAAGTCGTTACAACAGGTATAGTGTGGCAGGTCCCTTATAGATTGCAACAACCACTTAAATGGAAGTTCAAAAAATAACTGTAATGACGATTTATGATATTAGTCCATTAATCCATGCATTTGCGCAATCTAGCAATTTAGAACACATAACAGAATTGTCGTGAAATATATGTATGTATCTATAAATAAATAAATAAATAAATAAATATGTATGTATACATACATGTATGTATGTATGTATACATACATATATGTATGTATGTATGTATGTATGTATGTATGTATGTATGTATATATATATAAAATGATAAAGGTATAATAAACTAATAGCAACATATGTGCAGAGTTTAAGGTAGTGGCTATGGGAAAATCAGTACAGAGAATCCTCAAGCATTGATGATATGTCCTGCAATAGCACAAAAATCCTTATGCAAAGTTGATTTAGAACGAACCCTATCCTACACTAAATTAAGTCAGCCATCACAACGTATTTTTTTTAAAACGAACCACACAGAAGAGCTGCCGATTATATTGATATAGAAGAAAAATCCAGATTGGGCAACAAACACGGCAACATATTACACAACTCAACTCAACTGGTCGGTTGGATTTTAGCTTCAACACGGCACAAAACTCATCGACGATACAAACATGGGCACCACTTAGCTCAACTGGTAGGGCACTCACCGATGAGACAAAACACGGATCCAACCTAGACAAGACGTGAGCATCCAAAGCGACGCCTCCAACGAGGAGCGCGACGCCACAAGCGCCGCCGCCGCCTGACCCTATGGTTGGGGATTTCACCCTGGAGCACAGTGCACAAAGGAAAAAGGGGTGGAGTCAGCCCGGAGAACGGGCAAGGCTTTCGCCACCACCACCAAATCGAATGCACACCGAAAGTTGCGAACAAACCCCTAGGTCCTGCGCCGTAGATGATGAAGCTCCCGCCGCAATTTAAAACTGCCAGAGAAATAATCGGTGCAGACTGCACTACACCAAAAAGGCCACCGCCATGCAAGACCTCCCGCCGTAGAGCCGCTGCAGCTTTGCACCCAAACCGACGGAGTAAATACACCTAGATCCTGTCCCGCAGGCCGCTTCACCACACGCAGAGGCCTCGCTGCTTCTGCCGCTGGACTACTCTCACGAGGGCCACGCCACATCCGTCACTGGCCACCAGGAAGAGGATCTGTTTCTTGAATTGCTGTCAGAAAGAGAGCAAAGACACCCTGCCCCCACGACCCTGAACAGATAAACTGCCATAGGAACTCAGAACCATCACAATGCAGCAATCTGAAGTCACCCAAGCACGGTCACCAACATCAAAGCCGCCTGCGCCATCTTCCGAAGCTGTCTTACACCGGAATAGCCATTGCTAAGCAGGGCTAACCGCTGCAGTCGGATGCAAGCAAAGCTGCCACCCTTGTTGCCACTGCAAGCGCCATCTTCTGACGCTGTCCCTCACCGCACTCGAAGCTGCCAAGCAGAGCAAGCCTGCCGAGGTCTGCTGCGAGCAGGTCACCGCGACAAGCAAGCAACGACCATGAAGCCAACTGCTGATGCCTCCACCCTGACACAAGCCAGCCGCGCCAAGTCTCATCCAGATCCGGCCGTCGTGCCCAGCGAGATGCCTGACCATTGCCAAAGCTGCACTGCTCTAAACCTCGAGGCACCACTGCCGTAGGGGATCGACATCCATGCCGCAAACACCACAGGCACCGCCGGACAAGGCCCCCGCCCATCCGCACAAGGCCACCACCAACAGCACCGCCTGCGCGCTTCGACTGGGGCCCAGCAGCCGCGCCGCAGCCGCCGAGGCCACCACAGAGCTCGCCAAGACCTCCACCATGGGGCCGCACCATGGGACGACGACCATCACCATGTCCTTGCCAGAGCCTTGTGCACGCCGGAGACACCTGCAGCCGGAGAAGGGGCGCCACCATGGGCTCGCACAGCCTCCCATCGCCCGCGGCGCAACCCCGCTCCCGCACAGAGGCCCCACCGCACGGACGGCGCCCACCGCAGCCCTAAGCCAGCTGCCGGACCCTGCTCATGCACGCCGCACCACCCCAGACCGCAAGCGGCGCGATGTGAAAGCGGAAGGCGTGCGGGTGACGAAGCCGTGCCGGAACTGCAGCCCCACACCGGATCCGTCCCGGGGCCCACCGGATCTGCCCCCGGCGGTGCTGGAACCGACTGCCGGAGGAGCGCCCCCACCGCCGTAGGGACCAGGAGACACAGGAGAGCCAAGAGATGAGGGGGACATGGGGGAGGACGAAAGGATTCTCCGCCGCCGCCTTCCTAGAACCAGCGCGGGCCTCCCAGCCGCATGCTCGGGCAGTGGCGAGGAGGCTGATGGCAGGCAAGAAGCGAGCTGGGCGGTGCGGGGTCTCCGCCCGTGTTGCCCCGGGCAGGAGCGATGCGAGTGGCCTGTATCACAACGTACTAGGATTGATTTCTAGGGGTCAGGTGGCCATTGCATTTTTAGGTAACAGAATAGTTCTGGGTTTGGTCATCCTTAAGAGAAAGCGTATCACGTTAAATTATTACAAAGTGGTAGCATATATTCAAAACATGTAGCCAAAACCCCAATATACATCTCTGGTATATTCAAAAGAAAGAAAATATATGAAAAATCACAACTCCAACTCAGAATTTCAGTGGTCATCCTCTAAAGGTTACTTTTGATATGTCCGCTTCAACCAAAGCATATTCTAATAGTAGCATTCTTGAAGTAGAGGGGTGTGGGCGGCACCAAATAAAGCTTGAGCCAAATCTGACATTAGTGAAGAAAACCTCCAACAGATGGTAAAAACTCTAATGACGAAACCAAATGGCCTCTAAAATAGACCTTATATAGTTACAGATAGATATATAAGGATTGAACGACACCAATTGGTAAACATGTTGAGAGTAGTGTAGGATGACAAACACATTATGGAACGCCAATAGGTATCTCCACATCAAGAACCTTCACAGTTAGAATGTACTCCACAACTACGCCTTCATGAAGGACTTGAAGAGGGTAATTACCGCCACCTATCCAAAAGGATGAGGTTTTCAACTTGGAGGCTGGTGCAAGGATGATGGAACCACATGTTGACACCTCTAGGGATGGAAGCATAAGAAGTCAAGACCATCATGCTGAGTGAGGTCCAGTGTGGCTTCCACCTTCGATTCCATCCTTGCACAACTCAGGAATCTATGCAACGACAAGCGAAATCATTAGTAGGAGATTTCTGCTAGCAAGCAATCAAGGTACACCCTCTCACCCTTTCGAGGTTCTATATGACCATATTAAGCCCAACGCTTGTAACCTCTCCTCTATTGCTATAAGTAGTCGCCACCGCCAAATACGAAAGAAGGACAATCCCTGTAGATCGATCTTTTAAGTAGAGGCCCTAGCCCGCCAAGGACAAACACATAATTTGGCACAAGAAACTCCACATTGAGCCTTACGAAATTGGTTAACACCATTTAAGTGTGACAATAATGAAGGAAGAGATCCAGTTCTGATCTAGATGTATAAAGGGCTCATAAAGACCAAAAGAGCAGTAAGAAAGGATGGAGAGCCATGTGGCCACCATCACAGAAACCAAAAGGCCGTCTATGAGCTTGATATAGTGGTGTCAGTGCTCGCAAGCATTAGACATAAGAGGATGAGGTAGGGGATAAGTAACGTGATTGAAGCAGGAGAAGAGTGTCCTACTACATGTTGTATACCTATGGGGTAAGTTGTAAGGAACCAAATTCCATTGATTGTGGTTTCGATTCTGTGAATACATTTACGCAGAAGAAGATAATAAAATGAATTGGATACAATAGGGACCTAATCCATACGTAAAGGTGGGTTTTTGCCAGGATAGATGGACAAAGGCTATAAGCACTAGATTTCTTGATGAAACTATCATCGTCTAACTCTAGCTTAATAGAGTCAGGTTAGATGAAATCCTTCCTAATAACCTTATGCGATTTGCATGTCATGAGGGTATTACTTCATGTGGGAGGGTCCAAACCAAAATAAATCTTTATGTGATTTGCATGAGGTATGAACTACTTGTGCTCAAAGTCCAAGATAAGGGATATTAGAGGTCTTAGATAGTGAGGATCTAGGATCAAATGATAGGGTGGAGAGTAGAGGGGTAGCTCTTTCTCTTTCCCTTACTGTTGTTCTTCATCTTTCTCCTCTTTCTCTTTATCTATTTCTATTTGTCAACATATTTATCCATGTTCATAGACAATGGAGCCCCCACTCACCTAGCGTCACACTAGATCCACCCCTACCTATCAATATGGGAGTCTGCAGTGACAAAGGCACTAGTAACTATTTCAGTAGAATTTGCTACATCTAGCATTGCTTCACTATATAAATATGTTTTATCTAGGTAAATCATTCTTCGATACATGGGCAAATGGCAAGTGGAATTCATGCGGGGACCTTGAGCCTGAAGTCCTAAGAGGGGGTGAGTTGGGATTCTAAAAACTAAGGTTCTCTAAAAGCAACTTACCAAAACCTATGCAAGATAAAGAAATATGTACACTAGGGTTATGCTGAGTGTTGCTAATTCTACCGAGGCAAGGTCTTACATCTTAGTTCCACCTAGAAAACTAATCTATCAAGCTAGTCTAGGAAAGTAAGCACACAATTGCAAGAATGTAAATGCGGAAGCTAAAGAGTTGGCGTACAGGTTGGATTATAGCACCGGCAAGAATAACATGACTTGACTAACCAAGATAACCACAGCCTAAGCCTAGCAAGTATGCAAAGAAAGGTACACCACACTTGCAAGAGATAGAAATAGAGTAAAGCATAAATATATTATACTGAAGATAAGAGTACAAAGATACAAGAACTTTACCGCAGACTTCAGAGATATCTCCGATAACTCCAAGGCAAAGCTCGACTCACTCTAACTCCCAGGACTATCCTTACTACTAAGATGTGGAAATGGCACTCTCTAAGGTAGAATGTAGCTCTCAACTTCTCCACACCTTTACAAGTGAGCTCTTGGGGCCTGTTTATAGTCCAGCAAGTGAGAGGGGGTATTTATACGTGGCTTAGGTTGGGTTAGGAGGTAAGGCGGTGGTCGGCCGACAATGTAGGGGGTCAGCCGACCTAGCCCCATGGTCGGGCGACCGCTCGATCCACTGACTTGGCCATCCAATGGCTTGATCTTGCTTCCTCACGTCGGTTGGCAGTTGAAACGGTTGATGCACATGTAAAATGAGGGCCTTGCATGGTTGGCCGACCGTGCATGAGGTCCGGCGACCACGTGTCTTGCTCTGATTTGTTGCATGCCTCATCTCCTGGATTAGTGACGTCACCGATCCGTGGTTTGGTGGTCCTTCGGCCCTTGGATACATTGGATGCTTAGTTTGACGGTTGGATTAGACTGCCTTTGTATTTCTTTGCAGGTTTGGATCGATGATGTGGCAAGTGGGCTTGGCTGGATGGTTGGGCAGCCAGGGTGCAGGGTCGGCCGACCCTGCCATTGGGTCGAGCAACCTAGCAGGTGGTCGGGCGACCAGGACCCATGGTCGGCCGACCCAGCCACTTTTACCTACAGTGCCCATCTTTGATCTTTGACACGTTTTCAGTTGTTTTATGTGCATTTTGGCACCTGCATTCAAATATTCATACAAAACTAGCGGAACTCATTAGTAGTACGAGGTTAGTCCATTTTATTCGCATGCTTTGCTTCATTCGGTGGATAATTGATGGTAGAAATCATGAGATTACGACCATCAACAGTTGGGCCAACGCCTAATAGGGGGGTGAATTAGGATTTCTAAAACTATGGCTCTCTCAAAACTACAACTACTAAGCAAAATCTATGCAAGATAAATCTAACTATGTGCACTATGGTTTTGCTAAGTATTGCTAATTATACCATAGCCAAGTCTTGCAAACTAGTTCCCCAGAGAAACTAACATATAAGCTAGTCTACGAATGTAAGCACACAATTGCAAGAATATAAATGTGGAAGCTAAAGAGATGTGTAGATATATGCAAACTCCCGATGACAATGACGACGATGGCACACGATGGAGATTTACGAAGTTTTTTTCCCAAGGTTCCGGGAGGCCATCATGCCTCTACCCCCTACTCCTCGTTTGGTGCCCCTGCAGGGCTTTACTCTCAGGTAGTCCTCAAAGGAATACTGGCCTCGCCCACGCAAGGGTGGAGGATGGCAAAGTGACCTTCTCAAAGGTCAAGCAACCAGGTCGAGTCTCCGGATATCCTCGGTACACACCCACACGGCCCTTCTCTCGCGTAGTCTTAAACTATGGCCTCGCCCACATAAGGGTAGAGGATTGTCTGGGCCGTCAGGATCTTCCACGAGCCTTCTCATTGAGCCACCCCACCATCTCCACTAAGGAAGCTTTTGGCAAATGTGCTGAGGGCCTTTCTCCCTCTCACAAGCAAGGTGGCAGCCACTCCATACTCCGGAGGGTATCTCAAGACTTACACCCACACTTGTACATCAATGATGTGCACATAGGCACGTAGGATAGACAAATAGGCCTAAGCAAAGATGCAACTAAGCACTATCTATGTTGGGATGTGTCTAGTAAGCTCTAGTGATTGTTGGACTCACAAAATGTGTTTCTACACTTCAAATTGGCATGGGGAATGTGTCTCAACACTACAATGAGCTCATGAGTTACCAACCATAGAGTGGAGGCCGTGCAAGGGGGTATTTATAGCCTAAGTCTCAAAACTAGCCATTGGGTGCAACTTGATCTCTGTTTCCTGCGACCATTGGACCGTTTGATGCGTGCTCCCAACTAGCCATTGGAGTCGACAGTTGAGTCTTCAGCCAACCGTTGAGACCATCGGACCGTCTGGTGGTGGCACCATCGGACCATCTGATGCTAGTTTTGCCCAAGGTCTTGAATTGTTGATCTTCAGTCCAGCTTGTCTGATGGACCATCGGACCGTCCGATGGTGGCACCATCGGACCGTCCGATGCATGTAAATTTCATCGGGTCTCGAATCTTCAATCTTGGCCTTATTCTTCTCTCCAGAACTTTTGATGGGGCTTCTCCGAACCTTCTGATGGGCCAAAAAATCAGCCCATTGATTGGTCAGCGGGACCCCATGTCGTGCATACTGCTTGTGTCTTGATGGGGTCTTGGGTCTTCTCTTGTGCTTTTTAAGCCCTCCCTTGAGGTGTTTTTACTCTAAGTCCATCTCTTGCACCATGTGACTTAAACAAAAGTACTTGCACACATATTAGTCCCAAATGGTATGTGTTGTCACATTAACTACCAAAATCACATTAGGGAACTAAGCACAAGGCTTATGGCCTATTTTTCTTACAATAACAAGCCACACACTTATTATAAGTCTTCGTACGTGCAAGCACGAATGCTAATAGATTCACAAATCTCACTACAATACTTGGTCGCAACCAAGGCCTATGCACTAAACAAGGTATAAGCAAGAGCTCGCAAGCCCTAGCTATACCGAAGTATGCACTATATGCTTTCTTGATGAATTAGGCTCTCAAGAATTTGTTTCAGCACTAGAATGAGTTCAGGAGTCACCAACCATACTGTGGAGGCTGGGAAAAGGAGTATAAATAGCCCAAACATCAAAATTAGCCGTTGGAAAAAAGCTGTAGTTCAGAGGCTATTCTCACCGAATGGCCTGATGCTTGCACGTCCGATGCATTCACCACGGGACCCTCCGGTGCGTACACCTAAACTAGCTTTTGCCATTGACCATTGGAACTTTATTTGACCGTTGCTGATCACCACACCGTCCGGTGTGTTCCATCAGATCGCTTGGTGTGTGTAATCTCCCAAGGTCTTCATATGTTATGTGTCTTGCCCTTATAATGTTAGGTGTGATCACCGGACTGTCCAATGTGTGCAATTTCCATGCGGTCGCTGCTTCTCTTCTGCCGGTTCCATCTGGTGGTGGACCACCGACCACTGAACCATCTGATGCGTACAGTGGACTATCCGGTGTGTACATGTTGGGTCTTGATCTTCATTTTGCGGTGGTCTTCTTCTCACAGGATTGTCCGCTATATATTACATTACCGTCCGGTGTGCATAAAGATCCAGTGTCCGCTGACCGTCGTGTCTTTATCATGGATTTTATCATTGATGTCTTGGGTCTTCTCTTTTGCTTTTTAATCCATGATGTGTTTCTACGTCAAGTCCATCACTTGCACCTTTGAACTTAAACAAATATACTTGCACCCATATTAGTCTCAAATGGTCCATGTTGTCACTTCAACCACCAAAACATATTAGATATACTAAGCACGAGGCTTAGGTCCCATTTTCCTCATAATATCTTTAGCAAATTGCAATCTAGCCCTGTTATTTTACTAGAAAAACTGACATGTGGGACCTGTTGCCACGTGTTCAATGAGGTAGCATCTTTGCCCTAGGGGGCATCATGCCACACTTGCAAACCACCCACCAATACCTCTCTAGGGGTTATTTATCTTGTGGTAAAAAGTTTAAGGTGTACAATATTCGGTTTTGTTGTTCAGTGTGTTATGTGTACTCCCCTCAATACTTTATGGGTTATATAAACTTTTCCTGCTGTAGGAACAACAAGCTTACTTAGAGAATTGATGTCGAATTGACCTGACCATGATTCGATGAAATAATAGTGTTCCAAATAGAAAACAAATGAAGCTTTCTTTGTCTTTCAGAAATAGAAAGCTTTGGATGAAAGCCAAACTTGTAGAAAATCCATGAAATTTAGAATTGATAACGGATTGGAATTCTATAGTAGGAAGTTTGATGTTTTTAATAATCATGGTATTACAAGACATTTGAGTATCCCAGGGGCTCCTATACAAACTAGTGTGCCAGAGCTTATGAATTATAGTATTCTAGAAAGAACTCATTGCCAGGCACACTTTCAAATATAAGCATTTGGAATAAGCATGGTTTTGTGTGTTGAGGATGATTTTTTATTTGTTGTTTCTAATGCTAAACCAACAAGATGGAAAACCCATTTAGAGGTGAAAGATTTTGACCAAATAAATAGAAGGTATTGGCTTCAGTGGAGTTTTTTTCTCCTATTGATAAAAATAAGGTAAAAAAGTGTTAAAGTTGGGTTTATTTATTCCCTTTATGCCGGTGATCTTGATAAGATAATCTCTATTTTTCTTTCTTCACATAATGTAGTTCAATTGTCACGTGGAAAGTTTCTCTTCAATGTGTTATTGCGCTTTGTAGCACTAAAGCATGATATACTTAATAAGCGTATTAACGTGTACATGGAGTAAATTTCATTTCATGTCTTCTTTTGTCCATAACCCTGGCATCAAGTTTTTTTCCCTCAAACATTGTATATGTGGATCGAAATAGTGGCAAACAGTGGTATACATAATGCATTCACTAATCAAATTTGAATGTGTACAACGACATTGTTGAGATACGACATTGTTGAGATAGCTCTTAAAACAATAGCATGAAGCGCTATATCTAAAGTAACAAAGAAGGCGTTAAAATGCAGCACCCATTCGATCTTGCTCGAATCCTTGACATTTCCTCCACCAGTAGCCGCCGGAGCATGCATCGCAATAGTAGAGATGCCAGTGAGGTGTTCTCCAATGCTGTAATTGGAAGCGCCTGCATGCAGCTCCGTCGAAACTACAAGCAGACACTCCCAAGTCCAAATTCGACGACGGAATCAGAAGAAATGACGAAGGGGACCGAGAGTGTTAACTGGTTGAGTGTTCTAGTAGTCGAAATTCTGGTAGGTACTGAAGGCCAATGCCAAACTGCCACCACCCAGGGACGGCGTTGAGGAACTGTAGGTACTGCCCGCCGGTGCTGGTGACGGCGAAGCTGAGCCCCTGGCCAACGAGCCCAGAGTGCGCATGCCAGTTGGCGCCCCAGTTCCTCGACATCTGGATCCACCCCGTTTTGTCGCCCTTGACCCAGGCTGCGCCCACAGAGCCGCTGCCGGCGAGGTTTTGGATGTTGACGAGCAGGAAGTAGTTGTTGCCGGCGATGCTGAAGCGCACGCCGCCGCTGCGCCGGCACTTGACCCGCTCGTACAGGACCGGGATGATGCCGCTCGAGTAGATGCCGATGTTCTCCCACGCCGGCTGCGACATGTCGAAGTGAGGGCTCCCGGGGCCGCACCACCCGCCGTTGGGGAGCGCGTAGTTGGACGGGCACAGGTTGGTGGCCGTCACGGTGACCGCCGTGCCAGACTTGCAGTACTGGCTGCCCGGTCGGGATCCGTCGCAGCTGATGAGGTAGCACTGTCCGCACGACGCGCCGTCGTTGAACAGCGCCGGGCTCAGGGCGGCGTTGTTGATACCGTACCCAGCATTGTATAGGTTCCCGTACCCGCACGCGCCACCTGCAGTACATCACACACATGCATGCATGGATTTGCATTAATTAGCGACGTCATATAGTAGCAAAATAATGTGCATAGACGATCTCTAACGCATGCATGCGATTATGCGAAACGAGCTTAATTAATTACCCATGGTGTCCGAGCCGTCGCGTCCGCCGTAGAACGTGGCGGTGCCCTGAGACCAGTCGGCGGCGGCGGCAAGCGCGAGGCACGCCGCGAGCGCTGTGCACAACATCAGGGGCTTGTTGGCCATTTCTTTGGACATCAGCCGAAGCGCGCTAGTAGTGCAGAGATGGCAGTTAGCAGTGAGGGTTTTTGTTTGGTTTTGTGATCGAGCTGTTGTGTGGATGAGATCGATGCATGGAACTAGGGACGCCGGTGCTTAAATAGAGGAAGCGATCGAAGCTGCTAGGATCTAACCCAAGAGGAGAGGCTATATCGTGAGTTTATTAATCACAATAGGTGGGGACTAATTAATGAATTAGGATAATAAATGATTATATGTGGTCGATGTTGCCTTTTGTCAGAAGCTAGCTAATCAGAAGACACACGAACTGAAATCCGTGTTCCATCCAAGCACATGCATACATACATTCTCAGGGGGGCCTGCAGCCTGCAGCGCATGCTACCTAGGCACGATATGGCCTCTGAATTTGGCGTTGGAACGACTACTAATTAATCATGGATGTTGGCCAGCAATCGTATTTTTATCCTAAAAAAATGCTGATCCGTGAAGGTAGTGGCTACCCTCGTTAAGACGATCTGCGCGGCAACGAACGATCAACTAACACAAATTCCTTCCACACATTAGTTGAAGACCAGTCCTGCGCATGAAGATGATGGTACATACGGTGCTACCAAACAGAAAGTACGTAGTAATTGGTACGATGTTCCTATATGAAAAAACATAACTAAAAAAACTCACTAATTCAGGGGCTATAAGTTCAAACATGACAATTGTAACTCCATATTGACGACGTATTACGTAGGGCCATAAACTTTCTTTTTGTTTATTATGGATTCTGAAATGTTGGAGGTACTGCACCATTTTCAACAAAATTATATATTCATGTTCAAACACGGGAGGTTTGTATTTGGAATGCACGATTTTGACATGATTCAGTTGGTGTTTTATCTGAAATATCTTTCAATTTCCTAATAATTCTATTTTCGACATATATAGGTCGCCTATATTTCTGTTCTTTTTCGTGAGAAGGGAATAATCTCTACGAGGGGTAGATACTATACCCACGGAGGAGTACGTATGTAGCATCTTGTCCTAGGGTACTCATTATTCATGTCCCTTGATTCTCTTGGGAAAAGTGGAACACGAAGTACAAACTTACATGCTAATCTAACTAGCTAATCAAGACATGATTAGGCCACTAGAGAAATGGTCTCCAGTACCGGTCGTGAACCCATTTAGTACCGGGTTAAACACACTAGGACTCAAACCCAAGACCTATGCCTCATGTGTCCCATCCTTGCCACTACACCGGACAATCATATGTATCTATATAGAGGTTAATATTATTTTATTTTATTTACTAGAAGGTTTTAGTACCGGTTGAAAGTTTTTCGGGAATTAATACTGGTTAATAACACTAGGCTAGTTTGGCAACCTCATTTTTCAAAGAGAATGGATGGAATTGAGGGAAAAGTGAACTAATTTCCCCTCCATTCTCCTCTATTCCGATCCTTAGAAAAAATGAGGTTGCCAAATTAGCTCTAACCCAATGCCGTAATCCTCCTCTCGAGCCCCAGGCTTAAGAACCGGTACTGATGATGCATGTATCGGTACTGGTTCTAACTTTGCCGGGACGGAATCTTGGGACGGATTGCCCTTTCTCCGGTGGTCGGCATCTACATTGGACACAACTAAAACTCTCATATTTGTTCGAAAAATGTGCTTCTTGGTTATATGTAAGTAACGATTTACTATACCCTTTTTCATAAGATGATCAATGATGTACTACAACGCACCTCGCTATGCATGGAATGTAACGCGGTCTAGATAGTCTATCTGTTGACCCTGCGACGCAGTCTAGCTAGATAGTTTATCTGGTGGCCCAGCCGTTTCAATCCAAAGATCACAAACACGCGCATATATGATCAACATGAAAGGGATTGACCTACACATTGCAATGATTGATTCAGAAACCCATAATTCTTCTTATTTAATCTATCCATCCAAAATCATCGCCCAAATCATCAAGGAACGTCTGTAACTAACTCATCTCGCCTCTCTGCCCAACTAAACTAGCTTAGCTGAATTTGTCAACAACAAACGGTACACTGGATCATATATGAGCAACTCCTCCAATCTACACTAAATGTAAGTGGTTAAACCAACAAAAAACTATATAATAATTATCTTAGGGAATTTTGCTAGTAGGCCATGATTTTCAGGCACGCAAGCACGAATCGATTATTATTAGTTTATTACACTGTATAGACCGAGGAATTTTAGCAGGAGAGCGTTGAAGAATTGAAGACATGTGAATCATTAGCTCTTGCAATTGAAAGTCAGAGGCAGCAAGTTAAGAGGTTAAGTCCGTTACAACAGGTGTGAGGTAGGTGAGAGGGACGCGTCTCCTAGCAAGACGGTGATAACTAACCCACTTAATCGAGCACTTCTGTTTAAAGTTTTAGAACACCTTGAATGATTAATGAACGAGCTGTTGTGTTTTCTTCTCAATTCATGTTCTGTGTTCAGGTTTCAAACACATTGGCAGTGATTAGCAGTATGATTTTTCTTAAATTCTCTCAGCTCATGTTTTCTGTTTTGCCAAACAAGCGCTCTAGATCCCGCTCTCGACAGTGTGAGGCTGAAGGGTTAAAGACCCCTGTCAAAACACGGTCGTATCAGCTATCATCCCTGAATTATACTTTGTTGAATATAATGAGCTAGCTCATTATATAATTTCTAGAACATCTCAAAGGCCTATGTAGAAGCAAGAGGATGTTGGAACTCTTTAATTCCACGTTGCTAGTGGAAAGGGAGGAGCACATACTTAAAATCGGAGGCACTCCACTCCCACTAAGTCATGCATGGCCATGAGAGGGGAGGGGGGGAGGGGGAGAAAGAGTCCACATGCACGTGCTCGCCTTGCCGGGCTTGGGACGAGGCGGGCGGAGGGCACAGACGCACGACACCTGCATGAATGGTCTGCCAAAATATGCCTGCTAATACATCAGATCTAATCTCTTCCATAATCATCATGTGCTTCGAGATGATATTGGTGTTGTATTGGAATTTAATTTGGACAATTTCTCAACAAACACGGAGATTTTTCTCGAGGTATTGGGAAGGCGCGCAAGCCTCGCCTCGCTTGGCTTGGGATGAGGCGGCAGAGGGCACGGATGCACGACACCTACATGAATGGTCTGCCAAAATATGCCTGCTCATACATCAGATCCAATGTCTTCCATAATAATTATGTGCTTCGAGATGATATTGGTATTGTATTGGGATTTAATTTGGACAATTTCTCAACAAACACGGAGATTTTTTCTCAAGGCATTGGGAAGGCGCGCAGGCCTCACCTTAGTCCTCGTTTGGAGTCTCTGCAAGGCATTTCTCTCACTTAGTCTGCACAAGGACTAAATCCTGCCAAAATATGCCTGCACAAGGACTAAATCCTGCCAAAATATGCCTGCTAATACGACAGATCTAATCTCTTCCATAACCATGTGCTTTGAGATGATATTGGTGTTGTATCAGAATTTAATCCGAACAATTTCTCAACAAACATGAAGATTTTTTCTCGAGTCATTGGGAAGGCGAGCAAGCCATGCCCTAGTCCTCGTTTGGAGCCCTTGCAATGCAAGCCCTTGGTCTCACTTAGTCCGCACAAGGACTAAATCCTTGATGCGCGCAAGGATCAAAGTTGGCAAGGTGACCCATGTAAGGGTCAAGCTTTCCGGTTGGGTAGCTCTGAATATCCCCGGTTCACTTCACTCTCAAGTGGGGTCTCCCGCGGACCTCTCTTGGATGCTCATGCCATCTCCGCTACTAGGGTGAGATTTGGCCAAAACGCCGAGGGCCTCCTTGCCTTCCACAAGCAAGGTGGCGGCCACTCCACCACTTAGAGGATCTCTCAAGACTACAAGCCCCTCACTTACAAGTCTTCGTGCATGCAAGCATGGATACTAAGAGATTCACAAATCTTCCTACAATACTTGGTTGCAACCAAGGGCTATGTGCTAAGCGAGGCCTAAGCAAGAGCTCCCAAACACTAGCTATGCCAAAGTATGTACTATTTGTTCTCTTAATGAATTTAGCTCTCAAGAATGAGTCTCAGACCTAGAATAAACTCAGGAGTAACTAACCATACATTGAAGGTGTAACGCCCTGAAATTTGCCAAATAAAGTCACCAAATTAAACCGCCACAAATACCTTGTTATCAAAGATTTACTCTCAACAACTCCCCATAACTACCCAAAGTATCCATACAAATATCCTCGCTAGTTTTTTAAAATTTTTCCTCCACAAAACCCCACTACAATTCTCACCAAATGCCCCATCCAAAAATCTAAAACAAAAATACAAAAAAATAAAGAAGAAACCATCTTTCATCCGTTCACCCAGCCGTCCCGGCATGCCTTCCTCGCCCCGAGCCGCATCAGCCCACTCCCAACCTCCCCCTCTCTTCCCTAGCTCAGCACTGAGAAGTCCCATTTCAACCCTCTCCTTCTGCCTCAGCACTGACATGCGGGACCCACCAGCCCGTCTCACTGATCGGCAGGACCCACCTGTCAGCTCCATCTCCCTCCCCTACAGAACGTCGATGTGCTCACCATCGGCAGACCACGCGCCCGCTGACCGCCACCCGCTCCTAACTCCTTCCTTAGCGGCAACTCCCATTACTCCTCACCAACTTCCTACCCCCACAGCTCCTACCCATGCCACTACCCCGGTAATCCCGCCCCCAGAACACGACGCCGCTGTGGCGCTGCAACCCCAACCCTGCACACAGTCAGCCCTGCACCAAGCCACCCCAGCCACTGCCGCACGCCTAACATCTGTCAAAAGCGCCACCAACCTCATCCTTGCTAGCCACACACTTTCAATCCGCCCTTCGGACTCTCTGTGCGCCGTGCACACCCACCTTATCGTGCCACCGGCCAAGCCGCCCTATCGAGCCTATAAATTGCCGCCGCTTCACCACGCATCCCACCCCACACTACAATACACTGGCCAAACTACTCCCCCTCCCTCCAATTGGGCCCAGCACGGCCACACTGCCTGTGCCCACCAGGCACCACATGACATCGCCAGACGCCACCCTGCCCACCACCACCAAAATCCGCTCACTCCACTAGCTCCACATCCAAGCTGAGGTAACCACCTGACCCTGCCTTACACAAGCACACACAAAACCCCTACAAACCGAGCCCAAAACCCATGGCAATCCCATCGCCACTGTGCCCCGCCACCACACCTATTGTCGCCTAGAACTGACGGTCCCTTGTCCTTGGCGGCCGGCACAACAAGGGAACTGAGAGGTACACTATCACTGCGGTCGACCCCTCCTAGCGGTGGTTTCATGAGGGTCCTGGGTGTGCCACCTGGCTTGACCCACTAGCTAGGGAGGGTGTTGGTGGTGCGCATGCATGGTTTGAGAGTCACCCTGCTGATAAAGAAACAATACATCGGCATTAAATTCCAGCCGGATCCCTAGGAATGGCTTAAGGCATCTCCGTGGATCGGCTCATGAGGGCCGATTGCCTCCTTGTGTCTCGATGGGTTAGTTTGACGATCAAAACCATAAACAAGGAGAAAGTATAAACCTTGTTTAAAGCATGACCTAGCGATGCAACATTCCTAGATTGATTCTGATGTACGCGTGATTAGATAGATCTAGTTAAGAAGACTTAACTGAACCTCTAACTATGTACCAGAACAGAGATTGGAACCCTAAGGGGTTCATCCACGAACACACGACCTTACTGGTTGGCTGATGAAGGCCGGTGTTTTCCTCATGCCTGATCCCGATGATGTTGAGGCTTGTGCCCAGGAGTTGTAACACAGAAGGTCAAAGCCTATGGCACGGCCCTGCACATTCAAGACAGTCATCAATCATTGGTAACCTAGTGACACCTGCACATTCAAGACAGTCCAAGCTGAGCTGTATACCGGCTGATGTGTTTGATTGTGCTCGTGTTGTCAGTACCATTGAACTTGGAGAACTCTGGCACTTTGAACTTTGGTGGCGGTGGCATCCGATCGAACTCTTCCGGGTATGTCTTTGAATAGTTGATCATTGGGAACTTACGCTTCATCACAAACCTGTTTTCCAGGACACTGGCAATTTGATCTTCTGAAGTAAACACGCTAGTCGACCCGAAAAAACTATCTTGACTATCAAGAGTCAGCCTACTACCGTAGATAGCCTACCATTGCAGTAGATCCGCATCGGTAGCTTTGGCCTTCTCATGAGATGAATTTGTCAGCCACCGATATGGTTGCTCAACTTACCACAACAGCCTGTATTGCATATTGTATTTGTATCCCTCAGGTATGAACACTGGAGGCTTGTCAAATATGGTTGGCACATCATGCGGACATTCAGGGCAGCAAATTGTGAACTTTGCTTTTATGCCCTCTGGTACATCAAACTGAATCGGCTCCAACGGCCGATCATATAGAATCTTACCCTCCTTGAAGGAGTCTAAAGTGGGCCTGAGAGCTTGATAGTTACCGGTCAAGATAGACTTGGCAACCTTTGCAATGATATCTTCAAGAGAATTAACAAGGACTGTGGATTGACATACCAAGGCGTAATGTATCAGGTAGTTGATTTCCAGCCGTAGAGCGCGGGTACGTTCCTCCGAGGGAACGGTGATGTTGATCTCCTTAATTAGGAAGTCGAGATGCCCGACGGTCTGGACATCACCGCTCTGGGTCCAAGTGAGGTGGTTGAGGAGTTCTTCAGCTATTTCATCAACCTTGAGATAACATGCCCCTCTGTGCTCAGGTGGAAGTTGATCAAGCTTGGGAGGGGCCTCCTTGTCTTTCGACCATTGCCTAGGATCGTGGTGGGTCAAAATAACCAAGCATCCTTGTTCTTGAATGCAGCAAGAGCCATTGCTTGGTGATGAATTTCATGACATGTGGTCCCACTGGGCGTGCCAAAGATGTGTCATAGCCTAGAACCAACAGTCCTTTGTCCTGGGCGAGAAGCACAACAAGGGAGCGGAGAAGTATGCTGTCACTGTGGTCAACCCCTCCTAGCAGTAGTTCCATGAGGGTCCTGGGTGTGCCACCTAGCTTGACCCACTAGTCAGGGAGGATGTTGGTGGTGCATGTGTGTGGTCAGAGAATCGTCCTGCAGATACACGAACAATAGGTTGGCATTAAATTCCAGTTGGATCGCTAGGATCATCTTAAGGCATCTCTGTGGATCAACTCATGAGAGCTGAATTGCCTCCTTGTGTCTCGATGGGTTAGTTTGATGATCAAAAGCATAAACAAGGTAAAAGTATAAACCATGCTTAAAGCATGATCGAGCTGATGCAACATTCCTAAATTGATTATGTCATACATGCGATTAGATAGATCTAGCTAAGAAAACTTAATGAACCTCTCACTACATGCAAGATAGAGATCGAAACCCCTAAAGGGGTTCATCTACGAATGTAGGTATGAACTAGAGCATGTAAAACATGGTGCCAAGCATGCATCGATCTCTTGAGTTGCCGTATGCACCTGGTGGTGCATGTTGTGGTATGTAGCAACCAGACGAGCTATACATGCTTAGCCACACATAGCTGTTTTGTTTACATGAAGCATGAACTGATAGATAGATCTGTAGCTTGTGTGTTAAATAACAGATCTCGTGCCAAGCCATGCTTGGCGCAAGATTCATCATGATAACTAGCAAATACTGCCATAAAAGTGCTTCAGTACGTGATCTACCGGGAAGCAAAAACATGCCCTAGAATGAACAAGGTGGAAGGATTAGAACTAGCATGGTGCTTACTTGAAGAAAAAACCTAGGGGCCAAGGGTACCTATGCGTCGAGATTGAGTTGACGAGATATGCGCGGCTTGGGAACGTATGCCGTCGTGTCTATTGATGAGAAAGACTTACATATTTATGGCCCCGAGGCTTGGACAATAAGTCCGACTCATCTAACTAAAACACTAGATTAATTCCTATCCTAAAGATACATGGCCCGTCGGGCCCAAATGATACACTTTGCCACCGCTGCGCGCGCGGTCCATTAGATCCGCGGCCGATCTATTGTCACCATCCTAGTCTGGCTACGATTTGGCAGCCACAACACCGTTGGGTCGGCCATGGCCATGCGCTGCCATCCCTCACCACCCCACCAATCGCTACAACAAGGCCGCCCCTAGGATCGCCATGACCCCATCACCCTCAACGGCCAACCTTCGCCACCGAGACTGCCGCGACGGTGATAAACCGCCAATGAACCTTGTGCCTACTGGTTCAACTGGTCAGTCTGGCTCAATCGGCCACCACCTTCTCCCCAAGGGATTGACGTCGTTTCCACCTGTGTCAATGACATGTGGGACCCACGCGCTACGCCATCGCCGCACGCCGTCCGCCCCTTCCCATGCAGTTGGGCTAGCCCTAGCACTTTGCAGTGGGCCGCCTTTAGGCAATCTAGGCCAAGGTGAAGCGGGCTGAGCGCTAGAAAGTCCAAATTACCCCCTTAAACTTTAAAGAAAGTCCATCAATCAACCTTGATCCATAAAAACCTCGTATCTACCTCATTGTAACTCCGATTTCAATGATTCTTCTTCCTAAATTCTTATTAAATCACACTCTATCCATCTATACCACTTTAAAAAACATTCTGAGCATGAATGAGTATTGTTCATGTGTGCTACCTTTATGTGTACCCGTAGACAACTGTCCCTAGAGGCCACCCAGGAGCCCGAAGTGACCGCCACCGAGCCAGGAGCTGAAGGAACCGACTCCTGATCTCTACTGCAATGAGACCTTAGATGACTGCAAGTGCACTAGGAATCCCCACTTGATGCATAAAATACCCAATTTTTACAAACACCACCCTATGGCCTATCAAACAATAAAACTTACATTATTTTCAATCATAAGGAAACCTGGTAGGATGGCCACCATAGCCAACTTAGAAGTAGGGTGCATAGGAAATGCTCATCGATCAACTTGGATAAAATTTGAGGAACTATTTGAAAATGTGTATGTGAATGTGTGGAAAAGGGGTTTTTGGGAAAAGTACCACAATGTACGAGTGCTACAACTAAAGTGGGGAGGAAGTTCGGGTGATGTTGTCATAGTTTTCCAAGAGGTCTGGTCTTCCAAGGGGAGGACTAGGGTTGTGGGTCCTCATCTTGCCTAACTCCATTTTCGTGCAACCACTCAATGTTGTATGCGGCAACACTTGGTCGGAACCACCTCAAGGGATAGCAGAACAATTATTGGTGTGCTAGGGAGTGGTGAGGAGACAAGGAGGAGTTATGTGTCGTGAGGCAATGCATTGTCTTTGGCCCTCTCTTAGTAGCTGTTTGGAGAAAACTTGGGTGGGGAAAGATTTGAGCAGATAGGACCCCATCACAATGGGTGCTCCAGTCCAAACTTGTGGGTAAAGTGTGCACCTCTAATCAGAGTATAAATTTATTTGAATAGTCCATGTCCATAGCTATAGATGGGTTACGGCTTGGTTTCAACAACTAGAGATTTTATAATCTAAAATGAACGCACTGGACGGTCCGGTGGAGCCCCACTAGACGGTCCAGCGAGTAGAATAAGTCCAAGACTCAAGATTCAAGACCCGGTGCATTCTCACGCATTGGACGGTACAGTGGTGTACCACTGGACGATATGGTGATACCACCAGACATTCTAGGCCGATGACATGGAACAGACCACGTCCTAGCATTTACACACACGGGACGGTTCGGTGCTCAAGCATCGGAAGGTCCGATGACCCATCGGACGTTCTAGACAAGGAGGACTACAAACTGAAGACCCCAAGCTCCAACTCGCACCAGACGGTCTGGTGGTGCAGCACCAGATGGTCCAGTGCTTCCAACGGTCAAATTTCCAATCCAATGGTTGACTCCAATAGCTAGCCAAATACAGTGAAGATTGCATCCATTGGTCGCACAGAAAAGTGAAGATTACTTCCAACAACTTGTTTTGAGGCTTGGGCTATATATACCCCTTGGCCTGCATCCACATCATGATTGGTGACTCCTGAGCTCATTGTAGTGTTGAGACACATTTCTCAAGCCCATTTTAAATGTAGAGACACATATCTGTGAGACCAACCATCACTAGAGCTAACTAGACACATCCCGGCATAGCTATTCCGTAGTTGCATCTTTTCTTAGTCCTATTTGTCTATTAGCTATGCCTGCGTGTGTTGACGCAAGATTTAGACGAAAATTATGCTCTATTTATATATGATTTTATCTCTTTTATATTCTTAAAAAGACAGTGATTAAAGGTGGTAAAAATTGGACGAAGAAGCTTGATGATGTTCTTTGGGCATATAGGACAGGTATTTAAAGCCCCTATTGGAATGACACCCTATTACCTTGTTTATGGAAAGACTTGTCATCTACCAGTAGAGATGGAGCACAAAGCTTATAGGGCAATTAAGGAATTAAACCTAGATTTAGACGTCAGCCTTAATCAAGAGAAGGATTGATCTTAGTACCCTTGATGAAGCAAGATTACAAGCTTATCATAATGCCAGTATTTATAAGGAAAGGGTTAAGAGATGGTTTGATAAGAGAATCCAGAAGAAAGAGTTTAAGGAAGGTGATAAGGTTCTTCTTTACAATTCAAGATTCAAATTATTTGGAAAAGGAAAGTTACAAAGTAAATGGGATGGACCTTATTTAGTACATGATGTATCACCTACCGGAGCAGTCACTATTATGGATTTGGAAGGGAATTGATTTATGGTCAATGGTCAAAGACTCAAGGTATTCATTGAAGAGGATAGATTTGAGATTAATTATATTGATACATATGAGTTCAAGGAGGTAAAAGTCCGTTACCATGACCATTGTCCCTAGTTATCCATAGCCTTTGTACCCTTGTATATAGATCATCGCAGTTAGTTTCGTGTTTTTCAAAAATTTCTCTCTATATATATTTTTTAAATTAGGAAATAAAATCACCGGCAAAACCTGGGGCCCATAGGCCAGATGGGAGGCCCAGGTCGGCCGACCAGAGAGCCTAGGCTCGGCCGACCCAGAAGTTTTCCGAGTCGGTTTCTGTTCAAATTTTGCTAGCAAAGTCTCCGAAGATTTCCATACCAGATTGAGGTAGAGTTCGGATCGGAATCCTCGTTTTGTTTCCTAATCCTATCAAATCTTCGGAGTATAAAGCCAAGGGCAGACCCTAGACTTGAGACATCAACTCCAAACACAACCAATCCAAGCCACAACAAGTTCTGAAGCAATGGAGAGGCAGCTCGTGAAGAGGGAGGACGAGTCGAGGCAAGAAGAGGGTTGGTCGGCCGACCAAGATGGGCAGGCTCGGCTGACCAGTCCCCTATTTCTCGGATCTCGTCGCAATTTTTTGCAAGTTGTCTTCTCTGATGACGAGGAAGAGGCGAGGGTGCGTAGTTTCGTCAGAAAGCATGGAATTTCAAGGAATTTAGCGAAGCTATCTATTCAACCGAAGGAGATGAAGAATATGAGGTCTAGAAGAATTAGAGGGATGCCAAAAGTCGACTATCAAGAATCATCAGTAAGCTCAGGAGGTATGATCAACTCTAGTCAAGATCAATCCATGGAGAGCAACCATAGAGAAGACCCAAAATTAGAGGAAGTAAGCTCCATCTATCTCGTTCCTCGTTTCAACACCTATCACATAGGAGGAACAGATGAAGTTGACTACTGCCTCGTATGTAGAGAAGCCATTTATGTCAACATGGTTAAAAGCACCAACATAGTTAAAATGATTGAAGACTTAGAGGGAGGACTTGAGGAAAGAATAGAGATAACTCGCAAGGATGTCACTGAATTTACCATCAACCTGAAGGAGCAAGTTGAGTCTCTTCAAGCTATATGTATGAGGCAAAGCGACACTCTCTATTCTATCTGGGACCACAGTGACAAAACAAGGAGGAGGATATCAACCAGATCCAACTGGGGACGAAGAGGAGGATCCATATGAAGTTTATCGTGCAATCAGAAATGATCCTCTTGATGATCCAGTAGATGAGGAGCACTGGTATGATGATGAGGATTAGGAGCCTTTGCTTAGTCTAAGTGTGGGGATGTTGGTAGAATTTCCCCATTCATAAATAAAGCGTCTTATAAAACGTCTAGAATAAATAAGATATATATATATATATAGTCTTTTTTAACGAGTTTTTATTTAGAGTTTTTATATTCGCGTCTTAATTGAGTCTATGAAACGTCTTTAAAATATATATATTAATAAAGTGTGAGATTGAGTAAGTGTCTCGCTTTATTTAAGTTTGTTCTTTATTTTTACTTTGATATTTAATCCTATTTTAGTTTTCATGATTTGATTAATGTGGAGATTACTAGATTAATTAGTAATGCATAACCCATATCTTTATTAGAGGATTATGTTTCATAGCTTTGCCAAAGTTTTTTATTAAGAAAAAGATTAGAGGTGTATTTAATTTTTCTTAAAACCTCTCTTCATTGATCAAGTTTTACACCCCTTTGTTAAGAGAGAGTCAAAATTCCTAGTAGAGCTTAGTTTATAAAAGCCAGTTTATAAGCAAGTTATCTCATGTGAGTTTAGTTAAGTTTGATACCTTTAGAAATTTTGATCTCTTGAATAATCTTGGTCATCTACATTTCATCTTTTGCTAGCCTATATTATTTTCCAATTGCTTATATCATTAGAGCAATTTCTTTTATCCAATAAACCCTTGATCTCATTATTTATCTTTACCTATATAAGTAAAGTTTTAGCTCATTAGTTTATTGAGTAAGTTTATAAAATTATAAATAGGAGAAAGGAGGGTGAGGTTATGGCGCCAAATTAAAAGAGAGAGAGAGAGAGAGAAAGAAAATAATAATATATATATTAGGTGTGGCGCCAAGTAAATAAATAAATAAATAAATAAAGAGAAAAAGAGAGAGAGGGAGAGAAAAAAAATGACCAAGTGGTCGAAATAAAAAAAAGAGAGATAGTAGAATTAGGAAAAGGAGAAAGGGGAAGAGAAAAAGGTAGAATTAGGAAAGTTTTGGAAAGGTAGAAAGAAAATCTTGTCGTCTTATTAGTGTAATGAGCAAAAACTTTCACTTTTCCAACCATGTGCAAATTCCGGAATTTATTCCAATTCATTTATTATTGCACATGTCCACTATCTATATCTTCTTTTTCCTTGTCTCTTTATATAAATATTTATTCTCTTATTTCGATGACCAAGATAATTTAAGTTGATTGAATGATCTTTAGAGAGATATCTTAATTAGACAACTAAAATGAGTAGCTATGCTAAACCTTTACCAAGCTCCTCATATATTCCTGTGAGATGAGAGGAAGAGAGTGGAATTTTATAGGATAGCCACTTATAAAGAGTGCCTTTTTGAGAGCTTGACAAAAGGGATAAGTAATTTCTTGATCTTTTGAAGTTTTATTATTTTTCAAAAACCCTCTCTGATAATTTCGAAAGAAAACTTTGGTATTGCTATGATTCATTTGACTTCGATAATTTTTGTGGGGATCTCTATGCATGAAAGTTAGTTTAAAGTCCCATATTATGATATGAGTGATTTCTAAGGTTAGATTATTTTTGAGAAGTTATGATTTAGAATTTGCTTAAATTTAGTTGAGTTCTGTATCGATCTTTTTGCTCGAGGACTAGCAAGATCTAAATGTGGGGATGTTGTTGAAGCAACATTTAGACGAAAATTATGTTTTATTTATATATGATTTTATATCTTTTCAAGAGTTAATCTTATGATTTAGTCTTATTTTGTTAACAAATAACCCCGTTTTCGAGAATGATCTTTGTTTTTCGTGCAATATTGATTTTTGCAGGAAAATAGGGTATAATTGATATAATTTTGAAGATTTCTCGGAGATAGGATTTATGCTAGTATAAGCAAGCTTTGGAATAAGAGTTAATTGAAGCCCATTTGAAGAATAAAAGCCCAATAATAAGAAGTTTCCAGAAGATGAAGATTACTTGGAGGACTAAATCCTGAAATATTCTCGGAATTCATGACAGCAGCAACTTATGGGCCCAATCCGGAGACCTTAACGACGTCAAATGAAGAAAGTTTGAATACCAAAGTTGTAGATCTCTTCGAGCTTCTACAATTTAGAGTCTGAGCTTTCCTTATTTGGACTTCAGATGAGGAAGTTATGGTCGAAATACTACAGGCTGCAGAATATGGAGAATCCTATTTCGGGGAGGACTAGAAGGAAACTTCATTGCCAAGCAAAGGAGTATATGGATGACCGGGACTCTTCTAGAAGCTTGTATATACTTGGAAATAAGTTGTTTTAGGTGTTTTAGGACTCTTGGAACTGACCTAATAGCTTCCATGTATAGGACTCTCTCCGGAGCTATAAATATAGAGCCTCCAAAGGGGAGATGTAACAATTGTTCTCCACAATTCATTGTAAGTCGAGAGTCTAGGGCAGAGTTCAGGGGCTATGATCAAGTAACTCGGTGAGAAGGACATCTCGGCGAAAGGAGGAAGCAAGAGGAGGCAGGAGGCCTGGTGGTCGGCCGACCAGGGGCCCTCCCGAGGAGTTTCGAGTTCATCTTTCGACATGTTCTTCGTCGAGTTCATCCCGATGACTATGCTTCAAAGTTCTTGATGTATCTTGAGTAAATCCTCGTACTTCTTATGTTACTTTGATAAAACCTTGATGTTTGATCAATAAAGCTTGTCTTTTAGACTTAGCTTCTTGTTTATGCATGTTCTATGATCCATAGCTTTGCAATGTTTAAGTGCCGTCAACAGCGTGCACATCTACCCTTGTATGTGTGGGGCTTGTAAGTCTTGCAAGACCCTCCAGAGTGTGGAGTGGCCGCCACCTTACTTGTGAGAGGGAGGAAAGCCCTCAGCACGTTGGCTAAAGCTCCCATAGTGGAGACGGTGGGGTAGCTCTGCGAGAAGGCCCACGGAAGACACCAACAGCCCCCACAATCCTCTGTCCTTGCATGGATGAGGCAATAGTCCAAGACTACGCGAGAGAAGGGCTCGTGTAGGTGTGTTTAGGGGATATCCGGAAACCCGAGCAGGTTGCTTGACCTTTGCGAAGGTCACTTTGCCATCCTCTACCCTTGCATGGGTGAGGCCGTATTCCTTTGAGGACTATACGGTAGCAAAGCCCTGCGGGGGGCGCTAAATGAGGAGTAGGGGGTAGAGGCACGTTGGCCTCCCCGAACCTCAGGAAAAATATCGCCTTGTCTCCTCCGTGTGCCATCGCCTTCATCTCATCGGGAGTTTGCACCTCTCTACCTATCTCTTTAGCTTCCACATTTACATTCTTGCAATTGTGTGCTTACATTCCCAGACTATCTTGATAAGTTAGTTTCTAGGTGGAACTAGATTGCAAGACTTGGCCACGGTAGAGGTAGCAACACTTAGCAAAACCGTAGTGCACATAGTTAGATTTATGTTGCATATGCTTTCCTTAGTAGTTGTAGTTTTTAGAGAGCCTTAGTTTAGAAATCCTAATTCACCACCCCTCTTAAGCGTCAGTCCAACCTTCACACATAAAAACTGATTTTTGGCAAAACACCCTAAGCTCCACAATTGCTTGCATGTAGTGATAGGTATTACCCCAACCCCATATGGAGGAAGGTGGGCTTGCGGAGTACGTATGTAATCACCCTTGCAATGCTAATATTTTTTTAGATAGGGACGACAATCTGCTTGAAGCCCTCTTCGGATAGGCCATGATCCTACTTTCCAACTAGCTTGTGGCATTGGGTTTATAAGGATGTCTTCCATTGTATATTTATTTGTATGCTTTTATGTACTCTGGTTTATAATCGTTAAGTCAGAATCTATGCTACTTAAGGAATAAATGTGTTTCTAGCCTTCTAGGACTGCCATTTGTATTACATTTGAGTTCCCGAGAAATCGGGGGCCCTTCAGGTGCTATCAGAGCCTTAGGTTGGTCATAGGATTCGACCATAAGTTTTCTAGAATTTTGAGCCTAAGAAGTTTTCGAAGTCTATCCTTATACTTTCCCCTCAATTTACGCGCTCTCTTTTCCTTTTTTTGGATGGATCTCAAGAGGATGCTAAATGATCAAGAGAAGACAGGCTTCATGGAGTTGCTCAGCTAGTGTACCCGGCAGGTCAACATCACACATGAAACTCAATAGACCACCATAGAGCAAAGTGAGCTAGTGACCATGGGTTGCATTGTAACCATCCATGTAGGATCCAGCAGGTATCACCTTGGTTTTGCCATCACCACCTTTGGCTACATCAGATGGACCACGGAGCAAACCGCAACCTGCAGTGCCATTTGCCGCCTATGCCACCTCTATGAGAAAGAGATTTCCAAGAGCATCCTTTGCTACTTCACCTAAGACCATCTCTAGCGGAATGCCCATCCACCTTGCCTATCACTATTCTCAACCACCTCCCACTCTGTCTACAGTAACGCTACGGTGTCATTTTGTACTATGGGCAGCACATTTATCCATCCTGCTGGCGACAGCCTAAGATGACCAAACCATCCCCATATGGCAGCAATGCTTGGACACCCTGGAAGGAGAGAAACAGAGTGAGAAAAACTACATCGTAGTTAGCCTTGCCAAATACATCCAACACCTAGACCACCATTTGACCTGAGTCAATGCCCAAGTTTTTCATGCGACCCGCCAGATGCTAGCCGGTGCTGCAGAAGTTAAGAGGCTAAAGGAGGTGAATGCTTCACTCAAGGCACAAATGGCTACTACTAAGGATCGAGTACAGGCTGCTGAGGCGACAGTGAACAGAGTGCGAGCCCTAGTGCAAGAAGAACATGCGAATTGCAAATGAAGCTTCCAAGGCATCAAAGGAACCTAAGGCAGCAACCTAGGATAAAGGTTGCCAAGCAGATGAGATTGATTGATGACGTAAGAAAGCAGATATAGATCTAAAACATGTAAGATAGGGTGCCAAGCACACATCAAACTCTCGATTTGCCATATGCACATGTTGGGTCGCATGTCATGGTATATAGCAACCGAGTGAGCTATGTACGCTTGGCCACATGCTGTCGATTTGTTACGTGAAACATAAACAGATAGATAGATCTGTAGCACACGTGATAACCAATGGATCTCGCACCAAGCAGAGCTTGACGCGAGATTCATGGGATAACTAGCAGACTTCACCATAAAAAACAACTATGAGAGAAGGATTAGAGCCGCATGGCTCTTACTTTGAAACACCCTTGGAGCCAGGAGTGGTGATGCACTGAGGTTGAGGTGAATGAAGCACATGTGCTGCTTGGGAACATATGGTATCGTTAGTTTATTCCAACATAAGGCTACATATTTATAGTCCGGAGACTTGGAGGACAAGTCTGTCTATCTAAACAAACCCTAGCTTTAAATTCATAAACTATGATACATAGACAGTTGGGCTAAAGCTACGTAAAAAATACGTCTGCTCGGGCGACCCATGAAGTCCAACGTACCAATCTAATGGCAACCCTAGATCGGCTAGGATTTGGTGGAAACAATGATGCAGTCGTCCATCCGCCATTTCACGAGAACCCAGATATCTCAGTTCCCTGGTGTTTTCTCCAGTAGTCTTACCTGAGGATTTGTCAAAGATGCTAGCAGCTTTAGACTAGAGTTGTCCCCAGTTGTAAAGGCTCCTAAAGCCTCTTGGTGTAATCGTTCAGAACGATAGTGTGAATAAATAAAAACATGTGCTTAAGAAAAAACAAAGAGCAATAATGCAATTATCCCCTAAAAACCTACCTTGCAACATTCGAGATGTCCTCCCACAACACCAGCAATAGGTAGTCTGCTAGCATGAGAGCGCTAGGGAGAAAATCACCACCAAGCTAAGAGTCATCCTATGGCTGCAGCCCCGCCCCCAATCAACCCTTATGCAGAGATGGCCCAAGCACTAGCCGCTCACACTCGCTTCGTAGAAAACCTAATTCAGGAACATGATGTCGTCACCAAAAGCCATTGGCCTAGGTGGCCAACACACCAAGGAACCGAGAGGTATGCTGCCGCTACAGTCGATCGCTCCTAGCGGCAGTTCCGACTGTTTCCAAGCTCGGTCAAGGCGGTAAGAGGGGGTTCTTGGTGTCCCACCTAGCTTGACTAGCTAGCCATGGACTTTGGGGGTGCGCATGCATTAGAGAATCGCCTGCAGACACACGAACAATAGACCGGCATTAAATTCCAGTCGGATTGCTTGGATTGGCTTGAGGCGTCTCTATGGAGCTGATCGCCTCCTTACACCCTGTGGGGTTAGTGCATCAATAAAGCATAACAAGGAAGCAAACCTTGATTAAAGCATGATCTAGCCGATGCAACGTCCCTTGGTTGATTATGCTACACACATGATAAGATGGATTTAGCTAATAAAAGACTTACCAAAACATAAACCACATGCATGAATGCAAATCAGAACCCCCAAGGGGGTTCACCCATGGACGCATATGGACTAGGACGTGTAAAGCAAGGTTCCAAGTGCACATCGACCCCTCGAGTTGCCGTGTGCACATGTTGTGGCGCATGTCGTGGTATGTAGCAACCGATGGAGCTATGTACACTTGGCCGCACACCGTCGATCTGTTATGTGAAGCATGAACAGATATGTAGATCGACAGTGCACATGGTAACTGATGGATCTCACGTCAAGCGGGGCTTGACCTAAGATTCATTGTGATAACTAGCAGATCCCCCCATAAAAAACGCTTCAATACGGGATCTACCGGGTAAGCAAATGCTTAAAAGCCCTAAAATGACTATGAAGGAAGGATTAGAGCAGCATGGCGCTTACTTGGAGAACCCTGTAAGCTAAGGGTGGTGATGCACAGAGGTTGAGGTGAATGAAGCACGCATTGCTTGGAAACGTATGACATTCGAGAAACATATACATATTTATAGTCCAGAGACTTGACCCTCAAGGCAAAATCTTTTCTAAAGATATAATTGAACTCTTCCCTAAACTAATAGATTACAATCTTAATAAATCTAGGACTTTATGACTAGGTAACGTTGTCTGCACTCTTCCTTCCCATCGGTCCAGATCCTCATAAGGCTTCCAAATATCAGCCAAAACCTGCAGTAATGACCGTGACAGATTTTGGTTGTCACATTGGTTCAACAATTCCCATCGATTTTGAGTGTATCTAGTCGTGATTCTTGTTACGTTGGAAAGCTAATCTCCTTAGATTTCCATTCCTATGTAGAATGCCCTAAATAGAGTCCATATGTGGCGTGGGCACCCGTTTTCGTGAAGCCTACTTCTGCAGTCCGACTAGTCTTGCGAATAAATTGGGCTTCCATTTGGATTAAGCTTATAACTTCATCTTGGGTTGGGCCTCGGGAGCACATTTATCATTATATTTTGCCAAACTTATGATATAATCCTAGCCAAGTCGGTTCCTTCCAATGTTAGCCTAAACGCTAAACGGTAAACAGTCGGTCACCTACTGTTTAGCCATTATTCGGTGCTAAACGGCCGTTTGAACGGGTTTAAACGGTATAAATGGCCAATTAAACAGAAACGGTCACCTACTCTTTAGAGTTTAAATGGTGTTTAAATGGGCTAAACAAGGCTGTAACAGGGCTAAACGATCACCTACATTTTGGCCCACCTAGTATGGGTCAAAATTTGGCGGCAACAGGGCTGTCATCCCATTGGCCTAGCCTTCGAGGGTCAAGAACGAATAAAAGAGAGAGAGATAGAGATTTCAGACTGGTTTGAGAAGAAATCCCTATGTCCGGTATGTGTGCTGAGCTTATATTGCGAGTCCTTGGTGTTACAAGTTAGAACGTGGACCTCTCGTGCATGTGATCCTAGAATTACATAGGAGCCAGAGCTCTATGCGCGCGTATACAGCACACTGTCCTCTGTAAGTGGCATTGAGCCTCTCCTTATATAATCTGAGAATGCTGGTTTACATGTGTGAGAGAGAATAGAAAAATAAAAAAAGGTACAGTAGCTAGGCCCGTAGGTCTCTCGTATTGTCTATTGTTGGCTAGTGGGCTTGTGAGGGAGAATGGTCTTTTCTTGTCAGGCTGCATGTGTGGGAAGGCACCATGCTATGCTAGCCTGTGTGCCTACTCAGATGAGTAGTCTTTTCTTGTTAGGCCTCAGTGCATGGAAAGGCAGCCCTCATAAATGCTCCAGCTAGGTGAACAAGATGTTGCAATGCATGCACGGGGGTGAGACCTCATAAACGCACCTCTCCCGACAAGGAGGGCATATGCCTAGGCATCGGGCCCCATGACCAATGGGTCGCACAACCGAGCGCAGGTGCTGTGATCGAGGGGTCTTGTGGCCTTGAGACTGAGGGGTCGTGTGACTATATGGGGGAGTTTGTGTCTTGGCCCTAGTACTCAGCCTATTGCAGTTACTAGGCCTCTTGTGGTACCCATGGTATAGGTATACGTCGGGGTGTTATTTGTACTCCCCTGGATACCTAAGGGGGTTATATAAACTTTTTCCGCTGTAGGAACAACAAGCTTACTTAGAAAATTTATGTTGAATTGACCTGACCATGAGTCGATGAAAGCTTTGGTGATGAAATAATAGTGTTCTAAATATTTGCAGTAGCAACCTACTAGTAATGAAAGCTAATCGAATAAATAATATCACTTTCATGAATCTGTAGTTACTTGTGGCTATTTCACCATTGCACTTGATTATCAAGTCAACAAGATTTCCCACATGTGCTTGTGCCATATGTGAGCACTACTGTAATTTTGGGTTGCAAAATTCGTTAGTTTTAATATTGCAACTCATCAATGCATTTTTATTATATTCATTCTAATCTTTGAGGCAAATGTAAGTTCCATTTATTGGTTAATGTAAGTATAATTAAATGTATGGTGGATGGTTTCTCTCACAAAGTTCAGATGCAACGAGATTCATACGGACTCCGAATTAGGCGATCCATATATCTGATTTGATTGGCTCGACGAGGGCTACAACTTGGTGCATTCAAACTCCTGATTTGGCTCCATCCTGATGCAGTCCGAATGCCTTCTTTGTGTCTTTAATGAAATAGGCTCAAAACCCTTCAACACATTGCATATTACCTAAAGAACACAATTCTATATCAAATATGCAATTAACACTGACCTGCCCATTTTTGTGCTCAACACATGCCCCGTGCCTTTTGGCGGAGGTTATGAGCCAAAAGCATCCTTTTGCACCAAAAACGTCTGAGGACCATGGTTAACATAATACATCGGCCATATTTAACACTAAGGGCGATAAAATCTATTATCGGTCATAAAACTTGACTAGATCAAGGCGACGCCAAAACAATCTTCTTGGGCCTCCATACCTGCTTAGTAGCATGTACCTCATCCACGGGCATCACCTTTACTCGCTGTTCCATTGATTCTTGTTGACGTAAACACTGAAGCCTTCTATTCTGGGTATGAGATAAGCCTGAGAATATGGATGCAACCACATATTAGCATAAGGAGAAGGTGGGCAATAGTAAACATATGGCCAAGACCAGGATAAAGTCAACTCTAAAGGATAACATGCTACAACAAAAGAATTATTCACTGTACTTGATTGCACATTACCCGCACGTGAAGATTTTAATGTTTTACCGCTGCCTAACTCCTGGTAGCCCTTTCCATCTCATACTTGGCCGAGAGCTCTAAAAACTTGGCTTCTTCTTGTCCTTTGTTTTGTATTCATCCCCGAAGCTTCTGGAGCCACCAAACAGTCCAGCAAAGGGCACCTGATAGTCCAGTGTTGACTACAGGACTGTCCGGCTCATGCAGAGCCCTTTGCCTTGGATTTGTCCTGCCCCTTGAGCCCTAATGCCTTCTACATCGGCTTTGCGTTACTTCTTTCCAGGGGCTCCAGCTTCTCCTCTCCGATTACCGTGTTCTTCCCTTTAGTAGATTCAGCTTGATGAGGCCGAACTAAAACTTTCGCACCCTGCAAGTCAATGGTATTCATCGGAAACAGCTGTCGATCAATTTGCATGCCTTTAAAAGCCAAATGTCCCTCATCAATGGCCATCTGCATCTACCGACGAAAAACATTGCAGTCATTGGCCGCATGAGAAAATGACTTATGCCATTTACAATAAGCTCGCTTCTTCAACTCATCAAGCGGTGGCATAACATGTGACAAATTAATCTTTCTGGCTTTCAACAATTCATCAAATATCTAATCACACTTAGCCAGATCGAAAGAAAGTTTATGCTCATCTTGCCGGATTTTAGAGATCGGTTTGAGGGAATCACAAGTGCTTGGACTTCTTATCCTTAACCCGACTCTCATTAGCAGCCAGAGCTTTCTGCGATACTTGGTCGATATCAATAAAATTATGCCCCTCTAGCTTGTCCTTATAAAAATCAAGGAAGACATCACAAGATAGATCAGCCAAATCTTTATCAGAAATTACCAATCCAAAGCATCGGTTTCTAATATCTCTAAATCATCTGATATATTCAGAGACAGATTTGTTGGTCCTTTGCTTAACCAATGTAAGGTGTGATAATTGCAACTCAGTTTCACTAGTATAAAAATAAGCATGAAATTTCTTCTCTAATTCTTGCCAAGTATAGATTGAGTTGAGAGGCAATGAAGTAAAGCAAGTAAATGCGGCACCAGAGAAAGACATAGGAAATAATCTAATTCTTAAAATTGCACTACTACTAGCCTCACCACATTGTATAAGAAATTAGCTAATATGTTCCAATGTGGTCCTATTATCGGCACCAGTGAATTTAACAAAATCAGAAATTCTATACCCTGGAGGATATAGAATATACTCGTAGTTCTCTGGGTATGGGTTTTTTTAAGGCTCTAGCCTTAACGTGACTGTCCATTTCAGCTTTAAACTTTGCTCTCTCAAACTCACCAGTGGAAGGCCGTTGCACTGGTTCACAGAAAGTAACTCTATTAATAGCTGGCGGCGTGATGGTATGAGATGAAGGTGGTATATGGTTTTGCAAGGTATGTGAAACCTATGCTGCCGAACCAAAACCAACCGCACTAGTAGGTGTAGTGTATGTAATGGTATGATGTGGCATTGAAGTACTAGCATGAGTCACTGGAATCCCTTCACTAGCCGAATTCCCCAACATTGTTCAGCTTTGTACATGATATACTGGTGTAGTAGAAAGAGAGACTCTAGGTACAACCATATTAGAGAAATCAGGAATCATGCTAGTAGCACCTTGTTCGACATTAATATTAGAAGTAGATGCATATAAATCATTTTGGAAAGGTGGTCTAAGTTTGGCATCTATTCATTTATCAACGACATCAAATATACTACTAGCTATGGTACCAAACTTATTGTTTATACTAGTAGCAACAACATTATCAACAACACTAGAAATTCTTGTATCTAAATCTGAAGAAATAACCATGCTAGATGTTGCATCAGGTGTTCCATCATTGAGAGGAGGGTAATATATATACCCGAAGGTTAGTTACCTTCCCATGTCGACTCTTCTCGTAACAAGAAAGAAGCTGCTCCGATTACCTTCCCATGTCGACTCTTCTCGTAACAAGAAAGAAGCCGCTCCGATTCTTCTTTCTCGCGCTGCTTTGTACGCTTCTGATCTTCCTCAGTTTGTTCTTGAGAACGCAAGTAGACCTAGACCCAAACTCTCGAGAGGGATCCCATCGTGGTGAGCATGCATCATAGGGTTGCTTTAGGATTGGCAGGCCACCTAGAACGCTTCCATGTCATAGTCGAGACGTAGGGAGAACATTAAGATAGATTGGAAAAGTAGGAACAAAAGATATAAAAGGTAAAACAATAAAAGTAGATTCATTCAGTTCGATTATGGCTATCTTAATCAGCCGTGGCCTTTCATATTTATAGAGAGGGATGGTCTTTTCCCTTTTACAAGACAAAACATCGTCCTAAACTAACATAGAATCAATTGGAAACTCTTTTTTAGGATAAAATATGATTCTACCAGACTATCCAGTGCATAGGACCGGACAATCCGAAATTCTCGAGGAGAAACCCATGTTGCATCGGACTATCCGGTGTATGCTACCGCGCAGTCCGGTATTGCCTAGACAGCTGACCTTCCAGACGCCATAACTTCTTCGTCCAGACTCCGAATTAGACAATCCATATATCCGATTTGATTGGATCGACGAGGGCTACAACTTGGTGCATTCAAACTCCTGATTTGGCTCCATATTGATGCAGTTCGAAGGCCTTCTTTGTGTCTTCAATAAAATAGGCTCAAAACCCTTCAACACGTTGTACATTACCAGAAAAACACAATTTTATACCAAATATGCAATTAACACTGACCTGCCCATTTTGGTGCTCAACACTGTGTATTTTTTGTCCATAACCCTGACATCAAGTTTCTTTTCTCAAACACTATATATATGGATCGAAATATTTACAAACAGTGGTATACATAATGTTATTCACTAATCAAATTTCAGTGTGTACAACGACATTGTTGAGATAGATTTTAAAACAATAGCATGAAGTGCTATATCTGAAGTAAAAAAGAAGGCGATAAAATGCAGCACGCATTCTTGCTCGAATCCTTTACATTTCCTCCACCATTCAGAGGTGAAAGATTTTGACCAAATATATAGAAGGTATTGACTTCAGTGGAGTTTTTTTCTCCTATTGATAAAAATAAGGTAAGAAAGTGTTAAAGTTGGGTTTATTTATTCCCTTTATGCCGATGATCTTGATAAGATAATCTCTATTTTTCTTTCTTCACATTATGCAGTTCAATTGTCACGTGGAAAGTTTCTCTTCAATGTGTTATTGCGCTTTGTAGCACTAAAGCAGGATATACTTCATAAGCGTATTAACGTGTACATGGAGTAAATTTCATTTCATGTCTTCTTTTGTCCATAACCCTGGCATCAAGTTTTTTTTCCTCAAACATTGTATATGTGGATCGAAATAGTGGCAAACAGTGGTATACATAATGCATTCACTAATCAAATTTGAATGTGTACAACGACATTGTTGAGATAGCTCTTAAAACAATAGCATGAAGCGCTATATCTAAACGTAACAAAGAAGGCGTTAAAATGCAGCACCCATTCGATCTTGCTCGAATCCTTGACATTTCCTCCACCAGTAGCCACCGGAGCATGCATCGCCATAGTAGAGATGCCAGTGAGGTGTTCTCCAATGCTGTAATTGGAAGCGCCTGCATGCAGCTCCGTCGAAACTACAAGCAGACACTCCCAAGTCCAAATTCGACGACGGAATCAGAAGAAATGACGAAGGGGACCGAGAGTGTTAACTGGTTGAGTGTTCTAGTAGTCGAAATTCTGGTAGGTACTGAAGGCCATGCCAAACTGCCACCACCCAGGGACGGCGTTGAGGAACTGTAGGTACTGCCCGCCGGTGCTGGTGACGGCGAAGCTGAGCCCCTGGCCAACGAGCCCAGAGTGCGCATGCCAGTTGGCGCCCCAGTTCCTCGACATCTGGATCCACCCCGTTTTGTCGCCCTTGACCCAGGCTGCGCCCACAGAGCCGCTGCCGGCGAGGTTTTGGATGTTGACGAGCAGGAAGTAGTTGTTGCCGGCGATGCTGAAGCGCACGCCGCCGCTGCGCCAGCACTTGACCCGCTGGTACAGGACCGGGATGATGCCGCCCGAGTAGATGCCGATGTTCTCCCACGCCGGCTGCGACATGTCGAAGTGAGGGCGCCCGGGGCCGCACCACCCGCCGTTGGGGAGCGCGTAGTTGGACGGGCAGAGGTTGGTGGCCGTCACGGTGACCGCCGTGCCAGACTTGCAGTACTGGCTGCCCGGTCGGGATCCGTCGCAGATGATGAGGTAGCACTGTCCGCACGACGCGCCGTCGTTGAACAGCGCCGGGCTCAGCGCGGCGGTGTTGATACCGTACCCAGCATTGTATAGGTTCCCGTACCCGCACGCGCCACCTGCAGTACATCACACACATGCATGCATGGATTTGCATTAATTAGCGACGTCATATAGTAGCAAAATAATGTGCATAGACGATCTATAACGCATGCATGCGATTATGCGAAGCGAGCTTAATTAATTACCCATGGTGTCCGAGCCGTCGCGTCCGCCGTAGAACGTGGCGGTGCCCTGAGACCAGTCGGCGGCGGCGGCAAGCGCGAGGCACGCCGCGAGCGCTGTGCACAACATCAGGGGCTTGTTGGCCATTTCTTTGGACATCAGCCGAAGAGCGCTAGTAGTGCAGAGATGGCAGTTAGCAGTGAGGGTTTTTGTTTGGTTTTGTGATCGAGCTGTTGTGTGGATGAGATCGATGCATGGAACTAGGGACGCCGGTGCTTAAATAGAGGAAGCGATCGAAGCTGCTAGGATCTAACCCAAGAGGAGAGGCTATATCGTGAGTTTATTAATCACAATAGGTGGGGACTAATTAATGAATTAGGATAATAAATGATTATATGTGGTCGATGTTGCCTTTTGTCAGAAGCTAGCTAATCAGAACACACACGAACTGAAATCCGTGTTCCATCCAAGCACATGCATACATACATTCTCAGGGGGGCTGCAGCCTGCAGCGCATGCTACCTAGGCTCGATATGGCCTCTGAATTTGGCGTTGGAACGACTACTAATTAATCATGGATGTTGGCCAGGAATCGTATTTTTATCCTAAAAAAATGCTGATCCGTGAAGGTAGTGGCTACCCTCGTTAAGACGATCTGCGCGGCAACGAACGATCAACTAACACAAATTCCTTCCACTCATTAGTTGAAGCCCAGTCCTGTGCATGAAGATGATGGTACATACGGTGCTACCTAACAGAAAGTACGTAGCAATTGGTACGGTGTTCCTATATGAAAAAACATAACTAAAAAAACTCACTAATTCGGGGCTATAAGTTCAAACGTGACAATTGTAACTCCATATTGACGACGTACTACGTAGGGCCATAAACTTTCTTTTTGTTTATGGCTTCTGAAATGTTTGAGGGACTGCACCATTTTCAACAAAATATATATTCATGTTCAAACACGGGAGGCTTTGTATTTGGAATGCACGATTCTGACATGATTCAGTTGGTGTTTTATCTGAAATATCTGTCAATTTCCTAATAATTTTATTTTCAACATATATAGGTCGCCTATTTCTGTTCTTTTTTATGAGAAGGGAAAAATCTCTACGAGGGGTAGATACTATCTTTGCCGGTACTGATGTTTATATCAGTTATTATGGTTATATCTTTGCTGGGACAGAATCCTGGGAAGGATTGCCCTTTCTCCGGTGGTGGCCTGGTGGGTACCTACATTGGACAGAACTAAAACCCTAATATTTGTTCCAAAAATGTGCTTCTTGGTTATATACAATTAACGTGTACTATACCCTTTTTAATAAGATGACAATGATAGATGTAATAAAACGCATCGCTATGGAATGTATTATGTAACGCGGTCTACATAGTCTATCTGTTGACCCTGCTACGCAGCCTAGCTAGATAGTCTATCCGGTGGCCCAGCCGTTTCAATCCAAAGATCACAAACACGCATATATGATCATTGCAACATGAAAGGGCCGGGATTGACCTACACATTGCAATGATTGATTCAGGAACACATAATTCTTCTCATTTAATCTATTCATCCAAAATCATCGCCCAAATCATCAAGGAACGTCCTTAACTAACTCATCTGGCCTCTCCGCCCAACTAAACTAGCTTAGCTGAATTTGTCAACAACAAACGTTACGGTGGATTATATAAGAGCAACTCCTCCAATCTACACTAAATGTAAACTAACCAAAAACGGTATAATAATTATCAGGAAATCTTGCAACTAGACCATGATTTTCAGGCACGCAAACACAAATAGATTAATATTAGTTAATTACACTGTATAGACTGAGGAATTTTAGCAGGAGAGCAATGAATTGAAGACACGGGAATCATTAGCTTCTTGCAATTGCAAGTCAAAGACAGGAAGTAGAGGTTAAGGCCGTTACAACAGGCGTGAGGTATCGGTGACAGGGACGCGTCTCCTAGCAAGACAATGATAATTAGCCCACTTAATCGAACACTTCTGTTTAAAGTTTAGAACACCTTGAAGGATTAATGAACGAGCTGTTGTATTTTCTTCTCAATTCATGTTTTGTGTCCAGGTTTCAAACCCACATTGGCAATGACTAGCAGTATGATTTTTCTTAAATTCTTTAAGCTCATGTTTTCTGTTTTGCCAAACAATCGCTCTAGACCCCGCTCTCAAGAGCATCTGGCTCCTAAACCAGCATGCAACGGTGTCCGATGTTCTTAGTACAAATAATGCCTTTTTAAGAGAGAATTGATTAGGGATAAATTACTGGAATGATACACATTGGTTGCAAGTCTGGTATATATCTCCACGTTAATCCTCACGAAACACACCAGAAAAAAAAATAAATCTTAGAAATTCTCACAAAAATCAGAAACATCCAACCATCAATTGTCATATTAGAATATTAATAGCCATTAGATCTGTAATTACCCACCTCTGTCATTATGAAAGGTGTTGAGTTCAATTCTCAACGAAAACAAATTTCTTATTTTCTTGGCAGATTTTCGCATCTGTTCTAAGTAATTATCCACCTCTGCCATTATGGAAGGTTTTGACTTCAACTCTCAACGAAATCAAATTTCTTTTCTTTTGGCGGATTTTTCTATTTTCAAATTTACTTTCAATTTTTTCTCAATTTTTTTCTATTTAAAATTTCCACTACTAAATGATCACGTAACTTTTTTTCATAAAGATGCTAAAAACCTTTCTATAAAACAGACTGTGCCTGATATTGCTATTACTAACTGGGAATTCCTTTTGGAATCTCCTTATTAATCCTCACAACATGCGCTAAATAAAAAAATAAAATCATAGAAATTCTCGTAATAATCAGAAACATCCTATCATCAATTGCAGATTGAAATTTTAATATCCATTAGATATGTTTTTCATGTAATTAACATCCGATCATCCATCATGTAGCTCTAATAATGGATCTGTTTCTACAGAAAAATATAAATCCTAAAAATTCTCACAAAAATTATAAACATCATGTCATCCATTATGTATCTCTAATAATAGTAATATTAGATTTATTACAGTTTTTAAAAATTACCCACCACGACATTACGAAAGATGAAATAAAACAATCCCCTAAATTTGTATAAAAATTGACTTTCATGCCATTATGAAATATGAATTAAATAACCCCTTAAATTTACATAAAATTACCCACCATGCTGTTATGAAATACAAATTAAAATACCCCTTAAATTTGCATATAAATTACTCAACATGTCATTATAAAAGATGATTTAAAATAAGCCCTAAATCTGCATATAAATTACTCAATATACCATTATAAAATATAAATTAAAATAATTTATAAATTTGCATATGTATTACCCACAATGACATTACAAAAGATGAATTAAAACAATAAGGTCTAATATTATTATGGATTAAATTTATATCCCAAAACTCTAACCCGTGCGAGGTGAGGACATGAATGCTTTTATATGGTGTTTATATAAGAATGGCTCTTTTTCTATTAAGTATATGTATTTTCATCTTGTCAATAATGGTGTAATACCCAAGCAATTTGGCAAATGAAAATCCCTCTAAAAATTAATTTAAGGTTTTCATGTATTACCTCAAACAAGGTGTCATCCTAACTAAAGATAATTTAGTGAAGATTAATTGGGGTGGGAATAAGACTTTTTGTTTCTATAGCAAGGCTGAAATCGATCACCTTTTCTTTGAGTATATTTATGCCAAATTCTTATGGCATACTGTTCATTTAGTGCTTGATTTGGCTCCTCCACACATTGTAGTGAACATGTTTGATGTATATGCTAAAATGGGAGGGCATAAACACAACTTATCATTATTGGCAGGTGCAACAGCTCTTTGTTGGGCAATTTGGCTCATTAGGCATGAGAGTCTCAATCACCAACCAAAATCTTTCCTGCGTGTACTTTTCAGGGGAAGGCACTGGCTCCGTTCTTGCTGTGTTGCAACGCTACGAGAAACTTAGGGAATAGTTGATCAAGGCAGGTCAAAGGCCATGGAATTCTTTGTGTCCCATGGATGATCTTCTTTGTTTCGTGTTGGTCAATAATTGAGCACTCTTGTTAGTTATGAACTTGTGTCGGGTTGTAATAACTTGGTCTGATGCTTTTCTTTGAAGAGGTTTGAATACGGATTCTTCTATGATCTAAAAAAAAATATGGCTATCAACAGTGTGAGGCTGAAGGTTTAAAGACCACGGTCAAAAGATGGTTGTATCAGCCATCATCCATAAATTATACTTTGTTGAATATAATGATCCAAGCTTATTATAATTCTTAGAAAGTCTCAAAGGCTAGAGCAAGAGGATGTTGGAACTCTTTCCCACCTTGCTAGTGGGAGGGGAGGAGCATCTAATTAAAAGTGGAGGCTTTCCATTCCCACTAAGTCATGGCTATGAGGGGGAAAGAAAGAGTCCACATGCACTTGCTCGCCTCACCGAGCTTGGGACGTGGAGGACGGCGCGGGTGCATGGTATGTACTTGAATGGTTTGCCAAAATCTGCCTAATAATACATTCTGACAGATCTAATCGCATCCATAATCATGTGCTTATGCACTGAGGCCGGAGAAATTCTCTGCTATGCACTTTTAGAGGTTTAAGAGGTGGCAAGTTAAGGTCATGTTCTGGTTTATGGCTATGATTATCTTTTGGGTGAGTAAAGGCAAACCTGAGGGTAATCCTTCAGATGAAGATCTGAAAAATTTACCAATGCCATTACTCTCTTCGTGGGATGCATCCTGAGTTCTCGTACCGATCATATGCGTGATGTCTATATGCACATAGTAGATGCGAAGGCGCCATGGGATACACTAAATGCTAAGTTTGGTGCATCGGATCAGGAAACGAACTATATGTCATGGAGAACTTATTCCACAACTTTAAGATGATGGACAACCACTCTGTTGTAGAGCAAGCAAATGAAATATTGTGCATTCCTAAGGAACTCGAACTCCTTACAGTGCATTCCTAAAGAACTCGAACTCTGCAAGTGTGAGCTTAATGATCCGTTTGTGTCTGGGTGCATAATTGCAGAACTCCCTACCTCATGGAGAAGCTTCACCATTGCTCTAAAACACAAGAGGCGAAATATATCAGTAAAAATTTTGATATCGCCCCTTGATGTAGAAGAGAAGGCTTGGGCTAAGGACACTAACAAAGGAGGCCAGGGCCAGTCCAACATCAACATGGTTTAGAAGAATCAACATGGTTCAGGAGAACCATAACAAAAGCAATGGAAGAACAAGATCAACATGAGTACCAACTTCAAAAACAAGATGAAGAACAAGGTTGACCTGCCCTGCTTCATTTGTGGTGGACTTGGGCACCTTTTAGGGACTTACCACCACTTGTTGCTGCATCGCAACCATATCCCACTCCATTCCGAATGCTGGCATGCACTTGCAGTCAGACCCTTTGCCTTCAAGATCTTGCACCGAGAGTGGGAGAATAAGGTTTTTGGGAAGCACTCTCTGCGGCTGCTAAGATCTTTGTCGTGGGTTATTTTCTTGCTTCCGTTGCAGCACGTCATCGCTCTTCGTCATCGCCGCACTCGTCGAACGTGACGCAGAGCGTGCAGACAGCCGCGTCGGCTGTGCGGACGCCCCGATCATGGCCGAGGAGCGCATCGCTGATGGCGGCTACAAAGAGCGGGGCGCGTGAGTCGGTCGCCGGGGCTGTAGTAGCCGTAGGGTCTCCAGCAGTCGTAGCCCATTGCCAGGGGGTCCTCTCCGACTCCTGGAACGAGAGGGTGTGCACGAGTGTGGCAGCAGGGGCTAGCGGCGACGAGCGCAGGGGTGGGTGACGTGTGCAGGGGCAGCAGCGCGTTGGGGCTAGCGCCAATGAGAGCAGTGGTGGGCGGCGCGCGCAGGGTGGGCGACGCGCGCACGGGCCCGCGGAGTTGGGAGACAGAGTGGGAGGAGGAAGAAAGACATGAGAGGTGGGGCCAAGGGCAAAAATGACATTTTACGGCTTTTCTCTCCCCTTACCACCCGGAAATAAATATAATAATCGTGGTTGTGTCTACCAGCAAATTGGCAAAGTGCAGTTGTGTCCACCAGCATATTTTGAATCATGAGATGTCCGCTAGCAAACCGATGCCGTTTTTTGTGTCCAGCCGCCATTTTTGCCATATCTCTATGCAGTATATATATGTCCAAATAGGCCGGGCTCGCTAGGTGGCCCATGACATATCACGAATTTGCCCCAATATGAGCATGGTACATCATGGTGGATAGTGGGCTAGTGCCGGCCCGATCTGTTGGCCGTACCTTGCCGTACTTGGGCCATTGGAGTGGTATGTCCATCTTCCACAGACATGACGACCCACTTTGGCACAGACACTAGTCAAATTGGTAATGTATATAAACATTTGTCAACATAACTTATAGTTTCACGAGGGATTGGTGTTCATATCCGTACTAGCAACTCCAATTATGTTTTTACCCTCGTTTTTTAAAACTTTGTGATTTTACCCCCCCCCCCCACGTTTTCAAAATGAAGACTCCATTTACCCCTATTTGTAAACCCATTAGATGCAACAGGATTAAACCATTTAAAAAAATAGAAAAACTTTTCGAAATAGGGGAAATAGACTGGAATGCCCCTTATCCTTTCACCCACAACCAATTGGAGTCTCACTAGTGTAAATCTTGGTGTGGCATGGCCTAGGTGCAGCGTGGCACGAGAAGACCCAGTGACTGCAGTAGAGTTGCCTGGGTGCAACCCACCAGCGGCCACAGGAATAGTGGTATCACCACAATCCATTAAAAAGATTGGGGCAAAATTGTATGGGCATGATGGTATTTTGGCACCAAAATTGATACTTCTAATAAAAGCTAACTTAATAGGGGTAAACTCTATCTTCGATTTAAAAATATAGAAGTAGATTCACAAAGTTAAAAAAAGTGAGGGCAAAATCACTATTAAACTCGAAAGTGAGGGTATGAACGCAAAAAAATGAAGACTCTATTTGCCTCTATTTCTTACCCTGTTAGATGCAACTGGATTAAACCATTTAAAACAAATAGAAATACTTTTCAAAATAGGGGAAATAGATTAGAATGCCTCTTATCCTTTCACCCACAACTCATTGGAGTCTCACTAGTGTAAATCTAGGTGAGGCATAGCCTGGGTGTGGGGGCGGCATGGGAGACCCAGGGCCTGCAGTAGAGTTGGCTATGTGCGACCCACTGGTGGCCGCACAAATAGTGGTATTATCACAATCCATTAAAAAAATACAAGCAAAATTTATGGGTATGATGGTTTTTTGGCACCGAAATTGATGCTTCTAAATAATAAAAACTAACAGGGGTAAACTCTATCTTCAAATGGAAAACATAGAAGTAAAAGTCACAAAGTTTAAAAAAGTGAGGGCAAAATCACTATTAGACTCGAAAGTGAGGGTATAAACGCCAAAGCCCCTAATTTTATATATCTACCTTAAAATGTAAATAGGAAAGTATAATGTGTTGTATAAAGGTAGGTCTTAGTCTATGTGCCTTCTCTGTTGGAATCACTCCTCTCGGCAAGTGCTAATCACAAGCACTTAAAGAACTATTTTGCTCTCTGGTGAATATTTATACGAGAAGCTAACAAGGAGTACAAGTTTCTAGCCGAAATAGACTCACACTGCATTGCCTCTTTTCCATTAATTTATAGACTCAACGGTACATGCAAAGAGATAAGACCCAGCCAAATCACTCGGGCAACACTCACGCCATGATCCTAGACTCACGCCACTACTAATGACCATGCACACTAATCAGGAGGCTAGTGGCCGGCGAGTCTCACGCCAACGTGCAAATTCCATGCAAGAGCCCAGTCGCAGGACCTATTCCTTCGCCACGAAAACCACTTCCGTGCACACGTACGCACCTGCCACTTCTCATGGCACGCTGGCTCACGCCTTGCATCCGTGCCGGCTCAACTACTGCTAAATGCAAAGCCTATACAACCATTCACTACATGCAGTGATTAAAAGAAACATGCTGATGATCAACGAATGCCAAGAATATTTCTAACATTCTCCTACTCTTCCTCCGACCCACGCGATTTCCTCCTTCAGTCGGATACAATCACATATGCTAGTCTACAATCGCCAAGGATGCAATACAATGCAACGACAAGACCACGCTCTCGCCGAGTCTCCGTTCAATCGAGTTCCCTCGGCGGCCATATATATATCTTATTAGTAGTCGAAGTTCTGGTAGGAGGTGAAGGCCTGGCCAAACTGCCACCACCCAGGCACGACGTTGAGGAATTGAATGTACTGCCCACCGGTGCTGAGCACGGCGAAGCTGAGCCCCTGCCCGACGAGCCTGGACAACGCCTGCCAGTTAGCGCCCCAGTTCCTCGACATCTGGATCCAGCCTGTCTTATCGCCCTTGACCCAGGCTGCACCGACAGAGCCGCTGCCGGCGAGGTTCTGGATGTTGACGAGCAAGAAGTAGTTGGAGCCGGCGATGCTGAAGCGCACTCCGCCACGGCGCTAGCACTTGACCTGCTGGTACAGGACCGGGATGACGCCGCCCGAGTAGATGCCGATGTTCTCCCACGCCGGCTGCGACATGTCGAAGTGAGGGCGCCCGGGGCCGCACCACCCGCCGTTGGGGAGCGCGTAGTTGGACGGGCACAGGTTGGTAGCCGTGATCGTGATGGTGATGCCGACCTTGCAGTATTGGCCGCCCGGACGTGATGTGTCGCACATTATAGTGTAGCACTGCCCGCAGGACGCGCCGTCGTTGAACAGTGTCGGGCTCAGTGCAGCGTTGTTGACACCGTACCCTGCGTTGTACAGGTTATCGTACCCGCATGCGCCACCTGTGTAGAATCACCTTGGGCAAGTAAATTTAGTGCTAGTACTACGTTGAAATCTAGCGGTAGGAAACTGTCCATGCATGATTGCATGTGATAGTTCTTGAACTCTTGAACCGAAATGCATGCCTACATGCAGCTTACCCATCGTGCCGGAGCCGTCCACTCCACCGTAGAACGTTGCAGTGCCTGAAGACCAACCAGCTGCGGCGACTGCGAAGCTCGCCGCAACCACCACGCACAGCGTAACAAGGGAACCCGCCATTTCCACGGACGTGCAGTGGTTCAATTGCAGAGCTCGCTGCTAGCTGCAGAGATTGAGGTGTGTTCGCGATGAAGATAGATGGAGAGGATGATGTATAGTGTGTGATATGTGCACGCCGCCGTTGGGATGATACTACATTGCTTAAATACACAAAAGAGGTGTTGAGGCTAACCGAAGCAGGTAGGAGAATGAGTTCTATTAATGACGACAGTTGTGGATTGGAGGTTTATTAGGGGATATGGTCACTTGGTTGGACAAGAAACACACAAAGTCCCGTGTTCCTTCGAAGCACAGGCGATGCATCACGGACGGGCAAGCTAGTACTCCATAACACCTAGGCCTCTGACTTTGGCGTTGGAAATAATATTAAACATATGGATCCTGGCCTGAATCAGCTGTGTCGTTTTCAACTTTTCGTACGTGTTGATTAGCCTAATGAGTTAGTTACCTCCATCAATAATAAGATTCGCAAAGGCAACGAACGATCAACTAACCTCAATTCCTTCCACGTTATTATTATTTGAAAGAAAACCGTGTCCACCGCATGTTCTATGGTTCTAAGTGAAGATTTTGAAGGTTGTCTGGGCAATGAAATGGATCCGACGAAGCTTGAATTTGGTTGGATCATTCACAGCGCATGCGTGGTATCAAATAAGCTTAGTCCATAAAGTAATGAAAACCTTAGCTAGGGCAAGTACATTGATCCAAGTGGGTGGTCTCATATATATGTTGTCTAATGCGATGCTGCATAGGATTGTTCATGATATGATTATGATTTAAGTGGGGAGGGTTGTGAAAGAAAAATGTACGTGTGTTCGTGTAGCAACCATCTCATAACTTGCTATATATACTACCTTACCTTGGTTCCCGAATATTTATCACCGGCTAGTTTATTTTTAAACTAAGAAGCATGAAATAAAAAATGAACATAGGGATAATTGAAGATTCCAAAAGAAGAACTGCTACCAAAGAGAGTTAGAAAACATAAATCATAAAGTTCTCAGAAAAATCACAAACATTGAGACTCTAAGAATAGTAGTCATTGGGTCTATCCAATTTTCTAAATAATTAATCATCATACCATTAAGAATATAAATTATAGTAACCCCTAAAATCTTGCCATTACAAGTTGGACCAGACTACATGTTATTCTTCACAACTACCAAAAGATAAATCTTAAAACTTATTATAAGAAACATGCAATCCTCGATTAGTATTCTGTTTTATACAAAAATACACATGATTCTATGTAACCCCTTAATTTTTACTCTGTAAAGTTATCTACTATTTAAGATGCAATTCGTTAAGTGTTGAGATGAGCTAGCATACATAGTTTATAATCTATCCTTTAATTAATTAACTAAATGAACCATAGGCAAGGACATGTTTCAAGCATGCATGCCGATTACATTGTATTGTGATGGTGCTAACCTTTCTTAAAAGTATTTTTCAAGGAATTTTCCAGATTTATTTGGCTGTGTTTCCTATTTTCTAGAGAAAATTCTACTTATTACAAGTTTTTTCTAACCTTTTTGTGAGCTTCAAATATTTTATTTGAACTCATTGAGTCCCAAAACTCATCTGGGGTTTTCCCTGGAATTTTTAGGCCTTCAAAGTATTTTTGGTTACTCAAATTTGATTTTATGATATATATGTAATTATTTCATGTCAGAAAATAATAAAGTGAGACCAAAATCCACTTCGCCCAAGACCCACGATATTTAGTCTTTTTGTTCATTTTGATGAGCTCTTTCCAAATATGATCTCTATCTCAAATAAGATAAGGCGAGATGTGCCTGATGATGTTGAGCGGAGGCTCCAAGGAACAGAGCCCGAGCTAAAGTTATGTGGTATATCCATATAATACTATGATTGAAGTGTTTGTTTCAGAATAAAAAGTATGCGAAAATAATGCATTTGCAAAAAAAAAAGAATGTAAAGAATATGATATGTTAAGGCACCCCGCTGAATGGGTCACAGTGGAGAAAAGTTGACAAAAGTGCCTAGAGTTTGCCAAGGTTATTGGTTGTAGTGTTTTGTACCAAATGAGAGTTGCTATGAATGAAGAATTAACTCCTCCTGGTGGAAAATATTGGGGCAATCCAAGAACAACTTATATGGTTTATATATAACGTGATTGTATCAAAGGAGAGTTATTTTAATATGGATGAGATTTGGCACCCTGGCCCTGAGGAAGACCAGGAACAAGATGACGATGAATAAGATGCACGTGGACATTATAGTTATTCTTGACATAGATATTGTAGTTAGATATAACATTGTTTATTTTGTAGTTAGTTGTATAGATATTTGTATATGTAATGATGTTAATAAGTAAAAATATGTAATGTCTTTAAATATGCCTAGTAGATTTAAATTTATATACATATATATAATGCCTCTAAATATGACCAATAGATTTGAATATATATACTATACGGATTTATATAAAAAATATTGGGCACTGTACTTTAGTACCGATTGTAAATGAGTGCAGCCACGTGTGCATCTTGACAACTTTGGTATACCGATTGGTGACACCAATGCAACCGGTACTAAATGGGTGCACAGCCATAGGGTTCGCACGGTGGGGCTTGACACTTAGTACTGGTTGGTGTCACCAATTAGTGCTAAACGTCATATTAGTACTGGGCCATCATGCAACAGGTTCTAATGCCGCAAGAGCATCAGTGCTGATTCCATAGTATCAGTTACTAATTCAGTACTAAAAGAGGTTCTCAACCGCTACTGATACGTGTTTCTCTGGCAGTGATGGCATTGTTGATGTTTTGGGTTTTCTATTGTGCTTTTTAAGCCCTCTTTTTTTTAGATGGTTGTATCCCAAGTTCATCATTTGCATCCTTAGAAAAATATACTTACACACATATTAGTCCGAAATGGTCCATATTGTTATTTTAACCAACAAAATCATATTAGGCAACTAAACATGAGGCTTAGAGCATATTTTTCTTGCACTTTCAAAATTGTTAATTCAGAAAACATATACTCATTTTTAACGTGACTGTTGCAACTCCATATCGGTTCAGTATTCAATACTCAGGTGCGACGTTAGACGGTGGTCGATGGCAAGGCTTTATCGACGGTGGCGGCTGAAATCTATATCTATATAAACAATATATAAATGATTCAAGTCGTCTAAATATTTTTCCATATAGCCTATCGACATCATTACAGGGTCCACCGGCTATTACACTGCCCATTGATTATTTCCATCAATTTTCTATTGCTAACATCACGGATGGAAATACTTAAAATGAAAAAAAAATACACATATTTCCCTAATATTTTTAGTACTTTTATTTATTATATCTAGGGGCATAAATGGTACGGATATTATCCGTTCGTATTCGAGTTCCGATGCGTTTAGAAGGGTTATGATCCGATCTATATTCGAGTCCGGACATTTAGTATTCAATTCGTATCCGTATCCAAGTACTCAAAAGTTGGATAGTCGATAACTATTCAAGTCTTATCCGACACATTTGATCAACATCTGTATCTGATCCAAATCCCGAAAAAAAATGAAAACAAATACGGTATCAGCGACATCCGTCCGTATTCGATCCAATTACACTTTTAATTATATCCCAATCTGTAAATTATGTCTAATTCAATACTATGAAATTCATGGTGGCTAATAAGTAGATTATAAATAATATTATATGTCTAACTATTAACGAACGATTGCTTTAATTAGCTGGCCATTAGGATTAATGTCTTTTTCTGTTTTTTGTTGGACTTGGTACGCACTCGTGAAGAGGAAGATAGAGTTAAGTCTTAAGTGGGAGAAAAAGGTATTTTGGACACCTAGTAGTTACTTTTAGCTAGCTAGGTTGAGTCAGCTAATTAGTTAATTTTAGCTAGGGTTAGATAGCTAATTAATGATGTAAGTATGTTATGTATGTGACCGTTAGCTGGGTCCATTTGGATCCACGGAAGCTAATTCTTTGCAGCTAGTAATAACTATCAGAGCACTTCCAGCAACGATCTCTAAATCAGAGCCCACGTGAGATTTGAGAGTTGAAATTCAGCCTCCAACTCTAGCAACCTAATTTGGGTTAATTTATATTGTTTTTTATAACGACAGGTGGACAATTATGTAGAAAAAATAGAATAGATCCGATGGCTATTAAAATTTAATCTACTGAACTTATGGCAGGATATGATTTCAATTATTGTGAGAATTTATATAATTTATTTTGTTAGTACTCATGTATATATCTCATGAGGATTATAGGAGAAGCTCCGGTTAATAAAATTAAAATTTACATAGACAAATCACTAATAACCAATCATTCACATAAAAAGGATCGCGAATGATCCTTGAATGTTTTGGTATTCATTGCAGCATTTTCCTTCACCGCTACGAAGTACACAGGGGCAACGACGCTCGACTGTACGTTCTCGTTTGAATTGCAAGCTCGATCTGAAGCTTACGACGCTGACCCTAATTCGCTCAAAGCAGTGAACCCTAGCGGCAACCATGTGTCGTCACATGGCCTCTGAAGCCTATACCTGTATCGTTCTGGCATTCGGCGGCGCACATCCCACTGGAAGGGGAGACATTCGATTCGTCACTGTAGAAATCTAGAACGATTCTCGCCAAATTGGCACGCTGCATGATTGATCGAATCCAAATACGTACGTGTTCGTCCGTCAGACCACGTGAACTTGCGCAACACGGAAAAATGATGAAGGGGAATATGCATGCATTGTCGATGATAAAAAAAGTAGAGAGCAGCTAGCTGACGGTGGAGGTGATCCTTGTTAGATTTAATCTTGTCATTAGGACGTGCATGTTTATTTTATTTGCATACATGTGTAACTAGAAACAATGCGCAGCGGCAGATCGATTGCATAGCAGCAAAACGTGTGAGACTAGTAAGCTGCTGTTGCCTTGAGCCGGCACGTACGTATGCACGGTGTGAGACTAGGCCGTGTGACATGGTAAGTGCGTACGTGTGTGAAGTGCATAGGAGATAGACATGATCAGGAGAGAGATGTAACTGCATGATAACGTGCAGTGTGGAGGTGCATGAACTGCAGTGCGCACGGGAAGTGACTTTCGTGGCGAAAGAATAGGTCAGCTCATGTATGGAATCTTCACGTTGGCGTGAGACTCGCTGGACAGGTGCGGCCATTAGTCTCTTGATTAGTGTGTGTATGGTCATTAGTAGTAGCGTAAGTTTAGGATCATGGGTTAGTGCTCGCCGAGTGACTTGGCTGGCCTTATCATTTTGCACGTATCTTTGAGTTTATATATGAATAGAAAACGACGTGAGCCAGTGTGCGGCGTCGACCAAAGAAGCTTGCTTGCTTGTGTTCATGTGTGCGCGTCCACCTAAGAGTGTGAGTGTTTGAGATAAACACTTGCCAAGTGCGGAGTGATTCCAACAATCCTATCAAGTACATCATCAATCATCATCGTCCAAGCCTTGCCTTGCCTTGCGCATTCCAATGATTATACTGTATTCACCAACCAATTAACCCATATTATATATACTAGTCCATCAACTCGTGCTCTCGTCCGGGTTAGAGTTTTAAGTGATATAAATTTAATCCATAATAATATTAGAGTTGATTGTTTTAATTCATATTTTGTAATGTCATTGTGGGTAATGTATATGCAAATTTAGAAACTATTTAAATTTATATTTTATGATGCCATATGGGTAATTTATATACAGATTTAGGCCTTATTTTAAATCTTCTATAATGGCACGTTGAGTAATTTATATGCAAACTTAAGGGGTTATTTAATTTGTATTTCATAATGACATGGTGGGTAATTTTATACAAATTTAAAGGGTTATTTAATTCATATTTTATAATGGCATGATGGGCAGTTTTTGTACAAATTTAGAATATTATTTTATTTCATTTTTTATAATATCATGGTGGGTAATTTTTTTAGAAACTATAATAGATCTAATGACTACTGTTAATTATTAGAGCTACATGCTGGATGACGGGATATTTCTGATTTTTGTAAGAATTCTTAGGATTTATCTTTTTCTTTTAAAAAATAGATCTATTATTAGAGCTACATGATGGATGATGAGATGTTAATTACATATAAAATAGATCTAATGACAATTAAGATTTCAATATGCAATTGATGATAGGATGTTTCTGATCATTGTGAGAATTTCTATGATTTTATTTTTTTATTTAGCGCATCTTGTGAGAATTAATAAGGGGGCTCCAAAAGGATCGGAGTCCCCAATTAGTAATAGAAAGATTAAGCACAAAACATCTATTTTATAGAAAGGTTTCTAGCATATTTATGAAAAAAGTTACGGGATCATTTAGTGGTGTAAATTTGTAAATGGGAAAAAAATTGACAAAAAAACTGAGAGTAAATTTGAAAATAAAAAAATCTACCAAAAAAGAACAAATTTACTTTCGTTGAGAGTTGAACTCAAAACCTTTTATAATGGCAGAGGTGAGTAATTACTTAGAAATTGAATCTAAAATATGAGAAAATCTGCCAAAAAAAGAAAAAATTTGTTTTCGTTGAGAGTTGAACTCAAAACCTTTCATAATGGCAGTGGTGGGTAATTACTTAGAAAACAAATCTCATGTCTATTAATATTCCAATCTGCCAATTGATGGTCGGATGTTTCTGATTTTTATGAGAATTTCTGGGATTTCTCTTTTTTCTAGTGTATTTTGTGAGGATTAATGTTGATGTTCCAACAGGAGCATCTAATTAGTAATAGTAAGATTTCTCTCCGATTCTATTCATCAATCCAAGTGTTAAGCACCAAATTGGGAAGGTCTGTAGTTGGCCGACTCATGGACTATCCGGTGTGTAGGGCCGGACAGTCCGATGTCACCTGATAGTCCAGTAGGGTTTACCGGATCATCCGATGTAGTCAGGTCCAAGTTGCATCTCCTGATTTGTGCGTGATCTCGATGGATTACAACTTGGCCAACGATGGATTTGGCCATCTATGGTTTCTTTGCTAGTTTGCTCGTAAACTAGTCATCTTTCGCCATGTAAGTATGATAGTTACCCTTCGCTGGTTTGCTTGTAAACCTCACCGTTTGTCACCACTTAAGCGTGATAGTTATGCCTCGGGCGCTGCTAGGGTTTTCGGGCTCTCTGCCCTTCACTGGATAGTTCGGCACTTGCCACCGGACAATCCGGCCCACCGGACAGCCGGCGTGAGGCACCAGACAGTCTGGCGCTTGCAGGTTGACCCCGAGTCGAGACTCAAAGGTTCGTTAATATTTGGTGCGAAAACTTTCAACACCAAGATGATCAAGCAACGGTCCTAACTAACTCATCGTCTCCTCCAATCCACCCATTGTCAATAAACGACAGCGGATTACGTACACAAGTACGAGTCAATCCAAATTGCGTGACCACGCCCGCTAACTAAACCACCACCAGGTGGAAATGATTAGCCATAGTGGAACGACATTTATGATTACAAGTAGTTCATGATCTGCATGGACGCGAAACCGAAATTTTTTATTCCCCTTCCCTGCAGGATATAATGGATTCCAAATGGGCAAGTGGCCGGAGAACATTAACAAGTTGAATGCCTGGCAGTCATATCAATGGTTAGCTCTCGCGCAGGTCAATGCCTAGAATTTAATTAAGGCGTGGACTGATGCGTTGCAACAGCAGCATGGATCGGCGACGGTGACAAATTTCGTGTGTACGGAAATCAAGCTTGTTAGTTGCAGATGCGACGGGTTGCTCAATCTTGCAAAACTGAAAAGTCGTCGCAGAACATGCATGCGATGATGATGAGCAGGGTACGTTTTTCAACAAATGTTCAAGGAATATGGGTTAGTTGATCGTTCAGGTTAAGGTAGCTAACTTATGTACTATTATTAGGCTAAATGGCACATGAAAAAACTATATGAATAAAAAGGAGAGCCAGCACCCATCATTAGGCTTACAGTAGGTCCAAAAGTCAGGCCATGGCGGGGCTTATTAAGCTTGGATTAATTGCCAGCCAGTCCGGTGATGCATGCATGTGTGTCGCTTCGATTATGGAACACGGATTTCCTGCGTTCTGATGGAAGGCACGACCATTATTCCCCTAACCTCCCACCTGTCGTGAGTAAAAATCTCCTCCACACACTTCTGCGCGCGGTTAGCCTCAACTCATCCATAACCCTGCACATTGGCCTCCAGTCCACTATTTAAGAACCGGCGTTCTTAACGCCATGCATCATCTCATTCTAACCAACACACCTCGTCTGATCCTCACACCCAGCTCAACACACCGATCGTCGTTCACTGCTATGGCCTACAAGTCTCTGATGATCTTGTGCACAATCCTTGCGGCTTGCCTCGCGCTCGCCATGGCCCAGTCTCAGGGCACTGCCACCTTCTACGGTGGAGCCGACGGCTCCGGCACCATGGGTAAGCTAATAGGCTTTTGCGGCAATGCAATGCAAGCACATTAATTATTCTTATTGCATTTCGGTTAGAAGAGGTTTAATCCGTCATGGCATGAACTTATCGAATTCCTCCGTGCAGGTGGCGCGTGCGGGTACGATAACCTCTACAACGCGGGGTACGGCGTCAACAACGCGGCGCTGAGCCAGACGCTGTTCAACGACGGCGCGTCGTGCGGGCAGTGCTACCTCATCACCTGCGACCCGTCGCGCTCGGGCGGCCAGTACTGCAAGGTTGGCAACAGCATCACCGTCACCGCCACCAACCTGTGCCCGGCCAACTACGCGCTGCCCAACGGCGGGTGGTGCGGCCCGGGGCGCCCCCACTTCGACATGTCGCAGCCGGCGTGGGAGCACATCGGCGTCTACTCGGGCGGCGTCATCCCTGTAAACTACCAGCGGGTCAGGTGCTCGCGCGCCGGCGGCGTGCGCTTCAGCATTGCCGGCTCCAGCTACTTCCTGCTCGTCAACATCCAGAACCTCGCCGGCAGTGGCTCCGTGGGCGCCGCCTGGGTCAAGGGCGACAGGACGGGGTGGATCCAGATGTCCAGGAACTGGGGCGCCAACTGGCATGCGCTCTCTGGGCTCGTTGGCCAGGGGCTCAGCTTCGCCGTCACCAGCACCGGCGGGCAGTACATTCAGTTCCTCAACGTCGTGCCAGGGTGGTGGCAGTTCGGCCAGACCTACACCTCCTACCAGAACTTCAACTACTAGAAATAAACGTACTCGGCCAAATGGCGAGTGCGTCCGAGTGAAAAGGTTTTCTTGACTTTCTGCAATTGAGATTCTATAGTGATTAAAATAGGGCAATGGTCACCGTAAAGCATATGTAGATGACGAACCACATTAGTTGGATATAAAATAGTCCATTCAGCATTTGCTAAGCATCTATCTAAGCGTTGAAAAGCGGGAAAGGAGGAGAAGCGCTTATTGGTCCACGTACAAGTTACCGCTATAACTCAAATCAAACAAACTGCATTCTTTGATACAAGAACAGAAATTAGAAATACGAGCACAATTAGCAGGATTCGGTCCCAACTTCCTTACATTCATGATGTTATTCATGTCACCCATACACAAAGCAGGAGTGTTAAGGTAATTTACAACAAAAAAATAACACATCCTACCAGAGATTTGATCTGTTCCAGAGTACTGCTAGGGATCGCCATATATACAAATAAAGCTAAAACTGGTTGACGAGGGCCGATGGACAACTTCAGTTAGAATGTAGTTGGGAAAGGAATTGATAACCTTCAGGTTGAATTCATCCTTCCAAAGGAGCCACAGCCCACTAGAAAGGCCTACAGCTGGGAATACATGCTGTGGCAGAGTCAGGAATGCATCAAAGGTGGGGCTAATTTTGGAGTAACTAATGTCATGATAGAACTCATCAATTGGCTTTCGAAGGCCTGGATCGACAACTGTGTCATACATATTGAGCTCAATTCGTGGCCTTTTTTCTCAACACAGCTCTATTTAGTACTAATCTTTTAACTTGAAGCATATTTATCCATTCCAGCTGAAATACAAATTAATTCTTAGCAAATAATCCATGATCTAATTACTTAATTTACAGTGTACTAGTGTAGAGAAGTAAAGAAAGAGGAGTAGAGGAAGAGGACCATACCTAACCTAGCTAGCTTCTCATGGAAAGTCAAGGTCATGGCGGGCTGGAGCTTAGGGTATTGCCATTTTGCCTGAAGGAGCCGAGGCTGTGGTGGACCCAGCCAGGCCGCCGCGCCTAGGCACCTTCAGGGCCTCAGGGGTTGAGGCTTGAGCGCCGGATCTGGTGGGGCACCGGTTGCTAGCTGGCTGCCAGTTGCCGCACCTGCACTCCTGCAGGTTCGGGCGACGACGGCTGCGAACGCCTAGCGCCAAGTCCGAGTGGCGAGGAGCGTGGGGCGAGGAACGCCGAGTGCCCGAGTCCGAGCGTCAGAGGAGCAAAGGGGTGCCGCTGGCGCGAGGGCCTGCCGCGAGTGCGAGGGGCGAGTGTGAGACCTAAGGCGAGACCGCGAGAGGATGCACCGGGGCTGGGCTCTGTGCGCCTGTGAGGAAGGGCTCCTGAGCTACCAAGTGTTTATTGGGCTAAAAATACATGGGGTATACTGGACTTATTGGGCCACAATCGGGGCTGCAGCCCTAGGCCTGAATCCGCCCCCGACTACATGAGCATGGTCAAAAGAAAGTTTAGCATTGAGCCTATCGATATTAACATCGTGTTTCTTTGTTTAGAAATAAAGATTACCTTAGCGTTAGTAGAAGTAGAGATACGAACCAGGTGGTCCATAGTAGGATTGCAGAGGCTACCACCAAAGCCTCTACAATTCCACGCCAGAAGACTCGTGCCTTCGGTGGCGCCTTGAGGGCAGGCGCCAATGCCCTTTGGTGAAGCTGTCTATCATCTTGTTGAACTTGTGGATGCTGGTCTGGATCAGAGTTGCTAGCAGGGTGGAGTTGATCTTGATTTGAATACTTGTTGAGAGCCAATGGACCTACATCATTGCTCTCTTGGCGTGGTGAGTGATTGTCAACAAGAGCAAGTCCTCTGATGGACAAGAGGTCCTCCGATGGAATAGAGGTAGAAGACAAAGACCCAGATGGACATGGACACAAGATCTCGATGGACAAAGGCAAAAGTCCTCCAATGGACCGAAGGCAAGGCTCGGCGTCAATCGGTCATGAGAGCTTGGTACACGGAGGGGCAGAGTAGCGATGGAGGTGTGAGTCCTTTGATGGACCGCGAGGCAGCTCCGATGGATAGGAAAAGCCAAGCGCGTCTATGGTACTCCAATCCAAGTACGTGGCGCGAAGACGTGCGAGAGAGCTTTGGCAGTTTTGGCTCAAAACTGCAACCCAAGTTCAAATGACTTGGTGAGTTGGGCAATGACTCGCCAAGATAGAAGAGATGGGCCAAATCCAGCCTAGGTGGATACTTCCTAAAGTTTTTCAGTTTCTGACTTCAAAACCGGGGCTGCGAAGGCAGATTAGACTATTGGCCTCGTGGTGCACATCGGATGAAAGTGTGGAGAAGAAGAAGATCAAGACTTCATTGTGGTCGTCCGTCCCCAATATTTTGGGTCATTTACAGTTCAGCCCCTTCCAAGCATTTCTAGACTAGGGGTCTTAGTGTTAATTGTTTCGTTTGTCCTAGGGTATAAATAGACTAGTGGGCGGTCTTAGATATGTCACTTGGCTGGTTACAAACACTAGGTCTAGCATTTCCATACAGGCAAGGTTCTTAGAGAGAAAACTGGGTCTTATTCTAGGTTTTGAGATCCTAAATGCTAGGATTTTGCATCAAGAGGGACGATGAAGGGTGGTAGGCTATAGGATCTTTGTATGAATGGATTTCCCATCTTCAATACATCAAGATTCAGCAGCAATTTGAGTCCTTGTGTGCAGCCCTCTCCCTTCCTCCTCTCTAGTTTGGATTTTGGATGAAACTCAAAGGCTTTTGGTGGTTTGTGTTTGCCCATGAGTTAGTCCTATTCTTTTGGTATTTTGGACTTGCAAGGATGTGGGGATTATGACCTAGTTCATCTCAATCCTGGTGGATTGCCTCAAGTAAGTCGTTCTTGAGTCTTCCCCTTTCTTGCCCATGTATTCCCCTCTCCGTGAGATCTGGAATTCCCGCTAATCCCATGATCTTTTTTAGATCTTTGGGAATAGCTTTGGAATGGAGCTAATATAGCTTGTGTCAAATCTCGTGAAGTTTCGAGAAGATTTGGACAAGTTTTGGGTTTGGGAGCTCAAGAACCAGAGCAGTTTCTCGCTATATCGGATTATCCAGTTCAACCAGCCAGACTATCCGGTTCAACCGGACTAACCGGTGGAGTCAACCTGCTCTGCATTCTTTGTTGTTTTTGCTTCTGTGCTTTTGCTTCGACTTTGCTTTGGTGTTCCTCATTGTATGCCCATACTCTTAGCTTGTTGTGAACTAGTGAGGCGTATTTCAGTGCATTGAGTGGCTGGTGAGACACTTGTGCATGAGTCGTTGTCTTGCAATCACTCTTTTGGTCCCAGAGCCCAGTTTTCTTCCATTGTTTCGCTAGGTATGTATCTGTTCAATGGAAGGTACCTAGTGCTCTATTTCTAAGTTAGCTACAAGTCAGGATTTGAATTTGAGTTTTCAAGTGCTCCTATTCACCCCACTCTAGTCTCAGTCTATGGTCGTACAAGTGGTATCAGATCCAGTTAGGTTTCCTATACCTTTACCTGTTACGAGGCCAATAGCGACTATGACACACTCTAGGAAGGTTCCAATCATTGGCTCGGATGGCTACACCTACTAGAAGGGTAGGATGAGAGCATTTTTTATTAGCCAAACCCAAGACATATGGGATGCTACTCAGAGTATGACTTTTGTGGTGCTGCCTGTTGCCAAGCGTACTACTCTGGTGCTCGTGGCTCAACACGATGCTAATGCCAAGGCGGTGAACATTCTCTTCTCAGGACTTGGTCCAGTTGACTATGAGAGAGTGAGAAACCTTGAGACTGCCCATTAGATTTGGTCCCTGCTCAGTACACACAATGAGGGAATGGAGACAATCAAGGCTAGGTTGGTTGAGACTTACCGACGCGAATATGAGAATTTCGTCCAGAAGCCGAGAGAGTCTGTGGATGACTCGTTTGGTCATTTTCAATCGATCATTAACAATTTGCATGTCAACTCTGCCCCCCGCTGCTCTCCCATGCACCGATCTTCAGCAAGCTGTCAAATTGCTATATTCTTTGGATAGAAAAGAATGGGAGATCAAGATGAACTTGATTCTCGAGTCAACGGGGTATGACATGATTGGAGTGGAGGCTCTCTATAGCAAGCTCAAGGCCACAGAGGTGGATTACAAGTTAAGACATTCTCTCAATGGAACTAGATCCAAGAACCTGGCCTTGGCTACTCCCTCCAGAAAGGCTGTTGCTAACCCACTAAGGCACAACTTTCCATTCTCTGCTTTGATGTCTATGACAAAGGAGCAGTTGGTGCTTCTATGGGATGATGAGCTTTGTGCAGTGTCTAGTCACTTTCAGTGCACCTATGACAATCATATGAGCAAGAGGGACAAAATGCTCAAGTGCTTTGAGTGCGGAGAGGTCGGCCACTTCATCGCTAAATGCCCCAACAAGAACAACGACTACTACAAGAAGGGAAAGGGCCACTCCTATGACTCCGACAATTATGACTCCAACAAGTACCAATCGGCAAGCACGACTCTGACAAGCACCGCTCCAGCAAGAAGGTGAAGAGCTTTTGGAAGGCATTCAAGTGCTACCAGAAGGACAAGAGCTTTTCGTCCTCATCGAGCTCAAGCAACACGATAGCTGAAAAGAGAGGCAGAAGGAAGGAGATTGGTGGTCCAGCTGGTCTTTGCTTTGCCTCAATCAAGGCCAAGCACAAGCACAAGATGAACCAAAGATCCGTCTGCTTCACGGCGCGAGGACAAGGATGACAGTGATTCTTCCTCTGATGATGAGGTAACTGAAGGTTGGACCAACGCCTAAGAGGAGGTGAATTATGATTTCTAAAAACAAGGCTCACTAAAAACTACACTACTAAGCAAAATCTATGCAAGATAAACTAGCTAAGTGCACTAAGGTTCTGCTAGTGTTGCTAACTCTACCGTGGCCAAGTCTTGCAACCTAGTTCCACCAAGAAACTAACCTATTAAGCTAGTCTAGGAAAGTAAGCCCACAATTGCAAGAATGAAAATGCAGAACCTAAAGAGATGAGTAGAGTGATTGCAAACTCCCGTAGAAGACAACGATGATGGCACATGAAGGAGACACGGAGATTTTATCCTGAGGTTCGTGGAGACTAATGTGTCTCTACCCCCTACTCCTCATTTGGCGCCCCCATAGGGCTTTGCTCTCACGTAGTCCTCAAAGGAATATGACCTCGCCCACGCAAGGGTAGAGGATGGCAAAGTGACCTTCGCAAAGGTCAAGCAACCCGGTCGGGTCTTCGGATATCCCCAGTACACACCCACCCATGCCCTTCTCTCATGTAGTCCTTCGGACTATAGCCTCGCCCACACAAGGGTAGAGAATTGTCAGGGCCATTAGGGTCTTTCATGGGCCTTCTCATAGAGCTACCCCCCACAGTCTCCACTAAGGAAGCTTTTGGCCAACATGTCGAGGGCCTTCCTCCCTCTCACAAGTAAGGTGGCGGACACTCCACACTCTAAAGGGTCTCGAAAGACTTGCAAGCCCCACACTTACAAAGGTAAACATGCACGCAAGCATGAGCAAGACAAATAGGCCTAAGCAAATGTGCTTTGCAAGCTCTAGATATATTGGGATGTGTCTACTTAGCTCTAGTGATGGTTGGGCTGTAAAATGTTTCTCTACACTTCAAATAGACTTGAAGTATGTGTCTCAACACTACAATGAGCTCAGGAATCACCAATCATAGAATGGAGGCTGTGCAAGGGGGTATTTATAGCCCGAGCCTCAAAACTAGTCATTGGGAGCAACTTAATTTGCGTTTCCTAGGACCATCTAGGACCGTACGATGGTGGGACCATTGGACCATCCGATGCATACTTCCAACTAGCCATTGAAGTCAACCATTGAGTCTTCGGCCCACTATTGAGACCATCGTACCATCCGATGGTGGTACCATCAGACCATCCAATGCGTGTTATGGCCGCGATATTGAATTTCTTGATCGTTCTCTCTAGCTCGTCTGATGGACCATCGAACCGTTCGATGGTCCAACCATCGGATCATCTGATGCATTGAAGTGCTAGGACTCGGTCTTCTCCTTCTTCACTACCCAAATGGTCCGATGTACCATCGGACCGTCGACCATCAGGACCATCCAATGCATGTAATTTGCATCGAGCTTTGAATCTTCAATCTTGGTCTTCTTGCTCGGCTCCTTGTGTGCACCAGACCGTCCGGTACTGCACCATCAAAACGTCTAATGCATGCATTTGCTTGTGCCCGAGCCTTTTTATGTTCCTCTTGCTTTCTCTTTTGAGGTGTTTGTTCCTCGTATCTTCTATTTGCATCCTGGGAATTAGAAAAACATTGTCACACAAATATTAGTCCCATGGGTACGTGTTGTCACCTCAACCACCAAAATCATATTAGAGAACTAAGCACAAGGCTTAGAGCCCATTTTCCTTACAATCTTCCCTTTTGGTGATTGATGACAACACGACCAAGCAAGCAATAACAATACCAATTGAAAGAATTTTTAGAACAAACTACTTGCAAGGATGCAATGAAAAGGCAAGATCAAAGGATGCTAATTGAAATATGCAATGATACCAATTGAAGCAAATGAAGTTTCATTCCAAAATGATTGGAAAAATTTGCTCATGTCTTGCCCTTGCCATGATCTTGTCCCCTTCTTGTGGTCAATGTACATGAGGCTCCCCTTTACTTCAATGCCACTTCACTCTTTTTCTTGCATTATTGCCTTGATCTTTGATCTTCATATCTCAACATTATTCTTGATCATGCAGCAACCCTTTTTGGTCCTCTTTGATCTTCCCTTCCAGTTCATGTTCAACTCCTTGCTAGCTTGTTTGGGTCCACAATTTCTCCCCCTTTGGAATCAAACACCGAAAAGGAAAGCATTCAAAGCACAAGGGAGAGTTGCACATACTATGATCCTTAAGATATGGAAGTCGAATGGACCACATATATGAGACTCACATAACATAGGCTAAACTCCCCCCTAAAAGTGTGCATACATAAGATGGTAGACAAACCAAATGCACAACTAGCCAATTAAGACACAAGGGAGCTTAAACTATATTATGCATAGAGGTAGCTATAAATAATTGAAAAGTTCACCAATGCAAGATGTTACCAAGTTGAAGCAAATTTTCCTTAACTTCATGCATACCTTCGGGGACATGAATGAGACTACACACATGATAAGCTTGAAAGCATTGTTAGTCTCAAAGTAACACAAACCATAGGATATGATCCCCTAAAAGTGTGCATACAAGCTTTGAATTGCTTGTGATATACATGCACTAGACATTCAAGTGTAATTGAGGAGCTCATCCTATGATTTGGACCTAAACTAAGAAACCATGTAGGTTGCTCATGGGTTAGAGTAAGACACAAGCAACCCACCATAAGATAGCCGAGGCATGCATTACTTGAATTTAGATATGCACATGCAAAGCCTAGGCAAGAATAGTAAATAGATGCTAAAGGAAATAGGTGAATTTAAATCTAGTTACCACACACAAGGAGGACTTGGGTATGAGATGAATTTCTACACTTGGCTTTGCAACTTCAGAACTTGTATCCTATTTAGCCAAGTCTCCAAGTCCTCTCTACCCTCACGGATCTATGTTGCTTTGGGAGTGATGGTCTCCTTTTGTTTTCCCTCTCTCTTCTTGGCCTCCCATTTTCTCTTTGACCTACACATGTAGGACTTGTGGCCTTCTTTATTGCAAAGGAAACACACCATGGTTTGACTCTCCTCAAACTTCTTCACCACCTTGGGACGGTTATCTAGAGGAGGTTGGGTTTGCTCCCTTTGAATTTGTAGCCTTGCCACATCCTTCATGAGCCGATCCACCTCTTTCCTAAGTACCTCATTTTCAATGGCAACCTCCTTTCTGCATTTGGACAAGTTTGAGTATCGCTGCCTGGATGGTGTCTTTTTAGGGTATGCCTCGAGCTCTAGTGTTTTCAAGTGTGGATTATAGAGACCAAACAAGTAGTGGAGACTTGTGATGTTTCCTTTGATGAATCTATGCCCTGCACAACCCTTGCTTTCGAACTTTTAGGTGATGATGAAGAAGGCACCCCCATCTTTTCAGATGAAGATGATGTGGATGGTGCAAGTAATGTGGGAGCCTATGCACCGGCTACAACTCCTGACCCCTCTACTACAAGCTCAGATGATGAAGATGGTCCTACGCCTACAGCATCCACTTCACTCCCTTAAGTTCAAGCTCAAGCAGAGGTTGGCCCTGCAGAGGACATAGGGAAGGTGACCTCCGAGAATAATCTTGGCAGGTCCAGTGGGATCACCCTCCATAGAGGATGATTGGGTAGCTCCATGAGAAGACCTTGAGGTCTAAGACAGGTCCTATTGCTTTCTTTTCATATTCTATATCTGTCGCCTCTTCTGAGCCCAAGGATGTTGGACACGCTCTTTCTAATGATAATTGGATTAATGCCACGCATGAGGAGTTAGAAAATTTTGAGAAGAATGAAGTTTGGATTTTGGTAGAGCCACCGCCACAATGCAATCCTATTGTCACAAAATGGGTTTTCAAAAATAAACATGGAGAGGATGGCATGTTGTGCCGGACAATGCTAGACTTGTGGCTCAGGGTTTTTGCCAAAATAATAGACTATGAGGAAACGTTTGCTCCAGTTCAATGCCTAGAGGCTATACATATCCTCTTAGCCCTTGCAGCTTCTAAGGGTTTCAAGCTTGAGAGAATTCTCTACAAACTATTAAAAGATGACTGATTTCTTCACAAACCACTAGAAAACTCATAAAGACATGTAAGTCACTAAATTAGATTTTGTGTTCTCTACATGCCACTACGGTTAGTTCCGTCAGATTGTGTTGGCATACGGTGATTTTTTTTTGATACATAATTTTGTATAATTCTATTTTGCCCCCAGATAAGGTTGGCCATCCGGCATATCATCTCCCTCCCTCGCGGCTTCGGCTCCTATGTATAGCGCAAGGCACCTCGCAGGTTCACCGATGGCAAGGCCAACAGCAGAGGTGTGCGGCAGCGGCTGACCTCCTCACTCTCACGTGCCACAAAGCAAGTAAGCAAGAACGCAGGTAGACAATTCACGAAGAAGGAAGCAAAGGTGCTCGGCACCGCTCTTTCCCCCACCTCCCATTTGATCTGAGCCGCACAAGACCGGTTGACGAAAGCCATGGACAAGATCCTTGCTTTCTCCATCCTGAGTTCTTCCCCAACAGACATCTCGTCGGCTGGCAAGGCGTTCTCCACCCGGCTATCCTAGAGGACCTCCTCCACAGGGATAGGGGCGCGGGACCAGGAGCGGCCATAGCAACAAGATCCACCAAAGCAAGGCAATGACAAGGCCGCTGAGCGGCAGGGCTCGACCTCGTGGCCAGCAAAGGGGAGTCGCAGGCAGGAGACACGGCCACAGTTTGTGCCCAAGTTTGACGAGAGGCTGGCAGGCTGCGCGGATCTAGAATTGGCGGACGATGGTGACTCAGATGATGACATGTACAAGTACGCCGCAACCGCCAATAGATCCCATGACATCGACGCCGTCAGGCTACCAGAGTTGGAGCAGCAGGAGAACAGGCACGTGGCAGCGCCGTGCCCAAGCACGTGGGCGGTGGCCTGCGTGGCACACTTCTACGGCACATGCTGGCGCAGGTAACTTCTGTGTTGCTGTTAGGATGGAGATGACGCGGACAGGGTGGACGAGGAGTGGGAGCGGTATGCTCGGTTTTGGCTGCAGTAGAGCTCGTCGTCATCACCAGGCAGGCAGGCAGCGACAGTGTGGGAGGCAGCACGGACGATGGCGGGGCGTTGATTCAATGACTTTCAGGTCTTTATAAGTTTTTCAGTGGTCTGTGGAGACATCAGCCAAGTTACAGTGGCTCGTAGAGAATTTTGTCTTCAAGCTTTACCAAATGGATGTGAAGTATGCTTTTCTAAATGGTTTCATCCAAGAAGAAGTTTATGTGAAAGAACCCCCTAGAATTGAAAATACTAAACACCCTAACCATGTTTAAAAATTGCAAAAGGCCTTGTATGGTTTGAAAACAAGCCCCTAGAGCCTGGTACCATAGATTAAAAACCTTCTTGATTAACTAGGGTTTCAAAATGAGAAGTGTAGATAAGACCTTGTTCCTTCTCAATCATGGTAGTAATCTTCTTATTGTCGAGATATACGTGGATGATATCATCTTTGGTGGCTCTTCTCACACTCTTGTTACCAAGTTTTCTAAGCAGATGTCAAAGGAGGTTGAGATGAGCATGATGGGAGAGCTACAATTCTTTCTTGGACTTCAAATCAAGCAAACTCAGGAAGGCACCTTCGTCCACCAAGCCAAATACATGAGGATTTGCTGAAGAAGTACAACTTTGGAGGAGACTTGAAGCCAATGTCGACACCAATGAGCTCCTCTCCTACCTAGACAAGGACAAAGATGTTATTGCTGTGAACGAGGAGTACTGAGGGATAATTGGATCACTGCTATACTTGACGGTGACGAGGCCTAACATACAATTTGCAGTGTGTCAGTGTGCACGCTACAAGTCCTCACCACGAGAGTCACATCGCCAAGCAGTAAAATGCATCTTTAGGTACCTCACTTACACTCCTGAGTTTGGTCTATGGTTTTCATCAGGTTTGACCCTCTTTCTTAGTGGGTATTCGGATGCTAACTTTGGCAGGTGTCGGATTGATAGCAAGTCGACTTCCGAGACCTGTCAGTTTCTTGGTTTTTCGCTTGTGTCCTAGTCTTCTCGCAAACAATCAAGCATAGCCCAATCCACCACAGAAGCTGACTTTGTAGCTGCTGCTAGCTGTTGCTCCCAATTGCTTTGGATGAAATCCACTATGAGATATTTTGGGCTGCCCTATGGGAGAGTGCCACTATACTGTGATAGCACGAGTGCCATAAATGTGGGAAAGAACCCAGGTCTCCATTCCAAAACCAAGCACATAGAGATCAGATTCCACTTTTTGAGGGACAACTATGAGAAAGGAGAGATTGACTTAGTCCATGTGGGAACTGAGAGCCACATAGATGATATCCTAACCAAACCCCTAGAGTAGAAAACATTTGATCGTTTGCGAGGGGAGTTGGGCATTTGTTACCCCTTATAGTTTGGCATAGCTTTGTGGTAGTTTAGTTTTTGTTTTGCTTCTTTTGCATTTTGTATCATATCATGCATTGCATACATGTAACATATGCATTTTCACTTCACAAGCACTAGTGCTCATATGGAATGACTAATTAGTACTTGCTTGCGCTAGAGTGTACAGATGGTTGCTTGATCATGGTTGGCGAAGCTCTCTTGAATCTATTGAATATCATTTGTGATCTAAGTTACTTTTATTTGCTGAAAATTAAAACTCATGATCACCACTTGACTTGGCTACGTAGCATGTGTAGGAGTGATGAATGCTATGCTATCTTTTCATGCCTCAATATGCTAGTCGTATGCCTTTGTTAAGTAGATGCCTAAACATTTATGACACCTTGCTTAAATCTGAAACCTAAACTAAAATGCGTACAAGTGGTGTCTTATAAGCTGAATTGAAAAGATCCAAGTGGTTTGCTTGTCACACTGACTCAGTTCGAGACAGCTTGACTTTGCACTTTGGCAAGAATTTGGACTAAGCTCTGAATGACCAAAACCTTGCCCTTAAGCTTTTGATGGTTCTCTGAACCTAGGCTTAGCATTGATTGGTATGAAGTGGCTAGACAAGTAAATAACCCCTAGGACTAAACTAAAACTTGCTTATGATTCACAAGTGGTTATTTTTGAAACATGTACGTCTCTACATTACTTATGGCCTTTTGTATATGCGTTGGTTGAGAGTAGCACATCGTGTATGCATTGCTAGCATGTTGTTGTCCATGCCTACCTTGCTCGATGATATTCATGTTGGTGATGCTTTCTTTTAAACAACCCTAAAAAACATGCTTGCTCCTGATCTGTATAAGATGGATTCATTTAAGCTTGTTGCATGCTTCCTTGCCCTCACTTGCTCTGTATGCTAGAACTTGTGCTTACTAGCTTTTCATCCCTGCTTGAGCTCTTCTTGGTACACTTCCTGTATTTCATGACATGTTTTGAGGGGGATTTGTCTAGTTAAGGGGGAGTAGGATTCTGTGAACCCTTGATGTCTCCATTGGTAGCAAGGGGGATAAATTGTGTGGACAAAGGGGGAGAAATCTGGGGAGATCAAGTTGAGGGGGAGTTTTGCACTCATTTTGCAATTGTGAGGATGCATTTCAAGGGGAGTTTGAGCTTTTAGCATGCTCTTGCATCGATGTATTGAGCCTTTTGCCTCTTTCTGGAGAAGTCGATGCTTTGCCTAAACATGGTTGTGTTGAGCCAGTTTGTCTCTTTCTTGAAAAGTCATGCTTTAGTTTGATCAACTGCGTTGAGCGGTTTCACTTGTCTTAGGGGGTCAATCTTTGGTTTTCTTTTGTTGCTTCAGTTTTCCCTTCTTTGCTTCTCTTTGGTTTTTGGGCATCTTAAGCAACTTCTTCTTTCTTCTCAGTTTTACGCTTTTGTCTTTGTTCTATTTCAGGTTACAGGTGAAGGGTGTTGACAATGCACTCATCAACAGCGAGATTGAGAGCCAATGGACCGACCTCATTTCTCTCCTGGTGTGGTGAGTGATTGTCAACAAGAGCAAGTCCTCCGATGGACCAGAGGTAGAAGATGAAGACCCAGATGGATACGGGCAGAAGATTTCGATGGATAGAGGCAAAAGTCCTCCAATAGACCGGAGGCAAGGCTACTAGTAGGGTAGAGCTGATCTTGATATGAATACTTGTAAAAGTGTTTTCCCCACCCACGTTCCATATCTACCTTTAAAGTTTGGAAGAGATGTCATTGAAGGTCTTCTTAGGATCTGCAAGCTTCATCAGGATTCCAAACTCTATATCCTCGTCTTTTGCAATCTCCTCCACTTGAGTGTGGACTGTGGGCATTAGTGGTTGAAGAATCATACCTTGGAATGTGCCTATGAGCACAGGGTTGATGACATTCAAGGATGTAGAAGGATGGACTAAAGGAGGGGTTTCACCAGGGGGCATGTGGTGGTTCCATGGTTGGATGAAAGCCGAAGTGAGCAAGAAAGGCTAAAACTATGGTGAACCTAGAGGTACTCAGCAAGAAGCGAACTAGGAGAAAGGAGCAGTAGGGTAAAAATCGAAGGAGGCGCATGTAGTACCTTGCTTGACTTATCCTAGCTCTGATGGGATGTGAGTGCCACTGATCGAGCTCTGCTTGACACCTACCCTTTCGTCCTCTGTCTGGGTGACCTTCAATAATTCTCATGTGTAGGAGGGAAAAGCATATGATGGGGGAAAGAATGACGAAGTAGCATGTTCAATGGATTGATCTGACAGAGAGAGATGGATAGATCGAGGGCAGCGGAAGGGATGCGGCGGTGGCTAGGGTTTGCAATATAAATCGCCTTTCATTTGCTATAGTAACTTCCACCGACTAGCAGCACTAGCAGCAACAGCAAAGATATTTTTGTTGAGCACACAACACGTGATGCCGCACCCCTGTGCAGTGGTTAAAACCTGAAGGAGCAGAGACACTGTGCATGCAGTAGGAGCAGGTGGGAGGACGCGCGCACATGTCATGTGTGAGCTGTCGGATTAGTTGCCCGATTCAAATCCAGCTATCACTCGCTAAATAGCTGCCCCCAAGATAGAGTGGACACCTAGTAGTTACATTTAGCTAGGTTGGGTCAGCTAATTAGTTACTTTTAGCTAGCTAGGTCTAGTTAGCTAATTAATTATGCAAGTATGTGACCATTAGCTAGGTCCATTTGGATCCACAGAAGCTAATTTTTGCAACTAGTAACAACTATCAGAGCACTTCCAACAACGATCTATAAATCAAGCCCCACATGAGATTTGAGGGTTAAGATTCACCTTCCAATTGTAGCACTTCCAGCAATGATCTCTAAATCAGGCCCCACGTGAGATTTGAGGGTTGATATTCAGCTTCCAACTCTGTGAAACACGCCACTAGGTAAGTCCGCTAATCACGCCCGCGTCGCTCTCCTAGGCGGCTCGGGTGGCACACCTCCGCTGCCACATCCCTCTCCCTTCCTTCACTGGCCCTACAGCCGCCGAAGCCCGACGCCGAAAGCCGATGAGAGCCAAGGATGGCGGCAGCACTCCTTCCTCGTCCTCCTCCTCCTCCTCGCAACTTCCTCTGTGCTCCGGTGGGCCAGAGGGCGGATACGGGGCTGCCTCCGCCTGGATCCTTGGTCCTTGGCCCCAGAACCAGTCGTTAGATGGCCGCTTCCTCGGTGGTGCATTGTCCTAGGATTCCGGCCGACCACCTTTGGCTGCCCCCAGCCACGCCGCCTCTCTGGTGGCGCCACACCCCGTCGACCTGTTCCTCCACCGCTAGTGTTGCCCTCGCCTCCTGTGCCACCCCCATCCGCTCCTCCGCTGGGTCACGCCGCCACCGCCGCCCTGACTCGCCAGTCGCGTCATCGCTGCCCTTAGTCGCCCCTCCACTAGGTCGGGTCACCTATGTCGTTCCCTCGCTGGTCGTGGTGTCAACGGTACATAGGCGGATGGGTCGTATGTTCCTAGGTGGCGGCTTTGGTGGCATCTCTCGCCACGTCTGCGTCCGAGTTCAAGATGGGCGACACAGGCCATTGCCTGTGTGCCCACCGAGCGGTGGCATGGTCCCCCTAGGGTGGTGGCGGCAAGACTCGGTGGTTCGGCTGTGAGGGCCTAGTCGGCCTCCCCTCCAGCCTGCCGGTCGCATCCGGACTTCTAGCTGGTGATGACTTCTCATAGCAAAGGTTTGAAATGCATGGCTAGTTTTGCAAGGCTAGAATTAATGGTGAAAACCTTCCTGGATCTTATTCATCATGAGGATGGCATCGCCATCGGGTGCCATGCCCTCCATGGAGGTGTCGTCATGATACTAGTACCTTTGCTTTGTTCTACAAGGTGAAAACCTCATTCTTTCGGACAGGGCGGCAGCGGCGTTTCACGTCGTACCCTTCATGAAGGTGCCGTTGTGGAAGACCTCTATGTATGAAGATCTTGTTTCTGATAGATCGCCTGTGTTTCTTGGCGTGCTGTTGCTTCTTGCTCAACTCTCAACATATTCAGCAATCTTCGGTGTCATCAGATCCTTGTATCAGTCGTGCAAGGTCATTTGTGGTGGTTTAAGTTTGGTTGTCAGAGTGGAATTGACTCAAGCTGTGAAAGCCATTCTTCAGCAGAAGTGGAATCGATTCAAGCTCTACTTCTTTCTGGTGCATGATTAAGACTACCAGAAGATGATTCATTTAGAGAAGACTTAGAGTTAGCCTTCTTTTTTTCTTTATCTGTGTATCTTGGCTACATTATTCTAGGTTTGTCTAGAATATGTGTCAGTACTTTGTTTTAGTTTTTGGTCTGATGCATCATCTTTTCATGATGTCTGAAGCTTAGAATATATTTCCATTATCTAAAAAAATCTGGGTTAATTTATGTTTTTTATAACGACAGGTGGATAATTATATAGAAATGGAGTAGATCTGATGTCTATTAAAATTTTAATCTACTGAACCTATGGTAGGATAATTATTTTGCAAATTTATATGATTTTTTGTAGTACTCCTATGTCGCATGAGGGTTGAAGTAAAGGCTCCAATTAACGAAATTAATTTATGTTGAGATTCGGCTTCCAACTCTTGCAACGTAGATAATCTGGGTTAATTTATGTTGTTTTTATAATGATAGGTGGATAATTATATAGAAAATGGAATATATCCGATGTCTATTGAGATTTCAATAATCTACTGAACTGATGGTAGGATATGATTTCAATTATTGTGAGAATTTATATGATTTATTTTTCCTGTACTCCTATGTCTCATGAGAGAGCCTCCAATTATAAAATCTGTACATCTTAAAGTTCAGTAGTGTTCCAATTTTCATTGGTCCGTCACCACCCCCCCCCCTCGCCCTGTGGTACGTCGTCCTCCGGCCGGCCCCTCCTCTACCACCCCCGCATGCTCCCGCTCCCGCACGCCCACTCCTGCACCGCCACGCCTCTGCCACAGAGAGACGCACGACGGGAAGGAGGACGCAGGGCCGGTGGCGGGGGAGACGGATGGCACGGAGACGACCGGCTGGGAGGAGGACACGGGGCCGGCAGCGGGGAAGAGTCGGACCGGCGGTGGGGAGGAGTCAGGCCGGCAGGAGGGCGTGAGGCCGGCGCCTGTGGATCTGCTAACCATGAGACTCGAGGAAGGAGAACTTGAGAGGGAAGATCAGAGACATAATTTAAAGAGATCAAGAACCTAGGGCAATAGTTGGTGACCTGCCAAGAAAGAAAAATAAAAAAGACGTCGACCAGAAGGGGATGAGACGCACACCGGAACACGGTTGAGCGGATCTTGGATCTGTGAGAGGAGAGGGGAGCTGCAAGCGCGCGAGGCCCACGCAGCTGTACTGATGATCTATCGTAGATGCCGCGCTACTCCACCGAGCACAGAGGTCCAGTAGGGGAACGTGGAGGGAGATGGCTGGCCATTGACAAGGAGGAGGCGACCGGGCCCGGGCTCTCGACATCCTCTCCAGCCTCTGGAGAAGAGGGGGAGGCGAGGTGGAGGAGCTCAGAGGAGCATGCAGAGGAGGAGCTCAGAGGAGCATGCGGAGGAGGTTCGCATGGGGACGGGGATGGGGCGAGAAGCCATGAGACGACGGCTGTGGTGCAGACAAACGAATGGATAAGGACTGACATCCGTTTTTTTTTATTTCTTTTTAGTTTCTCTTCAAGGACATCAGGATGGATTTTTTATGGACATTTCTATATTTTTCTAATGCTCACAATACTTGCTGGTGCTATTATAATATAAATAAAAAAAGATGATAGTTGGAGGTGGATGATGGATATAGGAGAAATATATAAAGTAATTAGAGGGACTAACTAGACTAGAATATTTTTTAGTAGAAATATAAACTAACATGACGAAAAATAACGATCAAGTAATTTCTGCCATAGTTTCAAAGAAGGAACAAATTTATGTAAGAATTAGTCAAACTGTGTGAACAAATTGATAAAATATAATATCCTATCTAGCGTATCAACATTTCAATTTTGTAATGTAATTAGATGACTGAGGAATTATTAATGGATGAGAGATGGACGGATATGGGGATGTTGGATTAGACAACTTAGGGGAACGTCGAAGGAGATAGCTCAAGGGAACGTCCACGATCAAGATTTCCAAGAAATGTCGATGAGACGATATAGTCCATCCTACAGTTCCGGTTGCTGCATAAGAAATGGAACAACCCATTGGATGTTGCATAGGAGTCGGTGAGACGATGTAGTTCATCCTACGTATCCACATAATGCTCTACATCACTTTGCGCTAATATAGTGGTTGATAAATTGATGATTAAAGAGGTATTTGGTTTTGATTGATTCTTATAGGTATCTGGACATCATCTGTTTATAATTGTGAATTTGCATCCTTAGCCAATCAAATCATTTTGATGTTTCATGTCTGATTTATTGCGCATAGCCCCGTTTGGAAAGGCTTTTTGTGCAGCTCAGCTCTGGCTTCTCTGTGATTCTAGGTTAAAACTTACCAAACGTTTTTCTAAAAAACGGCTTCTCCAACAAAACTCCTAAGAGTTGGAGCCGTTTTTATACTAGAAGGGAGAAACCCCTAAAATATGGTTTTTCTGGTTTTTTTGATAAAACCGTTTACCAAGAAACCTTACCAAAAGAGGCCTTAACTTCCGTAGCAACGCACAGATACTCTGATAGTTAATTAAAATATAATCACTAAACAACAATCATCCACATGCATAAAAAGGATCGCGAATGATCCTTGAATGTTTTGGTAGTCATTCGCAGGACTTTCCTTCACCGCTCCGAAGTACAGGGGCAGGGACGCTCAACAGTTCTCGTTTGAACTGCAAGCTTACGACGCCGATCCTAATTCGCTCAAATTAAAGCAGTGAATCCTAGCGGCAACCATGTGCCGTCACATGGCCTCTGAAGCCTATACCTGTGTCGTTCGGGCATTAGGCGGCGCACATCCCACTCGAAGGGGAGACGTTCGATTCGTCACTGTAGAAATCTAGAACGACTCTCGCCAAATTGGCACGCTGCATGGTTGATCGAATCCATATACGTACGTGTTCATCCGTCAGACCCACGTGAACTTGCGCAACACGGAAAAATGATGATGGGGAATATGCATGCATTGTCGATGATAGAAACAGTAGAGAGCAGCTAGCTGACGGTTTGGAGATGATCCTATCAAGTACCATATCAACTGATCGCAAAGTACACCATCATCATCGTTTATAGTTTATTCACCAACTAATTAACCCATATTATATATATTCCTCCCTGGCTCTAATCGATCCAAGATGATCAAGCAACGGCCCTAACTAACTCATCGTCTCCTCCGATCCACCCAACCTACACTAGCTTAGCTGAATCTGTCAATAAACGACGGTGGATTACGTACACAAGTACAAGTCAATCCAAATTGCGCGACCACGCCCGCTAGCTAAACCACCAGGTGGAAATGATTAGTTATAGTGGAACAACATTTATGATCTGCATGGACGCGAAACCGAAATTTTTAATTCCCCTTCCCTGCAGGATATAATGGATTCCAAATGGGCAAGTGGCCGGAGAACATTAACAAGTTGAAGGCCTGGCAATCATATCAATAAGGGTTAGCTCTCGCTCAGGTCAATGCCTAGAATTTAATTAAGGCGCGGACTGATGCGTTGCAACAACAATATGCATCGATCGGTGACAGTGACAAATCTCGTGTGTACGTAGTCACCAACGAAAAAAAAATCAAGCCTGCTCTAGGTGCGAGCGGTTGCTCAATCTTGCAAAACTGAAAACTCGCAGAACATGCATGCGATGATGAGCAGTTTTTTTCAACAAATGTGTGGAAGGAATTTGGGTTAGTTGATCGTTCAGGTTAAGGTATAGCTAACTTATATACCATTATATTAGGCTAAATGGCACATGAAAAAATTATATAAATAAAGGAGAGCCAACACCCATCATTGGGCTTGCAGTAGTTCCAAAAGTCAGGCCATGGCGGAGCTTATTAAGCTTATTACCTTGCCAGCCAGTCCGGTGATGCATGCATGTTCTCGGTTCGATTATGGAACACGGATTTCCTGCGTTCTGATGGAAGGCACGACCATTATTCCCCTAACCTCCCACCTATCGTGAGTAAGAAAATCTCCTCCACACACTTCTGCGCGCGGTGAGCCTCAACTCATCCATAACCCTGCAGACTGGCCTCCTCCAGTCCACTATTTAAGCACCGGCGTCCTTAACGCCATGCATCTCATTCCGGCCATAAGCTCGACCAAAAACTCGATCCAACAACACACACACACACACATCGTCCGAATCCTCACACCCAACACACCGATCGTCGTTCCCTGCTTCCAACTGGTTCTCTGCATCAGCTAAACAACCTCTGCATCGGTGTGTGTGTGAGTGTCCATAGCTATGGCCAACAAGTCTCTGCCGATCTTGTGCACAGTCCTTGCGGCTTGCCTCGCGCTCGCCATGGCCCAGTCTCCGGGCACTGCCACCTTCTACGGTGGAGCCGACGGCTCCGGCACCATGGGTAAGCTAATAATAAGCTTGCTGCAATGCAAGCACATTAATTAGTTCTATATTGCATTTCGGTAGAAGAGGTTTAATCCGTCATACACTTTGTTAGGCGTTCATCGTATACTAATCGAAGAATTCCATGCAGGTGGCGCGTGTGGGTACGATAACCTCTACAACGCGGGGTACGGCGTCAACAACGCGGCGCTGAGCCAGACGCTGTTCAACGACGGTGCGTCCTGCGGCCAGTGCTACCTCATCACCTGCGACCCGTCGCGCTCGGGCGGCCAGTACTGCAAGGTCGGCAACAGCATCACCGTCACCGCCACCAACCTGTGCCCGGCCAACTACGCGCTCCCCAACGGCGGCTGGTGCGGCCCGGGGCGCCCCCATTTCGACATGTCGCAGCCGGCGTGGGAGTACATCGGCGTCTACTCGGGCGGCGTCATCCCCATTAAGTACCAGCGGGTCAGGTGCTCGCGCGCCGGCGGCGTGCGCTTCAGCATCGCCGGCTCCAGCTACTTCCTGCTCGTCAACATCCAGAACCTCGCCGGCAGTGGCTCCGTGGGCGCCGCCTGGGTCAAGGGAGACAGGACGGGGTGGATCCAGATGTCCAGGAACTGGGGCGCCAACTGGCATGCGCTCTCTGGGCTCGTCGGCCAGGGGCTCAGCTTCGCCGTCACCAGCACCGGCGGGCAGTACATACAGTTCCTCAACGTCGTGCCAGGGTGGTGGCAGTTCGGCCAGACCTACACCTCCTACCAGAACTTCAACTACTAGAAATAAACTGCAAGCAAGGGTACGCTTGGCGAGTGATCTGGACAGGTCAGAGTGTGGCTGCGCTTGCCATTGCATCCTTGTTGGCAACTGCCTGACCGCCGCATGCATGCATGTCATTGTCGCCTATGTGGTGAAATGGCAAGCATGGGATGAAGAAGAAGGACTGCATCTGATTTATTTCAGCACTGTATGTAGATACTAATAATAGATATAATACAACACACTATACATACTTTTTTCGATGACGTGCAATTAATGTACATGTTTCATTATGAAAAACAGTGTCACACGTTTCCATCTTTCTTTAATTTCCTGCTAGTTAATGGGTTATTTTCGGCACTTGATAGCTTTCTGCCGCTAAGCCAACTAGTCAACGATGGTGTCACTGAGTGCATTTGGTTCATGGCCAAAATCGTGACCCAAATTTGGCCATGGCCAAAGTAAATGTTGAAAACAACTATTTTGATCATGACCAAAGTTTGGCTATAAATTTGGTCACAAACTAAACAAACCCTGTGTGCCGCTCGGCCATCAGTCACTCCAATTCGCAGAAGTAGAAGAAAACTTTTGGAATAAATGGGCATGGCCTTTGTTCATATTAAATCGCAAGTCACGCTCAAACTATTCCTAACGATAAACAAGTAACAACGAAACAAACGATAGGTAGGTGAAAATCTTATTTGACCTCTCCTGAAAAATCTTAGGAAGCACTCTGCAGCGCTGCTCAAAGATTTTCACCACGGGTCGTCTTTTCAGTTACTACTAGAAGCGCCATCGACAATATCGTACGTCCTCGTCAACACCGTGCTTATACCAGCGACGGCGTCGTTTATAGTCCTAATCTCTGCCTAGCTAGTCATGTTTTCTGAGCTAATCGTATTGTTTGTGCTATTTAGTAGTATACGACAGAGGTTTCTGCTGTTTTAGTCACCTTTTATATTAGGAATTTATTCTGAAAATGTGTAATTAAGCACCCGGAAGAAAATAGTCAAAATTTCAAATCAACTTGGAACCAAGCCACGCCGAGTCCATTGAAGCCATATATAAGATTGTCAAGTTGAAACAGAAGCGCATCATCTTTATCTGTTAAATCCAATAACTTGGTAGTTAACTAAAGCTCATGGTTGGTTCGATCATCACGCACTTAATTAGGTAAACCCCAACCCTCTTTGGTTCCAAAAATGTGCTTTAATTTCTCACTTGTGCCACGCCTCTGGACACCAAACAACGAGAAGGGATCATTGTGCTTAGCATTAACTTGCACATTGCGATGATTAATTGGTTCACCAATACTAAATATTCTGCTTTTCTTCATCCAAAATTATCGAAAGCGCGTGCAAGGGAGCAGCTTGACCCAATCCAAACTAGATCCACGCTGAAATTAGTTGACGAATATGGTGGAATTATACAAGAAGTCACCTCAAATTACGCGGTTAATATAAACCAACCAGAAATCATTAGGCATGTGGAAGATTCGCTACCGAACGTCCAAACATGATTTGCATGGACACGGGAAACTGAAGATATTCTAACTGCACGAACTGGGAAGCTAGAACAATGAAATGCAAGCCTCAGAATAAATCATTAGCACTTGCACGTCAAGTCGAAGCCTGCAAGTTACGGGCATGTGCTGATGCACATAAAGTCCAAAAAACAGCCATATAAATATGACACGTTTTCCTCCGCATGCAGCACAAAATACTTAACTGAATGATTTCAATATGAACTTTTACAACACTTTGGTAATGATAAATATAATAACTAGTGTATTAACCTGTGCGTCCCAAATTATAATTTTTCATTGGCTTTTAATTCAATATTTGATCATTAGTTAACCCTTGCATCCCAAATATGTAAATAGCATTTATTTTTGTTATTATTTGATCTATCGTCACAAGTATTTTAATTACAATTTATATTTTTAAGTATTTGCACTAATAATTTTTGAATATGACGAATGGTCATCGTAGCCAAAATTCAACAACTTAATAACTTATAATTTGGAACTGAGTGAATAATATAAAACACTTTAGAATTTTATAGAAAAATAGGAGCCATAGTTAATAAGGATTGTTTATCTTTGTTTTTTCATTTGTTCATGCTCTAAAACTTACTTGATCTATCTTTTATCTTTTAATGATCTACCACTACATAAATTACTCTAAATTATATATAAGAGGTTTTGGCTCTCCCTCTCCCTCCATCGTCCATACTATGATAGATGTTGATGGAAAACTCTAGATATATACAAAATATACATATAATGATGTATGAATATCTATTCGAAGTGCAAACTCTTTTATAACTTGGAACAAAGGAATTACTAAATCCTCTCTTCTTTATTTGATGTTTTTTAGGTTTAAAAATGAACTAGCCACTGACAAATATTTGAAAATAGATGTAGTAGCTTTAATATATCAGCGAGATGCTCGAGCATGCCATTATTGGATAATCAAACAATCCGCACTTTTTGCTACCCAGCCCGGATTTCGCACAAAGTTTCCCAGCAGCATAAACGCTTAATGTACTAGTACTAATTAACAGTTCCATGAAGTGCACACCCTGTCAAATTTGAAACCACATTGTCCCTCCAATATACAATCATACAAGCGCACATGCTGCTCAATCCTTCATTCCATCCACTGAGATACCATCTTGACGAAAATTAAATCCAACGTGCGACGGCCCTAATCTAATCCTGAATAATAATCCTCCCACACAGACGCATCATTTGTCCACAAACGCTGCTGCCTGATTGGATCTACGTGTGGAAGGAATGTGTTCGTTGCAAAAAATAAATCAGCCGCGCTTTGAGTCTGATCATAACCGTTCTGATGATGGACGCGCAATCAAAGTCAAAGACTAGCAGTTACCTGCTGCATCTGGAGCAGCATGTGCTTCCAGTTCGCACCCTGATGCATGCATTACGTGTTCCATGACATGAGAAGGAAAAAATGTGATGCAGTGATCAACACCGACATCACCGCCGCTCATCTTCCAAAGTTGACAAGTTCCTCAAGCTCCCTAGCTCTCCCTCGATGTCATGGCTCTTCCTCCTCCGATCCTATTTAAGCAATGGACCTGCGGGTAGATCACTCATCACCAGTCACAGCTTGCAGCAGATTACACGACAAGACAGTCATCTCTTATCAGATTACGCGGCACGAGTGCTCGTAATCGTAGCAAGGTCCTCACAGTAATGGCGGGGACGTGGTTGGTTCTCTGGGGTGTTCTGGCGGCGTCCGCCACGGCCGGCGTGGCGGGCTGGTCGCAGGGCACGGCGACCTTCTACGGCGGCGCCGACGGGTCCGGGACCATGGGCGGCGCGTGCGGGTACGGCAACCTGTACAACGCCGGGTACGGCGTCAACAACGCGGCGCTGAGCACGACGCTGTACAACAACGGCGTGTCGTGCGGACAGTGCTACACCATCACGTGCGACGGATCACGCTCCGGCGGCCAGTACTGCAAGTCCGGCAACTCCGTCACCGTCACGGCCACCAACCTGTGCCCGCCCAACTACGCGCTCCCCGGCGGCGGGTGGTGCGGCCCGGGGCGGCCCCACTTCGACATGTCGCAGCCGGCGTGGGCGACCATCGGCAACGTCCAGGGCGGCATCATCCCGGTCCTGTACCAGCAGGTCAAGTGCTCGCGCAGCGGCGGCGTGCGCTTCAACATCGCCGGCTCCAACTACTTCCTACTCGTCAGCATCCAGAACCTCGCCGGCAGCGGCTCCGTGGCCGCCGCCTGGGTGAAGGGCGACAAGACGGGATGGATCCAGATGTCCAGAAACTGGGGCGCTAACTGGCAAGCGCTGTCGGGGCTCACCGGCCAAGCGCTCAGCTTCGCCGTGACCAGCACCGGCGGGCAGTAGATCCAGTTCCTGAACGTGGCGCCGGCGTGGTGGCAGTTCGGCCAGACTTACAGCACCTACCAGCAGTTCGCCTACTGATCCATCTATCGGTTATTGGAGCACCCAGCAGCCCGCATAGCGTGGCGAGTGCCTACGTGCTTTTGAGAGTTCCTTTTTTTTTCTCTTCCCGCATGGAGGGCTAACGATACTGCGACAGTTCCAGCCGCCGCACCCAGTTCAGCTGCGTGGCGTGCTTCTTGTTCTCTTTTCTACCTTTGGGCATCATATATATGCATTCGTGTATAATTGTAACACCATTTACAAAAGAATTGCAATTGCAATGCTATTACTCATTATATACGTTCCTCCCATGTATAACACACAAATGCAGACCTAAATAATAAAATTATAAAATATTTTAAGGAAAGAACGTGAAACTCCTCTTAGACTATCCCAGCAGACTGACTAAAAGAGACTGTCTATCATTATTCCAACTACTCCTCTCTCTGTATACAGTAGCGCTACAGGTGTCGATTTGTACTGTAGACAGTCCACTTTACTCCTTCTGTTGGGCATAGTCTTACGTGTCTTTGAATAATTATCAGGTGTTAAAATAAATTTCCACAAAAGTGGAATCTTCTGCTTTGGGAGAGTCAAAGACCGGATTGAAATCCAATACTCTCAACTCTTTGGCTGAATAAGAGAGAGACTGAAAACACATTGAAGATATATCTAAAAAAGCTACGTGGGTGGAAGAGTAAATTACTTTCTGTGGGTGGGAGACTGGTGCTTATCAATTCAGTTTCGTCTAGTTTATTTTTGTTTATGCTCTCTTCTTTCAAGTCCCGAGGAGCATCTAAAAAACTAGAGTATTATTTAAGATCGAGATTTTACTAGCAAAATAATCAAGAAAAAGTATAGACTTCTAAAATAGACAATTTTGTGTCAGCCAAGAGATCTAGATGGGCCAGGGATACAAAATCTAGGCATCTAAGATAAATGTTTACATAGTAAATGGTTGTTTGAGTTATTAAATGAAGATGGTATTTGGCATAACCTACTAATAAATAAATATCTGAGAAACAAAACATTCAGCCAAGTAACTAAGAAGGCACGGGACTCCCACTTTTGGATGGGTTTAACGGGGATCGAGGATCAATTCCTAGACCTAGGAATGTTTAAGCTAAATAGTGACACCCAAATCAAATTTTGACAAGATGTTTGGTTAGGAAACCAACCCCTCAAATATATTTATTCAAAATTGTTCAAAATTGTATGAAAAAGCTTGCTATGGTGGTTGAGGTTATTAGTACAAATACGCTTAATGTCTCTTTCAGGAGAGCATTATGTAGGGATAAATTAATAAAATGGCACATCAGTTGTGAGACTGGTACATATTAACTTAAATGAGAATAGAGATGTTTTTATATAAGGTTTACGTAATCATGGCTCTTTCTTTGTTAAGTCTATATACATTCACTGTCTCTTTCAGGAGAGCATTGTGTAGGGATAAATTAATAAAATGGCACATCAATTGTGAGACGGGTACATATTAACTTAAATGAGGATAGAGATGTTTTTATATGAGGTTGACGTACGCATGGCTCTTTGTTTGTTAAGTCTATATACATTCACTTTGTCAATAATGGTGTTAAAGTTACCAAGGAAATTTGACAAATGAAAATCACTCTAAAAATTAAGAAATTAAGGTTTTCATGTATTACATCAAACAAGGTGTCTCATAACTAAAGATAATTTAGCGAGGAGGCATTGGGTTAGGAATAAAACTTGTTGTTTCTGTAGCAAGGCTGAAACCATTCATCACCTTTTCTTTGAATGTATTTGTGCCAAATTCTTATGGCATGTTGTATCGAACATGTTTGACAACGTATGGCCTAAAATGGAAGGGCATAAATATAACTTACCGTTATTGGCAGGTACAATAGCTCTTTATTGGGCAATTTGGCTCACAAGAAACGAGAGTGTTTTTAGCAATTTTCAACCGAAATCTTTTCTATGTGTACTGTTCAGGGGGTGCACTAGATCTAGTCCTAGACTATGTTGCAATGCTCTGAGGAACATAAGGAGCAATTTATCAAGGCATGCCAAAACTTCGATGTGAAGGCTATGGAATTCTTCATGTTCTATGGACAGTCTTCTTTGTTTTGTGATGGTAAAAAATTGAACACTTTTGTTGGTTGCGAATTTGTGTTGGATTATAATAAGTTAGTCCAATGTCTCCTCTTTGAAGAGGTTTGAATCTGGGTTCTTCCATTGTCTAAAAATTTGGATGTATCACACCATATTTGAAAGCCTCTTGGTTCCAACTATTTATGCACTAGACGCGAACAAATCCTACACCGAATAAAAAAACCTGGGTGTCACTTGGATCTGCAATTTTAGGCCTAAAGCCACCATCCACCCACCCTCTTTGCCTTCTTAGACTGGACCGGTTATTAGGCATAATTCACTCCACCAAGTCCAGTTATATACTCCGTTCATCCATAAAAGAATGAAATTCTGGCTTTGTCCTAAATCAAATCTCGTGAACTTAACTGAATTTATATAGAAATGTAATGACATTTATGATATCAAGTATATATAATATGAAATATATTTTGACATAAATCTAATGATACTAGTTTGGTAGCATAACTTTAAATATATTCTGATATAAACTTGTTAAAATCATGACAGTTTGACTTAGGATAAAACCATAATTTCATTCTATTGTGGAGGGAGGGAGTATGTTTCTTCCTTTCTTTTTTGCTTCCATGGTTTCCGGATTATTTTCCCAGAGCATCTCAGGCTATAACGTCGGTAGCCTGTTCCTTCTGTGCGTGCGTTTTTCTTGTTGTTTTCCTTTTCCTTTTTCTTTTTTTAATCATTTTTTAATTTATTTTTTCTGAGTTATATTTATATTATAGAATGAGCATAATTTCAGTTTCCTTGGAATTTCGTTTCTTTTTATTTTAACTAAAATATATCTCTATTATTTTTGTGTTCATGTGTTTTAAATTCTAAAAGGAATTTTCTCCTTGTGAATCTAGAATATTTCATTTTAGAAATCTGAATATTTGTCTTACAAAGTTAGAACATTTTATTTTGAATCAAGAATATTTTCTTGGAAAACATATTATTCAATTTATTAAGTTAGAATATTTTTCTAGCGAAGCTAGAATATTTGTTTAGCACAGTAGAGTATCAGTATTATGAAATTAAATTTTATATAAATATAGATTATGATTATTTTTAAAATAAATTGTTCTTTTTAGAAAAATGTGATCCAAACTAATCATCAATCGAGTTAGTTGGCTCCCGAGAAAATTTGGGCAATAAAAAGGAAACGATTCGTGCTGAATAGAATGCGAAGGAATCACCAAAGTTAGTTGGGCCTCAAAGAAATTTTGGCTCAAAAATAGAAAGTGTTTGACGCTGAATAAAATCAGGAATCACCAAAGCTAATTGGCCCCAACAAAAATTCAGCCCAGAAACCTAAAGCGCTTCGCGTTGAATTAAAATCTGTGGAGAGGCAGGGGTGGGGTGGGGTGTCACCTACAGAAAAGCTGCAGCGCGGAGGGTCCATCCCCTTCCCGCCCCTGGGCCACCGTCAAACAAAAGCAACCCCATCCCCTTTTAAATCCCCTCCCCTAATCACCCCCAACTTCAGAGAAGGCACATAAAAGTCCATATTGCCAACGAAAGTTATAAAGCTAAGACTCAAATAAAATTCTAATTGACGCAACTACGCAAATACAAAGAGGCCAATATTACTTGATGAAAACATGGACCTGAGATGCTAGCAATAGAATAAAGGGGTTCATGTCTCGGAATTCTGGGCTGATGTTGGGCCTTTTGTTATTTTTCTTTTGCTGGTTGTTTTGTTCTCCTCAGCCCAGTACTCCAGTACGTGAGATAGGTTTTTTTTTTCTTTTTCTCACTTCTTCCTTAGTGTCCCTTTTTGTTTTCTCATTGGTTTTTTCCGTATCCAGTGTACGTTTTTCTTCCATGGATTTTATTTGAGCTTTTAATTAATATATTTTTCTTCTGTTTTCTCTGTTTTTCATTCATTTTTCTTTTTCTATTTTGGTTACTTTTTATTATTTATTGGGTTGCTAAGACTGGGGATCACAACGCATATACATTGTCATGGAGCTATTACCATGTGCAGATCCACCATTGTCGCCTATCTTGCTCTTTCTTTTATTAAACTAGCATGTGTAGGATAACATCTTTCAGTTTTTAGGTAGTGGTGAACTGAGCCTTCCTTTAGGCTAAGGTTGCTTTAGCTTCTATAGAAAAGGTCCTCAAAAGGTCCAATTCACCTCCTCTTGTGCCATCGATCCCTATAACTTTGCTGTGAGCTTGGCACTAATGGTAGGGCAATGTGGATTATTATTCATCTCTAATTTTTAAGTTAAATTCATATTGTAAATCACTCCACTCAATGGCATTTCAAACAACATGATACCCAATACGAAGAACCAAAGTAGTACAAGTATAATTGTCCATAGTCGATTATGACATAGCGCTCGGCATTTTAGGCCATCATGTCAAGCTTTGGATCAATTTTAAGAAAAAACATTATAGATCTAGTTAAAAAGACTAGTTTGTAGAAACGAATTAAATCGGGGCAGCCACAATCTAAGTCATGATCAATTGTGTGATTGGGACTGCGTGACGCCTCCCCTCTCCTCCCATGACTTCATACTCTAGCATGGACACCCTCTCTCTTCCGGTACCCCCTACCTTTACTGGAGCTTCCGCTACCCCCACCAGTCTCATCCGCCCTACCTGTCCACTAACCCAATGGCCGCAAGGTCGCCACCCTAGCTGCGCCCACCTCCGGGAATCGATGGTGCTCCACCTCGTCACCCACCCACCGTTAGACCATACTGCTATCATGGATTGAAGGTTATAGGAAGCGAGAGTGGACTCAGGGCCCCAAAACCCCGACCCCTAGTCCAGTGGTGGATAATTTCTCTAGAGGTGGTGAGGTCATAGCATTGCGCGCAAGGTGACACGTTGCACGACGGAGTGACCTCACGCATGTTAAAGTTTGTGGAGTTAAACAATGACACCTTACACTTGAAGGAATCGACCAAATCTACTAACCATAGCATGGACCTATAGTAAGATCGCAGAAGTGAGGAAATCGATGAGCGATATTAGAAATTCCAAACTTTGCCCCTCTTTTTTCTTTGATCTTTTTAATATAAGATCAATGCCAGCTCGTTCGAAAATAAATCCTCTAAGCCAAAAGGAAGATGTATCATGTATGCAAATGTGGCCACTTAAAAGAGAAAAGGTGCCCACTCATCAGGCACTCAACTATGTATTTCTAGGACTAACCGTACCTAAGCTACGGCCCACAGCATTCCTGGTTTTGAGAATAAAACAAGGACAACAATTGGACCTAAAGCCCAGTGGCCCACTCAAAACGTTGTGCTGCAATAGCTAGCTCACATGAACAAATAATTAACGATAGTTGTATCCTTACTGCAAGATCGAATTAAGGGCATGAAGGAGAAATAATGTGTTCGTACGGATGACTTCCGTAGAAAATCCATGATATATGTAGAACTATTTTTGCAAGATCGAAGAATGCCTTTTTTTTTTTTTATCCTTCGATTATTAAGCTTTTACCACGAGGAAAGCTAGGAACTGAAGAAGCCAGATCGTAAGTTCAAAAAAAAAAAAAAGCCAGATCGAGGACAAAAGGAATCGGAGAAGCGGATACTACGTACTACCAAGGGTGATCCTAGCTAGTCCACCATGCACGTCATCTCATCACGTATATACGCGAGCGGGCACCGGGCAGAGGGGCATTCGCCGGCCGCCGGCCCTACAATCCGGCGACGAAGAGGGAAGAGAACCAGATGACGAGGTCCTCGCTGAGCTGCTGCTGGTCGTCGCCCAAGCCGCCGACGTGGAGGCGGCAGAGCGGGCACGTCCGGCGGCACCGCGCGAGCCAGCGGTCGACGCAGTCCCTGTGGAAGGCGTGGCCGCACGGCAGCCTCCGGATGTCGTCGCCGTCGTCGCGGCACGCCGATATGCACACGCAGCAGTACCCGGCCGCCGCCGCCGCCTTGGCCGTCGTCCCAGTCCCGGTCACAGTCCCAGCCGCCGCGCCAGCGCCGCCCTCGGCGCCGGAGAGAGCCGAGGAGAGCAGCGCCACCACCTGGCTCACCGTCACGGCCAGCATCGCCAAGATTTGCTCGCTTTGGCTCGCAGTGGCGGTGAGATCGAGGAGTGATCAGTGCAGTGAGGGAGTGAGGCGATGGAGAGGGGGTGGTGGACCAGGATTTGAGGCCGGATCGTGATGGCTGGGTTATAAAGATGATCGATAGCGGTAGTGTACCACTAGTATATCTCATCTGGAATCATTTGGGCGATCGATGGAGTCGAGTCGAAAAGGGGGCAGGGACGACAGAGAAGGTGCACCTAATAAGAGGCTAACAAGACCCCTATCATCGTGTAGAGTAAAACTAATCTTCCTTGGACGCAAAGCGTCTGCGATCGATGCGAAACGTCGGCCGGCCTGCTACGACGACTCGTACCTGTGATCTGATGCCGCCACAGGCTAGCTGGGACACACGAGCTTTTCAGTTGCCTAATTTTCGCGCGGCGCGTCGCGTGCATCCGCGATCCACGACCACACCACACTTCGTATACTGTAGCGCGAACGCGAGGTGCCATCACCAGCACTACAGCACCGTACCTGCAGCTAGTAGTACTACGGAAGGGTACTTGATGATCTCTGAATTCTGAGCATCGACACTCCCACAGGGCCACAGTTTTAATTTTTCCCACAGCGAGCTTGCCATGCGCCAAGTCCCAAGGGGCGACGAAATCAGATCCGCTGACGCTTTGCATGCGGAAAGGCGGTGGTGTCTTTGTCGCGCCTTCAAGCATCCTCGTTTGGAACTTTGATCAACCATTTCCGATCGGATTCGAAGGGGACTGGACTTACGGTCGGAAATGAATTTTGCCAAACGAGCCCGAACTGGTTTAAAATTGCTGCAAAGCCGGGCATGCCGGCTGCAGCCAAGCAGAATGTGTGTGAACAGTGAGGCTGCGAGGTGTGTGAACAGTGTGAGGCTGTTGCTTCATCAGCACATCAGCCAGCAGGGCGAGGGACGCCTTTCCCGTGGCTACGCAACTTCAGTCACCTGCAAGATGGGATGGGAATGAGTGAGCGCGACTACGTGCTTAGGCCAGTTGTTAGCTTAATTAGGTACACTGACCGATCGACCAGGAGCTAGCTAAGCTAGCGATCCTCAGTTCCTCACTGCAGAGTGCACACTGCTGGTGGAGATTCAGGTGCACGGAGACTGCACCGATCAGCGATTCAGCTATGCTATGCTATGGCACTATGCTATATGCGTTCAGTCCATGCCCTCCTTTCTGGCTCTCTCCAACAGCATCCGGGCAGGTGCTAGATTTCTTTATTGGGTTTCCTGCTACCAGCAATTCTATAGTTAGGCTCTTCCCTTTGTACGCCTGACAAGACATCTTCCCTTCTTCAATTTGTTTTTACTTTTACCAATACAATATCAGTGGTTGGTTCCAGGCAACCCTCTCAATATATCCGGGGCAATTACCGACTCTAGCTAAGATCAGAAACAAAAACATGTCTCGGCAGGTTCACATAATAATTGCTAATCTCAAAAAGGCAAGCCAAGTGGCTGCTTTTCCCAAAAGGGCAGCCGGGGACAAGAACGTTTGGGATCCTCAGTCCCACGGTACCATTCTGCATATTATTCCACCAGAGAATTGAAAATGGGAGAGGAATCCATGCTTTGCCGATTCATTTCATTATTGATGATGTCCCATGCAGTTGTTGAAAACAGGACCTGATTAGCCTTCTCAACAACAATCATGCCATGTAACCACTTCCCATTTCGATGGGAAATAAAGTGAGAACAATGATGATTTACAACAAGCACCAATTTGGGGAGAGCAATAGTTCTCGTCCCGTTGCCGACGAGTCGATGACATGTCGTAATTCAACCAGAAGAAACCCCGGTGCTCGAATCTCCTGGTTTGTCTTGGTGGTCATCAAGTAACTTCCCATCTTTCGGTACAAGACAAGGGATCCCATCGACTACCTTGAGTCACAACATCAGCAGGACAGCAGACAATACGAGTTAAAGAAACTGATAGGTGGAACCACCAGAGACAGGAGCAAACTATTCACAAAAGGGGTGCTGATTATACACAGCTACATGGTTCCCGTCTTCCCACAAGGAGAAACAACGGAGATAATGAACAAAAAAGCATGTTGCATAGGTTGATAGGTACGAGTGCTTTCCTACTATGCATCCAAAAGGCAGCACAAAACATTTGTTAGTGCCCCATTTTCAAAATGTAAAGACTTGGTTGTAAGCCATTTGGTGAGCACTTTGATCATTTCCTTCTTCCACCACCCCAATCTAATTTGTTCCGGCCACAAAACTCACATCAGCATTCAGATATGCATATGCTAGCAGTAAAAGCTGTCCCTGAAAATGATTATCCATCCATGATTCCATATATAAGTACTAGATTTCAATCTCGACTTGTTTTGAAACTTCCTTGAAAATGCATATGACCTAGTAAATACCAAATCCTGATAAGATCTACTTAAAATTGGAATACGCAAGGCATAAAACATCCATCCATCTGAATATCTGATCGAAGTATGGAATTTTTGGGCTGCAATTTTCTGATCGTGGCTACCGTTCATTCTTTTTGGTGTTCCCCCTTGTATACCAGTACTTTTTTCCCACTCAGTCAATACATCAAACAAGTTGCCGGCACACACGAGATTAGCACAGGGACGACCGAGACTCACCGGGAACGCCACACCCACGACGTCGCTGACCAGAGCCCCGCTGGCCTCGCAGTACCTGCACAGCAGCATCAGGCACACGGCTAAGCATGCGGAAACGGGATCGGGGGCAGTTGATGCGCGGGGGCGCCGCGGCGAAAGAGGACGAGACGGAAGCCGCTTTGCATAGGCATCCGATCCCTACCTGAGAGGCTTCTTGGAGAGTGGGCAGACGAGCACGTCCGCGAGCGATGACGGGATACTGCAGCCGCCGGCGCCGCCGTGGCCCGACAGCAACGCCGCCGTTCGCCTCATTTGCTCTAGCGCTCGTCCGATGGCCGTGGTGATTGGGTCCCGATGAAAAGCGGGCGGTGCTTGTGCAGGCCCAGAGCAGAGACGATGGTGGGTACCCGAAATCTAAAAATCTGATATAAAAGCGGGTGTTAAAAATAACACCCATAGGTATGTTAATAGGTTTGATGCTCTACCCGTCGGGTGCGGGTACGATTTGCTATTGTCCATATCTGTCCACTCGTGGGTAATATATACCCATTCTAAAAATACTTAGCAATCCAATTTAGCCACCTCGGCCCAAAAAACAACGTTCGGCCCAGCCCAGCTAGCATAGCACCTCATGTATATACAGTGTCTTGTGCAACCCTAGACCTATTTTCCCCGATTGCGCCACCCCTTGCTGCTGTGCGTCGGCGCGCCGCCGCCGCCCATCTCCAAACTCCCGCACCGAGCGAGGCGGTGGCCTCCGCCGTCCCCCACACACACGTGTAGCTCGCTGCACGCATAGCGTGGCCGCTTGCCCCACCTGCGCGCACAGCTACACTGCTCGCTGCAAGGTCTCCCGGTCTCCCCACATGCTGCGCAAGCTCGCACATGCGGGATCCGAAGAAAAGAGTAATTTGGCCAGGCTACTTCTCGTCTCTTGTGCTTCCCGCAGCGGCGCTGGTCAAGGCAAGTCAAAGCCAGCCACTTTGCTGCCACAAATCGACACATGGTCATGTGTAGGCTGGCATGGCCACAATGGCCAAGAGCTGTCTGATTGTTTATCATGGATTTTGTGCGTTCATCTGATGTATTTATGGAACTATTGCTACCAATGCTTAGTGTTGATGAACTGTTGATCTGTTTTACACGGTATACCAGCCTCTATCGTCTCATCATTTTTTGTTGTTTGTTGTCTGTTACCAGGTTTTTGTCGGGTGCGAATTACCCACCGGGTAAAATTACCCGCTCAGGTGCGGGTGTGGGCGAAAACCTCTATCCGCAACCGGGTGCGGGTTTTTTAATGGGTATGATTTTATTTGACGGGTACGGGTATGGGATGATACAACCCGACGGGTACACGCCCGTTGCCATCTCTACCCCGGAGGGCTCGGTTCAGCTGCGTGTAAGCCTAGTTCGATTTTGGGCTGAGAACATCGGATGGATCAAGTGGCCCATCTAATCTTTAGGCTCGGAACGCAGAAATTTTTCTCCGTTCCTAGGTTTTTCTTGTGGAACTGTTTGCTGCATAATTTTTGTGAAATTATTGTGTTCCAAACAGTCAATTAAAATGAACCCATCAGTAAATAAGGAAGCTAAACCTAACTTGGATGCGCTGACATGGGAAACCCTAACAACCTTGTTTCTTTATTGTAAAAATACATTTTTTTCTAATTTACAATACTATACCCAAAACTCACCCAGTTTTCATAATGTGCACTAAATGTATCCAATAAAATGTTGCCCTGTTTCACATTCTCGGTGGTCCAGTTTATGGGCAGCTTGGTTCGTGGGATTTTATAGTATCCTTAATGTGTCTGGACGACTGGACATGTGTATATCTGAATACATTGAGGGATTTTATAGAATGTATGAAACCAAACACCCCCGCACTTTGGTCCAAGTTGCAATATTTTCTCTTTATAGTTAACATATTTCTGGGCTCAGTAAGGAGGTGTTTGATTCACCCATCATCCCCTGATAATGGGATAAGAGATATCTATACTTTTGTTTCCTCGTCGTACCACTAGCTACCACCATGGGTTTGCTGGCTGTCAGCTAATGATGTTCACAATATATACATTATACATATTATCTTGCATGCGCATACAAGTGAGACTAATTATATTTTTTTTTGAAATGAGTCAGAGGGGCGGTGCCCCACTTGTCAAACTTTCATTCATCTCGCATCCAAGGTGGATGCAACAAGAGTAGAGTAGTTACTGGTTACAAAGTGTGCGCGCCAGTCATCAATCCTCGATCACGCGAGGATCGGGAACCTGAGGCGCCAAATGCTAAGATCGTTCGTAAACCTGGACATGGTTACACACACACTAGATTCTTGCCCCCAGAACACATGGTTGTTTCTTATATCCCAAAGCCGCCACAGCAGCCCACACAGAATGTTTGCCCAGAGGTCACGATCGACGGACGGTGGAGTAGGAACGTCCCATAGGTCCTGTGTTTTGACAACCGAAGAAATGTCTAGGCCAATGCGAGTCCACAGATCACCAACATAGGCGCACGTTAAGAAGGCATGGATCTAGTCTTCTGGCGCCGCACCGCACCTGCTGCAAGTGTCCACTGGTTGAACATGCTTGCGATGGAGGTTGCTTCCCGTGCTCAGTCTGTCCTTGAAGAAAAGCCAGGCGAACACATTCACCTTGTTTGGGACTCGCAGTTTCCAAATTCGCTCGTCGTTGTTGTCTACAGGGCTGGATGCAGCAATCAAGGGGTACGCCAACCGCGAGGAGAATTTCACACTGGGCTGTCGCATTCGTCTTTCATCCAGAGCATCATCAAGTTGGACCTGGCTAAGTAATTGCATAAGAGAAGCAAGCTCGCCTGCAGCTGCATTGGTTAGATGTAGGCGTAAATGCATCTCAAAATTATGTTGGAAAACAAACTGCATAGAAGTATTAGGCCTGCAGACATGAGAGAAGAGGGCAGGGAAGAGGGTTGCAAGTGGAGCATCACCGATCCACCGGTCAAACCAAAACAATGTGCAGGCACCATTGCCAATGATGACAGCAGTGCAAGAGCGGTAATGGTCTAATTCATTATTTATAATTTGCCATAGGAAAGACGGGGTGTTTATAATTTGCCATAGGAAAGACGGGGAAGAGGAGGCCGGAGGCATGGCAGGCGACATCTCACGGCACAACCAATCTTTCCAAGGAGCAGGGCTGTCGTCCATGATCTTATCAACAAACTTCATAAGGAGACAATGGTTTTGAGCCTCGAGGTCTTTCAGACCCAAACCCCCTTGCTGCCTGGACTTGCACAACTCCTCCCATGCAACTAGGCATTTGGAGCCATGGCATTTATCCTTACCAGTCCAAAAAAAGGCACGACGCCTTCTATCGATTGCTTTAGTCACAGTGCGGGGAACCTGCAAAGCCGACAAGTAATGCATAGGTAAAGCACTAAGGACACTTGAACAAACAAAGCACCAACGAACAGCACGATTGAGCAGAGAAGCTTTCCATCCGGATAAATATCGATCACAAGAGTCAATGAGAGGTGAGTAGTCAGAGACCAAGACTTTGTGAGGAGTGAGGGGCAGACCCAGGTAAGGTTGTGGAAAGGACGAGACGGTGGTGACAATGGTGAGAGCAAGGCGCTCCGCCTGCTCTTGCTCAAGAGCGATGGGAAGGAAGGTTGTTTTTTGGTGTAGTTGATGGCCAAACCAGTTGCTCGAAGCGAAGTCATCAAGCACGGTTTTGATGGAAACCATAGCGTCGTCAGTGGCCTCAAGAAATATGATGGTGTCATCCGCGTACTGGAGCACCAGGCACGGCTCATCCCAGAGGATGGAGTGACGGAGATTGCGCGCGACGCCACGAAACCGGAGAAGCTGACGAAGAACATCAGCGACGATGATGAAGAGGTAAGGGGAGATGGGATCCCCTTGACGCAGGCCATTCTTGCATGTAATGCAGGGCTCTGGGACTCCATTAAGAAGCACCGCAGATTTGCCCGTACACAGGATGTCTAGCATCCATCTGCACCAGCGATCCGAATTAAAACACCGATAGTAAAGAATGCGAATCAAACTCTCCCAATTAACAGAATCTAAAGCCTTACGGAAATCGATTTTTAGAATCACCGTGGGAGCTGCTCTCTGGTGGGAAGAAGATCCATGGCATAGGCATAACTTTCTGAAATGCACCTTTGCTGAATGAACCCAGTTTGGTCTCCCCCAACCAAGCTCGTAATAAAAGGTTGCAGTCTCGTGGTCAGGACTTTCGTGAGCGCCTTGATGTGGCAGTTCTGTAAAGAGATTGGTCTAAAATCCATATAGCAGGCCCCGAAACATCCATATGCATACGAGAGAGTACAAGTAGTGGAGTATAAACTACTCCGGTACTGTGGTAGAAACTAAAGTAGGATCGGAATCCGTACACCTCCGACGACGAAGATCATCAAAACACGCGCTCGATTCCTGAAATATTATTACTGCTAATTGCTTGCTGCGCTTATTGGATTAGCCTAGAGCGCATGCACACTAGCTAGTACAGCATGCGTGTGGCAGTCGCAGCATATGCCGCCGGCCGGCCGGGCGCACGCGGAAGACTAGGCCGTTGCTACTTGGTCGCCTGCTGAAGTAGTTGTCTGGTTGGAGAAGACCTGGGGCACGATGGCCTCGCCGGCCAAAGCGCCGGTGTAGCACGGGCCGCTTTGGCATCCGCTTCCGCAGAAATCGCCGCCGAGGCCGCAGTAACCGTCCTTGCTGCAGCAGTAGCCGTTGGCGCACTTGGCGCCGCCGGCCTGGCTGCCGCAGCGCTTATCGTCGCAGCAGGCGCCGCCCTGGCAGCCGTCGCCGCAGAACTCGATGCCCAGGCCGCAGTAGCCCCACTTGCTGCAGCAGAGGTTGCCCGGGCAGAGCTGGCCGCCGGCCTGGGCGCCGCACTTGCGATCGGCGCGGCAGGCGCCGCTCTGGCACCCGACGCCGCAGTACTCCTGGCCGAAGCCGCAGTACCCGTACTGGCTGCAGCACTGGTTGGCGTCGCAGGCGGCGCCGCCCGCCTGGCTGCCGCACTTGCGGTTGGGGCAGCACGCGCCGCTCTGGCACCCGTCGCCGCAGTACGCCTTGCCTACGCCGCAGTAGCCCCACTGGCTGCAGCACAGGTTGTTGGGGCACAGCATGCCGTGGAACTGCCGGCCGCACGTCTCCTGCGCGCGGGCGACGGCGACCGCGCCGGCATGGGCGAGGGCGAGCGCGGCCAGGAAGAGCAGCGGCGTCTTCATCTTCATGCTGCGGCTAGCTAGCTGTGTTTGGGTGAGTGCAAGACTGGAATGGAAGTGGAGTGCTTGGTCAACTACGATCATCGGCGCCGCATTATATAGGGCTAGCTAGTAGCTAGATCTGGCCTCTGGGTGCGAGGCCGCCCTAACTGCACATGCATGAATGCTCGTCGATCCTGCCGTGATCCGTTTTCTTTAAGTTTTCTGAACCGGTCGTGCCATGAAATTTTGTGGGAGCTGAGACAGGTGGATGCTCGTCGCATGCATGCATTTATAGACATCAATGGGCCGCCTCGCCATGCATCAACATTTTTCATTCTACGTGCGCATCACGCGAGCTCTATTTTTTCCCCCCTGGCGCATGCACCTATGGTTATGGCGTGTCACTCGGCGTCTGAGCGTCTCAGCCCAAAAATATCCAGCTCAGCAACCCCGATGCGCTTTACTATTAGATAAAACTTAGTTACAGGCTTATATTAATTACCGCCCCCAAGTCCCAGTTATATTCTGTATTGGTGAAGACTGAAAATGATAGGTATACTGCTGAGGCCTGAGGTCTACAAAGCGTGCGTATGGTGTGTCGGCGCAGTGTGCAGACGTGCGGTTCATGCATGAGCAGCGGAGCTCTAGATTGGGGCTGTGCCTTTGGAGACGATCCCGTGGTGCCACTAGATTAGGGTACCGCTGATGTGGCGCACATTGCCGTTGCTTATTATATCAAGTTTAGCGGATCGTCTAGGGTCAGTGGCAGATCTAAAAAGAAATGGTAGAGGGGACTGAATATGTATAAGTACATCTTAGCCCAGCTCAAGCAAGGTTTACCATTTTGGTTCGCGCTCATTTCCCATAACTGGCCGAAAACGAAGTTTCGGACCGAATTTTATGAATTTTGAAAATTCTGAGCAAAAAACAAATTCAAATTTGTTCATACCAAAATTCGGTTTTTCTTACCAGAATTCTGAGGATTTTGAGAAGAATTTTGAGATTTTAACCAGAAAATAGAGAAAATGACCAAAAAAGGCCGGGGGAAGATGTGTATAGCTGGAAAAAATGGAAATTTTGGTAGAGTTTCCCCTATTAGTTGTACATTGATAGTCTATAATGCATAACATAGATGTAACTTCACAATGCAGAGTCACAAAATACAACATTACACACATAAGTCATGTCTAAAGTCTAAATCCACAATGCAATACATAGTCCAAAGTCCATTATAATTATTACAATGCAAGGGATAGTACTATTTAATTAGTCCAAAGTCCATTAGAATTATTACAATAGAAGACATTGTCCAAAGTGCACATGTCTAAAGTCCTAAGTCAAAGTTTGCAAACTCACTAGTCAATTAACAATCCTAACTTTCGCTATAACCCTATATTTTCTACTACACACATCAATGTTCTTCACAAATAAGCACTAACTACCATAGGTCCACATCAACAAGCATCAAAACCATCCAAATCACTTACCGTTCCTAGGGACCCTCGGTTTTCCACTCGGGGTGGGCGGGGAGGGGGGGCGGGTTCCGCCCCGTAGCCTCTCCGCTTCCGCTCGCGGTGGCCCGACGGGATCCGCTGTCCCCAGTCGGATCCGGCGTTAGGCGGGCACGCGAATCCCGCCTCCTGCAGTCGGAAGATGGCGTGGCAGCTGCAGTTCGGCGTGAGGGAGCCGCGGGGAGTGGGTGCAGGGCGCGGGGGGACCGAAGATGTTCTGGGTGTCGGCGGTGGGGTTGGGGATTGAGTGGATAAGGTGTTGAAAGTTTAACGGGTTTACATGTTCTAAACGGGTCCAAAAAACTATAATGAAATTTTAACCTAGTAAATGATCTTAGATTTGAGTATGTTCTAGTAAATGATCTTAGATTTGAGTATGATCTAGTCCTATTTGCTCAGAAAAACACCTAACTTTTTATCATATTTTCCCATATTTTTACATTTTTTTGAATTTTTTAAATTCAAATCAAAATTCACTGAAAAAATCCAAAATTCCGAATCCCGTGTGAGAGCGGAAATGAAAAATTCCACCGAAATTCACAAATTTCATTCAGAATTTGAAACCATGACCTCAAGTGCTCTAACGACAGAAAAATTTAGCCGTGCTGTGGGGGGTTGGGGCTAGAATTGATTCAGCAGTGAAATTGGTACTGTCCAATGTTGTATAATGCTTCAATTACATGGAGTGGCCGGCCCCTGCTATTCTTTTTCTTTTGGTCAAGCTCCGCCACCGATGGTCCATGAAAAATGAAACAAACCGTCAGCTAAAATAATTTTCGTGAGGCCTGGCCGAAGAACGGCCCATGGAAATAATTTTCGTGAGGCCCTCAGCCCAATACCCCTTAGCAGCCAGCCCAACCCTGCACACTGGTACTCACGCGTGCATGCACAGTAACGCACACGCCCGCTCCACCATCGCTCGCCGCCCCAAATTATATATCAATCAAAATTGTGTAATCTACGCTATAAAACTTTTTTATCTAGAAAAACCAACATATACCTCTCACGCTAGTTCCACTGCATATGTTGAAAAGTGTTAGAAAAAAGTGAAAAAATACCAAACCAATAGCTGCAAATTGTTTTCACCATTTCATTGCTTTTTTTCTCACCTGATTTCTAACACATACCCACTCATACCCACCCTTTTGACTAATTGGAGAAAATTATGAATCAAAAATATCCTACCAAAAAATACGTATGTCCCTACCTCTTGCGTCCGGCCACTTGCCAATCAAGCCCCTGCCTACGTCCCTGCCAATCGAGAGCTCCTGCCTCTTGCGTCCGGCCACCTGCCAATCGAGACCCTGCCTCTTGCGTCCGGCCATCGACACCGCCCAACGCCCAGTGACGACAACGGCTCTGCCCACGGCGCCCACCGGCTGGCCGCCCCGCGCCCCGGCGGCATCCAGCGCCCCCCGGCCGGCCGCTCCACACCCACGCCTGGCCGACAGCGCCGCTCGACGAGAGCTCTTGCGCTCCCCGCCGCCCGTGCCCGGCCGACGGCGCCGCACGGCACGGCCGCTGAGCGCTCCCCGCCCAACCGTCCCGCACCCACGCCCGGCCAACGGCGCCGCCCGACAAGCGCCCCTGCCCACCACGCAGCCTGCGCCCGGCAGACTGCACCGCACGACGCAGCCGCGGTGCCCCGTCCACATGACTCCTGCCCACCCCGCCGCCCGCACCCGACCGACGGCGCCGCACAACACGGCCGCCGCGACCGGCGCCCCGTCCATGTGCGCACCCTGGCACCCCCTCCATGTGCGACGGCGCTGCACGCCGCGGCCGCGTGCGACGCATGCCCATTGCATTAGCCTACCAGCGACGTAAGTCGCGGCCGCCTGCACCGTATGACGGCGCGAGGTGTCGTCGCCACGCCCGGCCTGACGAAGCCCTGCACGCCGCCGCTGCAGCCTAGGACGCATGTGCAGTGTTGCATCCCGCCAGCGACGCACGCCTCGGATGCCAGAGTCGCCACACACACTCTGGTAGTAAGCTCTTCGGCGGTCTGGAATGATACATCATACATATTGTTGCACTTATTTCAATTGTAGGGTATAATTGTATATTTGTGTTTTTTCAGAAGATGAAGCCTCCTCGGCCCATTGTTCGATCACAATCTTTACGCAGGACGCTTGGAGATATCAGCAACACAGCTAATCATGAATCAGGCAATGAATTCAAACAAGGACAAGAGTCAGGTGGGTGTACACTAACACTGACTTGTTGTGTACAAGAATGCCCATGACTTGTATACATTTTTGTGCAATTTAATATAGAGGAGGCTGCGATGAGCGTTAAAGAGCGTAACAGAAAAAGGGCAAGAGAAAAATATGCAAGCTTGCCAGAGGAGAAGAAAGAAAAAAATCAAACTAACCAGGATGTATGTAAGACAATTCAACGTTGCCTAACTAGGATGTATTCATTGCTGGAACGAGATAACTAGGTCCACGTTGGACCTTTCCAACGCCATGGCTACAGGTACAATCCATTTTAATTGATCATTTTTTACAACATCACAGCATGAGTTTTTTACTATATCAACCAACCAAGTAATGAGGTTGCTGATGATGATATGCTACATAGAAATGATTCGTATGTGAAGCCTTCTTCCACCGGGTCCAAAAGTATAGTGGGTAATGGACATGGTGTACTTCCTACGATGTCAAGTGCAAGTAATTATAACAATGAACCGCATAAATTTTGGATGATGTACTGCAGGAGGAAGCACTGCAATAGCCTCAGATTCAGTTTTTAGAAGGTGATTAGTTTGGGTAAGAAATTACAATGATTAGCGAATGGTTCGATATCCTATTGTCCACTATATAATGTATTATTCTATGATAAATCATTGACAACAAATTTGATTTATGCAGATTAGAGGTATACAATGAGAAAGCCTCGGACATTGAGATCTTTTTTCTTTGACGATAACATACATTATTCCAGCACAACGTTTTAAATATGTACTATATGATTTTTTTTTCATTTTTAATAGGTTCTACCCTGAACTTGGAACCATTGATGAAGAATAATAAAGATATTGCTTCGTAATGACACATTTAGTATGTTATCTATTTTTATACTATGTTGTTATATATCTTGTGAACTATTTTTTTTTCACCGCGCTTTTGTCACAACTTGGCCTGGGGCTTCATCAAATCCTGGTTCGGCCACTGGCGAGAGGAGCATGGGTACGACAACGGTCTCGTCCTCTTGTCTTTTTCTCAGGAGAGTTCTTGATCAATAACTGATGTGCGATTATGCAAGTTGCTGGAGGCGGAAGCAAGCCATGCAATGACGTGGTCTTCTCTTCCTGTGTCATGGGATTACTGGAACCCATGTCCTCATTTCTTTCCAAGATATTTCAAGGTGCCTTTATGTATCGTGCTGATTAGTGTATTGTAGCTAAAATGAATGCTTAAATCTATTTTTGGCACACTTTGGTGAAAATGAATGATTAGTGTCAAAAAAAATCTATTTCTGAGGACTTCTACAATTATAGGGTGATGCGGTTGAGCTGAGTTGAGCTGTTGCTACGAGCTCAGTAGATCATATTACATTTTTGGGACATCATCAATACAACAGTCAGAAGAAACAATTGTGCTAATCCAATTAACATGCCGCTTGGTGTGTTGAAAGCTTGTATATGCAAAATATAAATTGTATGACAGTGGAATAGTGCATGTGCATTGTTGCTGGTTCTCAAAAGGCAGGTACATCATATAAGCCATTTGCATTGTTTTTTTGGCACACTCTGGTTGATCCCTGCTAGAAATTGTGTGCTTATGGCTGTAAAATCGAATACAGTAGAACTGGTTAACACTTTAATGATCACATTAGTTAATTCCTACCTGGCTATTACCTTTTGTTGCTTTGCTTGTTCTGTTCAATGCAAAAATGTTCTTTCGCCCCCTGATCTTTCGCTTTGTTTTGTGTTCCTTGTAGGACGCAGTGCTCTAGTATTGCCTCTTGCAGATTGTTCTACGTAAAAAGGTGCATGGATGCCCTGGCGTTTAGATCTCCTCGCAATCAAAGCCTACTGGTTGTTTCTGGGCCTCTGTGCTGGTGTGGTTCAGCAGGCTGCAACGTCATGTTCAGGTAAGGAGCCGGCTTATGCCTTGTCCTGAACTATGGCTTCCGTGGTTTTATTTTACACGTTGATGCAGCTATAAGTTGTTCGATTAGGCAGGTTTATTCTACGACTACGCTTGTTTCATGCTTTTTTGCGCTGGTTGTTCTGCGCATGGAGTTCACTCTAGCAATGCTCACCCCTCACATTGTGTTAGCTGACAGGTCTACACGATCTTGAATTGACATTATGGTAATATTTTTGGCATTTTATACCTACCTTACAGGAATCGTATACCTACCAAACAAGCATAGATTTGCGCGAATGAAAAAAAAAGTTGGTTTTGTCTTGCAGGAACACAGTTTATGTTGAGACATGTTGTAAGTGCAACAAGGCTCCCTAGTGGTTTTGGTGCATTGAGTGACAACACGATTAAAAGTCTAACTTCTGTGTGGAGTAGTTTGACAGGCAATCACAGGTTAGTCAATTGTGTTCTAAAGAGAAAGAATGGATTTTCATGTATATATCTAATGATCAAGCATAAATGTTCTCATGTGTTGAGAATTAAGGGCTTTCACTCTATATTGATCGTATGTTGAGGATTGAATGAACTCTATTGTCCATCTATCTTAAAGAAGTATATTTGGCCAATGATCAACTCATTGTTGGATACATTCATGGATCATAACATTGGCCTTATCGTTGTTACATTTATTCGCTATGACTTGGGCACTCACATTACTGGTTATCTCATATATGTGTCATGGTGAAAATGGTTCTTTTCAGTTGAATGCATTGCCTCTGTGCAGGTTATCATTAGGTTCATATTCTTGATGCACTTTGAGGCTCTTGGTTATCACATTGTGGAAAGTAACACGGATACTATTTCTTCCATTTGGACATCACTACATTGATTGTATTATTTAGAAATGACAAGTGGATGATCACGAAGAATCTTTATTGCACATCTTAGCTATAAAGAAATAAAAGAACTGATGAGCTTATTTGAGCATGGCTATAGTGACATTGCTAACGAAAGTGCTGCTCAATGTTACATCAAGCAAGTGAAAGCGAGCTTCAACTATACATCAAGCAAACTAATGCTAAGGTGTCTATGCGAGCAAGTAAAAGTGGATTTCATGTTATATTGAAGCAAACAAGTGCTAAGGTGCATTGCAAGCTAGAAAAGAGGCCCCTCATTTATTTGAAGCAAAAGAAAAGCGGTTCAAGCTCCATATTTGAAGATCAAATAGATTTGCTATTTATCTCTTGAGTATAGGAATCGTCCGTTCTATCAAGGGGGTCCAACATGAAGTGCTACTAGAATCATAAAGCTCACAAAGTTCATTTATCTCCACTCATACAAATGCCCTAGCCCCAAAGTCTCCATTCATCCGTGTTTTTGCCCCACCGGTTGCCCGACTGGTTCAACCGATCGGGAGGCCGAAATCGGTCTGCCGGTTCTGCTGTCCGACCGGTTGCCCGACTGGTTCAACCGATCGGGAGGCTGGAACCGGTCTGCCGGCTCTGTTGTCCGACCGGTTGCCCGACTGGTTCAACCGATCGGGAGGCTGGAACCGGTCTGCCGGCTCTGTTGTCCGACCGGTTGCCCGACTGGTTCAACCCATCGGGAGGCTGGAACCGGTCTGCCGGCTCTGCTGTCCGACCGGTTCAACCGGTGCCCCATCGGTTCAACCGGTGGGTCACTGTTTTGCACTGTAACGGTTCAAAACGGCTAGTTCGGGAAGGGGGAGCATATATACCCATTCACTCCCCTCTTTCTCTCACTCTTGGCCACTCCACCAACCTGAGACAAAGCTCCCTTGTGCTTCCACTCCTCCCTCTCACTCTCCACTCTCTTGTGCTCAAATCCTCCATTGATTGTGAGTGTGAGTGTGTGAGATCTTGAGAGAGCATTCAAGTCTTGTTCATCCTTCTCCCTCTCTTTGTTCTTTGTGAGCTTTGGTGACCCTTGGAGCAATCTTGGTGGACTTGTTACTCTTGGAGCTCCTGAGCTCCTAAACGGCTAGGCGTCGGCCGTGAAGCACCCAAGATCTTGTGATGTGCTCCAGCAAGTTTGTATCACCCGCTCTTTTGAGCAACTCATAGTAAGTACTCTCTGCCGGTCTTGGTGATTGGGGAGAAGAGGATAGGGTTGTGAGCCCAAACCCTTGGTGGGTTCCTCAACAATGAGGACGTACGGACGCCTTGGTGGTGTGCCCGAACCTCGGGATAAATCCTTTGTCTCGTATGCTTGCTTGTGGTGACTTGTGTTCTTCGTGTTCATATTGTTCTTGTGCATACTCATCTTGTTTTGGGAAGTTTGGTGTGGATCTATCTTGTGTGTAGGTTTCAAGGCTAGCCCCTCTCAGATCTGCAAGAACAACCTCCAAGGAACATCTAGAAAGCATCGGTATCAAATTTACTTGCATAGATTTAGAGATCAATTCAAGATTCCATTTTCCCACCAGCTGAACCGGTGAGCATCGGTTCAACCGGTCCGACCAGTTGAACTGGTCCGCACCAGTCCAACCGGTGGGTCACTGACTTCCGCTCTTTTAGCTTGTATAATTTTTCAGATTAGCCTATTCACCCCCTCTAGGCTACTTTCACATGTTTTTTTATAAAAATATTTAGATCACATTTACTAGTGCAACTTCCAGTCAAAGTCTATAAGCACAATTCAAAATCTTTGGAATATATGTGGTTGAGGAAATACTTTCTTTTTCCTAAAGAATTGGTTTCATTGCTGTTAATAGCATGCCATTCATGTCAGGCTAGGCTACCATCAACAGCACTATTTTTTTATCTAAAATATAAAAGTCCGCTGGATGATGGTTTTGAAAAAAATTAAAAAAAGACTGTATTTAGTTATAAGTAAGATGCTATATTCTTTGCGCAGTATCATAAAAAATAATTGACATTAATTTGTCTGTAATGTTAGAATAAAGGCTTATTCAAATTGTATAAACTTTGTATATATGGCTGAGACGCTCTACAAGTAATTTGGCCACACTGCGGAATTCCTTCTATTCTTTTGCATTAGTCCACAAAATAGATAGTATTAAGTGTCTGGTTTCTCCTGTAAATTCAATCGCAGTGGCCGTGCAATACTGTGGCTTGAGATATGCTGATAGACTTGAGAAATGCCCACCAAAAAAGGTGCCCAAGTTCACTGTCAAGGGTGTCAATTGGGTCTTGCTAGGGGTTGATGGTAGCAAAGTACGGCCGCTGGTATGCCTTGCTGTTCTTTCTTCATTTCTTGATTGCATTCAGAACTCAAGATGACACTTTCAGATTGTTGTCGTTCCACGTTTTTTAGCAACACAGAATCTCTTTAGATTTATAGTTACCTACAGTTTGCTAGCATAATAATTGATAGATCGTTCAACTATCTATCTTTTAGCATCTATATGCATCATCCTACCCAATGTTTGCTTACCTGAAGTCATGGACAATATGATAGATAGAATTGCATTTTACACCTATCTTACTTTGTATTTTGTACATTTGGTGGAATTCAGAATTCTTAGAGTACTAATCATATCTAGCCCAATAAATAGAATAATTTATGTATAATATTTTTTTTAGATTTCATTTGGTGGAATTCACAATTCTAAGACTAGAAAACATGTCCATGCCAACTATTGCATTATCAGGATTGAGGTGTTCAATAAAAAGGAGCTTGGGGATATTGAGGTGTGGCAGCATGGCAGTGACCCTGCACGGCACACGACTGCCCAAACCTACACCGCTTCGAGCAGCTACTTGCACCCCTGCGTGGTATTATGTGTGTTGTGCTAGCCACTGCAGATCATGTGTTTGATAGTTTGCCTCTACAACAGTTTCAATTACTGACAAATAACCATGCTTGTGTTTTGTAGACGCAACACTGTTTGCTTGACGATGCTCCTCCTTTTCTTAGGTTTATATTCTACTTGTTTATCACTATACATATGCATGTTTACCAAGTATTCATCATTGCCAAGCATGGAAAGGTGAAAGGTTTATATTCTATTGCCTTCTATGTCTCGCTATAAAATGCGATGTATTGTATTACCACATGATTAAGCTTTGGAATGGTACATTGGTGTAGTTATATTACTTTCTATTTGTTGTGCCTTCTAATTGTGGTGTTACACTTTATAGCTTGTTCAGTCTATCACTTTGTTAGAGTAATTCTGCAGTAAACAAATGGACACTCTCACCTGAATTATCTCTCATCTACATTTACACATAACAGAGGATTATTCACATTGTTCTAGATAGGATAGATTCCTAAAGTTTTGTTACTTTTACTTTCGTTTTAGGTGGCAAAAAAAACTTGACTCGTGTCCTGCCCATATATATATGAATAAATTTTGCCATAACAAGAGCCCTGAAACATTCATTCCAAGTTTGATTAGTTTTCCTCCAGTTTTCTCATGATGTCATGCATGCCTCTTCTATACTTCAATGCTTGGCCAGTTCAGCTAACAGTTACCCCTTCTGGTGGTCGATCTCTAGCTCGATTACAGTAGATGATTCATCCAGAGGATCAAGCCTTGATAAGAATTTTGTTGCCTATGTAAGTTGCTCTTTATACTCTTGGGATGACCTCCACCCTTGAGAGTTTATTCCTTTACACACTTGCTATTGTTGGGTAGTGTATTAGCTGGTACTTGAACCCTTGAACCAGATTAGTGCAAGAGAATAGATAGTTGTGGATTACTCTCTTCCTTTACAATCTAGCTAGCGATGGATTGCTTGGCTACTTTAGAAGCTTGAGGAGGTACATATTTCTAATGGGCTATATGTATATCTGTAGTTTCATTGAAAATTGGTTCTTCTTTTGTACTGACATATCAGATGTTGATTCTCGCCTCTTCTCTTTGATCTTACTGTTTTAAGGAAGTGTTGGTAATATTGGCACTTGCTGTATTGCTCATAGTGTTACATAATGCTGACCCTGTTGTGCATTCTGTTAGAAAAGACAGATCACCGATCTTTGTTTGATTTTTTTTTTTTGGAATGCTAGATTTATTGCACTCTCGTTGTAGATTTTATTTAGCGACATGCTTGTTAAGCAGAGCCTAAAATTGTTCATTCTACAACTTTTCTTTTGGTTTGATATTTATTTACTTACATCCTTTTTAGGACCTCTATGTTCAAGATGATCTAGGACTAGAAGCACTCAAGGGAATTGATCTTCCATACAAAGCTTCTCACAGCAATCAGAAAAATATGGGTATGCTTTATTTCAATAACAGGTCACCAATTACTGTCCAACTTGCATGAGTTTAGTTACGTTTAAACTGTCTTCACACTATCATATGTTTTTTTTAGTTTTCACCATGTTAGCATGCTTCTTCCGAACGAGAAAAAAATATCTTTTTTGCCTATAGAGTTACCATGTCAATGGAAGTACCGCACTTTGATTAGCTCAAAATAATTAATGCCCTTCTCTACTATGGTAGTTTGCCCCCTTATTTGCAAGTTTGGTTCGATCAATGAAAAAGTGACGCTTTCCTCTTGGTGGAGCATAGGTGCAGCTAGCATCCCTTAGCTTCCAGATGCTTAATGTAAAAGAGGAAAAACATTACACGAAAAATGTTAGTCTTGTTGTCCAAAACATAGAGCAGAAAGAACAAACCTGCCTAGCGATTGTAAAAGAAGAGCTAAAACTTTTTGGTCCATATTTTATTGTCACAAGGTGGGTGCCTACCAATTGCTATGCTGAATTGCTGATAGATCATCCCATGGACATATGTTTTCACATCTAAGATTGCAGCATTCATTCTAGGAGGGCTCCATATCGTACACTATCAATCATTCTAATATTGACATTTTGAATTGTTAGGTTCATATACACATTAATGGGCATCTAAACATTTTTAACCTGTGTAAGGTTGGCAAGAAGATACTGAACCTGAGATTTTTTATAGTATAATCAGTGTTCTGTTGTGTTCCACGTTACATCCATACTTGGAACACATCTTTCTAGCAGGGAGCCACCAGAGGATCACAAACAATGATGACAGATAAGGGAGCCACTGGAGGGTCACAAACAATGATGACAGACAATACAGTGCTTGCAAAATGGAAGTGCTGGGTGGGAAAAACTTTAAGAGGCACGTGAGTCTAAATTTAACACTGGATAATATAAATGCTATTCTGTGATGTAGTTGCCTCTTCATAAATGCCAGCATGATGGCCTCACAAAGGTCAGAGGGAAAAAACATTAGCAAAAAAATCCTTTGTAGAGGATACAACCAGTTGTTTGGAAATACTCACAGTTAATATCACTATAATATTTATACATTTAATTTGAATTTTATTTCATTCGTAGGCACCTCTGCCTCTAGGGATGTATAATGTTTTTTATCGTTTCTATTGCAATAATTTCACGCTGAACCGATATGCCCCATAGGAAAGGGCTTGAATACGGCACATGGTCCACGCCTGGAGATCAAGCGAACGAGATTACCTTTTGATTTTTGAGTCATGTACATACGACTCTCTCTGTTAGTACAAAAATACAAAGCTTGTGTAGTACATGAGTGCAATACAAATTATACCTTCGCCATTTATTTGCTACTGGCAAATTCCGACCTCCAATTACTATATACTGTATACTACTGTGTTAAATTTAAAGTGAAAGGAGTGTAATATTAATGTTGAGTTTGATACAACCCCTCGCCCTCGTGAAATCCTAGCCCCCGCACCTGTCGCTGCCTCGCTCTGCCCCGCCTCAACACTGCCTGCCCTCGCGCCCGCAGCTGGCTCCGTCATTGAACATGAGCAGGTCAGTGCGCCGCCGCCAACACGGTTGACCGGCACAGAGGTGCGGTGGTCGACGGCGTTGCGCGTGAGCGAGCTAGAGGTGGCCAGACCGAGCGGTAGAGGAACTATTGCAGCATGGATGCAGGCAGGGGTAATAACTACCATTATAATTTATCCACATTTATGATTATAAATGATGATTTTGTGTCGTCTGTGGTTTTTTTTCCATTAGATGTTTGAAGTCATGTGAAATATGGAGTTAAAAAAGTTTTTTTTTCTGTTCATTCGTGCGTGTCGCACGTGCATATCTACTAGTTTATCTAAAGTAAGAAGTTACATAGAGTACTAACTACTATAGACTGAATTAGCAAAGCAATTAGTATGTGATTTGTAGGAATATTTGTGATGGTTGCAAAACTATTATAGATAAAATATATTTATCACTCATACGTACATATATACTTGACCTGCATACTGTCACACAACATATGTATAATTACTTTGAGTTAGTCTTTTATATATTGTTAGTGGAAAAAATGAAATTTTTAAACAGATATGGAAATTTTGTATTGTATGATTTTCTTAATTATAGCCAATATAAAATGTAATCTAGATGTATACTTGAGGCGATGTTTTTTATTTTTTAATATGATCTAAAAACCTTTTGAAGAGGCCCTAATATAAAGTTTTAGGAATCAAAATACTCCCTCTAGTTATTAAAATATGACGTTTTTAGTGTAGTTCATATTAAAAAACCATATATATTAATGATCGGCTCTAACTGCGCTCCCTACGGAGTGAATAGACAAGAGTTGATTTCTCTGGAAATGTTTGGAAGTCAGTTTCGATTGGAGCGGGCCGGGTGGAGCCATATGCAGCCGGATGGGTTTGGTACGATGACGTGCGTGCACCGGCTGACCGGCGCACGGCTTTGGTACGCGTCCGTTTGCTCACTCTCGCCCCTGCACGTGTTCCAGCTTCCACCAATCGAGGCGTTTAATTTACCAGCAGAGATTTGGTTTGGCGTAATTTATTCCAAGGTTGACGACCTCAGTAAGCCAACAAGCTGGAATCAGTTATCAACAATCGATACATTATCGTGGTCAGGTAAAAAAGGAGGACTGGGATTTGCCAAAACTTGTGAACAGTTATGGTCGAAATCATGTTGTGCAAGAAACGGAGAGGAGATCACACAAGGCACGTGCCACAAAAGTCTCGCCAACTTTGGTTGTCCCTTGGTGCATGCAATACACATACCCCCCTGCAATTAACTACTGCTAGTAGTAGGACTATTATATTTGCAGCATGCACCCCTCGATCGCCTCCTGCATTCAACGAACCACAACGGCATCGAGCAGATCGAAGCACCGTACTACCGAGCATGGCGAGCAAGCGCATGGCGTCGCGGCCCGCGATAACAATCCTTGTCGTGACGGCGATGGCAGTGGTTCTGCACCGGACTACTGTCCGCGCTGCCGCCTCGGTGCCGGCGGTGGCAGCGCCGCCGGCTACCAAGCTGCCGCGGCCCCCGGCGCTGTTCGTGTTCGGGGACTCCATCGTGGACCCGGGCAACAACAACGCCATCACCACGCTGGTGCGCTGCAACTTCCCGCCCTACGGCCAGGACTTCCCCGGCCACAACGCCACCGGCAGGTTCAGCAACGGCAAGGTCCCCAGCGACATCCTCGGTACACGTTCATACATATACAGTGTATATATACTATATATACGAGGGCGGGCATCGTGTCGTCTAATAAGCCGTATATTTGCAAAAATGTTGGGTGCAGCCAGCCGGCTGGGCATCAAGGAGTACTGTGCCGGCGTACCTGGGCACGGAGCTCAGCGACTTCGACCTCCTCACAGGCGTCAGCTTCGCGTCCGGCGGCTGCGGCTTCGACCCCCTCACCGCCGAGCTCGTGGTACGTAAATAATGCTAACAGATACGGGCGTACGTACTAGTCCGTTATATATAAGCTCCGATCCAACAGCTCTGCGTTCTGACCACACCGTACGTACGTGGCTTCCGATTAACATCATCGATCCATCAGTCGGTGCTCACCATGGACAACCAGCTGGACCTGTTCAAGGAGTACAAGGGGAAGCTGGAGCGCATCGCCGGCGCCCCGCGAGCCGCCGACATCGTGTCCACGAGCCTGTACATGGTGGTCACCGGCACCTGACGACCTCGCCAACACCTACTTCACCACGCCGTTCCGGCGAGACTACGACCTCCAGTCCTACATCGAGTTCGTCGTCCAGTGCGCCGTCGACTTCATCCAGGTGCGTCGATCAGCGTCGAACAAACACCAAATGCCTAGCTATAGGACATGCATGCTCACGCTCACGTCGTCGTCGATGTGATGGATCATCGATCGGCACGGCCGGTGCATCTGCCAGAAGCTGTACGGTCAGGGCGCACGGCGGATCAACATCGCCGGCGCGCCGCCCATCGGGTGCGTGCCGTCGCAGCGGACCAACGCCGGCGGCCTGGAGCGGGACTGCGTGGCGCTCTACAACCAGGCGGCCGTCGTCTTCAACGCGGCGCTGGAGAAGGAGATCAAGCGGCTCAACGGCAGCGAGGCGCTCCCGGGCTCCGTGCTCAAGTACATCGACCTCTACACGCCGCTGCTCGACATGATCCAGCGCCCTGACGCCTACGGTGAGCTCTCTAGCTCTCACACTGTCACGAATCCAGCCCGAAAAAAAATCACGCCGTTTCTAACCTGTCCTCTGGTGTTCTAGGATTCGACGTGACGAACCGAGGGTGCTGCGGCACGGGGGTGTTCGAGGTGACGCTGATGTGCAACAGGTACACGGCGCACGCCTGCAGAGACCCCAGCAAGTTCCTGTTCTGGGACACCTACCACCTCACTGAGAGGGGCTACAACCTCCTCATGGCGCAGATTATAAACCGATACGGGCTCTGAAGTAGTGTATGCGACGACAGCACTGGAGATTTCTTCAGTTTCAGCACCATGGCACCTGCTGAATCTTTGCGTCTATTTAAATCGAGTGTGTTTTGATCTTGTGGCTCAAGTACAATTACCACAATCGGCAGTCCAATATTTCTGCCCAGTTTGTATTATGTTAAGATGTAAGCACAACTGCTGGTCTCTGCTGCGACCAGAATCTTGAAAACTTCAAATGCCAAAAAAAAGTATATCTAGGTTTTACTTTACTGGACAACTGTTACAACGCCTACTATATCTAATTGACAAGGTGCAAGTAGAATTCAAGGATATACAAATCAGAACACGCAATGAGAATGACAAGGTACGAGTAGAACTCAAGACTCAAGCTCGCAAACTTTTTTATAACCACCTACTGAATTCACTCAGAACTTAAAAATCCTCTGCTCTTGAAGGATCCAGCCTGATTTCAACTGGCACAAGGCAAACAGCCAAACATAGAAAAGCAATGCCTCCAGAATCCCAATTGACAAAAGGAAAAGTGGATAAAGCACACATTTGCAGCAAAAAGGACATTAGGTGTAACCAAATACGTAAAAGGTAATTTTTATTATGTCCTATATACAAAACCATGGACTTAAACAAACCGCATAAGACAAGGTTATATGACAGTCTAATGCTAGTCTAATACCTAACCTGACCGCCACAATAATCTAATAAAACAAAATTCATACCTAGGGGCTTGGCATGGATAAACTATACACTATAGATGAAAGCAGTACACTGGTTGGATCTTCAAAGAAGCTTATTCTGTGCCACTGCTTCACAAAGCTCCTCCTCATATCGTAAAACTCTAGGCGAGGGTGCAGCTTTAGATATGGGCCTTGGCAGTCCTGGTGGTACTGAGCGTCGGAGACGCTTTGAAGGAAAAGAAGATTCCTGGAAAAGAACAGCTGTGATTGGCTTCACATCAACCAGCTTGAGGCGTGAAAGGCGAGTGGCATGTTTTGGGGCCCTTGGGGTCCTTGGGGTGGAAACACGCACGTCCTTGCCATCAATTCTGCTGAATATGCAATGTTATTTTAAGAGATTAGAGTGTTGCATAAATCAGCACTATCTGTAAAGCAAATAAAATACGGCTAACCTCAAGAAAGGCCAATGCTCTGTTGGAAGAGGAGTCGTGTTCAGGAGTAATTCTTGTCTGCTTCGATCCGGAGTAGTGTAGTTGAAATGGTACTGTCTGGCTAGTTCAACCTAGTTTACATTACCGACAAAAGTGAGCTTGGCAATAGAAAAAAGAGGCAGTAGAGCGAATGCTGAGAACACAAAATAAACATGTTGAATAGTGAGGATGCAAATTGACTGAATAAATAGATTGTTGACAGGCAAATTAACTGAATAAATAGATTTTTGGCACACAGAAAAAGTGACATAGTTGATAAGAATGTAATGATTTGCAAGTACATTATCCCAATATTTGCATCTACAAATGGAAGATGCAACTATATCATGTAGGGCTGTTGTTTTGCACAGCAAGCAACATTTTCATCTTGCAATATCAGATACCATCATCGATCATTTAAAGTCAGCAGAAAATGAGATGAGTATAGTTCAGCAATGTGCAAAAAGTAAGACTATCTGTTTCCACACCTAGCTGACATAAGTCACTGTACTTCGAAAATATCACTGTTCTAAAGAGGACAAAATTTTGTAAGGGAACAGGGAAATGAAGGAAAATGAAACTTTATATATTCCATGTAAAAAACGATGCAATAGTTAGAAAATTATACTTACTGCTTTTCGAATCCTTTTTGAAACATGGAAAACAGCCTTCAATTGGTCATGGTGCAAGCAACACATGATCTTGATCTTTGCAACAAAACAATGGCAATCAGGTTTACCACAAAAAAAAATATGCACAGTAAAGTTAACAAAAAGATCACTCCATTTCCATACCAGCAAATCAAGTGGAAGCGATTCAAGTCTTGAATCACCACCAAACTCAGCTGCATCAGGAGTCTTCGGGGTCATTGGCAATATTTGCCCCTTATTGCTACCAAATGGCTCAAAATTGAGTCTCGCGGGGGATAAAATTGGTGTACTGCTTCCTAAGAGAATCCCAGCTTGTGGAGATATCTCCAGCTCATCTTTCGAATTCAACAGAATCCTTTTCTTCCCTATGTCCCTGCTTGTGCTCCTACTGTAACGAATCTGAGCCAGGGCACCAGGTTTCAGGTACTTGTTTTTTCCATGTTTCACTCGTTTCTTTTGCTTCAGAGTCACTGACCCAGACCCCATGGTGATTGCTATTCACGATAGAATTAGAAGTGCCTTGTGTTGGAGAACTTCGATTTTCTTCCAGTTTCATCTCTCAGCTACAAAACAGAGGAAGAGAAATTAAGAGATTAGGATCGCGATAAAAATGATCAGTATCACAGAGTTTTAAAGAAATCAGTCACTTTGGATAAACTCAAGTTCCAACTGAGATCTAACTATGCTGAAAAACACTCAAGACAGAACCAGACATTGTGTACTGACATTGTATATATCATCTATAAGAAGCCACATTTCTTAAAAAGAAATACTGCAAAGAGTCGACATAGCTAAATATAAGTTCCACTGTCAACTTGACATGGGGAAAATTGTTGCTTCAGAATGATACACCACTGAATTAGGATTACCAAGAACAACTTGACATAACAAAACAAAGGAATATGCCAACAACAAGATCATACTGGATGTGAACACAAACATCCACACAACATCATGCAGCAAAAGTTTCTAGAAATAAAGAGTTTTGCAGATTACTTAAGGCGATTGTGTGCTTATGTTCATTAAGATAAGTGAAGCTTATATTAGGACGATTTTTCCAGGGGAATCTGGACAGCAGTTGATAAAGACTGCCTCAAGCACAACACGACCATATGAGGATATTAAATGTCAAAACCTTCCACAGATATATGCACGCAAAGGAAAATGTGTAGTAAAAGGTAGCCTGGCTGATTGAACGATAGGACAAGATTTATAAATGTATTGCAGCAACATTAAATGTTTGATCCTTGAGTAGAAGTAGTATTAGTGCTCAATTATTTTTTTGCCAATTAGTACACAGCCATTATCTAACATGACTTGCTAACATCTACAAGCAAGCAGCAACAGCTTGCAGCAACACACAGCAGGATAACATTCGCGGGAGACGATTTGGGCGCACAGAAAATAGGCCCCCAAAATCTAGCCAGAGATCCGGGGGTCAACGCCATTGCATGGATCCCCCACACCCCAAGCATCTCCACAGCACGGCAGAAGCGGCGAAAACCGCCGCGCCGCACCCCGCCGCCGCAGATCTCGGAGGACACGAGCGGCGAAGCAGAAGGCGCACCGCGCACCCGCATGCATCTAATCCGCTCTCAAAACGAACCACGCTTCAATTAAACCGAGCTAAAGCCGCCGCCTTTGGAACAGGCCGGAGTAGGAGCATAAGAGAGGTCGGGAGGTGCGGATCGGACGGCTTACCTGGACACGGGCGACGCAGCAGCTCAGGAGCCAGCGGCGGCTCCCATCGCGCGAAGGGGAAGCGGAGGTGGAAACGGCGCGCGCGAGCTGGCTGCTCTCCCGGTCCCACTCCCACACCGCACCACCGCCGGCGACGGCGAGCCCGAGCCGGAGGAGGAATCAGCGGGCGCCGCAACCGAGCAATAAATTTCTCCCCGGGTTTTTGCCAAACCTCTTTAATGGCGGGCGCCGGGGGGGGGGAACGAAACCGAGGAGAGAGAGAGAGAGAGAGAGAGGCAGAGAGGAGCAGTGAGCGGCGGGTTTTGCTTTTGTACGAGGGGCGGACGGTGGTGGAGGGAAAACCGAAAATTTTCGGCGGGGCTTGGCGCCAAAACCTGCCGCTCGGGGTGTGGGTGGCGCGGTGGGCCCCGGCGCCGAGGGCGTGGGTGGTGGGGGCGTCTCGGGAGGCGGGCCAGCCGTACGTGCGCTCGCGGGGGAATCCCGAGGCGGAGACGGCGGCCACCTTCCAGAACCGAGCTCGGTCGACGACGCCTCTCTCTCTCTCTGTCCCTGGTGAGCGGGCCCCGCATCGACGCCGTTTGCTGGGGCGTGATCGGGGTGGCACCAATGGCCCGCCAGGGGCGCAGCGCAGGTGTCTGCGGCGGGGAAACCGGGGACCCCAGCGAGTCGACGGGCGGGATCCGATTCCGAGGTCTTTTCCGTCGGTGCGCGGTGGGGACGGGGCCGATGCCGACAGCCGAGGGCATCAAGCGGACCGTATCCTTTAATCAGGCTATTACTTGTTCTACCTGCCGGTTTTAATCAGTGATATCGTCCCAACCTTGTTATTATCCTTCAATCCAACAAAGGGCTATCGTATCTTACCCATTGCCTTCCCGTAATTACTGTACTAGCTGAACTGCATACTGTCCACAGCAGTTAGTTTCTGTCCACGCGTTATCTCTGCACAACTTAACACCGTCAATACACGATGGATACTACTATCTCTAAATTTAAAGCTTGCTGTCTCCGGACCATCTCAAATAAACACGCTAAATTCCACCCTGCGTACCTCATTTGGCCATCCACTCCAAAAAAAACACTAAATTTAAAACTTGCTATCTTCAAAGGATTTGGATTTCTAATAGACACGCTAAAATCCACCCTATAGACTTAGATTGGCTACCAAAGAAAAACAGATCCCCTTTGTATTCTTCAACACTCCAACATACTAGCCTACTTTAACACTTCAAATCATTTTGACCTATATTTTACTAGTATCCAAATTATTTGTAAATTTCTCATGAAACTCGTTAAATAGATACGCATTTGCAGCTTCGCCCTACAGCGAGAGGGGTGCATCGCAAGCCGGGCTTTGGAGATGATGCCTTTTGGCGAAGCCAAGTCAATTTTGGGCCACCAAATCCATAGTGCGGCGCCGAGCGAGAAAGGTTTCTTTTTTCGGTTTATTCTAGGATCTTAAATGAAACTTAGCACTTGTTTTTTTTTATTGATTCATGGGACTAGGCGTTCGCCAAATTTGGTACAAAGTAAAAAAACTAGAAGATCAACTTTTGATTAGCCGGGCAAAAAAAAAAAGCTTGGGCATCGAGGTTGTATCTTAAGAAAAAACAATTCCTACCTAAAAATGCCTTTCTAAGTGTACATTATCGGCCAGCCTTCCTTCTTCTGCTTGGCATGAAGGAGATGCTGCGCAATGTGATCCATAATCAATGGTCTCTCATGCAACCAAGTAGATAGCTCATAAACGTGCACGACATCAACACATGAAGTACCAAAATGGGTGGATGTATCCATATAACACCTCAAAAGATGACAGGCTTGGAGTTACTCCACAAAGGAATCAACCGACTCCATTTAGTTGTCCAAGCATGAACATAGCACCATAAAAGGTCTACGTAGATTGTTTCACCCTCTTTGTTTACTATTGTGGATGGCAACCTGTGCTCATCCTTCAATTGAACGCTAACCAACTGAACTAGTCTACCATAATTGAACTGTTAGGATTTTTTTCCCCATGTTAATGAATGATAATAGCTATTGGCATGTCATGTAACCTACACATGTTGTTATGAAGAGAGAACATCCTATTGGTAGCTTGCGCACATTGTAATGGAACAGATGAGCAACCATACTTTTTGTTAAGAATCAGGATGAGCAACTGTACTTTTATGTTAACAAATGCTTCAATCCCAAAATTCGAGAATACTTATAAACTATTGACAACAACCAGTATGCAACTCAAACCGCTTGGCACAGGCAAACCTTAGCATGAAATGGGATATCTAAAGGCTACACCTACTTTAGCCTATTGATATATGGCGGCATATCGTGTGCAAACCTGGCCTTTGGTGCAACCATGCAAACCATTCATAGTGTGCGTTCAGATCCCATCCTACAATGAGAGAGGGAGGCGGGAGACTTTTGCTGTTAACTGCCCACCGATCCTATTTTCATTGCACATAGGTCCCTCCATCGGTCCATCCCTGCTTTCTCCCGCCGGAGGCTAGGTCATATCTCGCCCCCACCCGAGGATAAGGCGACGACGGCCAGAGGCGACTTTGTTGGACGGGGCCAAGGGGTGACTACGTGATTGTGGACTTCCCCGCTATTCATGATGTGATGGCTGCTTTGACAATGTTTCGGAGAGAGGATCTGCATATGAACACGATGTGATGAAAATTTGTGCAACAAGGGAAGAACAGATAGAATGGCCAAGAATAACCACATACGGAGCCAACCCACATGCAGAAGAATGGATTTAATTCTTGTATCGAAGATCCTGCCTAGGAGATGCATTTTGCATGCATAGATCCTAGCTCAGGCCACTGTTCAAGTAACCAAATGTTTTGGAGAGAGGATCCGCATAGGAACATGTTGTAACAACATGATGTGATGGAAAATTGTGTAACAGGGAAGAACAGATAGAATGGCCAATAATAACCACATACGGAACCAACCCGCATGTGGAAGAACTGATTTAATTCTCAGTATCGAAGATCCTACCTAGAAGGTGCATTTTTGCATGCATAGAGCCTGGCTCAGGCCACTGTGCGAGTAACCAATTAGCCAAAAAGTTGCATGCCGCATGCCTAAGTTAAATCTCTACTACATTAAAGAGGTTGTTCGTGCGTCTCAGACTCTCAGGTGCGCAGCCGCTCCGGTGGATCGTTGTGCCTATCACAGCAGAGAACGGGCGTCCTGGGTTGTGGGTTCTTAAATGGCTAAAATTGAAAAGGTTTGACCAAAACATCCATCCCCAACAGGGTCCAAACCATGCTCGTGAGGTCCACAGAGCCAAGCTGGACGCGCTAGACAACAGCCAATTAGCTTTTTATGTGTTTTTCATAGCCTATTAGCTAACTTAAGGGATCAATCTTGCCTCTGCTTCCCTCCATAACCAACAACCATCTCCCTCCCAAAGCGCTAATAGACACAGTAGAGTTCGGCCAGATCCAGGTGGAGAGAGATTAGTGGGTTAGGAGAGACAACAGCGACGATGACGTGGGAGGAGGCAGATATGGTGAGTTGGCTATGCCACGAGAGAAGGAAGTGGTGCCGTGGAGTGCGAACCGAAGTTTTTCTCTATTTGTGCAATGCACCCGCTCTCTCCCCTACACCCTTCTTCCTCCGCCCAGATTCAAGCACCAATGCTCGCAGCCATGAGTAACACCGACGTCGATGAGGAAGAGTGGCTCGCCTCTAGATGGTGTTATAGGAGTAGGCAGCGTAGGACATCAGCTACTAGCGCCCCCTCATGGTGGCAATGCCCTGGCCTGGGGCGCCCTAGAAAAGGCGTGCTTGCCTAGCTGCAGTGTGTCGTCGACTAGGATGACAAACTATGTGCCAGGGTGGGAGACTGCATCGCATGACGGCGGAGACAAGCTCGATGATGATGAGGAAGAACCGATGATCTAGAAGCACACATTGAGGCAAAGGTAAGGTGCGGGGATCACCGAGATCTCTGTCTTGAGGCAACGAGGCTGCTATGGTTGCTGTGCTAGCTTAGGGTCCCTTCTGAAGATCGTACGGTTCAACAGCTGGTCATTTTCGTCTGCTTAGGGCCCATTTAAAACGTAGAAATTTTACAGAAAAAACGTAAAAACATGAAAAAAAAATTCCATGTTCTAACATGCCCTTAGTAGTCAGGAATCATAATTTTGGAGGACGTCAACCACCTATATCGAATACTACTACCTCCGTTCTAAAATAAACTTTTTAGTCATATTTTTATTCGTCCACGTTCCGATAAATACTGATGAATTAGACATATATATAATGGACCAGGCTAATGCACGGCCGGCTATGCAATAAGCCATTTGCACGGCCGGTCCGTTTTAGGAAAGAAAAGAAAATTTTCAGCACTATCTTTCTTGTTCTGGAAAAAAAAGGTGTGCACCGTTAGAACTCTGAATACATAACTTGCCAAACTAATGACCCCTCACAAAGAAGTAAAAAATGCACCTACAGAATTCACGAAAAAGCAATAATAATGATTTTCATTAGGCAAGAATATTAGTGTCATTAGGCAAAATAATAGTATCATTAGGCAAAAAATACAAATAGCATTTTTGCCTAATGAAAATAACATTTTTTTCCAAAGAAAATCACCATTTTGCTTAACGAAAACCATTAAATTTGTCTAATGGATGAGTGGAGTACATGGCCATGCCGCTGGCAGGGAGGAGGTAGGGCAGATGAGGAAGAGGGATAGGAGGGGGCGGCCGAGCGGAGCAGAGGCGGTGGCTCGGCAGGCACACGCCGCCCAGAGGATGAGGAAGCGGTGGCTCAGCGGGGTGGGCTGGCCGGGCGCTCGGGACCACCAGCGCCGCTGCCTCCACCGGATCTGGATGCGGGAAGGTGGCCGCCGCAGCGCCGATGGTAGTGCTGGAGCCTCCGCTGATGGAGCTGATGATGGCGGACCTAGCCGCCGCCACGTTGGGGTTCGGTGTGCGAGTCGTAGCTTGCGGAGGCCGGTGCCCGTAGCAGCACCGCGTACCGCGCCGTGCTCCCTAGGGACCTGCGTGTTGTGGCTGAAGTTGCGGATGACGGCAACAACGGTTGGGCTCCGGAAGATTACACGGCTCACTGTCTCAGGCCCCCGCCCCAAACGTGCTCTCGCTCTGGAGGGAGAGGGTACACACGACGAATAGAGAAAGGTGTCTGTCAAACTGGAGGAAGAAAAAACGTCGTGACCGCGCGAGTCTCGTACGCAAAGAAAGACTAATTAATGAAAGCCATTAGATATGACTAGACGGTGGATGAATGTGGCGGCCAGCCGTTTCAAAGCCGTTACCATATATAATTCATTTATTGAACAATAAATGGATCTATTTGAATGTTAAAAAACTGTTATATTTTAGGATTGGATGAGTAATAAGAATATATTTTATATTAGCACGGAGATAGTAAAAATATATAATACTATATGCAGCAAGGCACGTGTATTCTGCTAATTATGCTCTACTTTCCTATGAGTTCAAAGGTGTGAATGGAATTGTAGATCTACTGCTTTAGTCTAAACTTTGGATAAATTTATATAGTATTTCACATATACATGTTTTTATATATGTTTAGATTTATCAATATTTATATTAACAACGTGTACCTACAAAACGAGCCAAAACCTTTCCCGTTTGAGATAGAACGGGCAGCAGCCAGAGGCGAAGGCATAAATCAAAGGCACGGCATCGGATAGAATAGAAGCGAACTTGGATTTTCTCCGTGTCCCTCGTTCGTCTACCTCAAGCCAAAATTCCGACAAGGCATAAGAGAAACAACCAAAAAGAAAAAGAAAGAAAACGAAAGCGAAAGCAAAAGGCGCCAAAAGGGAAGGCCAGGCGAGAATAAAGGCGGGACGAAGCACACAGCTGCGCCGACCAGCTTCCTTAATCTTCTCGACTTCCAAGAATCACCAAGAGATCGTATCGTATTCATCAGCATTCTTCCCTTCGAGCAGTTCTACGCTTGTCACCGAGGCCCTCGCGGCAGTGGCCACCGCGTACGTGATGGCCTCTTCGTCGTCGTCCTCATCCTCCGACCCCGCGTCACCACAGCCGCCGCTTCTGCTGCTGCCGGCGCCGCCGGAACCAGTGCCCGCGCCCGCTCCCGCTCCTCCGCCGCCGCTACCGGAGGCCAGGCCGAGGACGAGGGCGAGCACTACCGTCGCTGACGGCGTCCGCGGCCTGCTCAGGTCCGGCGAGGCGCTCGTCCGCGCCGTGTTCCGGGGTAACTCCGGCCATCCGCACCCTCCTCTGCACCCGCACCTTAACAACCACCAGCCGCACCAGCAGCAACACCGCCCTGTATGTATGCTCCCCGTTTCCTTTTCTTGTGAATTCATGAACTGTGAAACTGTGTCCTGGAGATTACTGGTCAGCATTGATGATTGTCCCCTGCCGTTCACGGTTCACGCTGGCGCCGCCTAGTTGCGCTTCAGATGTCTGACATTTTGACATGAATAACTTTGTTTATCTGCTCCGTGTTGCACTTCATACAATTTGCATGGTGGAACTTTTATAGAGCCGGAACGGTTTGTCTGTTTGTGTTACAAAACTTCCGTACCAGTACTTCAGTAGGCAAGTCTGCAGAATTTTTATCAAGCTGTTGCTTCAGAGGGAACCAGCAAAACTGCAAGCTACATGTTTGGGTCTACATACATCAAGTTTTTGCACTCACGCTAACACTATCGAATTCTTAAGCTACAGTAAAAAAAGGCTAGCCTGCCTGATCATAGCTTCCTTTGTCATCCGTGCAATTAATTCAGAATTCACTCTCCTTGAGCAGGCTGATATCATGAAGCGCTTGCAACGCGAAACATTTTCTGATGTCATGAAGCTCAGGGATAAACATGATCAGATAGAACACATCCTTTCCTTGTATAGAAGCGGCCAGGGGTTCCAGCTCCTAGATCTCCCTGTCCAGGTGAAAATTGCACTTAGTGCAGTTGGGGCACTGTTTCTCGTCGATGGCGATGAATTCAAACAAGCGAAAGAGACCCTCGACAATTTGGGGAAAAGAACGGGCCTCAGCTCAACTTTTGTCTTTGAGTCGAAGACCAGGGGCAAAGACACCATTGCTGCAGAGCTCTCGACCAAGTTTGGAGAAGGTGTCCAGTTCGGGGAGGCGGCCGGGAGGCCCATCGAGCTGACTAGACTGCAGTACTGTGCCCATATCAACAAATGGCTCTCAATGATCCTAGTCCCATTTGGAGCCCAATGCAACAACTTCTTGCATAGTTCAAGCATGGCTCAGGTAATGTGTCCCTCCCTGATATTCTACTAGGAGCATTGCTTCATCTGTTGCTTTCAATGGATAAAGTATAACCACGTAGCTTGACTGATGAAACCATGGAAATTCTTGTCTGCAGAATCTGCAGAGCCAAGCCTTTTTCGACGGGCCACCTTCATTCTTGGAACAACACAACTGCGCCGCCGGTTTGAGAATTGAAGGATCCAAATTCGCCGCCTCATTTGCCGAGCTAGTCTTCGGTTCAGGGGGACTAGACAGTGAGGGTGGAGGGACTAACCGCATGACAACATTTGGGCAAGTGTCCTACAAACCAAGCGACGACGTCAAGCTGAATTTGTCAGGGCTTTGGCAGGTCTGCCTTTCGTCGCGCCGGTTCGACAATCTCGAAATCCTTGCTGTTCCAATCGGTAGCCTGAAACCAGCAACCACGGAACAGCTGATGGTGACGGTGCAAGGCGCCTCGCCTGCTGCGCATCCGGCAGAGTCATCGGTCGCACTGATGGTGGATTGCGAGCTCTATGAAACTCTCAAGACAGAGGCGTGGTTTCAGGTCGAGAGATCCAAGTCCAACCATGGAGCGGTGCGCTGGGGCTTCACCCTGTCCGACGTCCCAGACAACGAACTCGGGTGGGGCGTGAAGGTGGGCGGCACCGCTGAAGGGAATAAGACGAAGCAGCTGCAGCACCTGGACATGGAAGGGTTCCTAAACTTCAACCTTGGCAAGGGCGCCAGGCTGCAGCCGGGACTCGTGTACGCCAGAATGGGGGAGAAGATGACGCCGGCGCTGTTCCTGCGCTCGTCGTGGTTCATGTGATCTTGCATTTTGTGGTGTCTGGGTGAGAGCTGTGTCCTGCTTATTCGTCTTGTTTGGTCACTTCTTGTTAACTGCTGTGGCATTGTTTCAGCTAGCCAAAAACCATTCCGACTGCCAGCCTTGGGGTTTACACATTATCATTCACTGAAATCCATCCCCTATCTGCATGCGTTCCTTGATGTGGTTTCTGTCCAAAGACTTGGCAAAGGGATCACAGCACTACTTTTACAGGTTTAACTAGATTTCATTTACTTTGTGATACCCAATCCAACATGGAAGATCTACGTATATATTTGTACTATATTAGGCGAGCCATGCCGCAGCTTGTAGGAAGAACGAAAGGCGGCCGGCGGGCAGTGCTCAGCCCCAGCCAGCCGCCGGCATGTCGCACAGCATTTCATGCTGCTGATGAGAAACCAACTAAGAGTCTGTTTGATCTAAAAACTAAAGCAAAATGAGTTAAAATTTAGTCAGTTTAGAGCTTAAAGAACTAAACACCAATGAACTAAAATGGACTAAAATGTTGAGTGAAAATGCCTCCTTTTCCCACTCTTACTCTTGGTCCCCATTCTTTCTCTCCCCTTTCTCTCTCTGCCCCCATTCTCTCTTCCTCGCACCGCCGTCCCCGCCCCACCTTGCCCCTTCGCCGTCGCCGCCGCCCCGCCTCGCCTGCGACGGCAGTAGCACTCTCCTCCACTTGCCGCGCTGCTTGCTCCCCGCCAGGCGAGGCGGAGCCGCCTTCTCACGCGCCCGCGCGCTAGCCTCGCCACCGCCGCCCCCGCCAATACCACGTCGGAGGAGGCTGTGTATGAGGTCGTGCTGCGCCAGGCCGCACTGGTCCGGGGCGCCTCCGCCGCAGTGGTGGCCCCGCGTCGCTCGCGCTGGACCGAGGACAAGGGGGAGGAGGAGGCGGTGGCCTGTATCCGTAGGCGGCGGTAGGAGAGGGAGGGGCAGGGGATGGCAGTGTCTAGCTTTTGTTCATATGCGGTGATTGCTGGCGGACACCATTTTGGAAGAGCCATGTTAGGTGCTCTCTGTACGTGACTCTGCTGACCTGAACGGATGTGTTCATTCGAGTTTCACTTGGTGATGCTCTATCTATATTCTCCCTCCTATATGCATGTATATATATATGTATATCCCATCCCTCGACTGAACATTCATTCATACGGGGTGAGTGCACTGCAAAGCATGTTTTGTCAGAACCAAATTTGCTCCTGGCAACGAGAAACCGCCTAGGTGGAGGTGTCACCTGAAACTGAAAGGCTCTGGGCAACCGCAGGTGATTGATATGATGGGTCCCTCCGAGCTGTCTCTAATTTGTAAAGCTGATTAATGCAACTGCTTACTATGGTGCACCGCAAATAAAAGCATAACCAAATTTGCTCCCGCATGCACCCGGCTGCAGTGACGAGTGGACTGGCAGCAGAGGTTAGATCTGTGTGCAAATGAGAAGCTAGCGGCAAATGCTGTGTTGCCCAATATGCCAAGGTGAGCGGTTGATTAATTGACGATGCAAATTGCCACGGTCGAGTTCGTTTACGTCAGCTGCCTGATCTGATTTTGATTACGGCACGCGGCGATTGAGTGGATGCCAAGGAACACTTCTGCATCCGACAAACTAAACTCCCCTCTTCGACTTGGACTCGGGGACGGTGACTTACTATATTCGCTCCACCGCATGCCCATCAGGCAATTTCTCCCCCACCCTCTCCAGATCGATTCTTGGCCCATCCCGCCTCCACATCTTCCGGCACGCAACGCAAGGCATGGCGGCGGCGGAGGCGGAGGCGAGCAGGAAGCGCGCGGCGCCCGACGCCGCGGCTGCCGGCGGCGACGAGAAGCGCCCCCGCAGGTACAGTTCCTCCTCCATCTACGGCTACAGCAATCCGTATCCATCTCGCGCCGCCTCTCCCCCGGCCCCGCCCTCACCTGATCATCGATCTTGCTTAGGCCAATCCATATCCATCCGCCCCCACATCTCTCGGCGCGCGACGCAGGACAAGGCGGCGGCGGCGGAGGGGAGCACGAAGCGCGCGGCGCCCGACGGCGGTGCCTGCCCCGGCAAGAAGCGCTACAACTTCTCCTCCATCTACGACTACGACAAGCTCGGCGTGCTCGGGGAGGGCGCGTACGGCGTCGTCATGCACGCGCGCCACCGCCGCACGGGCCAGGAGGTGGCCGTCAAGTGGATCCGCGACATCCGCGTCGGCGACGACGACGTCCGCGCCGTCGTCCGCGAGGCCGGATGCCTGACCGCGTGCCGCGGCGCCCCCGCGGTGCTGCAGATCCGTGACGTGGCCGCCAGCGCCACGGGGGACCTCTTCATCGTCACGGAGCTCGTCGACGGCGGCACCCTACGCGACCAGCTCAGCCTCGCCGTCACGCGCCGCTTCACGGAGCCCCGGGCGCGCGTCGCCATGCGCCAGCTCCTGCGCGGCGTCGCCTCGGTGCACGCCGCGGGGGTGATCCACCGGGACATCAAGCCCGACAACGTGCTCGTCGGCCGGGACGGCGCGCTCAAGATTTGTGATTTCGGCCTGGCCACGCCGGCGCACCTGCCCTTCCCTGAGGAGGACCCTTCTCGTGTCGGCACCATGTGGTACCGCGCGCCGGAGCTGGTCATGGGCCGCCGCAGATACGGCGCGCCCGTCGACATGTGGGCGCTGGGGTGCGTCATGTTCGAGCTCCTCACGGGCCAGCTACTGTTCGCCGACGTCGAGACAGAGGACGACTTGCTTAGGGAGATGCTCCGCCTGCGGCACGAGATGGAAGCGGACGGGGTGGCGGCGTTCAAGGGCCTGCCATCGGACCTGTCTCAGGATGCAGGCGACCTCTTGTGTGGTCTGCTATGCTTCGACGAGGATGAAAGGATCACCACGGCAGAAGGTCTCAAGCACCGGTGGTTCTCTGAGAAGGCAGAAGATGACTGATCTGATCAAGTGCTAGCAGCTGCAGATAGACAGACAGTAATAAAGCAGCTTTACTTAGGACAAAACCGACTCTTCTAATCATATTCTTTGATTTTTTTTTTTTTTGGTACAAGCTTGGTTGGCGATGAGAAATTAGTTGAAATATTGTTATGTAGTAATTACTAGTTGACAGGAAACGATCCATTGTTGCTCTTTCTCCATCTGTTCGAAAGAGAAATAATTAGCATAAACATATTTGGCTGTCATCCATGTCTAATGATGTTTGCATTTTGTATAAACTATAAATCTATATTGCCCCAATGTGCATTTTGGATTCTTGTCATCCTTTGTTTGGAGCAAAGAAAATCCCTTTGCTGAAATTTCCAATCGTGTTTGGTTTCTCAGCAATTTGGGAATGGACAACCAAGATCAGACTGCTATGTCAAAAAAGGCAATGGAGATCGGATGGACTCCTACTGTTTTCTTTCATGTGATGGATCAATAGGTAATTTATTTATTGATCACTTGAGATCCTCAAAATATTGGTCACAACCATTCATATGTTTCCTTTAGATTTAATGGAACTAAAGGACTATTCCTACTGCCCCTTAACCAAAGAAATATTTTTATACTGTTGGTTAACAATAATTCTGCCCTGTTAGCTTTAAAAACATTGTAATCACTAGTTTCTGAAAGGTCAAAGTTAGAAAATGCAGTGGTCAGTGTTTCTGAATCAATATTTGCTGGCAATCAGGTTGAATGCTGGTAGTGGTCTAGTGGAGGTATGCAATATTGGTGATAGATGCCTGGTAGTGTGGCTGTAGGGAGCTGCTGTCATCTGGACATTTTAGGGCGCGAGAATGTTTCCTGGGGTTGTTTCCAGATGATCAAGATGCGGTGGCTGTCTCCATTTTCTCTGTGATCGAATACCAGGAAGGCTTTTACAGAGGCTTAGGATGTTTGTTCTTTGACTGAAAAATAGTATTGTTATCTCTGTACTATATATTTCTGAGATTCATGACTTGATGCAAGAGTTGGCTTAGTTTTATTTATAAACTCCGAGATTCAGCATCTTTGACGATTAGGGAGGGCGAGGGGTGTGAGTAGGGAGAATGACAAATTCCTTGTCTGATTCTACTGGTATAAAACGGTTGAGTGTTAATGGTTGTCTTGATATGAATTAACTAATTCCATACAGATTCACCCAAAATATCCATATACAGAGTGTGAAGGATCTGTTTGAATCAAATGCAGGTTCATAGTAATCATGCTTTCAGATTGTATCCTCCTCCATTCTGTATTTTTTATGCTCTAGTAATTGTCTCAATGGATTGAAGTTGCCATGGATTGAAGTTGTATCTGGCTGCAATCAGCATCTATGTATGCATATTAGTGTAAAAAGTTCAGAACACTCAGTCATTTCCATGCACTATTTCAGTCATTCACAAAATAGATTGCACCTTCCTTTTTCAAGGTCTCTTAAAGTTTGACGTTTCTGGATAAGCTTGCTGGCATTTCCAGGGAGGCAGATGACGCAATGATGAAGAATTGAAGAAACGTTCTACTTGCGGGGAACTCTTCACATTCTGAAACTGTAAGCAAATCATGACTTGATCCTCATGGGCCTGGGTCCTTTTGCAGAGATGGAAGGCTGTATTGACTCCACCCGGGCGTAGACATTTTAGAAGCAGCAGTTAGCAGACTCTGAAGCACTTGAGCTTGTTCAGGCGAGCATATAGCTGAACCAGAAGTCGGCAGCGAGCATACCCCTTCAGCGAGTCAGCGACTTCATTTGAGACGCACGATGACCATCCAACGCTCCAAGTTGAAGCTTATCATGTTTTAGCTCTAGACCGCGTTGAATGCTGTTTTCCGACCACAAACAGTCCTTTTGCTAGTGTAGTCACTGGCCCAATATTATATACGAGTATGTAATGCCACCCTTGGCCGTTGTTGATCAATCAACAACGTGAGCAAACATTCAAGGCCGGGCAATGAACCATGTCGCCCTTCGCGTAGTAGATTTCATATCGAGTTTCTGGATAGTTCATAGAGGTAGCCGTACATGGCTTAATAGCCCGACTCGACCCTGACAGTGGGCCCTCATCCTCTTTACGCTTGCAAGGCTAGAATACACAAACAGCAAATACACCTTCCACTACCTACTCGCCTGACATCACCTCCGCCTCAAGACGTTGCTTGTCCCCAAGCAACCGCCGACGGAAAGCGATCCTTAAGAACGTAATAATCTTCCCACCCCGCCGATGAAGATGGAAGGTTGGACCACTTTATGAGCACTTGAGTGTAGCTTCATTACCTTTATACCTTTCTTGAGGCTTCTGAGAGTACATCCGAAAGTAAATTCCCTACATGCCACTACAAATTATACCAGTTCTACATGTGTCACTGAAAAATATAGGATTCTCTCTGTGCCGTCAGTTTTAGTTTTTGATCCCTCACCTGCCATCGCCGTCGATCTCCGCGCTGCCCGTCTTCTCGTCCCGCTGTGGAGCCTCCGGAGCCCCGCTGACGCCTCCCGCTCCCATGGCCCGGCCACGCGCGCTTGCCCCACCGCGCCGTCCTCCACGCCATACCCGCGCGCTTGCCCCGCCGCATCGCCCACGCGGTATGCCCGCGGATGCCGCCCCACTGCGCCGTGCGTCGGCCTCGCGGACTGCGTGGGCGCGAAGTCTGCTGCGTCTGCGGCAGCGGCAAAGGGGGCCGCATCTGCCCCTGCCGTGGACGGCGAGGGCGCCGGCTCTGCGCGTGGACCGCGGCGGCAGCCGCGGATGATGCCACGACGGCCGCCATGGCCAGGATCTGGCACAGGGAGCCGGCGACGCCATGGCGGGGCACCGCTGTGTGCTGACTGCCCAGCTTGCGCAGGGCGCCTGGGCCTGCTGCCGTCGGCCGCTCACCGCCACCCAGCGTAGCGCGGGGCGCCTGGAGCTCGCCGTCGCCGGCCCTCGTGGGCGCCCGGAGCCCGCGGGCATGCGGAACAACGGCGCGGGCACGACGCTTCTGGAGCACGGCGGCACGTTGTGCGACGTCCCCGTCGGCGGCGCCTCGCGCCACGGCGGCAAGCGGCGCAGGGTCGAGCCCGCCTCGTCCGCGGCGGAGGACGCGTGCCTGTCGGGCCTCTCCCCCTTTCCGTTCCTCAGCGACGGCTGGTGCGGACGCGTGGGCAGAGGCGACATCGCCGGCGGCCTCGACATCGGCTGGACGCTGCCGGGGAAATGATTGCTAGCCGGTGCCTTCACGGCGGTTGTGAGGTGAGGGCGGACGAGCGCGAGCGGCGTTGGTGCAGAGGGAGGCGCGACCGTGTGGGGATGGCGTGGAGGACGGCGCAGCGGGACAGCGCGCGGGCATGCCGCGTGGGCGATGCGGCGGGGCCGACGTGCGCGGAAATGGCGTGGAGGACGGCGCGGCGGGGCAGACGCGCGCGGACGGGCCATGGGAGCGGAAGGAGTCAGCGGGGCTCCGGAGGATCTCGAGCGGGACGAGAGGACGGGCAGATGGATGGCGTTTGGACGCCGTCCGCGGATATTGACGGCGACGGCACACAGGGCATCAAAAACTAAAACTAATGACATAGAGAGGACTCCGTATTTTTCAATGGTATAAAAAGAACTGGTATAATTTTCAATAGCACACAGGGAATTTACTCTACATCCGATGTATCCAGTCCAACGAACTTAGTGACATCAGAATAAACTAGAGAGTAATCTGGGGTAAACGGTTTGAGCTGGGAAACACGGAAAACTGGGTGAATCAAAGACCCTGTGGGTAGCTGTAACTTATATGCAGCCCCGTCAGTGCGTTCAATGACCGTATAAGGTCCAAAGTATTTGAATGCAAATTTGGGATAGGGACGGTTGGCCACTGATGTTTGAGCATATGGTTGTAACTTGAGCAGAACTCGATCATTGACCTGAAACTCAGGCTGAGTACGAGATCTGTCAGCATAGGTTTGCAATTAAGATGATAGATAGGTTCTCCCACAGTCCCAGGTACTAGGAACTAGCGATGGAGACGTTCAAGTGAACAGTTTGCAAGAAGCATACCACTTTCTACTAATATAAGTATCAGCTTGCTTTTTTAAAAAAAAAAAGAAAAAAAGGATCAGCTGAACAAGCACCCATCCGTCCATCCAGAATAATTCACACCAAAACTTTCATCAGAGTGAGAAGCTGGGTGGGTTCACTCTACCTGTATAAATTGATTCTCATTTCTCAAAAGCTAATGTACCTAGTGATCTGCTGCCTACTTGACACCAAACCGGTTGTGACTATATTTCTCGTTTTAACACCCAGCAAGAACTGAACACTGGACAGCAGCAGGGCAAGCGCACGCCCAGGTTCAATCCTGGAACGCCCAAGCGTTCTCCCTCCTGACCTCGGCCTCCTCCTCGGGCGTGTAGTCGTTCTCGATGCCCAAGGCGTCGCGGATCTCTTCGGGCGTCTTGCCCCTCATCTTGTCCGCGACGGCGGTGCAGCCCAGGTCGAGCAGGTCCTCCACGCCCAGGTAGTTGGCAGCCTGCAGCGCAACAAACGATCAGAGACTCGTCGGGGTTGGAGAGAGAAGAGGGGAAAGGGAAAAAAAAAAAAGATCACCGCTCCATCGGTGCCGCTACATGCTACTTACGATGATGAGGGCGAAGAGGGTGGAGTTGTCGCGGAGGTCGGCGATGAACTTGCGGTCCCACGCCTCGAGGCCGTGCGGGTCGGGGCCGGGGTCGGTGACGGGCCTGATGGCGCACTTGACCGGCGGGAAGTCGATGGGGAAGGGCGGGAAGGGCTCGCGGAGCCTGGCCGCGGACGCCACGGGGTCGTAGTGCGGCGCGTGCCGCTCGCAGTACGCCGCCACCAGGCGGAGGATGCTGGGGTGGACGCCGGTGACGGGGATGCGGCCGCCCGCGCAGTCGTCGTCCGTCGCGTGCAGCATCGTCGTGGACATCCGCGCGGCGGGGCGCGAGAGGCGCACCTCCGTGCCGCAGTCCGCCACCAGCACGAGGTCCTCGCCGTCCGCCTCCCCCCGCCGCCTCCCCCGCCCCCGAGGAGGGCGAGGGCGAGGGCGAGGGCTTCGGCTCCGCGGCGGCTGTGGGTTCTTCTTCCGAGGGCATGGGGCGCTTGTTGCCAGCGGTGGCCGGCGTAGAGGCCATGGTGGTGGATTTGGGGGATCGGGGTTTCACCTTTCACGGCGAATTTGTGGGCGGAAGAGGAACCAGGGAGAGGTTTATGAGCCGCGTGGGGTCGATTTCGAGCGCATCCTGTACTCGGGTCCGGTCCGGGTTTGTACTCGGGCGGTCAGGCCCATGGGCTCTAGACGGTTTCGGTGGCGCTCTTTCACCTCTTTGCCATGATTCTACGCTATTCGCAGCGCATTTAAATTCATATATACTCTCTAGCATTTTAATTATTATTTTAGATAAAAAATCCATAAATAATGTACTGGAATAATATATCTTATATATTATTTTTACCATATAAATTTTAGATATTAAAACAAACTACAATAGATTGGGAATAGCAAGTGCCAAAGCGGGGAAGACCAGAAGATGAAGCTTTTTCTTTGCCATGAGATGTATTAATTGTCACTTGAGCGATCAGAACCCGAGGCTTAGCTTAGGCAATTCCAAGTGCATATGAAATTACAGAATATGCAACTATTTCAATGTATAGTGTCATGAATCGTTTTTTTAGTTTTCACAAGATAATTAAATGCTAGGCTTCCTTTAGAACGCAGTAAATCATGTGTTTCTCTATAAAATTAAGGATTAATCAGATATAAGCCATGTCAACTATACACATTCTAAAATATGCCATTACAATTCGCAAAATTGTATAGAACCCATCACAATTTCCCACCTATTAGAAATATGCCATATTTGGACCGTATTGCCGCTGTCTTCTACATCTCTCTCCTCTCTTCTCCCTGGCCGCCTCCCGCCGCCGGCCTGCATCACACCGCCGGCACCTTCTCCTCGCCCGCGCATCCTCTCCGCCCCGCGCGTGCTGCCTGCCGCCACCGCGGAAGCGCATCAACTTCCAGCGGCCCAATCTACATGCATCCGTCCGCCACGCCTTCCCCTAACCTCCTGCTCCCCCGTCTCCTTTCCGCGTGGGCCGCCGCCTGCCGCTGCCGCTCTAGCAGCCCCGCTTTCAGCGCCAGCGCCCGCCCACAGGGAGCGGTAGGAGCAGCGACGCCGCGGACGGGTGCAGGTGGGAGGAGGACTCGTACTGCTCGAGGTCATCGAACGCGCCGCCCTCCCTCCCGTGCTTCCACGACGCCAACTCCCCTCCTCATACAACCGGCGCCAGGGGTCGGGGGCGCCGTGCGTAGGAGGACGACCTATGCTGCTTGCAGGGCACCCTCCCCTCCGACCTCTAGTACTACCGCGCCGCCACCACGTTCGACCTATCCCAAAACGTGCTCGATGGCTAGATACCCCCGGCCCTCTGTGACTGGCTGCCCTTCCTCGTCAAAATCGACCTCTTCTCCAACAAGCTCACCGGACCGATCCTCGCCGAGCTCGCCAACTGCGGCGAGCCAGAGGGTGATCTCTTTGCGGTCGCTCGTCTCGGGCGACACGAATGCAGTCGTCGTCCGTCGCGTGCAGCATCGTCGTGGACATCCGCGCGGCGGGGCGCGACAGGCGCACCTCCGTGCCGCAGTCCGCCACCAGCACGAGGTCCTCGCCGTCGCCTCCCGCCGCCGCCTCCCCGTCCGCGGCCCCCGCCCCCGAGGAGGGCGAGGGCGAGGGCGAGGGCTTCGGCTCCGCGGCGGCTGTGGGTTCTTCTTCCGAGGGCATGGGGCGCTTGGTGGCAGCGGTGGCCGGCATAGAGGCCATGGATTTTGGGGATGGGGCTTTGGGTTTTCACGCACGGCGAATCTGTGGGCGGAAGACGAACCAGACAGGGCCGGGTTTATGGGCGGCGTGGGTTCGAGTTCGAGCACATCCTGTACTCGGGACAGGGACCGATCGGGTTTTCCGCAGGTTCGGGCGCACTGGTTCTAGACGGTTTCCGAGTCTCACGGTTTCGCCTCTTTGCCACGGTCGATTTCCGTTACCCACTCGTCTGTCGCGCGCGTCTCCTCTGACTCTGAGCTGCCACCGTCGCTAACCTTTGGGGGGTTTCTTTGCCCTCGCCGCCTCCACCACCCTAGCTCTGGCGGCTACTGCATCTGCCACTATCCATGTCTACGGCTACCGCTAACTTCACAGTTGACTCCACCACCCACGTCATCTTCTCTCCCGCCGCTCCACCACCCACCGGCCTCCTCTGCCGTCCACCAACCGCCTACATCGCCGCCCAACACCTTCCCCGACCACTTCTCTACGACCGCCGAACATGGAGCCCCAACAACCCTAACCCCACGGTCGCTGGCGGTGAGCGCCGCCTTGTGCTTAATGGACCGTGGGCCACGCGGGGTCGCACCGCCGATGCAAGCGTGGTTATGTTGTGAAGTGCCAAAGCGGAGAAGAGCAGAGACTAATGGAGTTTTCTATTGTCGGACGTATTAATCATCGCTTGAGCTATCGAAGCCGAGACTTAGGCTAAGCTATTCTCAGTGCATATGGAATCGGGAAAAAGTACAACTATTCTAATGTATGGTATCATGTATTTGTTTTAGTTTCCACTTCATAATTAAATGCTAGGCCCCTTTAGAAAATGACTTTTTTAATTAAATATTTTATGTGAAATTGAACTAGTTTATGCAAAATTCAATTTCAACAAGAATCACGTGAAATTCCTATGTTACAAAGGGCCATAATGTGTATGATTGTGGATTACCTAGGTTAATGTTTCAATATTTATGGTGTGGTGCCAAAGTGTTATTCTTCTCAAAATATAGTTTTTTTCTCTCGCCTATTAACTCTCTTGCCACGTCATTAAAAAAATTATATGGTACCAATCTCGTCATCTCCCCTATGATGCCCTCCTACTCCATCTTGCGCCGCTGTAGCACCGCTAGATCTACCAACAACCGTCGTAACTAGGCTTCGCGAGAGCTATATCGCCGCCACACCCCTGCTTCCTCTGCAGCCCACCGCCTTGCCACTCCACCCACGACCCAACACCATCGCCAACCACCTCTGGTCCTCTACCCTAGCCGGTTTTGCGTTTTGGACCGATTGCCTTTTGAGTCAAAGAGGCAAGATGGCCTACTACATATACCATGGCGAATTAAAATATACGTAGCTCTAGAGCGTAGAGGGGAGCAATAGTGATGGACTAAGAGCCCTTTTGGCATGGCTTCTTGTGTGGCTCTGACTCTGGCTTCTCATAGTTTTGGGCGAATCTCTACCAAAAACAGCTTTAAGGAGAAGCCACACAGAAGAGAATCTGTTTTTACACTAAAACATGGTTTCTCCGGCTTCTTTGACCCATGGGTTGAAGCCATTTTCTAGAAACGCTACCAAAGGGGGCCTAAATTTCACAACGCCGCAATTGAGACCAAAAGATTATCGTGATAGCCCCAAGATATCACGAGCTATTACATTTAGCGAGTCTCACTCAATATCACATGCATATACCTTATAATAATTTAAACATCTTAGTAGTTTAGACTGGCTAGTGAAATTTTTGTAGAACCCACTTACATCTGCCCCTTTTGTTTTTCCCCATCCAGACTAGAATTATCGTTGGTGTACTTCTCATTTCTTCAAAATAATGCCTTGGAACACTCTCCTGTAGAAGATGCATTGGTATCCAATCACTTGCAGATTTATTATGTTGGTCTAAGGGCCAATAATAATATATAATGTCTGCTTTTGTTTGTTGTTCCCTAACTACTATGCATGTTTATCTTGGACCTGCTTTGATGCTATGGTTGTATTCTAAACCTCGAATTCCCTTCGTAAGCAGCAATCAACGTTCTGAATGTACACATCAGATCAGTAGCTCATATTGCTTTTGGGTTACCGTGGCATATCATAGTGATCTCTGACTATACTGTTGCCTTATTTGCAGAGGCGCTTACTTATTTCTTCCACGCTGTCACTGTACATAAACACATTTCTTGATCCGTCCGCGGGCGGCGTTTGCGCCGCGCCTCAGACGTTCTTGGCTCGCCCACCGCCGCCGGCCTTGTTCCTGGCGGACGCGACGAGCCAGAGGAGGAGGACGGCGAGCACGACGTTGAGGACCACCTGCCGGTGCCTGCTCAGTCCCCTGGCGAGCCGCCGCAGCGGGTGCTCGCCACCGTCTCGGCGCCGCGTCGCCACGGGGGCGATGTTCCAGCAGCCGGTCTCATCCTCTGCCCCTGCCCCTCCCGGCGCGTCCTCGTACGTCTCGGCCGCCGGCTGCGGCTCGCTGCTCCAGGCGGCGCTGGCGGCAGCGCCGGGGCGCGGCACCTGGACGTAGAGCATGCCCTTGTCGAGCCGGACGGCGATGTCAGCAGGGTCGCAGCAGCCCGCCGCCTCGGGGAGGTCGAACCGCTTGGTGAAGTGGTACCACTGCCTGCCGCCGCCACCTCCGTCGACGGCGCGCTCGCCGCTGACCTTGAGGCTCCCCGACGGCTCCACCATCACCTTCAGGTGGTCCTTGCCGAACCCTGCACTGACGACGACAACGACATGGATGCCGTTGCCGTCCATTATTAATCAACTAGCATCCTTGCTAGTAGTTAACAAAAGGAAATTAAACACGAGCAATTACCAGTGACGTCGATGACGAGGGTGTCGAACTCGCGGCCGCGCACCCACTCGCTGGGCGGGTCGATCTCGGTCAGGACTCGAGGACGACGCACCGCTTCCATCGTCGTTCTTGCCTGGTTTTAGCTGGATTGATCGGTTGGATGACCGGGCCGTGCAGAGCAGCAAGGTTTATATAGACGGGTTTGTATATTGCGGTAGTAAAAAATTGGGAGGCTGTCGGGAAAGAAGATGAAGGGAAGCAAAGGATACCTGACCCAGGCAGCAAGCATGCTATAGATGGGATGTGCTTCTGGGCAAGGGCAATAGGGGTCTCGCAGGCATTGCTTCTGTAGTGCACTGGAATTTTGCTTCACACGGAAGCTGATGCGTTGATGCATGTCTTCGTTGATATATTTTACAGTTTTTTTTATCACCTACAAAGGCAATATCTGGGTAAAGGGGAAACGAGATTCTAGCTAAGAAGATAAAAAATATGATCAAATATATAAACGAAACTCTGGCTAGGCCAGGCTAGATCTAGGCCCAATCATAAGGCTAATCCTGAAACCCAATAAGGCCCAAAAGTTATTGTCGTCGAGGATTTGCTAGTCACTACAGTATCAATTAGCAGTGGAGATTTCACGGGAACTTGAATACAAAATCATAACAATGCATATTTTCTAAACACTAATTTATAAAAGAATCGGTAAGTTCAGTCCATATTTACCTCTGGATTTTTCATAGCAACTCAAGCTCTGGTTATGTTTGTGATTGTTCTCTCCTATCCAGATTCAGCAGTTAATCTTAGGTCCACCGAAAGCCCTGTACAAGGGCCAGTAGTGATCACCTGATCATGGTGGTGGCCATGGCGTGATGATGTTGTCTTAGACTTGATCAGTGGGCAGTGTCAAATAGATGGGCTCAAAAGTTGGTAGGAAGAAGACCCCTACCCAAATTGGAGAATGTTGGCTAGAGGTAGAAAGATACTAGGATGTATCCAACAAAGAGAGTAATTTGTTCGGTTTTTCAATGAGCGGCACTATTGACTTTTGGACATTAAGCAAGTTTTGTGTTTGTATATTTTATGCAATTTTTAATAAGACAAATATCAAAGCCATTTCCGAGTCAACAACGTTATACTAAAAAAACAAATAATGTAGTTCAATATATATTAGCTAGTTATATTTTTTTACATCTGTCTACACTATAAAAGAGCAAGTTTTCACAGTACTATTTTTCACCCAACAAAAATATCTATAGTCCCACTGAACATGTTGGAAAAGATTGCGAAGGGTTGGAAAGGACTAAAACCGATAGAAATAAAATGTTTCCACCCTTTGATCTTTTATTTTCTAACCTCATTTTTTACTCATGCCCACCAGGTAGTTTTCATGTCTTGAAATTAATGAAAAATGAAGGACATCAAAGTGGGTCTCTTTTTTTCTTCCCTTTTCCTTATTCTTTGATTGTCGGCCGGCCAATTCTTTCCATTCATTCGAAGCTTTGGATTCACTATATGCATGCTACACGTACCTCTACGTTAGTCTATATAAAAAGATGGTACGTGATAATGGTTGTTGGTGTTACGTAAAATCTTCTAAATGATTTATGTATGCCTATATATAGTACATAAAGCATAATGGACCTTCCACTTATAACCTACTGGTACGTCAATCTCGTACAAAACATGGGCTAGTATGAAACATAAATATTAGAATTTACATATAAATTTAAGACCTACAATTAATCCAAATTACTATTATTTAATATCTATCATATTTTCATACTTTAATACAGTGTTTGTATATACACACATATTTTGACGTCTACATATTATATTATTCAATACATATTTTTAGGTAATTAAATTTTATATTTTGTAACACTATTATAATTTATATGTAAATTTAGGCAATTGCTTTAAATTATCTTTCACAATAGCATGATAGGTGATTTATATGTGAATTTGGGGAGACTTTAATTTATGTTCATAATGGTAATTTATGTGTTATTTTAATTCATTTTCACAATGGCATGTTGGATACTTTATATTCAAATTTGGGGGGGTCCTTTAATTCATCTTTCATAATGGCATAGTGGATAATTTATATGCAATTTAATTGTTACTTTAATTGTTTTTTCATAATGGCATGCTCATACACACGCACGCACACATACATATATGCAAATTTAGGCGGATATTTTCGTTTATCTTTAATGGTATGGTGGATAATTTATTTGCAAATTTTGGTGTTACTTTAATTTATCTTTTGTAATGTTATGGTGGGTAATTTATATGCAAGTTTAGGGGGGTCACTTTAATGATCTTTCATAATGGCATAATGGATGGTTTTTTTGAAAATATAATAAATCCAATGGCTAGTATTATTGGAGGCTACCTAATAGACGTCTAGATATTTCTGATTTTTTGTGGAAATTTCTAAAATTCATCTTCTTTTGTAACGCACTTCGTAATTCGTGTTTCTTTTATAACCTTCGATTAGTAATAGTAAGATTCAATTTAATTGTGGCTTATTTTTTTACAGGGAATCCATTGTAACTAGGGTTTTCAACTGCCTGCTATAGCCAAATATAGTAGCTGGACAATGAGCACGCTAAGCACATTGTCTTTTACCCCTACCCAATTAGCGCTAATAGTGGCATAGCACGCTAAAACCGTGAAATGGATAGAGTCCAGTGCCGCTAATTGCATGGGTCAGCCTTTTATAGCATGGGGACTACCCACGAGCGTCGGCCTTGTAATCCCATACATAGCCATTTAGTGGCTCCCCGCCTATCCCAAATTCCCAATCCCTAGCGTAGCTCCTCTTTGATGCGAGCTTGCGACCAAGCGTGGCAGCACCTTCATGTAGGGCTTGTTTGCTTTGTTCCCAGACAACCTTGCAATTGCAATGGCTTCGGGGAAGACGTACGCCACAAAACAACAGCGCAATAAGACCGAGTTCGCCGGTTCCTGCAACTCCCCGTGCAAAACACTGTGACATCGAACAATTTGTAGCTGCCCTCTCATGCATGTGCAACCGATAAATATAAATGTTTGCAAGCTGGAATGCGGCTAAGGATACAAGTTGCAACTACAACTAATGAGAGGACTATGGAAACAGCTAGTTTAATTCGAGCCTTTGAACATTTTTTTTTTCAGATTGAACAACCATGCAAATTATATAATTGAGCATTCAATATATACGAAGTGAAATTGTTTTGCTTCGGAGCATTACCAAGTTCATATTGACAAGTTCGATTGAGAGATGGGGCGCAAAAGAGACCCTTCTCTTCGTTTTGCATTTCACATACACACAGACACACACGTATCATCCATCCAGCATCCATGTGACCGGCAGATCGTTCAATACAGTACACAGCATTTCGTCAAGCTTCACAGTCATCAATGGCATATTGGCATGGCGAGGAGTCAAATACCATATATATATGCACGCCCCGGTGCCCTTGCCCTTTCTGGATTCATGGCGAGAGGCTGTACTTGACATAGATGCCAAGGGTGATCAAGACGAACACCACGCTGATCACGGTGGTCACCACCATCGTCCGGCCAGCAGGGAGGAAGCCGTAGCCTTGGCGCGACCCAACCCCACCACCGCCCGCACCAGTGCCGTCGTCGTCACGGCCGCCGTCTTTCGCCGAGCTGACGCGCTGCCTCATGGCCTCCTGCTTCTGCGCCGCCACCTCGTCCTTCTGCTTGTCCCCCTCGCCCTCTCCTGCGGGTGCGGCACGCCCACCACCGTCTTTCTGGTCCTGAGCACTGCTGGGAGGGGACGCCGGCTTCGGCGTCGCCGGGGACGGATCCTGCTTGGCGGCGGCGCCGGTTTCTACCTGGACGGGCTCCGGCGCGACGCCAGGCATGGTGACGCGGACGACCCCGTTCTCGAACCTGGCGTGGATGGCCTTGGCGTCGCAGCCGTCGGGGACGCGGAGCTCGAGGCGGAAGCGCCGCCAGCGGTCGCCGCCGGCGGGGCGCTCCCCGCGCACGATCAGGCGCCGCTGGCTGTGCAATATCTGCACCCGGATGTGCTCCTTCTTGTACCCTGCAATATGCATGCAGTACCATCGTATGTCAAAAAGATCAGGCGGCGGCGGTTCATGCATGGTGCTTACGGCTCTCGCTACACGTACGAGAGAGAAACGAAGCAAGAAACGACATATGCATGGGTGTGGTGTGCTTCCACTGCACCTTCGTTGGAGAGGTCGACGGAGAGGGTGTGCGTGGCTGACTCGCGGGACATCTCGTGCTTAGGCGTGAAGTTGTCGTACGCGCGGTCGTTGGAGTTGGAAGCCATGGATCACCGGCCTCTCCTCTGCTTGCTTCTTTTCTTCCCGATTCAGAGCTCAGACGACTGCTGGACTGATCGACGAGCGACAGAGAATCAACGGTTTAATTTTGCAGGGGAGCCTGGTAGGCGAGTATGCACGGAGGACGGAGCTGTGATTGAGTTTTGAGGACATGCATGGGACATTGATGGCCAGATATATACTACTTTGCACGCATGGCCATGGAGATGTGGTCGTCAGGATGGGCCGGAGAAGTAACAATGCAGGGCCGTGGGGAGAGGAATCGCTTGACGGAGAGGTAATTTTGCAGGTGGAGTTTGTGGGGGAGCTGGAGCTCCGATGGGGCAATGCCAATGCCACGATACCTTGTCCCTCGTGCTGGACCACGTCTAGCTTCTTCACCGGGATCACGTATGCTTCCCTCTGCATCTGCTGCGTGTCTCAGTCAACGTACGGCCCACGGACGCCCAAGCACGCAGTGGTCTCTGGTCTGGTCGCAGGGCATGCGGTCTCCTAACCCAAAGTTCTACTGGTAGACATGCACACGTATCAACAGAAAAAATAAATCTCTATGGAAAAATTTATCCTTACCGTTGCGTAAAATATGTAATAAAAAATAGATAATAAAAAGATAACCATACCAAATAGTTAGACATGATTTTGTTGTTAAATAATATTTTTTTAAGAGTAAATCTGTTTTTTTAGGGTCTGTCTATTCATCAATCGATTGATATTTTGTTTTACTGTCAGTCACCGCTGTGCGCCGTAGGATGCAGATCCTGCGGCTTATGTCGTGACTATGCGCAAAAGAAAAAGTGACTGATGGATTGCATTGCTGTCAGTCGATGTGAGACAAAAAAAATTTATTGCCAAGCTGGCTCACACAAGTATGTATTAATCTGAGTCGGCTAGAGACCCAGTCTGTGAGCCTGCTGAGCCGGCTAGAGTTCATTAAAAAAGAAGTCTGAGCCGGCTCACACCGGCTCCCGTGAGATGACATCCTGCAGTCACTGTCCCTCTATCTCCTAGATACAGAAACTGACGTACACACTACTATTGTAGTCACTGAATCCTGTACACACTGTTGTAGTCACTGTATCTCTGTTGTCTTTCTGTCACCCTGCATGCGTGTCAACTCGATCTATTGCACGTACATTATATATAGCAACGGCCTAAAAAAAAGATCACACGAGGAGTTATTACAATAATGAACATACGGCAATAGCTTATAGTTTCAAAACAGCAATAACAGCCTGATGTACAAAAAACACTGATAGATAAAGGCAAGAGCCTAGCATACTTACAAACCAACAATTAACAGGCTGTTTTAATGAATCTCCCACCTATAAACTGAAACAGATACACATTACATACACACCTTATCAGACCTACACTGACAGAAAGCCACAGCATAAACTCTGACTATCTTGCCACACGCAGAACAACCTAACATTCAACTGAAAAGTTGACAGCCTAATTTACAACCACAATCAGTCAAATATTCACAAACTCACAATGCAGTTACATATACATGTTTAGCATCGGCTACTGCTATCTAAGTAAAGGATATCTAACAAAACAGACAGATTAAAAAATACAGCAACAGAATACACACCTTATCAGACCTACGCTGACAAAAAACCACAGCATAAACTCTAACTATCTTGTTATACACAGAACGGCCTAACATTCAACTGAAAAGTTAACAGCCTAGCTTACAACCACAGTTAGTCAAATATTCACAAACTCACAATACAGTTACATATACATGTTTAGCAGCAGCTGCAGCTGCTATCTAAGTAAATGATATCCAACCAAACAGACAGATTAAAAAATACAGCAACAGTCAGTCGAATATTCACTCACAGTACAGTTACACACACTCACAGCCACAGCAGCAACAACAAAAAAACACATACACATAGTTACATATGTATTACTGATCTTAACCCTGACACACCCTCATTCTTGAAAAACAACACCCAAAGCTTAGCCTAAACTATAACAGTCAGAGATAAAAATAGAAACAAATACATCATACAAAATTACAACACCCAACAGTCAGTCGAATATTCATAACACCCACTCTCTGTCTCAAAGGAAAACTAAATAGAACAAAAAAAAAACAGCCACAGCAAAACAGCCATATCCACAGCAAAAATAAACAGAAAAAACAGTGTTCCAAGAAAAAAGACTCCACCTACACCAACTCCCGGCTCCGGAATGCAGGGGGAGGTGCGTCTTCTCAACATCCACTGCCCCCTCCACACAGTCCACAGAAGTAGAGAGTGGATTCAGATCTGTGGAGTATGGGAGTACGGAAAGAAGAAGGGAGGAGTAATCTTCAAAGAATGCGATGAGACATGTTCCACTGAGAGGGATGACCAGAAAACACACAAACTGGGCTGACGGTGAAAAACATTCAGGGTTTGCTGTGTCAAAAACCAGTGGGCCTGGGGTGTGTAACAAAAAAACATAAAAGCCCAGATAAAAAGGAAAAAAGAATGACCAAAAGAATGAGAAAAAAGCCCATACACTATAGGGGAGATCCAAAAAATTCAGCAAAAGGGACCCCTGCGGCTGAGCGGGATAAATAGAAGAGGCATTGCCGCCAGGAGAGAAAGAAAAAAAAAAGAACGCGACGAATCTGTGGCCAATCCCACCTCCCTCCCATTCCCCCCTCGTGTACCTAGAATAGATCGCAACCGCGGGCATGGGCAACACCTCCGTCCCCATGGAAGATGATATCCAGAAAAGCAAAAGAAGGCAGACGATGGAGCAGATGTGGAGTATTGGAGGAGGGAGTGCACCCATGGAAGCCCCCGTGGAGGATGCGGCACCTTCAACCAAACATAAGAATTTGGTAAGTAAATCTTCGCAGTAGTAAAAGCTGTGTAGCGAATAATGATCGTAGTAATACAGTAGAGTATATTTTGTGTGTTTTCACACTTGTTTTGCCATGAGAAATATGAGCTAACAGATGAAAAAACATAAGCAGGGCATGGGAGAGCATGTATCTGTTCAAAAAACATATTACAATCTGAAAGGACCTAGATGTCGTCTAGAGAGGGGTGAATAGGCGTAACTGAAAATTTACACCACTTAAAAACACACTGTCAGCACTCACACCGGATAATCCGGTGGGTACAACCGAACAGTCCGGTATAACCGGATAGTCCGGTGGTCTACACCGGATAGTCCGGTGTCACACAGAAACTGAAACCCCCAAGGTAAATATGCGAGTAAATACTTATCGAGCTATGTAGAGCTGTGTAATGTGTTTGTATATTGATGATGATCTCAGCAACACTTTGTCCCTGCACTCACAAAGAGAACTTGCACACGAATAATAATGGTAGCGGAAGCAATAATGTAATGCAAGCAAGTAAAACAACCATAGGCACAAAGCTTGGGTCTCCCAGCAGGGGCACAGCACACACAACAAAGGATTTTATTCTCAAGGTTCGGGCACACCCGCAAGTGTCCGTACGTCCCCGTTGAGGCGCCCACTAAGAGCTTGAGTCTTTTTCAACTCACGGCCTCTCCTTCACAACCACCAAGGCTATGAAGGTGCTCACTGTAAATGCTCCGAAGAGCGGGGTAATCACCTACAAGAGAAGTGGCACCCACAAGCCGGGTGCCCTTCGGGTCGCTCTCGCCGTCTAGGAGGAAACCTCCAAGAGTAACAAAAACGCTTCCCGGAAATGCTTGCCAACTGTGCTCAGAAGCTAGGTGCTCACAATGTAGCTCACAGAATCTCACAAATCCTCTCCCAACTCAAGAATCTCACAAATAGAGCTCAATCTCACAAAGACAGTGTTGGGAGGTGTTGCTAGGAGCCTCTGGATGAATATGGATGTGAAGGGAAGCAGCAGCCCCAACTGGAGGTGAGTGGGGGGTATAAATACCGACCCTCACAAAACTAGCCGTTGGCCTGTGTCAGACCATCACCGGACAGTCCGGTGTGCCCTACCGGACAGTCCGGTAGAGGCGGAAAGTCGTTGGAGCTCAAACCCCCTTTACCGGACAGTCCGGTAGAGCTCACCGGATAGTCCGGTGAGGGGTTCCCTAATCAGAGGCTAAGGCACTGAGCTTGGGTCAACAGATGAGCAAGGTGTAGGTGTTGTCTCCATTAGAGATACACCTAACTAGGAGACGAAAGCACAAGGAAAAGATCAGAGAGATCACTCTCGGCTTTGGGCTCAGCCTTCACCGGATAGTCCGGTGACGCTTACCGGACAATCCGGTGAACCCACCCTCAGCACAAGAACAACTCACGAGGAGTGTTTTAGCTTGACACTCTCTGAACTAGCTGTGAGCACATGTTGACTAGAGACTTCCGAGCTTCGCTTCCCTCTTGATAGTACGGCATACCTATGCTCAAGATAAATATAAATCTAGATGAAGTCCACTTGAGTCTTGTCTTGATGAAAAATGCCGTCTTGAAATATATCCACAAAGAGAGATAGAGAAGCTGAGCTTCTTCCTTTGTGAGCAATCCTCTTTGAGCGAAATAGTTGGACTTCAATTTAGAAAACCTCTTCGATAGGTACATGGAGCACATTTGCTCATTATCCATTTATTCAATTTGTCTTGATCATTATTGGCTTTCTCAATATGAAAGCCAAGTGTCTCAAAGTGCATTAATAAAGCAACACTAGTGATGTCCTGCACTTAGGCAATGTCATGGTATGCACTCGTGAATGATCAATGCCTCGCTCAACAAATGAGTGATTCATGCTTATTCATAGACAAATACATTTCTGTTTATTTTATTACATTTGACAATATATACCTATAGAAACCTATCAAAACATCTCACAAAGAGATTAGACCTTTAATCGCATTGTCACTCAAACACCAAAACCACTAAGGAGCCTTGTTGCACTTACAATCTCCCCCTTTTTGGTGATTGATGACAACCCCGATTAAAGCTTACAAGAGATAGTCAAATTAAATGCATGAATCCTTAGATATTTGGTATGCTCCCCCTAAATATGTGCTTGAGTTAAAAAAAACTCGAAATTTGAGCCATATATGCCCAAAAGCACATATTTCGTGCCAGGAGAGCTCCCCATATATCTCAGCATTCCAAAACCACATAGGAAGAGGGAAAAACACAAAGTAAACCAACTGGGATGCTTGGTTGTGCAGCCACTGCCCACTCACCGGATAGTCCGGTATACATGACCGGATAGTCCGGCAGGCTTCACCGGATAGTCCGGTGATGACAGTCTGCACCAGACCAAACCAAAACCACGAAGCCACAAAGAGTCACAAAGACGAGCACATAGCTAATAGTATAAATTAGACATAGATATACATATAGTTCACACACATCACACGGGAGATAAAGGGTTTTAAAATTATTATATGAAAATGTGTCCAATACATGACCCTAAGAGTTCAACACATGAACCGACACATGATACAGCTGAAAGGGAAGATGATAAGATAAAACATGCTGCAAGCGGCTCCAAGGATCTGCTGACTCTGCACAAGGCCTGCTTGCTCCATTCTCCCCCTTTCACTGAGCTCCTCCTGAAAACACTAACAAAGGGCCACAAAGCTTTAATGTACTTCTCCCCCTTTGTCATTAAGCACCAAAAAGGTCAAAAGAAGAGGAGAAAAGTACCTCAAGGGCTCACTGAGTGCCCTGATCCCATCCTCCACTAGAGCTGCCACCCTGAGGTCCTGACTAGAACTAGCTGCTGCTCTGAAAGAAGGCTCCACCCTGACCCATGGAGAAAGGTAGAGATCCTGAAAGGCTCGAGGAGGCCAAGGTGGTGGAGAGGCCTGAGTAGCCAGCAGAGAAGGCATCACTCATCCCAAAAAGTGACTGAGCAGCCGACTGAGCTATGGCATCCATGGATCCTGAAACCAGAGGTGCCTAAGTAAACTGTGGAGGCTGGCTGAACTGAGGAGGCACTGATGCCCTGCTAGTCTGACCTTGCTCGTACCCTGCAAAGGGATCCACTAGGAACTCCTCCTCTACCTCTGTCTCCTACTCATCCTCGACCACTCGGTCAGGTGAGGGTGGTGGCTGCATGCTGAGGTGCCTCTGAATGCCCTTCACCCTGTTATCTGTCAGGGTCTGGCGACGACGGATCTCTCTCTTCTCAGCTATGTCCTTCACCCTGAAGCACTTGAGGGCTCCCATAATGGCTCTGAAAGCCTGCACAACAGGTGAGGAGCTCCTTCTCGACCTCTCACTGGAGAACTGCCCACTGCCTCTCCTTCTCTGAGGTGACTGCCTCTGCTGGTGTGGCACTGGAGCCGACTGACTCGGAGGTGGGTCTGAGCCTGAAGGTGTAACTGAGGGTGCTGGCGCAATCGGATGCTTCACCTTCTTGACATGGAATGGTCGGTGCTCAGAGTCACTGATATAAGCTGTACAGGTCACTCTGTCAATCACCTCCATGATGAAAGGAGCATATGCGCAACTCCGATATGGGTCAAAGGATATGGCTTTGATCTCCTCCCATATGAAGTTGGTCACGCTGAAAGGCAATGCATCCTCCCTCATCCTAGCAAGAAGATTCTTGGCATAATGTGATATGTTAGTAGCATCACCAACACGAGGAGCCAGGGTCTTTCTGAACATTCTGTTCAGATATCCATTGAAAGAGTAAAGACCCTGTGAGTGTCCAAAGTTTCCCTGATTGTTTGGAGGATACATGAATTTCATCTCACTGTTAGGGAGACACTGCTCTAGGTGAACCTTAGGCTTGTTCAGATCCACATTGTTCAAACCAAGCACAAACGCGAAGTCAAGATAGGAGATGGAATAAGTCTCACCCTTTGTCATCCATGCCATAGTCCACTTCCTCGGATCTGCATCTGTGTCAACAAAGTAGACTGTGGCATAGAACTGAGCGATGATCTCCTTGTTCCAATCATGCCTGAAGCTCATGATCTTCTGGATGTTCTGCCTCTCACAAGCTGCAATCACTTGATAAAAAATGGGGTCTTTCTTGTCCTTCATGTATTTCCAATCAACCCATAGATCAAGTGTGACTGGGTGTTCCTTAGATAGAATCACTGACTCATAGTAATCCTCCTAAAACCTAGTGTGAAACCTCCAATCATAAGAGCTCTTGGGCTCTTTCCTGAAATCCTTTCTCCTGTTGTCGCTGATCTCACTGAGCTTCCCCTTTTTCTTGTAATCTACCGCTTTTCTGTTAGGCGGCCTGCTGGGCTTGGACATCTTCCTAGCATACTCAGCCTCAGGGGGTGCTGCCTCTCTCTCCTCCTCTGCCTCAACATCTCTCTCCTCCTCCTCCTCATCATCACTGCTGGGAGGAGCTGGACCCTTACCATGGGGTCTGGGTTGGACCACATAGGTCTCATCCTCTACATCATCATCAGAGGAGGTCTCCACTACCACCTCTTCATCTGCAATATGCATCTGACCTCGAGGAGTGTCCTGCAACGGCCCTTGCCTCATCCTAAGAGATCTTCCCCCATGAGAACTACCAGCACCGGTGTCCTCCAAGGGAGAAGAAGTGTCACTGCTCGACTGAGGGCGAGGCTTAGTGGCCTTCCTCTTAACCCTGGTGTACTGCTTGACGGGTTGCTCACCAGCCATCTATAACCCTGAGAGACAAAAGATATGGATTTGGAACCACGGATTAGTCTCAGAGAGCAAAAGATATGATTGGATTACGATGACTGTGAAAACATGATTTTCTGACAGGAATATGTCACAAAGACACAAAGGAATATATGGAACAAGTTTGGGAGCTCATAGAACAAATCTAGAGCCACAAATACCAACTGACCCAGGGCCTCTGGGTATCGCTGGACAGTCCGGTGGCGGCCACCGGATAGTCCGGTAGCGCCCAGTGCCCTAGGGTTGGTGGATCTCCCAAACCAGCCATGGAAAAGTTTTGATCTTCTAGGACATGATGGATATGCATATCAGGAGTACTTCTACCAAGGGAAAAATACAAGCATTGCTCTGAGCAAAGAGATCGGGCAAAAAGAGTTCAAAGTACCTTGGAGAGAAGTGTCAAAACTGATGGAGAGGCCGGTGGGATCGGATACCCCAAAGATGCAGCGGCCAATCCCCACCAAAAGCTCCTCAAATCCACAGAGGAACGAGAATAACTCCTCAAATCGCCAAAGAGATCCTTGAATCAAGCAAGGGCGGCGGTTGGAACGGGTGAAAAGTGGTTTGGAGGAAGGTGGGAGCAAAACATGAGAAATTACCCCTTTGAACCGCGGGTGGAGGTGAAATCCGCGTGGACCGGATAGTCCGGTAGCCCCTGCCGGATAGTCTGATGTTACCGGATTGTCTGGTAGGGCGCGCCGGATAGTCCGGTAGAAAATGATTTTGCAGAGGGTCTGAGAACTGTGCTATATTCCTTTGATCCATTTGACTCCTTTGTGTAACATAGCCCTCAGGGAAGGTAAGTGACCTTTTGTAAATGCATTTTTGTCAAAGCTTTTGGTCAAAAGATGATTTAGTTGAAAGAGATGAGCTTTTGAATAAATTCGTTTGGAAAGAGATTGAATTTCAGCATAGGAGTCTCAATGTATGTGGTTAGGCACAAACACGCATATATAACAATAACCACATATAAAGAGAGGTTGATCACAAAGATCTCAACAACAAATGTTTTCAAAAATCCCATTTTTGCTATACTAGTGAATTACCATGCCTTGTTTAAGATGATTAGCATGTTTGATTCACACTCAGCTTATAAAGGCACGAAAGGCACTCTTAGCTAGAGTATCACGCAAACGTCTGATCTCATTAAAGCCTCATGAGACATACTCATGACAAGACACACTATTTCACTAGCTCAAACCTTAAGAATTATACCACAAAGAGTGTTAGACAGATTGAGGATCACATCATAGATGATGACATATTTAACTCATACCTCCTATCATATTTGAAGCACCAAGCGCTCAAGACTAACTTGATAACTTTCTGAGATTTGGAGGTATCAATCAAATATCCATACTAGAGTTGGATCACTCAATCTACCAACAACCACATAGGAGTGACAAGGCCTAGAAGCACTTACAATGCATCTAATAAACACATACCTTGGCCTTGATATTAATACATTCATAAGAAATATGAGAGAGGAACAACCTTTGGTATATGCCCGGGTTTTTACAATTTTGGAGCATCTTCAATTTATTTTGCATTATGCCAGAGATTTTGTCCACTCAACATCTTCCTCATTTAGTCACATAGACTTGGCTGACCCTTACTGGACAGTCCGGTGGACTCCATCGGATAGTCCGGTTATGACGGACAGTCCGGTGTCGTCCACCGGATAGTCCGGTAGAGGGACCGGTAGACTTTTTGGAGATGTGCCCGACCAGTTGAACCGATGGTTCGACCGGTTGAACCGGTAGATCAGCAGAGCCGGCAGACCGATGCTAGCTATGTCCGACCGGTTGAACCGGTGGGTCCTAGCCGATGGGTCCTGAAAGTTTGCACTAGGAGTTTTGATTTCTTACAAGCTTCATTTCCTTTTCTTCTCATGAGTCTCAACCCATGTTCCTGCACATTTTAAGGCACATGCTCCACAAAGAGAGCCGTCAACGTATCACAAGAACACAAGCATAGGATAGGAGAGGAATTTGAACTTGATTGATTTGGGCAAGGCTCAAGTTACTAATGATGAGTCTTGTCCAAGCCACCAAGGATCTAGTTAAGCACACGTTACCCATGATATCATTGAGGATGAAGATATTGCCATAATTCATATCTTGGCTTGAGATGGGAAGAATGAATCTTGAGACAATGATATACTTGGAGTTTAGCTTCTCAAGATAGCCAAGACCCTCAATGCATCATGTAGGTACCTATAGGTCTTCAGGTATGTTTTGGTACCCAAACCTTGTTGGGTCCATCAATGTTAGTCAAATAAACCTTGGGTATCCAAATAGCTTTGGTGGGAGCCTTAGATGAACAAATCACCTTAGCCTCATCACTGCAGCCATTGGGTACACAAGTCACTTTAGTTTTCTTATTGACAAGGTTGGGATGAGTAAAGTTACCATATGGGCAATCCTTACCAAGATGCCCCTTTTTCCGGCAATTGTAGCATATTCTTTGCCTGAAGCCCTTTGGTTGATTTTCTGCCTTGACTGCATGGACTTCCTCCTTTCCAACCTTGTTGTGAGACTGGGTAGGTCTTCTTGCCTTGGAATTGGTGGCTTGAGCTGCCACTGGCTTCACCGGATAGTCAGACACCTTAATACCGGATATTCCGGCAGCACCGGACAGTCTGGTAGGTTGTTACAGATAGTCCGGTGAGCCAGAGCTGCTCACTGCCTTGGATTTGAGGCTTGGGCAAGCCTGAACATTGTGTCCTTTCTCCTTGCACCAGTAGCATCTCCTCTTTGCTTTGTTCTTCTGTCCTCTTGATTTGGCTTTCTCTTGTGCTTTTGTGCTTTCACCGCTTTTATACTTGATACTTGTCTTGGTGTGTTGTGCACGGTTTGAACCCTCCTCAAGCTTGTTCACCATGTTTTCACGGTTATCTTGAGAAGGTTGCACACAACACTTTCCTTTAAGCGTGATCAAGTCTTGTTTTAACTTTTCAACCTCTTGCTTGAGCTTTTCATTTTCTTTTGCAATGAAGTCAGCACAAGATTCTACAATATCATGCTCAACATAAGGGCTACTTGCTTTTAAACAGCAAGGGTTAGCACAAGCAATGACAGAATCAGTTGAAGAACAAGAATTATTTTGCACGAGAGGTTCATAGGATTTTACCGACGTGACAAATACTTCGTGTGCTGCCTCGCTCAAGGCTAGCTAATCAATGAGCTGCATACTCTCATCTAGGAGCTCATCTTTTTCTTGTTGAAGCTCCAAGCACTTGTCATTGATCCTATTTGGCAATTCTTTTCTTTCTTCTACCTTCTTCTCAAGCTTGAGTTCGAGCTCTTCTTTTTCTTCTTGAGCCTCTTTTAGCTCATCCAATTTCTTCACCAAGTAGTCTTCTTGATTGTCAAGACTTTGCTTCTGCTTGGTGATGATTTGCATCAGCTTGGTCACTTTCATTTGGTCCTTTTTTCTGAGGTGACCAATATCCAAATCTTCATCGGTAATCTTGTCTTCATCTTCATCACTCCCACTCATCTCTTTCTCACTTTCTTCACTTTCCTTGGCCATGAGGCACTGATGTGAGTGTGAAATGATATAGTGAGACTTGGGTGAACATGATTCTTCACTTGGTCTCCATCGCTTCTCTTCACTGGTTGGTGCAGCTTCACTGCCACCACCGGATAGTCCGGTAGTAAGTACCGGACAGTCCGGTATACCGGATAGTTCGGTGTCTGATACCGGACAGTCCGGTGTCTGCAGTGACTGCAGCACCAACTACCTTTCTTGATCTTCCTTATCCTCTATGCTTTCACATTGGCTTATTTCTTCTTTTCCTAAGTCCCTTACTGATATGTTTGCTTGTTCTTGAGCTTTGCATGCAAAAACATTCTTGAGAGTGGCCCAAATCTCATGGGCATCCTCAAATCTCTTGTACTCCTGGAACAACCACTTAGAAGTATCTGGAGTCAAAGTGCTCAACAAATAATTAGCAACTCGAGCATTGAGCTGCAAGCGTATTGTCTTCTCATGAGACATGTTGCCCCATTCATAGTTAGAAGGCAATATGCTAGCTTCTGCAATTTGCTCCACAAGTGGACCATTGGTCCTAAGCAAATTAAGTACATGAGTTGACCACTGAGAATAGTTAGAGCCATCAAGCATGAGTGGCTCACAAGTTACCTCACTACATGTCGACATCTTAACTCACGGCGGTGAAGCTTTTCGGTGAGTCCTTGCTCTGATACCAATTGAAAGGACCTAGATGTCGCATAGAGGGAGGGTGAATAGGCGTAACTGAAAATTTACACCACTTAAAAACACACTGTCAGCACTCACACCGGATAGTCCGGTGGGTCGGACAGTCCGGTGCTCTACACCGGATAGTCTGGTGTCACACAGAAACTGAAACCCCCAAGGTAAATATGCGAGTAAATACTTATCGAGCTATGTGGAGCTGTGTAATGTGTTTGTATGTTGATGACTGATCTCAGCAACACTTTGTCCCTGCACTCACAAAGAGAACTTTCACACGAATAATAATGGCAGCGGAAGCAATAATGTAATGCAAGCAAGTAAAACAACCATAGGCACAAAGCCTGGGTCTCCCAACAGGGGCACAGCACACACAACAAAGGATTTTATTCTCAAGGTTCGGGCACACCCGCAAGTGTCCGTACGTCCCCGTTGAGGCATCCACCAAGAGCTTGAGTCTTTTTCAACTCACGGCCTCCCCTTCACAACCACCAAGGCTATGAAGGTGCTCACTGCAAATGCTCCGAAGAGTGGGGTAATCACCTACAAGAGAAGTGGCACCCACAAGCCGGGTGCCCTTCGAGTGGCTCTCGCCGTCTAGGTGGAAACCTCCAAGAGTAGAAAAAACGCTTCCCGAAAATGCTTGCCAAATGTGCTCAGAAGCTAGGTGCTCACAATGTAGCTCACACAATCTCACAAATCCTCTCCCAACTCAAGAATCTCACAAATAGAGCTCAATCTCACAAAGAGAGTGTTGGGAGGTGTTGCTACGAGCCTCTGGATGAATATGGACGTGGAGGGAAGCAGCACCCCCAACTGGAGGTGGGTGGGGGGTATAAATACCGACCCTCACAAAACTAGCCATTGGCCTGTGTCAGACCATCACCGGACAGTCCGGTGTGCCCTACCGGACAGCCGGTAGAGGCGGACTAGCCATTGGAGCTCAAACCCCCTCTACCGGACAGTCCGGTAGAGCTCACCGGATAGTCCGGTGAGGGGTTCCCTGATCAGAGGCTTAGGCACTGAGCCTGGGTCAACAGATGGGCAAGGTGTAGGTGTTGTCTCGATTAGAGATACACCTAACTAGGAGACGAAAGCACAAGGAAAAGATCAGAGAGATCACTCTCGGCTCTGGGCTCAGCCTTGACCGGATAGTCCGGTGACGCTTATCGGACAATCCGGTGAACCCACCCTCTGCACAAGAACAACTCACGAGGAGTGTTTTGGCTCGACACTCTCTGAACTAGCTGTGAGCACATGTTGACTAGAGACTTCCGAGCTTCGCTTCCCTCTTGATACTACGGCATACCTATGCTCAAGATAAATATAAATCTAGATGAAGTCCACTTGAGTCTTGTCATGATAAAAAATGCCGTCTTGAAATATATCCACAGAGAGAGATAGCATGAAAGCCAAGTGTCTCAAAGTGCATTAATAAAGCAACACTAGTGATGTCCTGCGCAATGTTTAAAAATCGCGATTAGGTTTCTAATCGCCTGGGCACCGATTAGGTGATTAATCGGGACTAGGCATCGACTAGTCGCGATTAGTTTGGGGCTAATCGAACAAATCGACAAATCAAACTAGGCAATATATTACAGTACTAAGCCTTATCAATGGGCTATTATAATAAGGCTTAGGACACAAAAATAGATTAGAAGTAGAAGAAATTAACACGAAGTTCAGTGGTTCACTTACTTGGTTTGGAGACTGAATGTAATAGTGTTTTTTGTCTCTGTCTACTTGAAATTGGCATGGGGAAAGATAACCAGGAGCCTGCAACATGTGAAATGAACAAATCAGCCAAAAATTAAATGGTTGACAAGTGATAGCAGCTAGCAGGTCAACATGAATAGCATTTCAGGAAACCATAACTCATAAGAGGAAGCAAACCATGGTTGCCAAGCACTAAACAAGAGTGCTGCTGCTACCTACTGCCCATTAAAATACATAATACTAGTAGTTCATGACTTAAAAGTCTAGGACACATTAAATGAAAGTCTAAGACAATATGACACATAAAAAGACAGCTTGATGGCTTGTGATAATCAAAAGGCTAGGACACACTAAATAATCTCATCAACATTCAGCATTTCAGCCATCCAAAGCAGCATCCAATTGAAAAGTCTCTCCATCTTCAATCCTTTCTTCATCCTCCATTTCTTCATCCTCATCGTCCTCATTGCATGGAAGTCCAAAAGTGGGATCCTCAGCATCGTCACTGCTTTCATTGTCTCCATGGACATCTTCACTTATATCGGCCATTGATCTTGAACGCTTCCTTGATGCATAGGTCAATAGTGCACTTGTAGGCCGGCTGAAATCATCACCACTAGCTGCTGCTGCATTCCTACTAGAGCTATCACCTCAGGCAGCCCTAGGATAATTACGACCTCTGAGACTTTGAGATGCACCTAAAGCGTCATCAACTTGACCCCAAGTTAAATTGTCAGCAGCAGCAGGGCCTTGATGAACTGGGTCTGAATTGGCATCAACCCATTCATTCTCCCACTGAAATTCATCAAGAACCAGCAGGTTATATGCCTTTCCTTTAGCACTTAGCTCGCGGATCTTCTTAAACCTGTTTGCCATCTTACGGTTGTAGCTAACAAACACTAACTTGTTCAATCTCTTGTGTTCTAATCTATTCCTCTTTTTGGTATGGATCTGTAATGAGAACAAGGGTTTAATTGACAACTTGCAGCTACAATGAGAAAAAGGGTTTAAATGACAACTTGCAGCAACGTACATGAGAAAATGTACTCCAGTTATGCTCACATCCGGATGCTGAACAACAAAGACTAACTATTCGCTTTGCTAAAGTTTGGAGCTCAAATGCAAGGCCACCATATGCGCCCCACCAAAGAACTACAGTTGCAAACAACATATTTGAGCATAAGTGCATAAAGTAGACAAGAATTGCTGAATGTAAAATGCTCAATTAATCATACTTACTAGGACTCTTTTTCTCTCGTTCTCTTATTACAATTGACTTTGAGAAGATACCTTCAGACCTCTCATACTCATTAGCTTGCTGGCTTATCTTGCTTTGTTGATCATCATCAACCTCCACCTTCCATAGCACAGCATTGAACATTGCCCTCAGCCTTGCAGCTTCTCTTTTGTTGTTATCCCTAATGGCAAAAAATCTGTTTGGGTTCAAGAACAGTGCTGCCCCATATAGCTGCTGCTCCATTTGATTTTCCCACCTCTTGTCAAAGTAGCCTTGCACCTGCTTGAGCAATCCAAGCTTTTTTTCCAAAGATTGCTTTATAGTACTCTTTGCAGTATCCATGGCTGCACTAATCTCAGCAAGTGCTGGCCTCTCATCACCATCAGATATCCTAAGTGCAATTAGAAGTGGCTGGGAAGCCCTCATACAGTTCTCCATATTAATCCAGAAGTCCTTAGCAAGAACGATGGATTCAACCTTAACACCTTCAGCTGATGTGCACAGTTTGTTTGTATGCCATTCTTCACTAACAAAGAGGCTTTTTAGACCTTGCTTGTGCTTATACATACTTGCCAAGGTGAGAAATGATGTTGCAAAGCGAGTCACAGCAGGCCTGACAAGATCCCCACCAATCTTTGCTCTCATTGCATCAAGAATCCTGCCATGTTTATAGATAAATCTGGTCACCATCTTTGCTTGAGTGATGCAGCTATTGAATTCTTTTATCTTCCCAATGTCCTCCAGCATCAAATCTAAGCAGTTGGCAGCACAAGGGGTCCAAAATAAAGTTGGGATCTTCTCCATTAAAAGTCTACCAGCTGCCTTGAAGTTGGCTCCATTATCTGTGATGACTTGGACCACATGTTCCTTGCCAACCTTCTCAATCTGTTCCTCCAGCAACTTTGCTAATGTGTCTGCATTGGCTACATAACTTGAGGCATCCACTGAGCCTAGGAAGAAAGTACCTGCTGGACTATTGACAAGAAAGTTGATCAAATGACGGTGACTTGTATCCGTCCACCCATCTGACATGAGTGTGCAACCATATTCTTGCCAAGCTTCTTCATGCTTCTTTCTCAAGTCCATTGTCTTCTCCACTGCCCTATCAAGCAAGGGATTCCTGAGCTCATGGTAAGTAGGTGAGCGGTAACCATGACCATATTGCCCTATGGACTCAATCATGATCTCCCAGCTTCTTGAATTAACAACATTCAACGGTATGCCATTCTCATAGAGGAAATCAGCCACATGATCATCTACAATCTGTTTTTGTTCCTTAGTCTTGGTGCACTACTCAATACTAGGTTGAGAAATCCTGGAGCCACTATGCCTTTCCTCAACCACTTCTTCAGGTGTCTTGCTTAGCATGGAAGCCACTGATTTAGTGTTGGTTTGCTTCGCTGGTGGACTAGAAACAACATATGAAGATATTGATGCTTGAGCTCTCTTTTTTGCGGCGGCACCAGCAGTAGATTTTTTGCCCTTTGGTGCATTTGCCTTTGCTGCAGCTTGACCTCTTGCACCAACAGCAGATTCACATTCACCTTCACCTTCACCCTCCTGAGCCCCATCCAAGTCCACAGTAACCTCCAAATTCTTTGAATTTTTTCTCATGTAATCATTCATTTCCTTCCTAACTATGGCAGGTGCAACCCCACATTTTTCCACCACTGAATAACCACCAGCAAGGTGCATTTTGAATCTTATAATTCCACCATGTGGCCGCTTGCCACAAAAAATGCACTGCAGCTGATCCTTCTTTGCTGGATCTGGCCAAAAACCATACTTCCACCCTGGGTCTTTGGATTTAGCCTTCCTTTTTGGATCCTCAGCTTGGGCTCTGACATCAGGTTCTAGTTTGGACAATGCTTTAGCAATTATGGATGCAATATCAGGTTGGCTAGTCCTAGTAACAGCAGGGTCACTAATTTCTTGCACTTCCACTTCTACCAAGGCAACAGCATTAACACTCGGAGTTGGAGGCAAAGCACCAGCACCTGAATCCCCAAAAAAAATGATGGATGTGGGTAAAGCACTAGCACTTGGATTGGAATAGCAGATGTAACCTACTAGTACCACTACTGCAACCTGATAGAGCTACAAGCACAGCACAGAAACAATACTCACCACCTAGAAGAGGAGGAAGATTGGCTCATCTTTGTTGCACTTCCAATTCCACCACCTTTCCACTTCAAGTCTCCAGACCAACGGCAACTGGCACTGGAGGAGACCTGCAGGTGGGAGGAGATCCGCGGGAGAGGAAGCCAAGGGAGGGAGGAGATCCTGTGGGAGAGGAAGCCACGGGAGGGAGGAGAGGCGCGGGAGAGGAAGCCACAGGAGGGAGCAAAGGCGCGGGAGAGGAAGCCTCTGGGAGGAGAGGCACGGGAGAATTTCCCCTTCCCGCTCGTGCAAAAGGAACCGGCGGCTGGAGCCTGGAGGTGAGTATTCTTGGTCAAATGGTTGGAAACTAGTATATATATATATATATATATATGGTCCTAGATGGGACTGGGCCTTGTGGTGTTGCTGCCTTGCTGGGCCTTGTGTCCTAACCGAGCGATTCAGACACACACGACTAGTCGCGATTAATCAACGACTATATAGCTAATCGCTCGACTAGTCGAACTAGTCGAATCGAAGTACCTAGTCGAGGTGCAGGTAGTGATTTGTCGATTAATCATTGATAAATCACGATTTATCGAGCGATTTTTAAACACTGGTCCTACGCTTAGGCAATGTCATGGTATGCACTCGTGAATGATCAATGCCTCGCTCAACAAATGAGTGATTCATGCTTATTCATAGACAAATACATTCCTGTTTATTTTATTACATTTGACAATATATACCTATAGAAACCTGTCAAAACATCTCACAAAGAGATTAGACCTTTAATCGCATTGTCACTCAAACACCAAAACCACTAAGGAGCCTTGTTGCACTTACACAATCAATACATGGACCTGTTGCTGTCAAACAAGTGGCCAGAGGTATGAGCACGTTGAGTTTTGGTGTGGTAAAGGGGGGACACTTCATAAAGAAAATATGGGTTATCTTGACAGGGTGAGTGTGATTGAATAGTGTAACATACAAATGAAAAATTACAAAATGCAGGTTGATTTTAGGGCGGCTGATAGTTCAAACCCAATTGGACCAGAAGGAGGTGTGATGCTAGATAATGAAACAAGAGAGAAGAGTTTTGCAGGGCATGGTTCTGGGGAGGTTCAGATGAGAAGCAAGGCTGTACATGGACAAGAGATCCAAAAAAGAAGAATATAATAATAGATGCATAGTTTATATATGTACAATCCATTAAGTGGATATGAAAATGTGGTCTTGCATTTAGCAGGTTGGGAGCACATTACCAGGGGGAGCAGTTGGAGGATATGTTGCCTTTGACATAGGCCGATACAAACAGATAATGCAGAGTTGGGAATTAACCAATTGTGTAGAGGTATATATCTGATTGTGGAAGAAAATAGAAACAGAAAGGAGTTGACATTTAGTTCATTATGCTAGGGATGTTATATTGGTCTTTGTTTTACAAATCATGAGGGATGATGAAGATATAAACACAATTGAGGGTATTGATGATGTCAGCAAAATGGGACTTACAATGCAGGTGCCATGTGATGAGGTGGTTGTGTCAACCAATGCCTCTGGCACACAATTGGCAACACTAGAAGATGCCTATGAGGTAGCGCAGTTTTAAAAAAAGTTCCTGATAACATTAAAAGGTTTAGATGAATAAGAGGCGACAAAAAATAGAAAAATAGAAAAGCAAGTGACTTGTTTAAGAAAATAGAAGTAGTAGGGATTAAAAAGTAACAAACAACACTGAGTTATTACAGTACCATAAAAAAAAGGCTATGCTTCTACAGTATTCATTTGAATCCTTTGCTAAACACATGTATGTAATTCTTGTTGAACTTTTGTAGGCACCCATTGGCTATTTCACACATTTGATGCAGGGCCCAGAAGGATATGATGCTGGCTTTTTTGATTCTACTGAGGTAATGAAGAAACATATGCAGAGCACTATTTTCTGGGTGTAGTGAAAAACAAGCTGACAAAGAATATTATGTTCTCTAAAACAGAATTCTATTTACGTGACAACAAGCGGATTTGAAGATAGTGGTCCATCAAAAAGCCCAACTGGTAGATCCAAGTCACAATGCAAAGATGCCAATGAACCAACAGTGGGCGGAGACCAGACAGAATTGGAGTCAGTTTGGAAAGATGATGATTGTAATACTGATGGTATTGGACGGTGGGGGAAGTGCATTTGTCGCCTTCTTGGCCTCATCCACCTCCCCCCGCTGGTGGTGCACGGGATGTTTCCGTGGGGCAGGAGGTTTGGATTTCCCGGCGAAAGCCATCGATGGCGGCGCCTGAGGGCGTCGTTCTACCTCCTTGGAGGCGTTGTTCTGGGATCTCCTTTCCTCTGCAGGGCTACCGCAGGCGGGGTCTCATCGGCGTGGCATGGCGGTGGCATTGCGCTGTCACATGCGTGGGCGTGGATCCTGTAGAATGGGCGCGGCGGTGGCTGGTAGGGAGGCGACGACGCACGAATTGGCCTCGGGGTGGCAACTACGGTTGCTACTGCTGTAGCCCTTCTTCCATGGTCCCGGCGGTTATCATGATACAAGTCTCTGCTGGAGTGTTCGAGGGAGACCTTGCCTAGTTTTCACTTGGTGAACGGCGGTTACGCTTCTGCATCGTCTTTATTCTTCAAGGCATCATTCAGAAGACTTCCAATCCCTGCTCGTGTGATCATCGTCCAACAGGGGCTTTTCGTCACTCGGTTTGGCTCGGTGACGGGGAGTCAGAGTTGCTCCTATCTTCTTGCTTCTGGTGCTTGGCGCGGTTGGATCAAGTTCAGGTGGTGAAGAGTCAAAGCTACTTCGTGTGGGGTGCGTCGAGGCTCGGCAACGATGGCGCATCTCGACCTTTCTTCTTGTGTGCTGGTGCCTGTGTGTAGGTGGTAGCCAGGTGTCTTCGGCTTTTTGTGTTGCCCGTAGTGGGAAGTCGGAGCTGCTCGTCTCTGTAGACAAGCTTGGCAACGATGACACACAATGGACCGCACACTCAGTGTAGGTTTCTACCCCATTTTCCCTTAAAACTGGGTCAACTCTCTTCTTCTTAATTGAAAGTTAGAGCTCCTGCCATTATGTTAAAAAAACAAAGAGAAAAGTTGATGACAAGCCATGCTCTTTGAGTTTTCACTTTTTAGCTTGTACACAAATCAAAAAGCACGTGTGCAAGGACAACTTTTCCTTTAATGGAATGCTTTATTAATTGTAATGGAATTATACATGTACTCAATCAAAATGATTCCAGTTGGCATTGGATAATTTTGATAGAAAAGGATGAGAGCTAATGGATCGGCTCCATTGCCTCTGGAGTGATGAGTGATTGTCAACGGAAATCAAGACCCTGAAGGACTTGGGCACGAGCCCTCTAATGGACTGGACGCCCTCCGATGGACTGGAGGTAGATAGAGAAGAAAGACCTCCAAAGGACAGGAGGCATGCTCGGTGTCGGTCAGCCATGAGAGTTCGGTACACGGAGGGGTGGCACAACAACGGCAAGTGTAAGACCTCTAAAGGACTGCAAGGCGACCCCGATGGATAACGGATGCCGGGTGCCACCGTGGTGCTCCAGCTCGAGTGCATTTCACGAAGACATGTGATGGCATTGGCGGATTCGCTCAAATCCGCCACCCTACCACCATGTTACCAAGACTCAGGTGAATGGGTTCAATTCTCATCGAGATAGAGTGGAGTGGGCTGTTGCATGCCCAGGAAGGAAACTCTAAAGTTTCTCGGTTTCTGACTTCAAAACCCGAGGTCGATCGGCAGATTTGGACTACTGGGCACTGTGGACGTCATCGAGAAGATTGCATGCAACCGAAGAAGATCAAGACTCCATCACGGTCGTCCGTCCCCGAGAAAGTTTGGTCTTTTGTAGTTTAGCGCCTACGGGCATTTCTGTAATATAGGGGTCTTAGTGTAAACTGAGTCAGCTAAGCCTGGGCTAGTAAATACCTAAGTGGCTGGTCATTTAGGAGACTCTTCCACCTCTAGAATCCCTAGGCATATGTTTCTAACTAGCCAAGTGCTTAGAGTGAAAAACGGGTGCTAATCTAGGATTTGGAGTCCCCTAGAGCTAGTACTTTGCATTAGTGGGAGGATGATGGGAGGTAGACTGTGAGAAACCTTGTAATTACTTTTTCCCTTTCTAATCCAAAGAAGATTCGTCCCCAATTCAAGTTCATGTGTGCAACCATCTCCTTCCCCCCTTTCTAGTTTGGATTTTGGATGAAACTTAAAGGCTTTTGGTGTTTGCTTTGCCCACGAGTTAATCCTAATCTTTTGGCTCTTTTGGACTTGCTAGGACATGGAGATTATGTCTTAGAACATCTCAATCCTGCAAGATTGCCACGAGCAAGTGTTTCTTGAGTTTTCCCCTTTCTTATCCAAAGATTGCCTTCTCACGAGATATGAAATTTCCACTAATCCCGTGGTCATTTTGAGTTGATCTTTTGGGAATAGCTTAGGAGTAGGGTCTAGTTAGCCTGTGCAAAATCTCGTGATGTTTGGACAAGTTTTGAGTTTGTGAACTCAATTTCTAAGACTATACCGGACTATCCGATACAGTCACCGGACTATCCGGTTCTACGGGATAGTCCGACAGCGTGTACTGGATAGTCCAGCATTGGGTCTGTCTCAGGGGCCCTACCGGACAGTCTAGCAGCCGCTACCGGACTCGCCGGTGCTACCGGACAGTCCGACCCCTAGCATCGAACAGTCCTGCCCCTGTCACTGGATAGTCCGGTTTGTCCAAGGCCGCTGTCTCATTTTTGTGATTTTGTTGTTTCGCTGTGTTTTTGCTTCGATCTTGTGTTTTCCCACTGCTGACCATACTCTTTGCCTGCTATGTCCCAGTAAGTCGCATTTCGGTGCGGTGAGAGTCGAGTGGTGAACTTGCATGTTTTGTTGCTTGTGTTGACTTGTGATATTTGTGGTTGTTGAGTTGCTTGCTCTTTCTCGCCTGGTGCATATCCTTTTAGTGGATGACACCTTGTGCTTGCTAGACACGTATCTGTTCAGTTGACGGTGTCTAGCGTGGGTTCTTGTGAGGTTTCGGTGCACCAAGTTTGGGGGTCGTGATTTTGAGTTTTTCAAGTGCTCCTATTCACCCTCCTCTAGTCGCACGTCTCGGTCCTACAAGTGGAATCAGAGCCAGTTAGGTTTCTTGATACCTTTACTAGTGAGAAACCAGTAGCGACTATGATTCACTCTAAGAAGATTCTGGTTCTCGGCTCCGATGGCTACTCCTACTGGAAGGGTAGGATGAAAGCTTTCTTGATTAGCCAGAGTCATGACATATGAGACTCTACTTAGAGTATGACTTTCAGGGTGCTTCCTGTTACCGAGTGTTCTACTCCGGCGCTCGTTGCTCAGCACGAGGCTAATGCCAAGGCGGTGAACTTTCTCTTCTCAGGACATGGTCCAGTTGATTATGAGAAAGTGAGCAACCTCGAGACTACTCATGAGATTTGCTCACTCCTAAATGCACACCATGAGGGTACTGCTACTATCAAGGGCTATCTCGTTGAGACTTATAGGCGCGAATATGAGAATTCATTCAGAAGCCTGGTGAGTCCATCGATGACTTGTTTGATCATTTTCAATCGATCATCAACAAGTTACGTGTCAACTCTAGCCCTCAGGCAGTCCCATACTCTTACCATCAGCGGGCCATTAAGTTGTTGTATGTGTTGGATAGGAAAATATGGGAGATCAAGGCTAACTCGATCATTGAGTCAGAGGCCTATGACCCGATCGGGAGGCCCATGACACGATCGGAGTGGAGGCACTTTACAGCAAGCTCAAGGCCACAAAAGTGGATTACAGGTTGAGAGAATCTCTCACTTGTACTGGCTCCAAGAGCCTAGCCTTGGCTACTCCCTCCAGTGATGCCGCTACTAACCCCCCACTTCACAACTTCTTGTTTTCTGCTCTTATGTCTGTGATAGAAGAGCAGTTGGTGTCACTTGGGGATGAAGAGCTTTGCCTGGTGTCTAGTCCCTTTCAACGACCTATGACAACCGTATGAGCAAGAAGAGGGGCGAGAGGCCCAAATGCTTCGAGAGCAGAGAGGTTGGCCACTTCATCGCCTGAGTGCCTCAACAAGAACAACGACTACTACAAGAAGGGCAAGAACCACTCTCGCGACTCCAACAAGTACCACTCTAGCAAGCATGACCATGGCAAGTGCGACCACGCCATGCACCTCTCCGGCAAGATCAAGAACTTCATGAAGGCTTTCAAGAGCTACCAGAAGGACAACTGAAAGCAGGACAAGGCCTTCTTCGCCAAGCTTGATGGCCTTTGTAGCAGAACATCCTCCTCCTCCTCCTCGTCCTCATCAAGTTCAAGCGATGAGGAGATCATCACCAAGCGGGACAAGAGAAGGGATCAAGGTAGTCCAGCTGTGCTTTGCTTCGTCTCCACTAAGTCCAAGTGCAAGCACAAGATGGACCGGAGACCCTTTTGTTCCATGACGCTTGAGGACAAGGATGACAAGGGTAATGACAATGGCTCCTCCGATGACGAGGTAACTCCCGAGCAAGTTGAGATTTTTGATATGTTGGAGAAGAATAGCCATGAGTTGAAAGGCCAGGACAAGATGTTGAAGAAGGCAGCCAAGAAGTTGCAGAAGCAGAAATCCAAGCTTGCTGATGCTTTGGCTGAAATTGAGAGGTTGAGGAATGTGCAAGCCTAGGCTAGTGAGATTGAGTCCCTACCTGTGAGTCCTTGATGAGTGACCTTTGTGATCAGAAGAGCAAGAGATGGATAGACTGAATGTTGAGATAAGCAAGCTGTAGTGTAAAGTGGATGAGCCTACTTTGAGTGAGAAGCCTGAGTGTGAGTCTTGCCCCCACCTAGCTATTGACATTGCTGAGCTAAAAGTGAAGTGTGAGGAGCAGCTCAAGGAGCTAGAAGAGCTTAGGGCTAGACCCACACTTTTGGGTGCGTGCATGGTCTGTCCTACTTTGAGGAGTGAGCTTGAGCAGGTGAGAGCTGACCTAGAGGTGCTTTCAGCACCTTCTGATATGTGTGAGAACTGTCTCACTTTGAGGTTCCAGTTGGTGGAGAAAGATGCCACCATTAGGAAGCTAGAGAATTCTGCATCCCTAATTCCTTCTCTAGACTACGACACTTGTGCAGCCCAGACTTTAGTTCTAGAAGATCTGAGGGAGGAGAAGTTGATCTTTGAAGAGGACAACTGTAGGTTGAGAGAGATGCTAAGTTGGATGTACGTCAGAGAACCTCGGCTTAGGATGATCATAGAAGAAAACAAGCGTGGTGAAGGTGACTCGAGTGTCATGGGGTTTGGAGAATGCAGTATCTCAGGTGAGAAGAAGGGAGCCCCGATTAAGCTTAGGACTGCCTCTCCCCAGCCTACTACAGATGGAGATTTCCACGACCCACCTAGGGCTGCCCCAAAGAAACAGTTTTGGACTCCCAAACCATCACAGGATAAGCTAGACAAGATAGTGGAACAAGTGCTTAAGCCTTCAGGCAAGAAGCAAGTCCAGTAGCCTGCACCACCCAAGGCTACACCACCATACCAGAAGCCCAAGACACAGCCCCGGCCTATGCCCAAGAGACCTATCTACCACTGTGAGTTTTACCAGCGGAATGGTCACTTGGAGGAGTTTTGCTTCAAAAATAAGCGGGTTGAGAGGCAAGAGAGGGCTTGGGGGATCTAGGATTCAGTTCTACCAGGGTGGTAGGCAAGATCCTTCCTATCACAGAGAGATGAGAGACCACTTTGCTGGTGGTGAGAGAGGAGGCAGTTTTCAAGCTCGTGCTCCTGGTGGTGAGAGACCCTTTGCCGGCTGAGTTCCTAGTCATTTTCAGCGCGGCTATGGACCTCATGACCGTTGCTTTGGAGGTAGAGGGTTTGTGAGTCCACGCTTTGGAGGCCGTGGTTACCTAGATCATTGTGATGCTTACTTTGATTGTACTTACCCCACTTTTGAGCAGATGGCTCGGTACTAGGTTCAGTAGTTTTACTAACCCCAATTCCACACTGTTTGCTCACTCTCGCTTTGCTTGATTTTGCGGGATCGAGGTGTGGAGGACATTTGGATCATGGACTTTGGCTGCTCTAGGCACATGATAGGGCACCGCGGATGGTTCTCCAACCTCAACCCCATGAGCACCAAGGAGTACATCACATTCGGGGATAATGGTCAAGGTAAAGTGTTGGGTGTTGGTGGTGTTTCACTTTCTGTCCAAGCTTTCTCTGAGAGAAGTTGCTTTTGTGAGGAGTTTGGGGTTCAATTTGGTTTCTGTCTCGCAACTTCTCAAGGAAGGGTTCGAGGTTTTCTTTAAGGAGGGTTCTTCTTGTCTGCTTGATGCTAAGGAAAACCTTGTTTGTCAGATTTTGCCCTATGGGCAGGTTTGTGGCGGAACCGCCGATTTAATCTGGGCTAAGCACACCTACCACCTCTGGCTTGTAGTGCGATTAGACCGAACTAAACCTAGTCATCCGTCGAGAGTCATTCGGCTCCCGATATTACGTTTTCCCACAGGAACTGACATCATACACATTCAGCCCACTATGGAGCCATAACAGTTACATCATCTCAGGCAGTTGAATATAGCATATATAAACTTATTTTACAAACCGGTTCGAAATAAAAATACAAGTTTCAACATATTACCATACGAAAGGCAAGTTCGAATCAGATAGCAGAAGCGATTTCAAAAACATCTTGCAGCGGAATCAAAAAAATATATTAGTAGTCTTCATGCCATGATGATCGAGGCGAGCTGCACCGAGCCCACCGGTACTACCCTCCTCCAAGCACTTATCCAGATGTCGTCGGTACCTGTTCTCAAAAGGTGGGGGCAAACCCTGAGTACTAATTACTCAGTAGGACTTAATGGATTGGTTTACGGCTGATGCCAAGCTTGCTTACTAGCATGTAGATCCTTAGCCATTGATTTTAAACAGTGGTATATCAACATAGAGTAACAAGATTCATCTTTTGCATATAACTCCATAATAATAACTTGCAGAAATGTAAACAACACAATAGTACAAGCATGTAGTTTTTGAAAACATGAGTAATAAATATGATATATACTTAAGTAGTTACTACGTTGAACGTCAAAGGTATTGGCATTCCCACACCTGGTGGGCATCAGCGATTCGAATCGATTTTAATTCCCGGGAATAACTATCATGCCAGGGGTATATGCTTACTAGCCATCGTGTTCCCACATATAGTCCTCATCTCCACCTGTCTTGTCCCGAGATTCAAAGTGCCCCCACCGAACCCCTGGGTTGTGCCCCGTGGTGAGCCTGCCGACATCTCGGTCTCCCCGCCATGAGTACCAAGCTCCCCCGGGCCTTCTGCCTCCATCTAGTGGATGGGCGGCACCTCAAAAAATCCGGACGAGCCCAAGTAAGACTTCACCGGTCCCATATCCCGGTTAAGCAATCTAGCAATGTTATGCCGACCAATAGGCGAACAGCGGACGTGCCTTAAACGACACGGGCGGAGCCAAATGATACAACAACGCACACCACAAAATAAGATTATTCTCTGCCCGGTCTCCATTTAAATCATGCGCATAATATTACTTTTCCAATAGTAAAAGTTTTGTAATCTTTGAAATCACCTACGCGACGAGTGATTCCTTTCACCCGTGTCTACTCGCACCTAGCAATTCTAGGCAACTCGTCCTACGAACTCTAGATACAAGTGCTAGGGCTAGGGCGGACAGGGAGTCTAATGCAAGGGTTTTCAATCAACTCCTAATGCGGATGCGTAATCATCAGTCAAGATAATATTAGCTGGGAAATTCATGGTCCTGCCTACCTTTGGCTACTTTAAGAAAACAACAAACTAAGCTAATGTTAGTTTGCCGGGTTGTGGGGCTTTGACCCAGGCAACCCCTTGATCACTTGGACAACTCCTCCTTCCAAACACGACTGATAGGCCCTCCAAGTCGTGCTTGGGTCTTAGTTGGTCTTTTGGACCACCGTTGGCATGATAGACCTCCACGCACTTGCTTCTTGATCACGTATCTGCAACGAGTGTCACTATATGAATGATATGCAAGGTGCAGTGAATGAGATGCACATGTACTAAGCACACATATGAACAATCATTTCTTGGATGGACAGAAAGGCGATCGAAAAACTTCATAATATGGAGTACTCATATGAGCAGGGAGCAAACACACAACCATGAAGTCATCCATGTACAAGCTATCGATCATATTGACAACATATTAACGATGTGAGCCGATGAACAAATCATAGCTATCTAGTCACTTGGATTACTAACATAGACATGACGATTCAGTAACAAGTTGAAATCATACGTCTCATGCATTCATAGAAAACATCCATTGGGTATACAACGAAATAACATATTCAATGAATTAAAACCCTATTTACCTTCGTGCGGTTAGACAGCACCAGAGTAGTGCAAGGAATGCATGTAATGGTTAAGTTGATTGAAAATGTCATGCTAAGCCAGGGGATGATATTAAGTACAGGAAAACACATGATATGTGAAGAATATACAATGGTGATGCCACCAAGGAAACAATATGAATTGTTTATTTTGAATCTGTGGTTTAATATTAAAATTACCACTTGATCGCTGGCAGATACACAAACTCAAATGACCTCAAACTTCTCAGACGCGAAGTTCTACATTACACTAGACTACCAGCAAAGTTTCACCCCAAAACAAGCTACCCATTAATTATTAGAATCCCCAACATGTTTCTTAATATTAAAATCCCTAGATGTATCAAAATTCACAGGAATGGTTTCTAGGTATGAAACTTTCCGAACAAGCATAACATGGCATGAGTATCAAATATAAAATCCAATATGTAAAATAACTATGGGTTGATGGGGCATCTATTTTCCATACATTTAATTTAACAAACTTCATACGCATTTTAGAACAGTTGCAATAAAATACACAAAAATACTTTCTGGAACCTAAACATGACTAGGACACACCATAATTTTTCTTAGAATTTATTAAACATGCTAGGACCTCTTTTTCCTATTATTTAGTGAAACATGTATTAAATTGTCATTTTCAAATCACCATCAAAGCTTGACATGCACAACTTCAAATTTCATCAGGGAGCTACATACATTATAGAGAACACATATAAAATCTAGAAAGTTATTTAGAGCAAACTCTATATAGCAATCATTTTCCATGTTAACAAAAGGCCTAAAACACATGCACAAGGGTAAATCAGTAATCATACAATCAATGCTAGGGCTATCAAAAATCACATAGGGTCTAGATACTCTAGTATAGCTTATGTCCAAGTTTCATAGCATTTGGAGTTCAGCTAGACCACTTTTACCATTTAAGTTGATTCAGCATGCATGCAACAAACTAAAGGTAAAACAGTCTTTTCACACATTCACATCTTACCCATCCTGTAGATCTATTTACAAGGATTACAATGCAACTGAGTTTGTCATTTTTGGATTTTTATTTAATTTCCTACGAATTTTCAATGTTCGCTATCGAAATATTAAAAATAAAACGAAAATCAATGGACCCAGGGACCTATGCGCAATTAACCATAGACTCCAGGGACTAGGTCGGATGTCCTCCAAGGCTCAATGCACAGCGCATAAATCGAAATGTAAATACTCAAAAGAACAGGGGCCAGCTCGCAAAATCGCCGGCCCCTTTCTTCAACCTCCCGACAGGGGAGCAGGGCGGCGGCGCCCGCCGGAACCGGCAGGGCGGAGCCCCTAGGCGCACTGGCGGAGGCAGGTGAGGGAGAGAGAAGTGTGGGGACCTTACCCCCACATTCAGTTTCGACGGGGAGGGCTCGGAGGAGGCCCGCGACGGTGGTGAAGGAGCTCCGAGCTCCCGCGGCGTGGAGCGGCGCAGTGAGGGACAGATGCTCACCTAGGCCTAGGGGATTTGCAGCCTTGGGACGAGGCGAATCTGTTGCGCAAGCTAGCGGGGCGGGAGGAGGACAGAGGACGGCGGGGCGCGAGCTCACGCGGAGCTCCAATGGCGGCGGCGGCTCTGCTGCTCGGGGAAAACACAGGGAGTGGTAGAGGGACTCAGCGAAACGGGCGAGCAAGGGAGCGAGGGACCGGCCTCCACTTTCCCAAGCGCGAAGGGAGCGGTCGGGGCTCCGCTTCCCCCTTGAGGTCGAGCCAGGGGCGCTGGTAGAGCGTGGCCATGGCTAGGGAGCAGGCAGCTCCTGCCTGCCGCGTGGGCGTGAGGGAGAGGGGAAGAAGAAAGAGGAGGCCGCGGTGGACTTGGTGCATAGACCGGATGTCACTGACACGTGGGACCGGGTTAAGGAATGGAGAGACAATCCATGGACCGGGTCCACGGAAATGAAAACTGGTTTTCGCGAAACCGGGGCGGACGGCGGTTTCGGGTCGGCTGGAATCCGAGGCCCGACATTTGGGGCCCACTTGTCGTTGTGATGCCCCTGGCATCTCAAAAGCCTTGACACGCAATTACATTAGTGTTAATTAAGGATTTGGACTTAATCATGCTTAGAGGATAACAACAACTAGCCCAGAAAATCACTAAGACAAAAATTTTCAAGTTGGATATGCAAAACTCTCCGTTGCTTGGTTGAGTAGTTAGACATTTATACAATTTCATGAAAATGCACCTAAAATAGACTTTTATAATTTCTAAGCTGAGGGTTTCAGTTGGTCAAACTGGGGTTACAGCTTTTGAATTCAAATTTCTCCTAAAATTTGAATATAACATGGTGACACAAATTAAAACAAAGTTGTAGACCATGAAGTTTAGATCATTTCTTGTATTATGAGTTTTCCATGATTTGGCCTTATTATTACTCAAAAATGCGATATTCAGACAGAGGTTCTAGCAGTCAAACACCATTTTACTAATTTCGAATTTTTCTTTTCATCCTTGTGTCACTGACGTGTGGGCCCCACACGTCGGACTCCCTGCCGGTCAGAGTGTCGACATCCTCGGGTGGGTCCCACAGCTCCACATTTTCCCGGCACCCGGTCCATAGGCCATCTCTATTTTTTTTCTCCCCGGCCCCACCTGTCAGTGACCTCCGGTCCACTGGACCGTGTCCACGCACCCTCGGCCCTCCTCCCTCCCCGCTCGTCTGCGCCCACGCGGCGGACAGCGCCCGCCGTGCCCTAGCCTGCCATGGCCACGCGGCGAGGCAGCTCTGCCGCCCAGCCCGGCCAACCCTCGCCCCTGCCCGCGCCACCTCGTGCCCCAGACGAAGAGCGGAGAGTTCGGCCCTCATCTCCCCGCGCCTTAATTGCCCTCTCCCCTGCCTTGCCTTGCTCGGGACCCCGTAGAGCCACCGGCCGCCATTGGAGCTTGCCCCAAGCTCACAGCGCCAGCTCCTCGGCCCGCCTCCTCTCCATCCACCACACGCCCCGGCATCGCGTCACCGCCCTCCACCCGTCGCGCTGCCCCGGGGTCGCTACCATCGTCCCTAGCCCTCGCGCTCCGAGCGCCCCGCCATGGCCCGAGCTCTGTGAGCTCGCGAGCCCCGCCTCCAATCCGCCCGCTCCAATGCCTCCCCGTGCCTCCCACCACCTGTGCCGGACTCGCCTCTTCACCCCGCAGCCCGCACACCCTATGGCAGCCACCACCTCAGCCTGAGACGCGAGATCGAGGCTGCGGCCCCCGAGCTCCATGCGCTGTCGCCACCACCGGTTCACCGCCCGTTCCCTGGCCACTCCGTCCACCCCGCGCGTCCTTTTCTTGGGGGAAACATTCCCCTCGTTCGGGAACATCTTCCCAGACCCCGTCCCGGCCGCTTCGTCAACCCCATGCGACGGCGCAGCCCGCGAAGCCCCTTCCCTTGCGCGTTCGGCCGGAGGAAGAAGAAGGAGACAGGAAGAAGAAGGTTGAATCGTGAAAGACCGCCTGCAGATTCCTGTTTTTACGATTCAGTCCAAGCGCTATTCATAGTGTCTTGCTAATCTCACGTCCTATCCCCTAAAAGTTAGGTTTATTCATGTTTAAGTCCTATATCTAAGGTTAATATGCATATTTCGACTTATAACTTTGAAAAATCATATAAAATTGTAGAAAAATCACAAAAATGTGAACTCAGTTGCTATGAACTCCTTGTGAGTAGATCTACAGGATGGGTATGATGTGGGGATGAGCATTGACTGTTTTACACCTGATTTTGTATATGCATGTTAAACCAACATAAATGGAAAATGTGGACTAAATGAGATCTAAAAATCGTGAAACTTGGACAGTAGCTTTGATAGCGTATGTATGCATGTTATGAATTTTGGTGGCCCTATCATGTACTGTATAATTACTGTTTTTCCCCTGTATATGATTTTGAGCATAAATATTAATGGGAAAATGATTGCTATATGAAACATGCTCTAAATAACTTTCTAGATTTTATATGTGCTCCCTGTAATGTATATAGCTCACCGATTAAATTAGGGGCTGTGCATGTCAAGGTTTGATGGAGATTTGAAAATGACAAATAAAAACATGTTTAACTAAATAATAGGAAAAGTGATTTTAGCATGTTTAAATAAATTCTAAGAAAAATCATGGTCCTTCATATTTGAATTTAGGTTCGAGAAAGTATTTTTATGGAATTTATTGTTGCTGTTCTCTACATGACTTGAAAATGATGTGTGTGATGCTAATATATTTGATAAATAGAAAAGTGCCATTTAATATGCTCTTAAAATCCCACCAAAACCCATGTAGCTAGGTTACTGTATAAACATGCATATGTGAGTCTTTCATGGGTTTTGGTTGATGCTATATATGGCATCCACAAGTAGTTACATACATACAGTTGAAAGTGAAAGAAATAAAAAGGGGATGTTAATGTGCTATTGCTTGCGGTGTTGCACAATTTCAAAACTCGTGAGTAAAGTAACTTACTTGTTTATGTGGATCACCATTTGACCAAAGCTACTAACTTAAACCTTCGATCCCACTTTGTCATTAAAGAACTAGATGCTATCAATTATCTCTAGGATTACTCCAAAGAGATGGTTCTTATATGTTGCGCTCTTCATGTTACATGCAAATCTGTTGCACCATATCATGCATATCCTTCATATGACATGATGCTACACTTAGTAATATTCCTAAGTAATCAATAACTTGATAAGGTACATGTATGATTGTACTGTATAATTGTATGAGTGTATGCTTGTTCTTGTTCACAAAAGTACTCTCTATTTAAGAAGTTTATCGATCACCTTTTTGCCTATTCCTGGATTGCTTGGTCATTTGAGTGCATGATGTTCGTACATCTCATTCACTACGTCATGCATGGCATTCATATAGAGACGCATATTGCAGTTACGTGGTCAAGAAGCAAGTGTGTAGAACTACTTCGAGCAACGGTGTCCAAAAGACCAACTAAGGCCCAAATACCACCTGGAGGCCCCTGAAGTCGTGTTTGGAAGGAGGAGCCGTCCAAGTGATCAAGGGGTTGCCTGGGGCAAAGCCCCACAACCCAGCAAACTAACATAATTTAGTTTGTTGATTTGGTGAGACCTAAGCAAAGGTAGGCAGGACCATGAATTTCCCAGCTAATATTATCTTGATTGATGATTACGCATGCGCATTAGGAGTTGGTTGAAAACCCTTGCATTGGACTCCCTGGCCGTCCTGGCCCTAGCACCTATACCTAGAGTTCATAGGACGAGTTGCCTAGAATTGCTAGGTGCGAGTAGACACGAGTGAAAGGAGTCACTCGTCGCGTAGGTGATTTCAAAGATTACAAAACTTTTACTATTGGGAAAGTAATATTATGCTCATGATTTAAATGGTGACCGGGCGGAGAATAATCTTATTTTGTGGTGTGCGTTGTTGTATCATTTGGCTTCGCCTGTGTCGTTTAAGGCACGTCCGCTGTTCGCCTATTGGTCGGCATAACATTGCTAGATTGCTTAACCGGGAAATGGGACCGGTGAAGGCTTACCTAGGGTTTGTCTGGAGTTTTCGAGGTGCCGCCCATCCACTTGCTGGAGGCCGATGGGCCCGGGGGCGCTTGTACTCGAAGGTGGGCTGACCCAGTGCGCTGTGGTAACGCTCCTGAGAGGGCACAACCCGAGGGTTAGGTGGGGGCGCTTTGAATCTTGGGACAAGACAGGTGGAGATGTGGACTATATGTGGGAACGCGATGGCCAGTAAGCATATACCCCTGGCATGATAGTTATTCCCGGGGATTAAAATCGATTCGAATCGCTGATGCCCACCAGGTGTGGGAATGCCAATGCCTTTAACGTTCATCGTAGTAATTACTTGAATATAAAACTCATTTTACTCATGCTTTCAAATACTACTTGCTTGTGTTGAATTGCTTACATTTCCGCAAGTTACTATTATGGTGTTATATGCAAAGGATGAAATTTGTTACTCTATGTTGATATATCACTATTTAAAAATCAATGGCTAAGGATCCACTTGCTAGTAAGCAAGCTTCGCGTCAGCCGTAAGCCATTCTATTAAGTCCTAGTAAGTAATTAGTACTCAGGGTTTGCCCCCACCTTTTGAGTACAGGTACCGACGACATCGGGACAAGTGCTTGGAGGAGGGTAGTACTGGTGGGCTCGGTGCTGCTTGCCTCGATCATCATTGTATGAAGACTACTAAAGTAATTTGTTTCCGCTGTGAGATGTTTTAGAATTCGCTTCTGCTATCTGATTCAAACTTGCCTTTCGTATGGCATTATGTTGAAACTTATATCGTTATTTCGAACTGGTTTGTAAAAAAAAATTAAGTTTACTTATGCTATATTCGACTGCCTGTGATGATGTAACTGTTGTGGCTCCATCGTGGGCTGAATGTGTATGATGTCGGTTCCTCTGGGATTTGGTAATATCGAGAGCCGAATGACTCTCGACGGACTGACCGGGTTTAGTTCGGTCTAATTACACCGTATGCCAGAGGTGGCAGGTGTGTTTAGCCCGGATTAAATCGGCGGTTCTGCCACAACTGGTATCAGAGCCGATCATACACAGACAACAGACATATCATCAGTTTTGATTTACAAACCTATTTTCGAAAACCCCTTTCCAAGTATTTGAAAAATGAGAGTATACGATATGTCCATATTAAGGATGAGTGTAATACCAGGTGACATCGCTAACATTCTGACCTAGATAGAACTCATATGTATATTCGGTGCTTTGGAAAGCAACATTTCGGCCATAGCCATCCCCAGTACTGGTGGAACGCTATTGGGATTTGCGGACTGCTGTGAACCCTGCATTCATGCTGATAGGGCAGAACTTTTTAAGGGGGTGGTCACATCATTGGAGTGTTTCGTGACCACTTTTCCTTCGACCAAAATTATAATTAGATCTTGTTGGCCACCATTTCTCTCCCCAGCAATTCCCCAGTACTGGAGGAATGTTGGGTGTGTTGAGAGAAATGGTGCCACTACATCGTCCACTAGACGTAGCTTAAAGAAATTCGCGGATGCCACTTTTAGGATTATAATGGTAATGTATGATGATGGTGATGATGTTGGTATGAGCATGCATTTTTCTGCAGGTACACTAACCACGTGCGAAATTAAGAACGAGTAGAGAATGACTAGTTGCATTAGGGAGAGACGTGCATATATGTCACTGAATATTCGCTAGTTATATTATACTAAGGCGTGTGATGTGAGACCAAATAGGGCGAATAATGCATCATGGCATCTTGTCTTACCTATCTCACATGCCTCGCTCTTTGTTGCTTGGGAAGTGACTTGATACATATTGCATTTGAATGTGTGTTGCTACTGTTTTGATACGTAGCTTAAAATACAAGAAGAACTAGTAAAAACTAGGTATGTGACTTGCGTAGTACACAATAATTTGAGACAACTTTTATATACATCCCTCACACTATAGTATGAATGGTTCAATGAATGCAAGCCTGAGTCAAAAATCTACACCAACGTGACCATATGTTAAAGACTTCTAATTCGGTGTTGAAACAAATAATTTCCACGAGCACTTTATATACAAAAGTCATAGATAATAACTGAACAAATAACTTTTCTATATTTAATTTGTTGCAAAGATGCATGTAAGGATGCTTTAAGATCACTTTAAGTTAGGATTTCAAATCTGGACAGCCAGTCGTAGTCTCATAAGTTGAAGTTCTGCGCTTAATCTAAATGAAGTTAGCTAAAACTCATCATACCAAAGTGTAGCACACGAAGTTTACAATAAGTTTTCTATTGTGACCATGGCCCGAAAATTCTTCTAACTAAGACCAAACGTCTTAATCCAAACCGGAACTCAAATCTGGACAGATTCTCCGTAACTCGCAAATCTGACTACTTGAACCATTTCAAACTAGAACCAACAGAAACTTTCTATACCAACGAGATAGAGTATAGACTAATGCACGACTATCATATCCTGAGTTCGTTAGAGTCCATTGATCGACCCTCAGAAGTCTAGCTGTAGGCTACACACATTAGAAAAGAACTATAGCCTTGTGCCATCATCTTGCGATAGAATCACTTATCAGCATATTTTCTGAGCACATAAACACGAAATACACTATGACCACACCAAGTTTTCAAAACTCTTGGATTTACAGAAGCCTTGTTTTTCCTGCTACTGATGTCGCAACCCTTCGACTTATGCCCTGATTATCCTGAGCCCACGAAGACTAGAACAACAGCACCTGAAGGTCACAAGAAGAAGAGAAAAGCGGGAGAATCTTCCACTGACGCGGCTTCAGTTCAACATCTACGACCTGGGATGGTTCTATTGAAGGGATTCATCAAGCCTGAAGATCAAGTCAAGATAGTTCGTACGTGTCGACAACTAGGTATTGGTCCAGAGGGATTCTATGGGAGTCTAGCTGAGTCACGCAGCTTCAAAATTCGAAAAGTCCTATTTGCGTGCATTTTCACGAAAAATTTTCTATACCAATGTTGTTCACAATTTCATTTCCTACAACTTTCATCTACAAAGTTTTGCATGATCATGTTTTTAGTTGCTCAAAATTTGAATTTTCCACTCAGGCCTAGTTTGACAGATTTCACTAGAAAACAGAAAATGATCTAAAACACCATGCAAACCATTGTCCATGTCAACACACAAAATACCAAAGTTGTTCCTCATAAAATTGTCTATAAGTTTGATATAGAAAGTTTGGGCTAGATCACATTACATTTTGAACTACAAGCATAATTGTATTCAAGGATTTTTTTTTAGACTGCAATTTCAATTTATGTATAATATTTCTTATTTCCAACTTTTGAATGACCAAATGAAATCCTCTGAATGCAAGATCTGATGCATTTGAAAGGTAATGAACCCAATTTCATTTCATAGAAAGGAATATTTTGAAGTTGTTTAGCGAAATTGAAAGTAATTTCAGAATGAAATCTGGAAAAGAGTGTCAACCTTAGACTTAGCAAAATTTCCTGAGTGTAGGCTAACTGGGTTTGGTTTTGAACTTTTGGGCCCCTTAACATCTGATTTTGAGATTGATCAAAATAGCATATATGAAGGCAACATCATGAACTAAAACTTTTATATTTGATGCCTTGCATGAAAATGTATAAATGTTTAATTACTCAACCAAGCAACGCGAAGTTTTGCATGTTCAACTTGAAAATTTTTGACTTAGTGGTTTTCTGGCCTAGTTGTTGTTCTTCTCTAGGCATGATTAAGTCCAAATCCTTGATTAGCACTAATCAAATCACGTGTCAGGGCTTCTAAGATGCCGGGGGCATCACATCCCACCCCTCTTAAAGAAATCTCGTCCCGAGATTTGGATGAGGTGCGGTTGTATAACCTAGCATACATTGCAAAGAGTATCATGGTTCGTGTTTTTTTGAATGCACGTGGCAACATTCAAATCTTCATATGTTAGCTTTGTCAACTAGCTTGTGAATGGTTAGTACCTCTTTAACACAAGTAGTCACAAGGCACCATCCAGTAAGGCTAGGTGGTCTCTCTAAGGTACTCGAGTAGCCGTGCCATATATAAGAGCGAATGAACAAACCAAGAAGAGGATGTGGTCAGTTGAGCAAGTGACAATGGTAGAGCAAAGGAAAGGAGTCACTCCCTGACTTTGATACCTGAATTAGAAACACGTTAAGTATCAGGTTTATCCAACTAATGAAAGCAAAGTATACATAGTCGGAAATTGAAAAAAAAGTAGAATTTTGTGATTCAAGGGAATGTCATTGGATGTGTTTTTGAGAGGCACGTTCATTTCATTTGATAGGGACTGTGTCCACATATAAAATGCCAAGTCAACATATCTTCAAAGAGTAAGATGTGGTGAAACATAGCACATCCTACTCATCGTGACAAGAAAGGCACAAGAGGGAGAAGATAGGCTGTATTCGCCTAGACAAGGTGATGGTTTATATGATTTCTTAGCGTTAGTCATGATTGATCAAGAAAACAGAAGTAGCTGTCGTATACTTACTAACGAAACAATTGGAAAGGTTAGTAAGCTCCCTTCTTGGGTGATTTCTAAGAGGAAGGAAACAACACATTTGGAAATGACGATATGGCAAGAGCACTAGCCGAGGACAAAAAGATAGTGTGGAGGATGTTCGTAAGGTACACCCCCGGAGAATAAGGTTCAACAAATGGATAGAAAATATCGACGGAGACAGTGAGAATGAAGTTGACTGTTCCCACCAATCTTCGGAGGCAAGGTCAAACATGGATATGAATTAATATGAACAAGTCGTGGGGTTGAGGCGGATCATCCCCACTGGTCAAGGAGGCAAGGCGAAACAAGGCAATGGAAAGATGTCATGAGATGGTGGAAATGAGACTGATCACTTCCACAGAAGCAATGAAAAGGGTGTGGATAAGCAGAGGGTGGAGGTTGGCTACTCCCATATCTCAAGAAAAGCAGGGTGCAACAAGGCAATGAAATGATATATACAGGACTAGTGGAAATGAAATCGATCATCCCCACGAATCAAGAGTAGCGAGATCAATTAAAGGATAAAAACCAATTATGAATGTTCCACGATTGAAGCGATGCCATGCCTTCGCATGTCCTAATGCCAGCACGAACCTAGTAGCACTACCATGTGACGGCCGTACACATAGGAATCTAGGTCCCGTCGAGGCATCCAAGACTGCCTAAGGAGACACCACAACAAGAGTGGCTCAATCATTCCACTTACAGAGTCATAATCAATACAAGGTTATGGTAAATGAAGAGGAAGTCCGATGTGATATAAGAGCTTAGGGTACTTGAATCCCATTGTAAACGAGGTTCCTCGATTTGCAAAGTTTTGGAGCAAGTAAAAAACGAATAGTGGAATACAGTGCAAATAGACTAGGATTTCTCCGATCACAAGAGTTCGAAGTGCATGAACGACAAGGGTTTTAAACATGAAGTTACCAAAGCTCAATGTGCTATCACAATAAGACTAGGAGTACATTTAACCATAGGAATGAGATACAAGTTGACTCTATAGAGCCAGGACACCCGAGGTCTTTCTGATCCACGAATGTTAGAACCTTCTAATACATAAGTTTGTCCCAAACTTTATCATACTAATTGGTACCCAGCTAGTACTGCCTAAACGTGAGATTGATGCGTCCTGGACGAAGACCGGTTTCTTCTTTCAACCATGTCAGGTGCAGTGTTAGGCTTCACATGGGAGATGCCATGGAATAGTAGTCTTGATCTTCCACCGAGTATAAGAACGTCGCCAGATTCGAGGTTGATCTTGGTCGCTCTATCCTTGTCTCGAGTATCGCTGAATAGGAATTCTGTCGTGCCGCTTATGGAGATCGAGATGACAGGTAGACCTTGGTTGATGCTTCTTCCTGATTCATCCTTATCTTGATGGAGTCCGAGCTTCCCGACGTTGTTGTAGTAGTTAATTATGCATATGTCAGGATTGATTTTAGGAAATTCGTATGCTGTTGAATTTGCAATTTGAGCAATTGTCTTGAAAGCTTCTGGTATCGCAGGGACTTAGGCACCATCGCATGGATGCGTTGGCCCATAGAAACCTGTAGTCGGATCCCAATTCTTCCCTAGCCACATCATCCATAGCTTCATCTTGGCTCCGTTCTTGAAACTAGGAGTATAAAATCCTCCTGGACCAATACCTAGTTGTCGACACGTACGAACTATCTTGACTTGATCTTCAGGCTTGATGAATCCCTTCAATAAAACCAGGCCAGGTCGCAGATGTTGGACTGAAGCCGCGTCAGTGGTAGATTCTCCCGCTTTTCTCTTCTTCTTGTGACCTTCAGGTGCTGTTGTTTTAGCATTCGTGGGCTCAGGATGATCAGGGCATAAGTCAAAGGGCTGCGGCATCTGTAGCAGGAAAAACAAGTCTTCTGTAAATCCAAGAGTTTTGAAAACTTGGTGTGGTCATAGTGTATTTCGTGTTCACGTACTCAGAAAACATGCCGATGAGTGATTTTATCGCAAGATGATGGCACAAGGCTATAGTTCCTTTTGTAACGCGTGTAGCTTACAGCTAGACTTCTGAGGGTCGATTAATGGACTCTAAAGAACTCAGGATATGATACTCATGCGTTAGTCTATACTCTACCTCAATGGTATAGAAAGTTTTCACTAAAACCCTTGTATGCTAAATACAAGGTTGGAACACGCTTTAATCTTGAAAACTTTGTGAAGGGTTGGATTTTAGACCGAACGACATGTTTAAGATATTTGGCTTGCATTCGTTGAACCACTTGGATTTATAGTGAGCTATGTGTAGAAAAATTACCACAACTTAAGTGTAAGTGTACTACTTGAATCACTTGCTTTGTTTCTGCTAGTTCTACTTGTATTTTGAGCTACATATCAATACAGTATTATCACACACTCAAATGCAGTATGCTTCTAGTCACTCTCAAGCAACAAAAAGCAAGGCATGTGAGATAAGATAAGATAAGATGCCATGATGCATGATTCGTCCTATTCGGTCTCACATCACACACCTTATGTATAATTTATGTATCTAGCGAGTATCCGGTGACATATATGCACGGTACTCCCTAATGCAACTAGTCGTTCTCTACTCGTTCTTAATTTCGCAAGTGGTTAGTGTACTTGCAGAAAAATGCATGTTCATACCAACATCATCACCATCATCTTACATTACCACTCTAACCTATAAGTGGCATCCACGAATTTCTTTAAGCTACGTCTGTTGGACGACGTAGTGGCGCCATTTCTCCCAATACACCCAATGTTCCTCCAGTACTGAGGAATTCCTGGGGAGAGAAGTGGTGGCCAACAAGATCTAATTATAGTTTTGGTCGAAGGAAGGATGATCATGAAACACTCCAATGGCGTGACCACCCCCCTTAAAAAGATCTGTCCTACCGGCATGAATGCAGGGTTCGCAACAGCCCGCAAATCCCAATAGCGTTCCACCAGTACTGGGGATGGCTACGGCCGAATTGTTGCTTCCCAAAGTGCCAAATATGCATATGAGTTCTATAGAAGTCAGAATGTTAGCAATGTCACCTGATAATACACTAACATCCTTAATATGGGCATATCGGTACTCTCATTTTACAAATACTTGGAAAGGGGATTTCAAAAATAGGTTTGTAAATCAAAACTGCATGATATGACTATTGTCTGTGTATGATCAGCTCTGATACCAGCTGTGGCGGAACCGCCGATTTAATCCGGCCTAAGCACACCTGCCACCTCTGGCTTGCAGTACGATTAGACCGAACTAAACCCGGTCGTCCGTCGAGAGTCATTCGGCTCCCAATATTACCTTTTCCCAGAGGAACCGACATGATACACATCCAGCCCACGATGGAGCCACAACAGTTACATCATCTCAGGCAGTTGAATATAGGATATATAAACTTAATTTTACAAACCGATTCGAAATAAAAATACAAGTTTTAACATATTACCATACGAAAGGCAAGTTCAAATCAGATAGCAGAAGCGATTTCAAAAACATCTTGCAGCGGAATCAAAAAAATATATTAGTAGTCTTCATGCTATGATGATCGAGGCGAAGCAGCACCGAGCCCACCGGTACTACCCTCCTCCAAGCATTTGTCCATATATCATCGGTACTTGTTTTCAAAAGGTGGCTGTAAACCCTGAGTACTAATTACTCAATAGAACTTAATGGACTGGTCTACGGCTGACGCGAAGCTTTCTTACTGGCATGTGGATCCTTAGCCTTTGATTTTAAACAGTGGTATATCAACATAGAGTAACAAGATTCATCTTTTGCATATAACTCCATAATAATAACTTGCAGAAATGTAAACAACACAACAGTACAAGCATGTAGTTTTTGAAAACATGAGTAATAAATATCATATATACTTAAGTAGTTACTACGTTGAACGTCAAAGGTATTGGCATTCCAACACCTGGTGGGCATCAGCGATTCGAATCGATTTTAATTTCCGAGAATAACTATCATGCCAGGGGTATATGCTTACTGGCCATCGCGTTCCCACATATAGTCCCCATCTCCACCTGTCTTGTCCCGAGATTCAAAGTGCCCCCACCGAACCCCTGGGTTGTGCCCCCATGGCGAGCCTGCCGACATCTCAGTCTCCCCACCATGAGTACCAAGCACCCCCGGGCCTTCTGCCTCCATCTAGTGGATGGGCGGCACCTCAAAAAATCCGGACGAGCCCAGGTAAGACTTCACCGGTCCCATATCCCGGTTAAGCAATCTAGCAATGTTATGCCGACCAATAGGCGAACAGCGGATGGGCCTTAAATGACACGGGCGGAGCCAAATGATACAACAACACACACCACAAAATAAGATTATTCTCCGCCCGGTCTCCATTTAAATCATGAGCATAATATTACTTTCCCAATAGTAAAAGTTTTGTAATCTTTGAAATCACCTATGCGTCGAGTGACTCCTTTCACTCGTGTCTACTGGCACTTAGCATTTCTAGGCAATTCGTCCTACGAAATCTAGATACAAGTGCTAGGGCCAGGGCGGCCAGGGAGTCTAATGCAAGGGTTTTCAATCAACTCCTAATGCGGATGCGTAATCATCAGTCAAGATAATATTAGATGGGAAATTCATGGTCCTGCCTACCTTTGGTTACTTTAAGAAAACAACAAACTAAGCTAATGTTAGTTTGCCGGGTTGTGGGGCTTTGACCCAAGCAACCCCTTAATCACTTGGACAACTCCTCCTTCCAAACACGACTGATAGGCCCTCCAAGTCGTGCTTGGGTCTTAGTTGGTCTTTTGGACCACCGTTGGTTGAAGTAGCTCCACGCACTTGCTTGTTGATCACGTATCTGCAACGAGCGTCACTATATAAATGATATGCAAGGTGCATTGAATGAGATGCACAGGTACTAATCACACATATGAACAATCATTTCTTAGGATGGACAGAAAGGCGATCGAAAAACTACGTAATATGGAGTACTCATATGAGCAAGGAGCAAACACACAACCATGAAGTCATCCATGTACAAGCTATCGATCATATTGACAACATATTAACGATGTGAGCCGATGAACAAATCATAGCTATCTAGTCGCTTGGATTACTAACATAGACATGACGATTCACTAACAAGTTGAAATCATACGTCTCATGCATTCATAGAAAACATTCATTGGGTATACAACGAAATAACATATTCCATGAATTAAAACCCTATTTGCCTTCGTGCGGTTAGACAGCACCAGAGTAGTGCAAGGAATGCATGTAATGGTGAAGTTGACTGAAAATGTCATGCTTAAGCCAGGGCATGATATTAAGCACAGGAAAACACATGATATGTGAAGAATATACAATGGTGATGCCACTAAGGAAACAATATGAATTACATATTTTGAATCGGTGGTTTAATATTAAAATTACCACTTGATCGCTGGTAGATACACAAACTCAAATGACCTCAAACTTCTCAGACGCGAAGTTCTACATTACACTAGACTACTAGTAAAGTTTCACCCCAAAACAAGCTACCCATTAATTATTAGAATCCCCAACATGTTTCTTAATATTAAAATCCCTAGATGTATCAAAATTCACAGGAATGGTTTCTAGGGTATGAAACTTTCCAAACAAGCATAACATGGCATGAGTATCAAATATAAAATCCAGTTAGTAAAATAACTATGGGTTGATGGGGCATCTATTTTCCATACATTTAATTTAACCCATTTCATATGCATTTTAGAACAGTTGCAATAAAATACACAAAAACACTTTCTGGAACCTAAACATGACTAGGACACACCATGATTTTTCATAGAATTTATTAAACATGCTAGGACCACTTTTTCCTATTATTTAATTAAACATGCATTAAATTGTCATTTTCAAATCACCATCAAAGCTTGACATGCACAACTTCAGATTTCATCAAGGAGCTACATACATTACAGAGAACACATATAAAATCTAGAAAGTTATTTAGAGCAAACTCTATATAGCAATCATTTTCCATGTTAATAAAAGGCCTAAAACACATGCACAAGGGTAAATCAGTAATCATATAATCAATGCTAGGGCTATCAAAAATCACATAGGGTCTAGATACTCTAGTATAGCTTATGTCCAAGTTTCATAGCATTTGGAGTTCAGCTAGACCACTTTTACCATTTAAGTTGATTCAGCATGCATGCAACAAACTGAAGGTAAAACAGTCTTTTCATACATCCACATCTTACCCATCCTGTAGATCTATTTACAAGGATTACAATGCAATAGATTTTGTCATTTTTGGATTTTTATTTAATTTCCTACGAATTTTCAAAGTTCGCTGTCGAAATATTAAAAATAAAACGAAAATCAATGGACCCAGGGACCTATGCGCAATTAACCATAGACTCCAGGGACTAGGTCGGATGTCCTCCAAGGCTCAATGCACAGGGCATAAATCGAAATGTAAATACTCAAAAGAACAGGGGCCAGCTCGCAAAATCGCCGGCCCCTTTCTTCAACCTCCCGACAGGGGAGCAGGGCGGCGGCGCCCGCCGGAACCGACAGGGCGGAGCCCCTAGGCGCACTGGCGGAGGCTGGTGAGGGAGAGAGAAGGGTGGGGACCTTAAGCCCACAATCGGTTTCGACGGGGAGGGCTCGGAGGAGGCCCGCGATGGTGGTGAAGGGGCTCCAAGCTCCCGCGGTGTGGAGCGGCGCAGTGAGGGACAGACGCTCACCTAGGCCTAGGGGATTTGAAGCTTGGGACGAAGGCAAACTCGTTGCGCAAGCTAGCGGGGCTGGAGGAGGATAGAGGATGGCGGGGCGCGAGCTCACGCGGAGCTCCAATGGCGGCGACGGCTCTGCTTCTTGGGGAAAACACATGGAGTGGGAGAGGGACTCAGCGAAACGGGCGAGCAAGGGAGCGAGGGACCGGCCTCCACGTTCCCAAGCGTGAAGGGAGCCGGTCGGGGCTCCGCGAAGTTTTGCATGTTCAACTTGAAAATTTTTGACTTAGTGGTTTTCTGGCCTAGTTGTTGTTCTTCTCTAGGCATGATTAAGTCCAAATCCTTGATTAGCACTAATCAAATCACGTGTCAGGGCTTCTGAGATGCCGGGGGCATCACAAGGTTTTTAAGGTTGACCTTGCATCTGTTTCTAGCCCTTCTGGGTGTTTGGTAGTTGGTCCTTCTGCTGATGTCTAGAAGTGGCATAGGAGGCTAGGCCATTTGAGTTTTGATCTACTAGTCAGGTTGAGCTCGATGGGTCTGATCCGAGGATTGCCCAAATTGAAAGCAGAAAAGGACTTAGTGTGCCACCCTTGTCGTCATGGCAACATGATTGCCGCTTCTCATGCTCCTATTAATCAGGTTATGACCGCTTACTCGAGCGAGTTGTTGCATATGGACACTGTTTGTCCTGCTCGGGTACAGTTGATCAGTGGGAAGTGGTATGTGCTTGTCGTAGTGGACGACTTTTCTCGCTTTTCATGGGTGTTCTTCACGGAGTTCAAAGATGAGGCCTTCAGTTTTGTTCGGGATCTGGTCTTAAGGTTGAGAAATGAGAGTCAAAAGGCCATGAGGGCTTTTCGTAGCAACAATAGCGGAGAATTTCAAAACTCTCGATTCGAAACCTTCTGTCATGACCTAGGTCTCGAACACCAATTCTCGTCTCCTTATACCCTTCCCACAGAATGGTGTTGTGGAACGAAAGAATTGCACACTCGTTGAGATGGATTGGACAATGCTCGATGAGCATAGGACTCTGCGGTGTTTTTGGGCTGAGGCTATGAATACGACTTGTTATATTGCCAATCGTATTTTCCTACGAGCTTCCTTAGGGAAGACTTCGTACGAGCTACAGTTTGATAGGCAGCCCAGCATCAAGCACCAGCGAGTGTTTGGCTACAGATGCTTTGTGCTCAAGAAAGTGGGGCATTTGGACAAATTTAAATCTCGCTGCTTTGATGGTATTTTACTTGGGTACGCCTCTAGCTCTAGAGCATATAGAGTGTGGATCCTTGATACCAAACAAGTGGTAGAGACTTGTGAGGTTTCCTTCGATGAATCTATGACTTGCACAACCCCTGCATTTGAGCTTTCAGGTGATGATGAGGAAGACGCCTCTATCTATGAAGATGAGAAAGGTGAAGTAGATGCTGGTGATGCAGGAGCCATTGCACCGGCTGCAGCTCCTGCCTCCTCTACTACGAGCTCTGAAGACAAAGGAGGACCACTTGCCTATGGCTTCCTCCTTGCTCCCTCGACTGCAGGCCCAAGCAGAGGTTGGCCCAGCTGAGGACGTAGGGGATGTGACCTCCAAGATTGTTCCATCTTGGCAGGTCCAGCAGGATCACCCTCCACACAGGATCATTGGTGCTTTGCATGCGAGGACCTTGAGGTCCCAGATAGGTTCTATCGCTTTCTTTGCACATGTTACATTTGTTGCCTCTTTTGAGCCCAAGGATGTTGGACACGCTCTTTCTGATGGTAATTGGGTTAATGCCATGCATGAGGAGTTAGAAAATTTTGAGAGGAATGAGGTTTGGGTTTTAGTAGAGCCACCGCCACAATGCAATCCTATTGGTACAAAATGGGTTTTAAAAAATAAGCAAGGGGACGATGGCAATGTTGTGCGGAACAAGGCTAGACTTGTGGCTCAGGGTTTTTCTCAAAAAGAGGGGATAAACTATGAGGAAATGTTTGCTCCAGTTGCACACCTGGAAGCTATACGTATTCTCTTAGCCTTTGCAGCTTCCATGGGCTTTAAGCTTTTTCAAATGCATGTCAAGTCTGCTTTTCTGAACGGTCTCATTCAAGAAGAAGTTTATGTACAACAACCCACTAGATTTGAAAATGCTAAACACCCTAACCATGTTTACAAACTGCAAAAAGCCTTGTATAGTTTGAAACAAGCCCCTAGAGCCTGGTATGATCGACTGGACACCTTTTTGCTAAACCAGGGTTTCAAGGGGAGTGTTGATAAGACCTTGTTTCTCCTCAAGCATGGTTGTGATCTTCTTATTGTCCAGATATGCGTGGATGATATCATCTTTGGTGGCTCGTCTCACTCTCTTGTTACCAAGTTTTCTGAGCTGATGTCGAAGGAGTTTGAGATGAGCATGATGGGAGAGTTGCAGTTTTTCCTTAGACTGCAAATCCAGCAAGGCCCTGAGGGAACCTTCATCCATCAAGCAAGTACACGAAAGACATTCTGAAGAAGTTTCATATGGGAGACTCCAAGCCTATGTCGACTCCCATGTCAACACAAATGACGCTTGATGAAGAAGGGGAGGTGGTAGACCAAAGGGAGTACCGAGGGATGATCGGATCACTTCTGTACCTGACGGCAACCAGGCCAGGCATTTAGTTCGTTGTTTGTCTTTGTGCGTCATTTCAGGCCTCACCGAGGACATCACACCTTCAAGCGGTGAAGTGCATCTTCAGGTACCTGAAATACACTCTTGAGTTTGGTCTTTAGTTCTCTTCAGCCTCGACGCTCTCTCTTAGAGGCTTTTCGGATGCTGACTTTGCGGGTAGTCGGCTAGAGCGTAAGTCTACTTCCGGCACCTACCAGTTCCTTGGTTCTTCTCTTGTCTCTTGGTCCTCACGCAAGCAATCTAGCGTAGCCACTTCCACCACAGAAGCCGAATACGTTGCTGTTGCTAGTTCCTGCTCCCAACTACTTTGGATGAAGGCTACCCTGAGTGACTTTGGCCTGAGTTTTGGGAAGATCCCTCTCCTAGTAAACTCCACTTCTGCTATTTTGTAGCTAAGAACCCCGTCTTGCACTCCAGAACCAAACACATAGACATGAGGTTTCACTTACAGAGAGATCATTGTGAGAAGGGAGATATAGACTTGATCCATGTGGAAACCGAGAACCAGTTGGCCAATATCTTCACCAAGCCCTTGGAGCTTAGTGCGTTTGCTCGCTTGTATGGGAAGCTTGGTATTTGTTACCCCTATCAGTTTGGGGTAGCTTTGCTGTAGTTTAGGTTTTTGATTTGCTTTCTCTTTGCTTTTCTTTGTTTTCCTTGCATTTTGTATCATATCATTCATTGCATTGTGTCATATGCATTTTTACTTCACTAGCACTAGTGCTCTTTTGGAATGACTAGTTAGTACTTGCTTGTGCTAGATTGTATAGTGCTTGCATGATCATGGTTGGCCAAGCTCGCTGAATTTGTCTAATATCTTTTGTGGGCTAAGTCACTTTTATTTCCTGAAAAGCAAAAACCATGATCACCACTTGACTTGGCTACCTAGCATGTGCAGGAATGTTGAATGCTATGTTATCTTTTCATGCTTGGATATGCTAGTCGTATGCCTTTGTTAAGTTGTTGCCTAATTATTTATGGCACCTTGCTTAAATCTGAATTCTGAACTAGATCTGTATGTCTTTTGAGCTGAATTGAAAAGATCCAGGTGGGTTCGCTTGTCACACGGATCTAGTTTGAGATATTTGCCTTTGCACTTTGGCATGAACTTGGACTAGGCTGCATATGACCAAAACCTTGTCTTAAGCTCCTAAAGGTTCTCTGAACCGAGGCTTGGCATTGATTGGTAAGAAGTGGCTAAGACAAGTGAATGACCCCTGGCACATGATCTAACTTGCATGAAGCTCCAAGTTGCTAAATCTGAATTTTGTAAGTCTCTAAATTGCTTATGGCTTGTTGTATATGCTTTGGTTGAGATTAGCACACCTTGTATGCATTGGTAGCATCTTGTTGTTCATGCCTACCTTGCTAGATGCTATTCATGTTAGCGATGCTTTCTTTTAAACAACCCTAAAAAAAATTCTCCCGATCTATATAAGATAGATTCACTCGAGCTTGTTGTATGCTTCCTTGCCTGCCCTCACTTGCTCTGTATGCTAGAACTTGTATTTACTAGCTTTTCATCCCTATTGAGTTTTTCATGGTACACTTCCTGCATTTCATGGCATATTTTGAGGGGGAGTTGTCTAATTCAGGTGGAGTTGAGTTCTATGAACCTTTGATGTGTCCAGCGTCAACAAGGGGGAGAGATTATTGCTCTCAGGGGGAGTTCATGGACCATGGGGGAGAATTATGAAGGGAACTAGTTGAGGGGGAGCTGTGCATTCATCTTGCATTTGTGAGGATGCATTTTAGGGGGAGGTTGAGCTTTGCATGCTCTTGCATCGGAGCGTTGAGCCTTTTGCCTCTTTTTGGAGGAGCCGTTGTTTTGCCTAAGCATTACTGTGTTGAGCCAGTCTGCCTCTTTCTTGAGGGGTCATGCTTTAGTTTGATCGACCGCGTTGAGCGGTTTCCCTTGTCTTAGGGGGTCAATCTTTGGCTTTGTTTTTGTTGCTTCAATTTGCTCTTCTTTGTTTGTGTTTGGTTTTTTGGGCATCTTGAGCAACTTCTTTTTTTCTTCTTTCTTTTTCGGTTTTACGCTTTTCTTCCTATCTTTGTTCTATTTTAGGTTACAAGTTGAAGGTGTTGACAATGCACTCATCAAGGGGGAGATTAAGAGCCAATGGACCGGCTCCATTACCTCTGAAGTGATAAGTGATTGTCAATGGAAGTCAAGACCCAGAAGGACTTGAGCACAAGCCCTCCGATGGACTGGAGGTAGATACAAAAGAAAGACCTCTGAAGGACAGGAGGCATGCTCGGCGTCGATCAGCCATGGGAGTTCGGTACACGAAGGGGTGGCACGGCAACGGCAAGTGTAAGACCTCCGAAGGACTACGAGGCGACCCCGATGGACAGGGGATGCCGGGTGCCACCGTGGTGCTCTAACCCGAGTGCATGGTGCAAAGACATGCGAGTGCATTGGTGGATATGCTCAAATCCACCACCCTACCACCAAGTTACCAAGACTCGGTGAATGGGATCAATTCTCGTCGAAATAGAGTGGAGTGGGCTGTTGCAGGCCCAGGAAGGAAACCCTAAAGTTTCCCGGTTTCTGACTTCAAAACCGGGGGTCGATCAGCGGATTTGGACTACTAGCCACGTGTACGTCATCCAGAAGATTGCTTGTAACCGAAGAAGATCAAGACTCCTTCGTGGTCGTCCGTCCTCGAGAAAGTTGGGTCTTTTCTAGTTTAGCCCCTATGGGCATTTCTGTAATATAAGGGTCTTACTGTAAACTGAGTCAGTTAGGATTGGGCTATAAATACTTAAGCGGCTGGTCATTTAAGTGACTCTTCGACCTCTAGAAACCCTAGGCTTAGCTTTCCAACCAGCCAAGTGCCTAGAGTGAAAACTTGGTGCTGGCTAGGATTTGGAGTCCCATAGACCTAGCACTTTGCATTAGTGGGAGCGTAATGGGAGGTAGTCTGTGAGGAACCTTGTAAGAACCGTTTTCCTTCTCTAATCCAAGGAAAATTCGTCCCCAATTCGAGTTCATGTGTGCAGCCATCTCCTTCCCCCCTTTCTAGTTTGGTTTTGGATAAAACTCGAAGGCTTTTGGTGATTTGCTTTGCCCGTGAGTTAATCCTGATCTTTTGGCTCTTTTAAACTTGCTAGGACATGGAGATTAGGTCTTAGAACATCTCAATCCTGCAGGATTGCCATGAGCAAGCGTTTCTTGAGTTTTCCTTTTCTTGACCAAAGATTGCCTTCTCACGAGATCTGAAATTCCCGCTAATCCCATGGTCATTTTGAGTTAATCTTTTGGAAATAGCTTGGGAATAGGGTCCAGTTAGCCTGTGCAAAATCTCGTGATATTTGGGCAAGATTTGGACAACTTTTGATTTTGGGAACTCAATTTCTGCTTCAGTACTGGACTATCCGATAGAGCCACCGGACTCTCCGGTTCTACCGGATAGTCCCACAGCATGTACCAGACAGTCCGGCATCAGGTCTGTCCTAGGGGGCCTACCGAACAGTTCGGCAGTCGCTACCGGACTATCCGGTGCTACCGAACAGTCCGGCCCCTCGTACCGGACAGTCCGATTTGTCCAGGCCCGCTGCCTCATTTTCGTGATTTTGTTCTTCCGCTGTGTTTTTGCTTCAACCTTGTGTTTTCCCACTACTGACCATACTCTTTGCCTGCTGTGTCCCAGTGAGTCGCATTTTGGTGCGGTGAGTGTCGAGTGGTGAACTTGCATGTTTCTTTGCTTGCAGTGAGTTGTGATCTTTGTGGTCATTGAGTTGCTTGCACTTTCTCGCCTGGTGCGTATCTTTTTAGTGTACGACACCTTGTGCTTGCTAGACACGTATCTGTTTAGTGGACAGTGTCTACCGTGGGTTCTTGTGAGCTTTCGGTGCACCAAGTTTGGGGGTCCTGATTTTGAGTTTTTCAAGTGCTCCTATTCACCCCCTCTAGTCGCACAGCTCGATCCTACAAAGGACACCAAGACGATGTTCAGCGTTCGTACATGAGAAATAGGTAGAGGTGTGATTCCTATGCACTTTGGCCTGGACTGCCAAGGTATGAGCTATGGAATTGTTCCTTCTATCAACGTGGTGCACCCTGACCGATTGCTGGGTGTTTAGGTTGTAGAAATCCACCAGCATTTGTAGCAGTCTCTAGTCTCCATGGACTGTTATCCCTGTGGTTTTGCTTCACTGAAAATAGTTCAAGCCATCAAGCATGAGTGGCTCACAAGTTACCTCACTAGGCGTCGACATCTTTTCTCACGGCGGTGAAGCTTTTTGTGAGTCCTTGCTCTGATACCAATTGAAAGGATCTTGATATCGCCTAGAGGGGGGTGAATAGGCGGTAACTAAAAATTTACACCACTTAAAAACACACTGTCAGTCCCAACACCGGATAGTCCGGTGCTATCTACTTGATAGTCCGGTGTCACACAGAGACTAAGCCCTACAAATGTAAATATGCGAGAGAATACTTATTGGGCTATATAGAGCTGTGTAGAATGTTTCTGTGGAAATGTTGAGCTCAGCAATACTTAATCCCTGCACTCACAAAGAGAACATGCACATGAATAAAAATGATAGCGGAAGCAATAATGTAATGCAAGTAAATAAATCAACCACAAGCACAAAGCTTAGGTCTCCGTAGTAGGGGCACAGAACACATGACAAGAGATTATATTCCCAAGGTTCGGGCACACCCACAAGTGTTCGTACGTCCTCGTTGAGGCGCCCACCAAGAGCTTGAGTCTTTTTCAACTCACGGCCTCCATTTCACAACCACCAAGGCTACGAAGGTGCTCACTGCATATGGTCTGAAGAGTGGGGGTAATCACCTACAAGAGAAGTGGCACTCACAAGTCGGGTGCCCTTCGGGTCGCTCTCGCCGTCTAGGAGGAGACCTCCAAGAGTAACAAAAGCGCTCCCCGGAAATGCTTGCCAACTGTGCTCAGAAGCTAGGTGCTCACAATGTAGCTCACATAATCTCACAAATCCTCTCCCAACTCAAGAATCTCACTTGTTTAGATCAATCTCACAAACATAATGTTGGGGAGTGTTTCTTAGGGCCTCTGGATGAATATGGACATGGAGGGAAGCAGCAACCCCAGCCAAAAGTGAGTGGGGGGGTATATATATACCCACCCTCATAAAAATAGCCATTGGCCTGTGTCAGGCCATCATCGGACAGTCCGCTGACACCTACCGGTCCGGTAGAGGCTGGCTAGCCGTTGGGATTCAAAACCCCTCTATCGGACAGTCCGGTAGAGCTCACCGGATAGTCCGGTGAGGGGTTTCCTGACCAGATGGCTAAGGCACTAAGCCTTGGTCACTAGATAAGAAATGTGTAGGTGTTATCCCCATTAGAGATACACCTAACTAGGAGATAAAAGCACAAGAAAAGATTCAGAGAGCTCTCACAATAAGGCTCGGGGAATTTCCACAAGGGGTATGCCACACTCAATGCCATATGCACTACAAGCGATGCAATGCCTCGGCACTCTCTGAAACTAGCTATGAGCACATGTTAACTAGTGACTTCCGAGTTCCACTTCCCTCTTGATAGTACGGCATGCCAATACTCAAGATAAATATAAATCTAGATGAAATCCACTTGAGTCTCGACTTGATGAATAATGCCGTCTTGAAATATATCAATAGAGAGGGATAGCCAAGCTAAGCTTCTTCCTTTGCGAGCAATCCGCTTTGAGCTGGATAGTTGGACTTCAATTTAGAAAACCTCTTCAATAGGTAGATGGAGCACATCTGCTCATTATCCATTCAATATACTTGATTTTGATCATAATTGGCTTTACTATGCAATGGTGTGTCTTCATGATCATCCACATGTTATACATGAGAAATCCAATTTAAGCAGTGACGTCCAAATGGAAGAGATAGAATCCAAGTCACTTTTCTCAATATGAAAGCCAAATGCCTCAAGGTGCATCAATATTTGAAAACCAGTGAAATCCCGCACTTAGGCAATGCAATCCATTAGAGATGGCTACTCTTTACAATGACACGATAAGATGATCAACAATACAAATAACCAAGCCATCGTGAGAGACTATAACAAATATAATAGTTATTTAGGTGATCCAAGAGTAAATCCAAATAAGTAAGGTGATCCATGACCAATTATCCTCATTAGGCAATAGATATTCAATAATAATCCATCAATCATATCATAAGCATAATATTCATTCAATATGCTTGACTCCCAACACATGAGAGTATTCATGCTTGTCATGAGATATGTATATTAAAGTTTACTCTTTTACACTTTGACATAATGAATTATCCTGTGAAAACATGTCAAGTGACTTCACAAAGTAGTTAGACCTTTAATCGCGTTGTCACTCAATACACCAAAACCACTAAGGAGGCTTGCTACACTTACAGATACCACTTTTAGGTTTAGAGTGGTAATGATGAGAGTATGTATTTTTCTGTAGGTACACTAACTACATGCGAAATTAAGATTGACTAGTTGCATCCGGAAGTGACGTGCATATATGTCACTAAAATATCGTCTGTTATATATATTATACATAGGACGTGTGATGTCAGACCGATAGGATGAATCATGCATCATGACATTCATGCTTTTCTAGTCTATATCTAAAGTTTGCTCTTCTGTCAACTACGTTTTTTAAAAGTCACAAGAGAAGTCAAATAATAATGAAAATAGCACTCCTCACATTCTACCCACCAAATTTTAAACTTTCGCACTCTCGTTAACTTAAAATATATGAAGTTACTTCTCCCCACGTATTTAATGCGCAAAATCAAGTGAGGTTGATAGGATGAGATAAGTAATATGCTGCCATACACGTGGGGGAACAATCACATTTAGTAGCATACCTTACAATACAGAGCCCCATAAGATTAAACAACTGCAAATTTCACATTGAAATAGTGTTAACGCTTTTATGTATAATTTGATGGTTTCATTTTATTACATGTTTCCTGTATTTTTGAAGTCATCTATGGTGCTTTGATCTTTTTATCAATGCATCTAAGTTACACTTAAAGCGATTCAACCAAAACCTTGTCTAAATTGGCTATGGTTGCTGGTGGGCCGATGTAATGTGAGACTTTTGGTATTATTGGAACCTTCTAAAATGAATATGAAGAGGTATTTTGTATTCACATGAAATTAGAAATGAATTACATGGGCAATGAATTTGAAACTGCACTCCAAGTAGGGGTGGGTATTCGGGTAACCCGAAAATTTCGGGTCGGGTAATTCGGGTTTCTAAAATTTCGGGTTTTTAAAACCGCTACCCGAGATTCACCCGAAACAAGGACTACCCGAATTTTCGGGTACCCGAAAAAATCGGGTTCGGATCCGGGTAATCCCGTATTACCCGAGAACTTCATAGCCAATACAAAAGATGCAAAACTTATAGAAATATTTTATGCGACAAATAGGAATTCTTAGCATAATTATAGAACCAAAATAGAAGCGTTACAGGACATCAACATATCACAACTATATTACAGCTGCAAGTTCAATCGAACGAGAGGGGAAAAAATCTGGATGAGGACCAAAAGATAGCCGATCGAGAGATCACTGTACACAAAAAGAAAAAAAAAAGTAAGAAGCTCGCAGGAAGAACAAAACAGTGGATCTTCTTCAGTCCACCCTTGCCTGCCGCTTGCTAGGCCCTAGGAGCAGCTCCATCTGTAGCAACTAGCAAGCCTCAGGCATGGCGCTTTGCCTGCTGCTTGCTAGGCCCTAGGAGCAGCCCCATCTGTAGCAAACCTCAGATATGGCGCCACTAGAAAAATCAGGATCTTGTCAAAGCGTCAGGCAAGGTTGCAGTATAGGGGATTGGCCACCGCTGCATCAAACATTTGTGTGAAGCAAGGCCTGTAGACAAAGGCAGAGGTTGAGGCGACGTGGCGGAGGCTGTATTGCAAGCGCCCTAGCGGACTGTGTGCGGCAGCGGGGGAGCTAGGGATTAGGGAATGCTGCGCCCGATCGGGAGCTGCGCTCGGCTTAGGTGGGCTGGGCTGGAACCATTGGGCTGCTGTAAGAATTAGATGGTTTCTCTACAGTTCGGGTCCTTCAGGTTGTTCGGGTACCGCAACACAAAACCCGAATTTCCCGAAATAAATTCGGGTTTTCATACTCTGCACCCGGAATTTCGGGTTTTGGGTATTTCGGGTTCGGATCTAGGTGTTTCGGGTTCAGGATTCGGGTTCTGGGTTGTTTGCCCACCCCTAACTCCAAGTTGGGTTTCAGCTTGCAGTCTGAAATTCTATACTGCTGCAGCTAAATCTTAGTGTAACATGAAGTCTGGAAAGATCCGAGTCAAACTTTGTATACCAAACTTGTTGAGCATTTTTGGGTGCACAACTTTGATATATAAAGTTTCATTCTGAATGAGCTTTGTTTCAATGTTATGATCAGGTTACTTCTAACTTGCATTCTGAACTTGAACGGCACTGGGAGGAAAAATGAGTATTTCACCCAACTGGTGAAGGATTCGATCTGAGAGTAATGTACCATACTTGTAGGGTGCAACGTGTAGAACAACTTTTCTATAGAAACTATGTCATGAATATGCCCAGAAATAAATCTACATAATTTTTAAAACCTATAGGTCTTGCTGCACAACTTTGATTACAGTTAACAATTTAAAGTTTGGACTTGTTTAATTAAATAATAGGAAAAGGTGGATTTTGTTTGCATAATAAATTCCATGAAAAATTTGCTGATATGCACAGTCCCAGAAAGTATTTTTGGGGATTTTATTATTGCCATTGTGAGTTGCATCTGGAATGAGTTAAAATAAATAAATGAAAAATAGATGTGCTATGAGACTAAGTTAAATTGATTTACCTAACCCCCCGTTGCCCTGGCGGCACCGGTCAAGCCATCCTCCACTCTCGAAGGTGATCTCACTCTCGTTTCCCCTGTCTCCCTCTCTAGATTGTGAGATCCATTCATCAACAATCATAGAACACACAAGAACCGCTACACAGAAATCCATCAATGGTATCAAGAGCTCAGTTTTCGCCTGACCATAACCCTAGATCGACCCTCGGGTCACGAACATGGACGAACAGTTCGGATATTAAGCCATTGGCTCAATTCCGAGAAGAGAATCAAGAATAGAAAGGGAAAACGAATTCTAACCCTACCCCTAGAGATCCTGTTCCCGCGCAAGAAATTACTAGAGCGCAGAGGGCTTACCTTGGCTTCCGTCAGTGCCACCGGTGGCAAAAACAGAGGCGGCGTTCACGCCGCCGAACATCGTGTGCACGGGTCAAGAGGCACCACCACTAGCCCATTTGACGGTGGCGCGCTCACCCGTGGGTGGGTGGGTGCGCCGGCGAGGGGCACAACGAGGGGTGAGCGGCGCTGCCACTACCGTCTTTGCCACTCTTTTGCCGGAGCTAGTGAACAGGGGGAGAAGAAAAGGAGCGATGGCGGCGACATTCGCTTTCGCCGTCGGGGCCACATGCTGGCAGCACCGATAGTGCCGCCGACGCTGCTATCGCTGCTCACTCTCGCCACGTAGAACACGAAGAGGCACTGCCACCGCCGCCAGTGCGAGACGCGAGCAGAGCAGAGCCAGAGATACACTGCAGGCCATGGGGAGCAGACAGGAATGAGCTAGGGTTTCTCAAGGGCACGGTTTTTTCGGTTTAGCTCGGATGATTCTCGACCATTTGGTTTGATCCGATGACTCCGATTGAGGTGGGGGAGATGTTGGGTCGGCGGGCGCCGTGTTTTTGGCCCTGGCCTAGTCTGCGGCCTAAGCGAGTGGGGGAGCGATAGTGGGCCGTGGGCCGTTTTCGGCCGAGAAGAAAACTGTGCAGGTCTTTTTTTTATTTCTGTGTTTTCAGATTTTATGCATGTATATATTTATTTTAATACATGTATTTGAGTAATATTTTTAGATATACCTCAGAGCTGAGAACATGACATAGAAATTTAGATAATGTTTCCACTACAAATATGAATATGCTTTTCTCTTATAAATTTGAAACCAACATGAATAATTTTTTGGAGAAATGCATATTGACCGAAGATTTATTGTGTTGTTATTAATTTTAACCAACAATAATTTTGATGATGGGCATGATTATTGATGATGAACCATGATTATGATATGATTAAGCTCTATTTTCATCCAACGATAAATTTAGAATATTGAATTGACTTGAAAACTGTTACGAGCATGTTTTATTTTTGACCAACGGCAAATTTAATTCATACAAGAGATATTTTGACTCAGAAAATTGAAAAGGCACTTGTCTCTGAAAATTGGAAAGATAATTCTGAGCGTATTTTAAACTTAACCAATGTTAGATTTAACTCATGCAAGATACTTGTCTTTGGAGAGAATGATTTTTGAGCGTGTTTTAATCTTGACCAATGTTAAATTAATTCATCCAAGATTTTTTGTTTTCAGAGAGAATAATTTTGAGCCTGTCCTGATCTCAGATATATCTTATTTTTCTATGAAGGCTTGAATGACATTATGACCCTCAGAGAGTTGGCAGTCATTGAACCGCCAAATGGGAGTGACAACTCCAGTTGACATGAGAAAGAAAGACACGGTGACCGCTCTGAGTGAACTACAGTTTGGCACCACAGAACAACTCCAAGGTAGACAAAAAGAGGAAGATGGTATATTTTCCAATTCCCGCACACTGCTTTCACGTACTGCAAGAAGGCACTATATGAATAATTGCCCAGATTTTAATGGGATTTCGGGAAAACAAGATGCTGCAAAGTGTAGCGACAAAAATTGAATTTACTATCAAAAAAGAATGTGATGTCAAACATGAATAATTTTCTTTTAGAATTAGATGATGGCTTTTGTATGTAAGAGACACTTTGGATAAATGTAATTTCAGATTCTATGATATAAAAAATGGCACATTCATTGCAATTTTGGGAATCATAAGTGCATTGTTCAGTGTAATAATGAGCATGAGTCTCACCTTCCGACAAGACATGATTTATTTGCTTTCCCTATACATTGCGGTAAGATAAACGAATTCGAATAATATGAGTCTTGTCATATGATGAGACATACTATTTTGCCTTTCTAATGCAAAGTTGAAAAGGGAAAAATACATCCATTGGCTATCATTCGAATAATATCAGAAGACAGTGAGCTGTCGTTCCATTGGCTATTAACCCTGCTTAAGGGAGATTATATGAGAAGACAATAAGGTGTCATTCCATTGGCTAAGCTGGAAGATTGAAGTTTTCAATTTTCACTGCCAAGAAAGACATACAAAGTATGTAGAAATTAGTGTTTCTAGAAAATGATATAATCAGGGGAGCATGGTATTTGAGAAATAAACCGTGAGGAATAGAGGATGTGCATCACAATTCCAATGGTTGAAGAACCATATATCTCGATACCTGCTGAGGTTGCACTTCCAGCTCAAACTACTGTTATTGCGACCTCTACTGTGCATGTTGGCTCGTCAAGCATGACAATAAATAAACAAGAAGTCGATTATGGTGAGACATTCTTTTCATTTTTACCAAAAGACTCTTTTATAATCATTATGACACTGGTTGATTACTTTTTTTATTCAGAATTAGATCAAACAGATGTCAAGACAGCACTCCTGAATGGAAAGCTGAAAGAAAACATTTATATGGTTCAACATAAGGGTTTTGTTATGAAAGAAAAGGAAAAGATGGGTTACCACCCAAAGATATACATTTATTGGTTGAAGCAAACTTTTAGATATTAGTACCTAAAGTTTTCGATAAAGACTATTAGAAATTTTGATGCTTGATGTTTAAAGAGAAAGACACTTACATTGCATATATGCAAAGATTAATGAATAGGAGGTATAACTTCCTAATTTTATAAGTGTTCTACTAGCTAGCAATGATGACTATTTACTGCAAAGACAAAGAAATTTCTTGTCCTCGAATCATGATGTAAAAGATGTGGGATTAGCACCCTTTGTCTCCAGGATTCAAATTTACAGAGATAGAAACAAAAGCATACTAGAAAATGTTCTCAAAAGACATAGTATGCAAGCATGTAATGCAGAGTGTGCTCCAATAGTCAAGGACGATAGATCTGATGAAAGTGTCACAAGAGCATGAGATAGATCAGATGAAAGTGGCGTAAAAATATGAGATAGATTAGATGGGATTAATTCCATATGCTTCAACGATCGAAGGCAAAATGTGTGCTTGCATATGCACTCGTCTTGACTTAACTTTTATGACAGTGATACTTGGGAGATATGAGACGAATCTAGTGAGAGCATTGGATGACACAAAACCTCATGATCTTGCAAAGGACAAAAGACCTCATGATGATTTACTCTATAGATTTTTGGACTATAAAGATATAGACTTGGCAGGGTGTAGAGACATCATGAAGTCTATGTCTGGATATATGCTTGCTCTAGTAGGAGGAGCCATGATATAGAAAAGAGCTACAACTGGTCAGTCGTTACATCGTCGGCAATATACACTGAACCTTGTAGCTTATCACGAGGCAATGGGGCAGACTATGTGGCTAAAAGAAATTGTACCTAGATTGACATTATAGAAATACCACTTAAGACATACTGCGACAATGAATTAGCAATGTGTTGTACTATCACAATAAGAAGTCAAGTGTGGCCACCAATCGCATTAACATTGAGATTTATGGTGTGAAAGAGAAAGTCCAGAATCAGACAGTTGAGAATGAGCACATGACAATTGAGAGGATGCTCACGAATCCGCTCACTGAGGTTTCCCACCGAGCGTATTCAGAGAACACTGTAGCCGGCATTGGGGTTACAGGAAAGCCAGTCATTCTGCATTTATGGCTAATTGAACAACCGTCTCAAGATGATATGAAAAGGGCCTCATTTTGAGATAGAAATGTGTATCATAGTCCATGAGTTCAGCGGCACATAACTCACCGCCTGCAACGCATTGGTCTCGATATATTGATCTATCGTGGCATAGAGCATGGAAGTTACAAAAACAAGAGAGACCGAGATTAAGGGGAAAATGTTGGAATTAATCTCGGGCTTGCAAGGGAGATGTTCTGACTGAGCCTAGATCTAAAACAAAGGCCTTGATTGGAGGCCCAAAACCTCCTGAGATTGTGACCCCCTTTCACCCCGCACCGCTATAAAAGCGCAAACTCTAACGTGTGAGGGATCGCGCGGGAGCGCAAGCGCAGGACCCCCATGGCCTGCTCCACGCAATCCGGCCCGTGCGGCTCCGTGGTTTGCTCATACCGTGCACCACGCACCCCACGTCTCCGGCCCACGGGCGCCTCCGTGGGAGTTGGGCCTTTGTGGGCCTTCAACCACGTTCCCTCGCGACTCCAACTTGCACATCGTTTTTTCAACAACTTGCCAATTTTTTAATTATCTACGTACACAACTTGCCGTTGTTTCAACTTTTTTGGCTACTGATATTGTACAACTTACTACACAAAGCTGCAGACATTGCACAATTTGCTACACATGAGAGGGGAAGATAACTTGCCGGTTTTTTTACATAACTTGCTGATTTTTGTACATAACTTATTGATTTTTTGCAAAACATGATTTCCAAAAATTAAACGAAGATAACTTTTTTTCGCACATAAACTTGTTGTAAACATTGCATAACTTGCTAAATAAAAAAGTTACACACAACTTGCTCCAAAGAAACATAACTTTTTATTGATGCAGACACTACATAACTTGCTGCATAAAGGGGAACATGACTTGTTGTATTATCTGACAAATTTTCAGAACTTCTACATAATTTCACAAACTTGCCACAGAATTCAACGAAACTTGCTACCGATTTCTACAAACTTGCTATCGATCTTTCACGAACTTGCCACAGATTTTTTGTTCGGATGTGTGGAACCCTAGAGGCAGGGGGGCGACATTCACCGGCGCTGATGGAGAACCCATCAGCGAGGCAGAAGGGAGGTGGCGCGGTCATCGGGGGTGTGGGTGGCGCGGTCGTCGGAGGAGGGCACCGCGGTAGAGGAGGGAGCTGCGCGCGGCCAGGGGGCGGAGGCACGTGCTACCGCGCGCGGTGGAGGGACGGAGGCTTCGCGGTCATGGGGGAGGGAGGCGCCACGGACGAGGCAGGGAGGCGCGGCAGTGTCGGAGACGACGGCGCGGCACGGTCGGAGAGGGGTCACGCGCTCACGACTGCGCGACAGGGTCGCGCGTTAGCGTGGTCCTATAAAAGAAGAGGCACGAGTGGTACGCGAACCAACGTTCACTGTCCTCCTCACGACTAGGCACCCGATCTGTTGGGTGCAGGCAGTGGAGGGAAGGCTACCGCCACCGCCTTCTACCGGCGACCATAGGGGACCACAATGGACCCCCACCCCCCTCCCAACCCCCCCTGGTTGCCCTCACGGCAACGGTCAAGCCATCCTCCACTCTCGAAGGTAAAATCACTCTCATTTCCCCTCTTCCTCTCTAGATCGCGAGATCCATTCATGAACAATCATTAAAACACAAGAACCCTAGTTGTTAAGGGTTTTGGGCACTAGATCTGCTACATAGAAATCCATCGTGGTATTGACAGAGCTATGGTCAGTTCGAAGTTTGCGCAAGAATTCTCATTGTCTAACACGGGTGTGCCGATTTCAGAAGGCGTGTCCTAGTTCCTACGCTTCGTGGGCTTCCAATGAAGTCTCGTCCATGGTCGGCAACAAAAAGGAATCAGTGGGCTCCAATATTCCGATGCATAACGAAAATGGTGAAGTATCGGGTGTTTTATTTGGGGATCCACACCCCAATTCTACAAAGCGATCCCTTGTCAGTCAATTCCACCAAATTTGAGATGATCGCATTTCTCCGACCCTCAAGGCCATTCTCAGTGAGAGTTATTTGACTTTTATCCTAATTAAATGCATTGATACGTCAACATTCCCAGTGACATGCCATTGTATTTATGAAGAGAGAGAGAGTTTCATAAGAGAGCCTTATGCACATATATCTGGATAAAAACTGATATGGCACGCTTAGTAGCTGTGCAATGAAACCCTGGGAATGGCCTAAAAATCATCAGCTTGGGGAATAAAATGATGGTACATCACATATTCACATCCCACAAACGATGTAGACGTTTTACATCGCTGCCTCAGCCCTGTCTTGCATTGATTTTATCCCCTAGAAAACGTGCAAATTTTTTCCATCTACAGGATATGCACGAAAAAACTTAACAATTGAACTAAGTACATACACTAATACAAAAAAACTACTCAAGACACGGAGCAGCATTTTCTCTGCTATCTACTGCCCTCCTGTACCAAAGCATCTAACTCAGCTCATCCTGTAGAACAAATGAACTAGAAACCACTTCAAATATAATGCTCGATTCCTCTACCATTTGCCCCTTCCACTGTGTTCGTCCAGGAGGTAGACCCAGAATTCGCCCTTGATGCGATATGGCGACAACAATTTTGGGAGTAACTCACACCATCATGCAAAACTCAGGATGAGACATGGAGAAGCTGTGTGAAAGCACCAAAAAAAGAATTGGAAACAATCAGTGTGACTGCCAAGAGGCAGAAAGCCTTCAGGTTTGTGAACTATCAACAGTTTCTTGGACAGCACATGCACAACAGTCACCACTGATATTTGGCGGCAAGAACAACTTCCTCATAGAGCTTAGCAGCATTATCCCAGCTTAGATCTTGTATCATCCCTCTCCTCTGGATACCTTCCCAACTGCTCTTGTAATTTCTGTATGTTTTCAAGCAGTGCCCTAGCGCATCAATCATCCTGTTTGCATCTGCTTTCTCGAAAGTCCAACCAACTCCAGTCTCCTCGTAGGGATTATAGTGTTCGACTGTGTCTCGGAGACCTCCAACAGCATGAACTACGGGTATAGTACCGTACATCATGGCATATAGCTGGTTCAGCCCACATGGCTCAAACCTTGACGGCATCAATAGTACATCAGCCCCTGCAGTCATCCGATGAGCCAACCTGACAGAAAACCCGACCCAGCCCCTAACCCTGTCATAGTGCTGGCTCTCAAGCCTCCTCAATGTATCTTCAAGGTCTTGTCTCCCAGTACCCAACATAATTAATTGTACATCCTGGCCAGCAATCCATGGCATGGCCTCTGCTATCAGGTCTACACCCTTTTGATGGTCTAACCGTCCAATAAAAGCAATCATGGGAACATTGCCACGAACTGGGAGACCAAGCTCTTTCTGTAGTGCTTTCTTGCACTGTGCTTTACCGGTCTGAACAGTTTCTAGAGAGTAGTTGGTGTACCCATCAGATTGTAGGTGGATATCATGCCTAGGATTCCAATCGGTGGTGTCAATACCATTTACAATACCCTCGAATTTCCAATCATTTTCACTAATGATACCATGAAGGCCCCAACCACCATCAGGTGTTTTGAGCTCCCATGCATAACCATGGCTAACAGTAAGCAAACGATCAGCAGCTTTAATACCAGCTGCAAAAATGTTTAGGTGATCTCCTCCAAACGGGTCATAAAGTTTGAACTGATCCATGTAATTACCCGGCAAATCCAGGAAATTGAAGTCGTCTATCGGACCACGACCCTGGAAAGTGATTGAAATTCAACTTTTCTCAATGATAGCATAATGAGCAGACTTAGTCTTCAAATAAACTAAGCCATCTGAATAGATAGGTATCAATAGAATAATAACATTTTATCAATAGAATAATAACACATGAATCTAACTGAAATTACACATGGGTCACTAGTGCTCAACAGGGCTAATTGGCTAATTGTCATCCATTGAGTGTGTTACATAATTCCACTAACAATAACAATAGCAAAGTCATACAGTCCTAACCAAGTTGGGATAGGGTAGCTATGAAACCCAATGAGATCCACGAAGGAAGAAAATAAAATACATAAAAAGGCATTAGCAATAGAATATATTGTAAGAGCAATAATTTTCAATTAACTGAACCAAGTAAATTTCATGTGGTAGAAACAGGTAATAATTCATTTAAATATATTCACATGATATGGAAGGTAATACTAACGAAAAACAATCTTACCTGATGTGCTATATTATGTATCACAAGAACTGAACGAGCATATGTCATAAAACCCTTGTCATGATAGTATGCCTTTAAATAAACAGGAAGGAGCGCTGTGTGCCAATCATTTGCAATAAACACAAGATTTCCATCACCATAACAGAAGCCACCACATGGAACGTACCATTGAACCTAAAATGATGTTTGCTATAAATATGTTGCAGGAGACAATGATAGAGACATAACAAGTAAAAGGAAGACCACATATGCAGGCAATACTATGACTGAAAAAATATATATATCTAAACTCAAATAGGTCAAATGGTAGTCATAAATGTTAACATAGTGTTTTTTATATACATAAAAAACTGGATGTATCTGAAGCACTGCTGACTGTGTAACTAGATTACTAGACATCTTTGGATATCAATGTGTTAGGTTTAGACCCACATGGAAGTTGATGTTGGGGGAGCACAACATATAGGGGGCACAACCCTCACTTTTCAGGCTAATCTTTTGGGTTAAGCCAATGGGCCTTTGTTAGGTTGTGGCTCATAGGGACTAATGGGGCGGAGGGGAACGGACATGTGGGCGTGGCAAGCAAGATCAGACCGGAGGAGGGAGGAGGGTCGAACTGGACCACAGTTGGGCGGCGGGTTTGTGGACTTGGCGGGTTGGGCCAGACCACGGCACACTTAACACAATGGAACTATAGATGTGATGACCAAGAGAGATTACCTCTACAGCCGCTTTGCACAACAAAACCATCCGTTTCAATATGTCCTGTAAATAAAGCTAATCTGATTACAATGATAAACAACCCAAAAAGTTAAGAAACTGACTGCTAGACAATTAGATCTTATCTCAGCTTTTGGTATCAGCAAATGAAGTGGTATACTTACTGTTCGGTTCCCACCATAAATTTCACTCTCAACGTTGTGGAAGATAGGATTGTCGATGAAAACAAAATCCACACCATCTATGTATGCATGATAATACTTTACCTCCATATCCTGTCCAAACAGAACATTATTTTTTCAAGAGGAGCTGCAGTCAATATGCTAAGCTAGCTAATATATGATATCATAGCAGAGGAAAATACCTGCCCTGAAACTTGGTACCTCCTCGGCTCTCCTATCTCTTGTGGTTCATCATAGTCACCATATTTTGGAACTACTACCTATACGGAATATAAGAAACAATGATATATTTAGTATTCAAGTGCTTCCCCAAATGTGGCGGTAGAAATTTCAGTTTATGTTGTGAACAAAAACGCTGAGAAACATAACCAATTATAGCATACTACCAAGGAAATGCTCATATCATGCTTTACTAAATTTCAGCCAAAACTTGTTCCGAAATGCAAGGTGCAGGATGCTCTCTCAAACACAGATTTAGTTTGGAATTCCCTTGTCAGGCACTAACCAAAATTTACATTACATGCTCTCTTTTTTAGATGATTCACTATGATTCCTATTGGAATTGTGATGGCTTTTCAAAAACATTATTTCTATTGTTTGACATAACAGTTAAATTAAGGTATCTTTTAACTGGGGCAATACAGTAAAAGTTAATTGAATTAATGGACTCCTGCAACTAACTCTAATAGCACAGTTAAGGCAGCAGAGCACAAACAGCTGCAATCTGGCCCTAAAACTGAAAGCCAGAGTATGCAGGTGTATTGCTTAGAAACTAGGTTACTTGAGCTGCAGAAAATGCTGCATTATAGTTGAGATATTTCAGACCAATCACATATGAGTTCTGCTCAGCGTATCTTCCATACATCTGTCTTGTGGAGACCCACTTCATATAAGAGTAACTGCCAGGGCTGGTTAGTTATGATTTTGTCCATTCACTATGGTTTCATAATGGCCACAACATCATGGCACCCACAAACTTTATTAGTCTATTAACTATGTGTCTTAATGGTTTTACAGCCATCCTGTTTATCTTCCATGTTAACTTGCAGCACACTTCCAACTATTAGGAGCTTAATTAAATCTCTTTATATAATAGCTCATAAAAAGCACACCATGACACGATGACCTCTCCGGGCCAATGCCTTAGGCAAAGCTCCAGCAACATCCCCAAGCCCACCTGAAATTGGTACAAGGTTATTGTGAGTAGAGGGAATAAAATCATCAGTGTATATGGTGTAATATATGTGGACGGTAAAAATAATGACTAGCTCATGATTTCTATAATTTGGCAGATACATCATTTAAATCAATGGTGAACTCATATGGCACTGGGTTCACTAAACCCACACCCTGTTGCCAAAAGAAAAGGTTCTTTACTTCTAGATATCTATATTAAAAAAATAAGGGATGATATGACGTCAATAAAGTGGATAGGCATAGCAACAACAAAGCCTTTAGTTCCAAACATATTACGTACAAAGAAAAAAATAAAAGATCGGCAGTCGACATTCTAGAGGCAAATAAGTCTGCTGACCCAGGAACGTAGGTTACCAACCCACTGACAAGCATTTCCACCTTTCCAAAAGTGAAAGACCGCTCAAATTTTTAAGTGGAATATGCAAAGTTCAACCATCCTTGACACGTCAAATGCACGATTGAGTCATGACTCAAGAAAAGACAGATGTAACCGTTTATGTAGCAATTCACTTCTTTATTTTGAACAACGGCAGCAGTATCTATGCATAAACACTCAGTGAAGCACGTGACCAAGTTATGGGCAAAGATGGAATATAATTCAAGAATGAGAAATGGTAGGGGTGTATTGTCCTTCCATAAAGTACTCTCCGACATTCTACGTTTGGGCGTGGGTTCTCCATCACTAAATATAGGATGCATGGATCCAGAGGGCACAATTTGGAAATTTGACCTTTAATATGTGTAAATTATATAGGTTGACAACATGAAATTAATGCTGTTAGATTTGTACAGGGAAATACTTTTCATTATGTATTTTTATTTGTTTTAAGAGCATATGTTCCTTAAAAACAATGGTGACAGGCATACATTGGAATTCAGAACTGTAGAAGTTACAAAACAACTTGCGCTAAACGACAGAGAGGGTAGCAAAACTGAAACCTCTTTCTAAAATCAGCAATTAAACTTACATAGATTTCCCCCATAAATAGCTTGCATAATCCCAAAACCATAGTGCATGTAGTGCAAAATGCATACGAAATCGATAGTGGGTGTTAAATTTACAGAAAAGTTAAAAACCATACATGATAGGGTCAACCCTGAGAAGTTGTTAATTCAGGACCCAACAGATGTACGAAAAGTGCTCGCAATACAGGCATTACACTTTATTAGGTTGTGGAAGGATTTTTTTTTTTTTGCTCAAACCACACGGGAGAATTGCGCGTCATTTCATTAAGAAAGAAAAGGACAAACCCCTGAGAGGTTAGGGGCCCCTCAGGGATAGAGCACACGAAACACAACCAAAGATAAGTCACTCCCTGGGAGCTAGGAGAAAGGGACCTCAGGGCGATGGAAGTGCCGACGCTCCTGCCAAACACCACAAGTGCCCCTCTGCAGCTACCGAGCGAAGGACGGACTGCACATCAGGCCTAGCTACCTCGAAGACACAAGCATTCATATGCTTCCACAACTCCCACGGCACTAGGACAACCAAGGAGTTAAAGCCCTTCTGTAGCTGCTTAGGCAGGGGGGGTCTAAAAGCGAAAAGATCAAACATGCAAACCGTAAATGTGTGCTTTTCTTTAAGCTAGCACAATAAGCGATAGATGAAGGAAAAATTGTGGACAAGATTAGCCGAAACAGGTAAACGGTAGGAAAGCTCTTTCTAGATACCATTCATAATTCACTGAAACTGGTCATAAGCGTTGCAGCACAATTGGATGGAGACTCTAGAGCAGCCACTACAGAGTAGACATAGCTCCTAGTCAGCTACAGAGTTGGGCTTGAACATTGGGAAATTAGTCTAGTAGCACCTGGTTTAGTCGTGTTTATAGAGAAATAACACTAAGTTTGCACTTGACTAACTGGTGGCACCTCAAGCATATGATTTTTTTTTTGTTTGTTGAAAAATTACATCCCTCATTCAAATAGTGGTCTTTCACTATCACACTGATTTCAAGGTCCATAGAAGATAAGTAGGTAACAGATGGATTCCTCTTCGCTGCAGCCTTTCAGGTTAGAGAAGGAAGAACATTTGCACCGTTTTGATAAATGTGTAATGCGATGTTCCAATAGATTGCTATTTTCCAAAATTGCCAACCTTTTTCCAAACTTATGTAGCAGTTAAGGTTATCTGCAATGCTATATCTTTTTCTTTTTGAACCAGTTACAATCCTATTCACCTGACTCTACCTTTGAGAAAGTGTTAAGCCTGTACTCCCTTTTCTTAGCTATCCCTATAGTTCCATGTAAATATGACGTGTATTAAATCACATGCACGAGGAATCACAGCCCCAGCTCATGCATGTAAATGAGACATATTAAATCACATGTGCAAGGAATCACAACCTGCCCACCACACACAGTTATTGGACCAACAATGTTCATGCTAAGTTTCAAAGTTCAATCCATACCCTTACAAGAAAACAAAACACATAAGGAATGCAATTATAGCATTTGGTTCTTGCCTGTTTTGGACCAAGGAGCACACTCTGCGGCTACCAGTATGACATTCATCACATCGACTTCACCCGAAGTAGATGAATTATCATTTGCTCCCTCGTTAACTGACTGCTCCTGTTCATACACACTGGAACCAGCTCTAGGAAAACTATCATACTGATAATTCTCATTGTCGACCGTGCTGAATGATCCACCGAAATCAGCATCTTCGCCTTCTAAACTTTCATAGTATTCATTATGGTCATTGATGGATTCTCCATAAGTGGTGTCAAATTCTGGTTGCTGTGAATACCTACCATGGTATGCCTCACGGGCATGGCCAATATCAGTGACCTCTAAAACAGCATTCAGGTTTGAAAAGGAACTATCACTCTGACCATTGAGTGGCTCTTGCTCGTTATGAATGGAACTGTCTGCCAGAACTGAGATGAGCTTCTTCTTTTCCGATATCTGGATAAGTTGCCCACATACTACCATCATTCAAATCATCATATAGTTCGATAAGTAATACAACGGAAAAATAATTCCAGGAAATATATCATAAACACTACTAGTTCCAAAATGGAGCAGGTATAAAGAAACAGGCCAAAATGGAAAAGGAACTGTGTGACGGCATTCTCAAAATGTTTGCACATCACCAAGCTGTACTATACTTTATGAATATTAGTAGGTCCCGACATGAATATATTAGAAAGGACAAATTCCTCGGTACATTCTATACATGAGCAGTAACCATTTGCTTATATGGGAGGTGGTGAAAATCATGAGATTGCATCATTGGTAAAAAAAGGGCTCCACCCCATCGCCTTGTTCCACAAAATACAACCCATCGGGACCAATTCCTAATACCATCAGCTTCTTCCACAGAAATGTAACCAAGCCAGAATATACACAACCCTTGTTTGGCATAAACATATATCATGTGTGAAATCCTAAAATTTTGACTAACACAATGCATTGATTACTGAGTAACAGCACTTGATTTCACCAAGAAGGGAAGTAGATGGTACCTGCTCGAGTATGATCTTGTGCCTTGCCAGCACCTCTTTGCTTTTCCTGATGGTGGCACGAAGGGCCTCGTTGGTGATTCGGGCCAGATCCTCGTCATCATCGGCATCCCCCATTTGACCAGTGGCGTTGGCGTCCATCCCCGCGACACTTAAACCCTTGTGGAACCCCCTTTTGATTGACCGAGTGAGCACCACGGGCCACCCCGAACCAGCATTCACACAGAAGCTCGCCTAGGAACACACAGATAGCAACAGCAGTCAGCACCCACGCAGCAATTTCAAGCGCCGCAGCAGTCGGCGCCCGAATGCTAGACGCGCGCACCCAAGAGTTCGCCCAAAAATCCTACACGCGCCACCGATTTAATTCGAGCTACCAGATCACTAGAACAACCGGGCATTTCAAGCGGGGGGGAGGGAACCGACTCGGAGCGAGAAGAAGGCTCACCGGGCGGGTCGCCGGGCTGCAGCTGCGGCGTGTGGCGGCGCAAGCCGGCGGTGGGCGCAGGATGAGCCCCCCGCGCTGCGCAGAGCAACGGAAGCAGCAGCAGCAGCCGAAGGCTGGAGGGAGGAGCGACGACGACGCGGGGGCGCACCAGCGGCGCCGCGTGGGCCGGAGCGATGAGGAAGGTGGACGCCGCCATTGGAGCGCGCCGCGCAGCAAGGTGGGCGCGGTGCTGCCCTCCGTCCCACCAGTGGAGCTGTGCTGCTCGTCACCCGGCCACCGGCGTGCTGCAGCGGCTGATCCGGAGGTGAGGTGGGAGTGGGGGACGCGGAGGAGAAGGTGGTCGACAGGGGGGATGTGCCGTTGCGAGTTTCTGTTGCGTTTTTTTGCCTTTCTGTTTGAGGGGCGTGTCTTTTTTTTGCTCCGTTTTCGCTGTGCAAAGCCGTGCGGGTGCGGTGTTGCTGTTGCTGGCCACGAGGGGAAGGGACGAGGCCGATGTCAGGTGGAGGCGTGGAGATGGAACCACGGCGAACGTGTGGCCTGCGTGCATCCTTTTGCGGCCTTTTCTCTCCGACCCCTTCCTTTTGAATCCTCACCGGGCAAATTCTTTTATAGTTTTTTTATGGTGTCAGTATTTTTCTTTGAACTGAAAAAAATGGTATGTGTTGTTTTCATTCTGTTTCTATAGGCCCTATATATTCCCTCCGTCCAAGAATTCTGGCCTAAAAAGACATGTATCTAGACAAAGGCTGGCTTGTAAATGTTTGTCTAGATATAAATTTGACGAGAATTCTGGGATGTAGGAGTATATTAACATAATGCCTAAAATACATCGTACAAGAGAATATTTAACTGTTGAGTTAAATGCACAAGTTGGTCTATTAACTTTTTTTCGTCAATTAGTGCATCAAATTTCAAAGTGTATTTCAGGATCTATTAATTTTTTAAGGTGATAACAGACTTTTTTCGAAACACGTGCAACGCAGGCGCTCACATGCACATACACTGACCCCTATGAACACACATGCACACCCTAGCACGATGAGTACATCCGTGGAACTTGGCTGGATCAGGATCTCGAGATTGACGACAGATACCTTATCGTCGACGGAAACGTTGCCTACCAGTAAAAGAAAAGTTGTTAAATCATGCGAACACGGCAACTTAAACCCGAGTGGGCATGTTCCATCACAAGAAACCTAACCAGATAAGCTACGCTCAGTTCGCAGGTCTATTAACTTTTCAATTGGTTCACCATAAATCTATACCCTATATTTTATGTTTTCCTTTTGTTTATGTTTTATTTTTTATTTAACTCCATGGTATTCTTTTCAGAGTATCACATGTGCCTTTCTTCCTCTCCTGCCTCACCGCCGCCTCAACGTTGCCCCTGTTTAGCCCTGGCACCTAGTCACCATTGCCCTACCAGGCAGCGGTGGTTGTAGCCATTCTTGGAATCGCAGAACGCTGGCCCAACCCTGCCATGACCCGGTCCCAAACCGAAATCGTTGTCCGTGGACGTGGCGCCAATAGGAAGCCATCATCGCTCCGCTACCGCATGCACTCGCTGTCGCACACACTGCATAGCTCACCGGTCCACAAGGTTGCCCAGCGTTTGTTGCCATCACGCCCCCACTGACCTCGCAGACCAAGTCCCGCCCCCGCCTCCTCTCCCTTCCCCCCTCCCACCACCACCGCGAGTGCAAACACAGACTCTAGCACGATGATGTGCTCCGAGAACACATCCTTGCCGCTCTTCCCCCTCCACACTTTCCTAGAAATACTCCCCAACTACTCTCTTTGTGAGATTGAACTCAAAGTGTGAGATTCTTGAGTTGGGAGAGAAATTGTGAGATTGTGTGAGCTTGATAGAGCAAACTAACTTCTGAGCACAAGTTGGCAAGCAATTTCCAGCAAACGCTTTTGTTACTCCTGAAGGTCACTCGGCTTGTGGGTGGCACTCTTCTAGCTTGCAATCACCCCGCTCTCTGGAGCACTGCTGGTAAGCAGCCTCATCGTACATTAGTGGTTGGTGAGGGGAGGCCGTGAGTTGAAAAAGACTCGAGCTCTTAGTGGGCTGCCTCAACGAGGATGTAGGGACACTTGCGGGTGTGCCTAAACCTTGAAAATTAAATCTTGTGTCCCTTGTGTTGTGCCCTTGCTAGGGAGGCCCAAGCTTTACGCTCGTGGTTTTCCGCTTTTTACTCTTGTGCAAGATCTTGTGTTGTGCAGTGCAGGGGATTCAGTGGAGTTGAGCTTCACTTCACCAGAGAAACACCTGTGTCACCACTACATAGCTCAATAAGTATTTAATTGTGTATTTACATTCTTGAACTAACCCTCTATGTGTTATCGGACCATCCGGTGTGCTGCACCGAACTATCCGGTGGTACCGGACCAGTTCAGGTAGACAGCACCGGACTGTTCGGTGTTGGGGCTTGACAGATTGTTTTAAGTGTTAATTTTTTAGATTAGTCTATTCACCCTCAAGACCCAATCGATAGCTCCATTATCCAGGTCAATTTAACCCTTTTGGAGTTAACCCAAGCTACATAGATCTCATACTACATCAGCAAGCTTTTTCATGGCATTCCTTACTATGACAATGCAAGGAATACCAACTACTAGGTTTTAGAGTTGGTATGTGTAGTATCAAGGATGCGGGCTAGAAGAGGTTTCAGAGTGGATTCTTATAATGTGGATTATCGATGAAGAATCTTCTCATAATGTATAATGTTTGGTTGCCAAGATTTTGTGCCATGTCCCATTGCTTTCCTGGCTTTGCCCTTTTGCATAGTTGTGTTTTTTAAATGCTGCACTTTTATAGGCACTTTTCTCTTTTTTTCGAATCCACATATAATCCAATGCTAGAATCAATGATGTTTGGAGAAATTCTAGAGGTTGTCATATAGATTTTCATTATCGATTATTTACCAAATGGGCCTTTGATTGTATCTGAGTTTTAGAGTATTTGATTGTGGACACAGATTTTAATAAAGGGATTGAACCTAAGGAAGAGATTGAACCAAAGGTTTAGATTTTTGGGTGCGGGTCTCTGCTAGTTCCTTTCCTTTACATCTATTTAAAATCGTAATAATTGTTTATCACTTATGAAAATGGTTTCGAAACTGTTGCTAAGTATTGGGTGTATGCACATTAAGCTCTAGAGCCGAGCTTTCATGTTACATTGGTTTCTTCATTTTAATATCTGGCTATTCTCTTACGTACTAACTTGACCTAAATTTGGCCTAAGAAAGTACCATAAAACATCACTCTATGTGTCAAATTATCTATCTTCTTAGAATGTGGATTCTGCGAAGTAACTTGAATCTAGATAATGCAATCTCATAAGGATATTTAATGGTGATAACCTGATACTTTAGTTGGCTAAAGCCTAGTCATTTTTTTGGATTATAACCATCAGCTGCCTTTAAAATACTTACATTGAAAATGTAAAAGACACATATGCGCAAATATTGCATAAAAGATACTTTTATGCTCTAAATTATTAATACTATAACTATCTTCTAGCAATAAAAAAGTGGTCAATGTCAAAATTCTAGAACTATAGAAAATATACAATCTCCTCCCTCCCGTGTTGTCCCCTGCAGGGCGACTTGGGGTGATTCCACCGCCCTGCTCCTACCCAGACCTAAACCCTAGCAGTCGGCCGCTGCCTGCCGCCTTCGGCGCTTGGCTGCGGCGGCACCGGCCAAGTGTCGCCCAGCATTTCCCTCTCTTCCCCTCCCTTCCCTTCCTTCCTCCCCACACGCGCCAACCCTATTGCTTGACACCGTGGGAGGTCCTCTCCCCGGCCACCGCTGTTGAAGGTCCTCTCGTCGGTGATCTCCTCTCCCATTGTCGACTCCTCCTTGTTTCGCCGATTGCTACCATGACCAATGGAGGCCTGTTCACGCACGGTGGGCTTCGTGGTGGCTGCTTCCCTCAGGACCCGATGCTTCTGGTGGCGGATCTGTACTCGCTAGGGCCTAGGCTGCCTGCCTATGGTGGCCAGTCGCTATCATCGCCGGGGGCCTAGGCGGCCATTGGCGGCCTCTCCAGTGGTGGCCACCACCTTGTCCTAGTGCTCACCCTCGAGGCAAGGCCGCACCTAGGCTCCGGGGCTGTTGCATCATCTCTTGTGGCTGCCAGGCCTGGGGTATTCTTCTCGGTCGTGCACTTTTGCTATTATCGGTTGTCACCTGCATCTCCGGTCTAGGTCCTCTCCGGTCGTCGATTGTGGTTTCATTAGGGGAGTTTTGCTGCTCGTCATTTGTTGAGCTTTCGTGGGAGATGCTTCACTCCTACGGTCCGGATGTGTTGGCTCGGGGGATGCTTTGCACCCCAAGGTCGTGGCTGTGTTTGGAGATGCTTCGCTCCTGTTGTCTGGTTGAGCTGGCTCAGGGGATGCTTTGCCCCATGGTCGTGGTTCTGTTTGGTGTTGCCTTGCTACGGTCTGAATGTTTGGAGAGGATCTTGGTCCAAGATGCTGGTCTTCACCGTCATCGCTAGTGTTCGGCCTATGCTTAATTCGTCGTCGACTCTGTTGGAGCTGCCAATGTGTCCTGTGTGTGCTTGTTGCTTTGCTAGAGTTGCTTGTCGTTGTTGCCGGTGGGCTTTCAGGTTTGATGGGGTTTGGATTGGGGGACTCAAGCGAAAGCTCTGTGACCATCTTTGTGTGGCCCCAACAATGGCTACGCTAGCAACATAGTTGACCCAAATGGAGCATTGTTGTCGTCACTTTCCCTCTTTGCCGAGTGAAAACTCAGTCTGGCTTTGGACAGGCGACGACGACGCCTTAGGCGTCGCTCCTTTCTTTAGGCGTCGTTGTAGGCAAAACCCTATCCTTAAATCTTCAGTGTTTTGGGTGCGTAGATCTCTAGTATTTAATGGTGTTGTTTTGGGTTTGGTGCGTCGCGTCATCTTTTTTCTTATGTTTGTCATGGTTCGTAAGTTGTGACTTATTTTTATAGTTGTAATTCTGCTACCTTTCTAATGAAATACACGCCCTGGACGTGTTTGAAAAAAAAACATAGGAAGCACCTCACAAAATGTGAACGTTCGTATTTGTATCGCTGCGTAGACATCTCTTGGCTCTAGTCTTCTTCGGTTCTTCTACTCCTCCGCTAGCACAGGTACGAATTTGAGTGGCGATTCTTGTGCGCGATCTTTTTTTTTTTTTGGATAAAGATTGTGCGCGATCTAGAGCTCTCAGAGGCAAAGAACACGAGAGCCGGTTGGCGTGCTTTGTCGCTTGGTCACACATGTGGGTCTCGTTTTCAAGTGAAGCTAGCTGCCGAGCAGTGTGAACGGAGAAGACTGCTGGTAGACACAGTAAATATATCGTTAGTTTGCCTTCCCAGCTTGGATTTTTAATTGGGCCATAACGTTAAAAAAAATTGAGCTATATACTCCTTGGACCTTGGGGGCAAAATTGAACGAGGAGTCGGCGGTGAGGTAATAGTACACACTTTTATTTATTTGTCATCCAAGAGCATGGTTTTCACATCGTCGATTCGAACCAAGACGTTTGCAGCAGCATATGCAAGAAGAATCAAGCGTTGCAATCAAGCGTTGAGCCTTCAGCTTGTAGTCGTAGTCGTAGGAGGCTTGACCACCATGATCGGGCAGGTCGCATGGTGCGCGCAGTAGTCGCTGACGCTCCCCAGGAACGCCCTGTGCATGCCGCAGAAGCAAAAAGCGTCATGTTGTCAGCCCCAGGTGTTGGCACTCCACGCCTCCACGCACAGAGTACGTACAGCGTAGTACCGTACCTCTTGATGGCGCCAAGGCCGCGGCTGCCGACGACGAGCAGGCCGGCGCCCATGTCGGCGGCGGCGCGGCACAGCGCCTCCCTCGGCTCGCCCTCCACCAGCACCCCCTCCGCGGCCACCCCTCGCCGCTGGCAGACGCGCTTGGCCCTGTCCAGGAGGCCGCGCGCGTTCTCCGCCTGCGCCGCCCGCACCGCCTCCATCGTCGACGGCGCGCCGTACACCGCGGACCCTGCGCGCGCGCGAGAGGAGATCGTTCACACAGCAGGTTGAGACGTCAGACGTGGCCGCCGCGCGCGGGGCAAGACGTGGCGCGCAGGACATCGAATGGGTACAGCACCTGGGCCGACGGGGTACATGACGACGTGCCGCAGCGGCTCGTGCGCGTGGACGAGCACCAGCGCCGGCGGAGGCTGCCGCTCCGGCTCCAGCTCCGGCTCCGGCTCCTGCTCCTGCTCGGCGGCGTCGGCGGCCGGGGTCGTCGGGGAGACGAGGAGGAGGTGGTCGAGCACCCAGGCCAGCGCGTGGCGGCTGCCGTCGCTGTCGTCCACCGCGACCACCACCTTCATATTGCGCTCCCTCTCTCTCACGGACGCACTGTCCCTTCACAGTTCACACGGACCGGGGTTGCTACCTATGCCCGGCGAACGGCGACTCTGGTTTCTGATCTGACCAAGTTTGCTGGGGCAGGCTGGGCTAGTGTGTGGGCGACCTGGGCGCAGGTACTGCTACTAGTAGTAGCGTGGCTGGGCTCCGGATGAGAACGGGGAGAGCGGCCGGGGCCAGGTGCGCGCGTGGCTGTCTGTCCTGTCATCCGACACGGCCGACAGCGCGGCGCCCCGGTTTTCCGAGCCGCCACGGGCCACGGCACGCAGTTTGGCTGGCCTGCCGCCCCAGCGCTGTACTACTCCCGTCCCGTGTGCTGGAACTACAGCCCGATTCCACGATACGCCCATGCTGCCGTGCATTGAATCAGCTAGAGCGTACAGATTTTTTTCCCCACATAGTCGTGACGGATTAACCATAGTAGTTCCTGCACCATGACAATTAAATCCAGGAGTCTCGGGCAGCAACAGTACGTACTTTGAAGTCTGAATCTACCTGCTTACTCGCAATTCAAAGTTGGTGTTTATCGCAGTAGTCTGAACAATGCACACTGCAACTTTTTCCCAAGATTCTGAAGATGAACATAGCCTAGACCAAAGTAAGATAGGCACACAATTTACTAGCTGAGTTTATTATTGCAGTTGATAGGAAGATCTCGATCGGGTGCCTTCAAATACCATTTTAACTAATCCCATCATCTGAACACTGTGACTCTGATCCGTATTTGCATGCGCTTCGTGTTTATAAAATTTTAAAGCACATAAAGCATGCTCGGAGTCCAGGCACACAGACTTCATTTCAATTCAATTAAAACACTAGTACTAGCGACAAGAAGGAGACCCCCAAAATGCCAAACACCACGCGAGCAAAAAAAAGAAAAAGAAAAAGAAAAACCCTCTCTCAATTCATCCACTACTGGCAACTGGGCTCGCACGAAGCGTGCCTATACGGCGAGGCGGCGGCGGCGGCCTCCTTCACTCTCTCCCCTAAACCCTAAACCGCCGCATTCCCCACCCGAAGTTCGGCGCCATGGAAGCGGGCGAGGCCTCGCCGCAGCCTCCCCCGCCGTGGGCGCAGAACAAGGCGGCGGCGGCCATCGACGCCTCGTCGGGCCCGCTCGCGGCCGCGGCGGCCCGCCTCTCCGCGCGCGCCCGCGCGCTCCCCTCCGCCCGCGACTTCCACTTCTACAACAACTTCCCGGCCTTCAAATCCCCCGTCGCCGCCGCCGCCGCCAAGGCGGACGCCGCGCTCGGCGTGCTCGGCGCGGCCCCGATCCTCCCGGCGCGGCAGCAGCCCTTCCCCGGGGGCGCCGCCGACCTCGACGACGCGCACGACTGGCTCGTCGCGCTCAACGACGACCTGCTCGAGCGGTTCGGAGCCTCCATGGACGAGTTCAAGGCGGCGCGGGAGGAGGAGGAGGCCACCGGGCGGAGGGCGGCGGACGCTGGGGACGACGGGTTCCAGGTGGTGTACGGGAAGAAGAAGAAGAAGAAGGTGGGCGATAGGGAGGAGGGCGGCGCCGGCGCTGGGAGAGCCGAGGCGTTCGGGGCTCTCTCCGCTTCGGGCTCGGTGAAGATGGTCACCAAGGACAAGGCGGCCGCGCCGGGGAAGGCGAAGGTGCCCTTCCACATCCGCACCATCCCGCGGCCGCAGGACGTGTACCGCATTGTGGTGGACAACTCCAGCAAGCCGTTCGAGCATGCCTTGCTTGAGCGCAGCGACGACGGCTCTCGTCCTGTGCACCCTTTGGTTAGTGTTTCCTTTTCTGCATACTAGTACTACTACTACTACTATTTTGTTATCCAGCGTCAAACCAAGGCCACTTTCTTAATGTCTGGTTCTCACCACCCATTCACAAAAACAACACTTATGGGATTGCTCATGCTCTGCTTTTATGGAGACTTGATGGATTTTTCCAAAAAAAGCGGTGAGGGTGGAAAACACTCCTGGGGACTTGATAGGGCGTGAAATCTATGTGGGTTAAATGAGGAAAACTGTGCCTGCATAATTTGGCATCATCGTGGGGAAGCCTCTTCAGCGTGGTGCCACAAATTTGGCATCATCATTAGATAATTATATGCTGTTATCTATGCTCTGCGCCTCTGCGTCTGTGTATCAAATGTAGAAAACAATTGATTTGCATTCTGTCCTGTATTTGCAGGAGAAACTCCCCATCGAACAACTAATCAACAGAAATGTTCCTGATAGTGAGCCAGTAAAGCCACCTGCTTTAGATGACACTCCTTTTACATATGTTGAAGACCTGAAAACCTTGGAGGTGCTGGCCACAAAGCTCAAGACTGCAACTGAGTTTGCTGTAAGTGTGCTTATTTCCTTTTGATGCTGCAAATACATCAGTCATTGTAACAACTGCATGATAAGTGGTTTACTTAGACATAACTGTCACCATACTTCAGTTCACACTGTTTACTATGAGTATTCATGAGGCTTGTTTTCCTTGATTGTATCAAGTATCAACTGAGGTTACGAATTTGAAGACTAGTATTATGTTTGTCAACATGCTTACAAGTTCTGGCATTAATTTCTGTACTGTTGCTATCTTGTGAATACTGTGTACATTGACTCATTGAGAAGTAGGGCTCATTCTGTACCATTAACAGGTTTTGCATATATAAACTATTGGATGAATGCAACATGTGAATTAAGCTATGTAGAATATATTCAATTGTTCATCATATGAGCCATCAATCTAAACTTTTTCCTTAATTATCAGGCTTTTGGTGAATAGGATGGATTCTATTATAGTTATGTTAATATGTTGCATTTGTTGCCAATTTAGTGCTTAGTTTTTTTAATGTGCACAAAGTAGTTAGATATGTTACTTTCTAATACATTTCTTTGCTTGTCTAGATTGCTTGGTTGTGTGCATCAGTTTTACCTTATCACGCGAGATACTTTTGATGAATTTTTTTACATTTCTTGACGCATCACAATTTTTAGGAGATATTTCTACTCTGTACGTTGAATGCAAATTTTGGCAATTTATTTTATTCCTATTTTCTCTATGTTGCACTGTTGTAAACATAATTTCTTTGGATGGCTCTGCACTGTTTATATATTTTGACCCTTTCCTGTGACCATTTCAGGTTGATTTGGAACACAACCATTATAGGTCATTCCAGGGTTTGACATGCTTGATGCAAATCTCGACTAGAACAGAGGACTTTATTGTTGACACTCTTAAGCTTCGTAAATATCTTGGTGATTACTTAAGAGATTTTTTCAGAGATCCAACCAAGAGAAAGGTGCAATAACTCTCTTTCCATACTTTGTATTTATAATGTCTGAAATCATAGTTTCTCATTGTTCTTATGACAAATAGGTAATGCATGGCGCAGGTCGTGATATAATATGGCTTCAACGAGACTTCAGCATATATGTGTGCAACCTTTTTGACACAGGCCAGGTATGATATGCATTTATGCACATCATGATTATGTGCATGGTCCATACATCTCACTTGTGTTTCTTTTAATCTACGTTTTTTTGTCATACCTAGTGTCTTAGCCACCATCTTCATGTTTTGCTATCTTAAACTTGATCTTTCCGTCCAACTTAAAACAGGCTTCAAAGGTCTTACAGATGGACCGCAACAGCCTGGAGCATCTTTTGCACCATTTCTGTGGAGTGACCGCGAATAAAGAGTGCGTGATTCTGTTTACTCTTCAATGCTTCTAGTTTACAGGTTCCATGTCATGTGAGCTGTAAACCATGACTAATACATGCATTGTCTTGCAGATACCAAGCTGCAGATTGGAGGTTGAGGCCCCTCCGTGATGAAATGATCAAGTACTGTGCTTGATACTCCTTGAGTTCTTTGATTATCATGCTGTATTTAATCTCTTTTTACCATTTTCTTCAGGGAATAACGCCCTCTAAGTTTGTCTGACTGTGATTGCTTTGTGCAGATATGCTAGAGAAGACACACACTATCTGCTATATATATATGACCTGATGAGATTGAGACTAGCGAATGAGTCATCAGGTGAAAATGATCTTCTTTTAGAGGTAAATCTTTTTTGTTACTGCATTTTGCCTGTTTAATGTTCAACTTTACCTGACTTCATTGCTAAGTATTCTCGTCCTCTGGTCTTCTCCTGTAGATTAATGTAGTGCATGCAGCTCAGCAATCAATTACTATAGTAGGGCAGACATTCTTTTTTATATATCTGTATGTAAATTTCACTGTTTATTAATCTGTGGGATGAGTGTAGTAGAACCTATATTGTAAAATTGAGGGGTGTATCAAAAGTAAATATTCACATCTTATTTACATGAGCTGCTGTTGCACTCCTAGGCACTTGAATGCCAAGGGGTCTCTAGCTGAACTGGTTAGGTGGCTCTGATGGCACTCCTCAGGTCCTGGGTTCGACTCCCCCGTGGGTGCGAATTTCAGGCTGTGGTTAAAAAAATCCCCTCGTCTGTCCCATGCCAAAGCATAGGTCTAAGGACCGGCCCAGTCCCACACGGACGACAGTGCCACTATGTAAGGGTGGGGCGGGGTGGGGCCGCGGAGGTTTCTCGACCTGCGTGAGGTCTTCTTCTTAACACAATACCCAGGGGCTGTCTTACCCCTGCAGATCGAGTTTTTAGTCCTGGTACTTGAATGCGCTTTTATCTTTTTAGCTCACTTGGAACACTGGGGAAATGCATATTCTCTCATATTGCTTACAGATTGACTTGTTCCTGAACTGTGCGTGTGATCACTGACCATACATCATATGAGCAGGAGCGATGAAACTGATATTTCTTTCATTACTGCAGGTTTGCAAGCGCAGCAATGAAATTTGCTTGCAACTATATGAGAAGGAGCAGTTGACTGATTTATCGTATCTACATATACATGGGTCTGTATTATGATTGCTTTAACTCAGCTTTGTTCAACAAAAATCTGTTGAAGTTGTGTAATCTCAGTTTGCTCAATTGCAGGTTGAAAGAAAACGAGCTGGATGCAAGACAGCTGGCAGTTCTTTCTGTACGTACTTATTCCTCTGTGAGAGCATTATTACGCTGGCATTTTGACCCTTTGGTTATCCAGAGAGCACGAGTGCCTGTTTAAACAATTTACTTGTAATAGAAGTTAACATGAAATCGTTCTATTGCTTCTCATCTAATTTCTTTTCTTTTCCCTGCAGAGTCTATATCGATGGAGAGATGGCATTGCTCGCGCTGAGGATGAGAGCACTGGCTATATATTACCCAATAGGACTCTACTTGAAATAGGTTTATTGCTAATCTTAACTTACGTAGGTGTATGCCTTTGCTTGCTTGGCTAACTTTCTTTGAATTTTGGGTTTAAAGCAAAGGAGATGCCAGTGACAAGTGGGAAGCTAAAAAGAATTGTTAAATCAAGAAATCAGTTTCTTGAGAGCCATCTCAAGGATGTCATTAATGCTATAAGGGATGCCATAACAGCTTCTGGTGCTTTCGAAAGTTTAGCGGAGCAACTGAGGAAGGGAAAGCTGGAAGAGGTGTGTTATACTGATTTTATTTTAACTTATCTTCCACTTCAGTATGATATTTGCTTTCAGTCTTCTGGAATTCATTTGAAATAAACATATGGTTCTGCAGTTATTGGCAAATGCAAAGAAAAGCACTGAAGACATTGAAATGATTCCTGCTGTGGATGTCGATAACAATGAAGACCTAATTGATGAATCTGCTGTAGTTTCTGCAGTGATCACAAATGTTGCTACTGCTCCCAGTACAGGGACTATTACAATCGAAGCTTTCGCACCTGAAACGACGAACACTGGGACTTCATCAGGGTTTACTGCACTGGAAGACAAGGAAAAGTTGAGCAATGGCCAGCAGAAAGTATGAAAAATCACTTTACATGTGTGCCTGCTGTATTTCTGGCCTTGTCTTAAACTGCTGCATTGTCCAATGTCCAGGTAGCAAAGGCCACTGTTCAAGTATCAAAGAGGTCTTCAGCTTTTGGAGCTCTATTTGGAAAACCAACTGCTGGAAGAAGGCAGAATCTTTTCCCAGAGTCTATAAATGAGAAGGTATTCCTCATCTGTTGCTTATTGTGCACATTTTTCTCTATCAGAATTGTAGACCAGAGTGGTGACGATGTGGAAGTATCTAGGAAGATGCAGGCTTTCAATTCACTGCTTGCTTCTGAAATACTACTGACACATTATTCTAAATGCACTGCTAGAGTTTTGACATGCTTTATGCTTGCAATTTATGACTTGGGATCATTAAGTTTACTAGGTGGTGATTCAGTGGCCTTATGAATTTTGTCTCTGTTCTTGTATCGAAGTTTGTTTTTTCCACTAGATTTTAATATGAATTCTTGGTGACCACAGTTGTCCTGACTTGCTTTGTTTGTGTGACAACTGCAGGGTAAGAGTAAGTTGGACAAGATAACGACTTCTGTGGTACTTCCTTTTCATCATTTCTCTGGTGGTTCAAAACCTCCTTCAGGCGTCCTTCCAATGAAAGAATCTGTTTATTCTGAACCAGAAAGCATGCAGCACAGTGATCCAGCTTGTCAGATGGAAGAAGTGATACAGTTGGACACTGAAACAGATGAGCCTCAGCCACCAGAAAATTGCAATGAAGATGCACATTGTGAGACTGAAGACATGGAGGTGTCAAAGTCCCCTTCAGATGATCCCTCTAGTACCTATCAGCAATTCCGGTCACTCAACGAAGAAAGAAATGTTCAGCAGAATCAGAAGATACCTCTAGAATCTGAATTCATTGCCCCAGTGGTGCCTTTTGATTATGCCGAAGCGAGAAACAATATCATGTTTGATGAGCCTAAAGCTGAGAGGAGAAAAGACGATGCAGTTGCCAGGGCCATAAACACAGATTCTGGAGATAAGCGGCAAACTTTACACCCATCTGGTGGAGAGAAAGAGGGGAATTCCCAGCATCCACGAAGACGGCAGGCCTTCCCACCTTCTGGCAATAGGAGTGCTACATATCATTAGTATGTTGAGATGTATAACTGAGAATTAGATTATGGACCATTCCAACTTTATGAGTAAAAAAGTATGACAGTTGAACACTCGCTGAACTTCTTTGTTGATTTTTCATGAGAAACCGTCGAGACTGCTGCTGCGTTGTGGTGGCCTTGTGTTGCTAACAGAACTTTATGGGTGACTTTGAAACAAACTACAGTTAATTGTCGTGGATTTTTAACGTTTGAACATTGAAATACCCCATTATTTTATTAGGATTTACAGGCTTTGAGCTTTTTTAACACTTGGAAGTTGGGATTACCCTGAAATTTTAGTAGGATTTAGATTGTTTTCTGCACTATTGTTGTGTTTTGCTAAACTCCAGAAGCATGTTTTGGTGGTATAGCTCAAAAAGTTTTCAGGAGATCCTAAGCACCTTTCCGAACGTATACTACATTTCTAACAGGATTGATTTGGGCTGCATCTGGATGCTACCATTTTTTTTTGTGTGGAAGATAGGGTATGTTTGGTTCAAGGCTCATGGTGGTCAGACCAAATTTTGGCCACAATTTGACCACGTTTAAATCACCCATTGGACATCACACTCTTCTTTGACATGGGACCACTCTTTTACAGTGTCTCTGCAGTGTTTTGCATGTTTATATGCACCCTCTGGTGATCTCGTCCAGAAAGCATGCGACAAGCCATGCCATCCACTATGGATCTCTCACCCTGGTTGAATAGAGCACTAGATGCATTCTCTACCAAAGTAACTGTAGTATTGCATTTGATAAAAAAAAATATTGCTAGAGATATGGTAACATTCTCTGCCAAAGTGTGGCAGCCATTTGATAAAAGAAAATTTTAGTTTAAATATATTGTTACTAGGTATTTCTTCTTTTCACATCCGACTTTTCTTGCATCCAGTCTTCACCCTCCTCTCCATCTCGAGTGGGTTGGGATTAGGTAATTCGGGGTTGGTTTAGGGTTTGAAGTTGGAGAGAATTCTCTATGTGCTATTGGAAATAATGTCCCACCCTTATGTGCCATCAAAAAGATTGCCGTGAATCTAGTGCCGGTTTTTGAAATTTTCTTCTCCTGTGTGCCACTGCCATCATATTTTCCATCCGCAATCATTGGACCCATTTGTCATAGAAAGGAAGAGAGAAAGTTTGACCAGGATGTTTGACTGAAGTTAAACACCAAATTTGAACATGTAAATGACCATTGAGAGAAACTCAAAATGCAAAAACTTCTCAGAATTAAATTATGTACAAATTTCATATATAAAGTTTTGTCTTGTTCATTGTGTAAAATAGTTTAAACTTCAAAATTGGACACTGTGATACGTTGTAGTTTTTTGGAAGGGGATTTTTGTGCAGGTTTTGAGAAAGATTCTGAAAAATATTTCGAGCATGTGAGGGGGAACACCTGAGGATTTTATTAAATTTTGTTGAGCTTATTTTAGCACACTTGCGAAGCTTCCAAAAAATAGTTCGAGCATGTGAGGGGGAATGGCCTGGGGATTTTATTAAATTTTGTTGAGTTTATTTTAGCACACTTGCAGAAACACCATTTTTAAAATTGATTTTGAATTAAGGAATGATTTAGAGTAAATTTCCAGAGATAATTTTTTGGGGTGTTACATAATCGAACCTACAACCTCATACCACTAGACCACAATATCGCTTTATGAGTAGTGAAGTGATGCATTCCTTTTGTATTTACCTTTTCACAAATTTTAAATTTTCAATATTGTGCCAAATAACGTTTTTATGTGCATATGAATGCTTTTCTGATACGCTTTATAGCGTCTCCTTACTATTGATGATTGAACGCATGTCTTAATCCATATCATTTTAGGACATTTTCAAGTTGTATTAAAAACATATTTACATGCCTAGATCGTAACGATGGTTTATAGCATGATTAACTATATGTTATGTTGATATATTTTAAATAGCATATTAATTAGTGTCATTTCGCTGTCTTTCAACACTTCAACCATGTCTAACATCATATTAATTTGAGATGTTGTGAAAAACATATCAAAAATCATCTTTATGTTTATGTACAGTAACATTTTAGTCGGCAACGCCCATGCTTAAAAAACGTAGCTATAAGGCCTTTTTTTTCTAATGATCCAGGGCTTTCATCCCTTTCTATGCTTTTTTTATCACTCTTCAAAACATGTATCAGAAAATGCATGAAAAAATCAACAAAAAAAAAGTTGTCATAAAGAGCAATGCTTATGCAAACTGAGGCTAAACAAAGTTTTGCACAAGTAAAAGAAAAGGAAAAGAAAACCAGTATGGAATTGAATCAGGTTGCATGTCAGATGATGAATTGTTCGCCCCGATCTAATTGCATGATGATTTTCTTTTCTTTTTTCTTTTTGCACAATTTTATCAATAATTGTTCGCGAACACAGATGCTTGCATGGTCTGCCATTTATTTTTTATTTCATGTACCTTTTGATGTGTTTTGTTTGAATTTGGAGAATGGAGCATCAGAAGTTCAGAACAGAAGGGTGGGAGCACTGCATAAACTAGCCGTAAAAAGCAACCAAGCCGGCCGAGGCCGAGGGAGGAGAAACCGAGGAAGTCAAAGGCCGTACTAGCTGTCCACTCTCCACATGGACAGCAGGTCAACCACCTTGCTCTCAACGCTAGCTGCGATCTCCGGACAGCTTCAACTGGGCAATCTTCCGAGTTCTTGATCTCTTTTCTCCCCACGGTACGGCCTCCATTCACTTGGAAAACTCAGCCTTTGTATGATCAGGCATGGGGGGCCTCTCCTGGCCGGATTTGCAGTGCCTGGTGCGGCGGAAGCCGTCGACGGCGAGCTCCGCCTCCGCTGGCCTGGCCGAAGCTGCCGACGGGGGACGTGGCCAGCGCCTCGCCAAGACGCTATCTGTTCCCCACCTCGCCGCCATTGGTACGCGCCCATTCTAATCCAACCTGGAATTTCCTGACTCTTGAGCGGGGGTTTTGTGCCTTCACTGAATCTGCTCCCAGATTTAGAGATTGCAAAACGTGCCTCACTTGTAGTTGTACATAAACGATCTTCAGGTGTCGGGTCAACGATTGGCGCAGGCATCTATGTCCTGGTCGGGACGGTGGCCCGTGAGCACACAGGGCCAGGCCTGACGGTCTCCTTTCTGATAGCCGGCGTCGCCGCGGCGCTTTCGGCGCTGTGCTACGCCGAGCTCTCGTGCCGTTTCCCTTCGGCAGGGAGCGCCTATCACTACTCCTACATCTGCATTGGGGAGAGGTGATCGAGTATACAAATTCACACTGACATCGGTTTCTTGCTCACCTTAGCTTCTGCTATTCTTCCTGACAAACTCCGGCAAATTATGCCCAGTGTCGCTTGGCTAATTGGGTGGGCCTTGATCCTTGAGTACACGATCGGGGGATCGTCGGTGGCACGTGGCATATCTCCAAACTTGGTAACACTTTCTATTAAGTTCTCTCTTCACACAAGTGACTCTCTTACCATGACCAGGTCGTCATTATCCTGAACTTTTTCAGGCTCTATTTTTCGGTGGCCAAGACAAGTTGCCCTTCTTTCTAGCACAAGTGCAAGTCAAAGGGCTTGACACCCCAGTCGACCCTTGTGCTGCTATTCTTGTCTTGATAGTTACTGCATTACTGTGTCTCGGAATTAAAGAGGTACTAGCACTGAGCCTGCAACTTGCTTTGCAAATTTTATTCTGCATCCTTTTAGCCATCCATTAATCAGTTAGCTAGCTACATAAATAGATAGTATCATAGATTGCATGAACTGGGTGGAGATGCCTTATGTGAAACCTTTGTGGTGTGGATTCTAGAATCTAGAATTTTCTTTTCTATGCTAGTGCCCTTTTCTAGACGCAGGCGCATCTATCCATTTGATAAGAAATGCAGAGTTGATGTCACACTCTCCTGTGCCGTCATTTGTGCTCCAGTATAGATTAAGATGTTTCCTGTTCTCTGAAATTATGACTCCAGTAGCTCAATAATTGTTGCTACTTTCAGCTTACAATTACACAGTCTTAAGTTTGAGTTATGCCCTGATCAGAGCTCATTTGTGGAAGGCATCATCACCACTGCAAATATCATAGTCATGCTCTTTGTCATCTGTGCTGGTGGATGGTTAGGGTTCAGGAATGGCTGGACCGGTTATAAAGGGGCAGAAGGGTAAAGTTAAAAGTTCTTGCTTCTTCCTATAACCGAATCAACACATGGACCCCAAATTGGATCTTGAAACTTTTTTTGGCTGGTGCACAGTTATTTCCCTAAAGGTGTCGGTGGAGTTCTCTCAGGATCAGCAACCCTCTTCTTCGCGTACATTGGCTTCGACACAGTTGCTAGCACCGCAGAAGAGGTTTGTGACTCTGACTATAACTTTTCTCATGTACAATAATTGGACTATTCACAATAGTTGTGTTCCTGGCTCTAAATGTTTGTAGTCCAGCTTATGTGCAGCGACATGATTGCCATCAGTTAATTTTGTTTGTCAAAATGAGTTCCAGGTGAAGAATCCTCAGCGTGACCTTCCACTGGGCATGGGTCTGACCTTGTCCCTATGCTGCTTCCTCTACATGATGGTATCTGCTGTTGTGGTTGGTCTGGTGCCATATCGCAATATAGATCCTTACACCCCTATTTCTTCTGCGTTCGCGCAATATGGGATGGAGTGGGCAGAGTAAGTGCTTGCTTCATTTCTAAGCTGAAATGCCGAATGACGCCGCGACACAGAGATTGTGAACATTTTTCTGCTATATATTAGTTATTGATTTTCTTTTACTCCATTGAAATGTAGGTATGTTGTTTCCAGCGGGGCTGTTCTTGCCCTTATCGCATCCTTGATAGGTGGTATTCTTCCCCAGGTATGTCATATGTATATGGAAAATTGGAAATTGAGAAATTGGGGGCAGTGTTAGGTTCCCTCTTCATTCAGTTATTTTCCTACTTTTATGAGGAATGGTATGTGCCTTGAGTCCTGGACTAAAAATAGCAAAAAAGAATCAGCTAGTACTGTTTTGAACCTTTTGGAGTTAAACATGTAATATGTGATATTAAAAAGGACCTTTTAGAAAATCACAGAAACAAAAGAGGGTCAACATGTTACTCCCATCATCATCAAAATTTAAGTGCTTTCAGGATTTTGTAATAATTAATAAAATTGAACCATTGCCCGGAGGTGGAGAAAGAACGAAGGAGTCCTTTCCTCACGGAGTTTAGACATCCTGCACCCTTTCAAAACCATACAGACTACCCCTCTTTAGCAGTTTAAAGCGGGTTTGACGATGTTTTTGAGTTTTTTAGTTTAAAAACAGATTTTGTAAACACCACATAAGGGTTTTAAACTATAAAAAACATATCCAAATCTCTAAAACTTGAGGAAACTACTTAGAGATAGAGGCATGAAAAATCTAAATAAAATACCTAGAGTTCATGAAAATACCTCCAGAAGCTTCTAAAAATTGGATTTAGCTATATGTGAGTGAAAAAATATCTAGAAAAATATAGAAGATCCCAAAACGTTTGAATCAGTTTCTAAATGCATTTTGAAAACTCTTTACGATAAAAATGAGATGCCACTAGCATAAATACAACACAGATTAATGCCGACTGTATTCATGCTACTTACTATAGTATATACATGCTTTTGTTTCGGAAGTTTATAAAATAGCATCAGAGCCGACATCACCCAAACACTACTCGCCTGCCTGCCACAGCCCCGCCCAGCACACTGCTGTTTCGTTCCATCCTATGACAGAGTCATAGATTCTCCAGTACAAGCCATTGTGATCGTCAGTCGTTACCACAGTAGGTGCAGATACTTGCGGGCTTGCTAGCGCGTGGGCTGAGGGAAGAGCACAGGCAGGGGGCTGCCTCAGTGCCTCGTGGGGGCAGTTTTGTTGTAATATGTGAAATTATTAGGGACCTCCTGCCAAATTCAGTTAAATAAATATTGGTATGTTCAGAGAAGGCTCCCACGGCCCCACCACCACCCAACCCACCCAAAAAAATTGAAAGGATAAAAATAAAACAATCAATAGGTCTATTTGAGGTAGGAATGTAGCTTAGTCATTGTATTTTCATTTGAGGAAGATATGTTTATACAAAACTAGACCATGACTGGCTGATCCTTATTGTCTACATGTTGCTTTTGTCAGCCTAGAATTATAATGGCTATGGCTAGAGATGGGTTGCTTCCACCATTGTTCTCAACTGTTAATCGACAAACTCAAGTGCCAATCTTAAGCACAATCTTGACTGGGACATGTGCTTCTATCCTAGCTTTTTTCATGGACGTGTCCCAATTGGCAGGGATGGTAATATGCTAATTATCATGTAAAAATGGTAAATTGCTGGATGGGGACATACTCCAGGTGATAACAATTTCTTCATCTGTTTTGTTCAGGTAAGCGTGGGAACCTTATTGGCATTTACTGCAGTTGCCATTTCTGTTTTAGTAGTAAGATATGCTCCTCCATATGAGATGCCAATGGAAGTGGCTCTTGCAGGAACACCTGAGTCACTAACATCACACTCTGGGCACTCAGAGCAGGATGGGCAAAATTTGGAAGGTCCTTTTGTCGATGGTAATGAGAAGAATAGTTTTTTACGACCTGTTAAGTTTGAGTTGTAGCAGGAATTATGTTCGCCTTTATTAGCTTGCAACTTGCATTCACACTGTAGTAAGGCGTCCTTGATATTATCTTTTGATTATGATCTGTATTATGCATATGAAATTATTGAAAATTATCTGCACCAGCAGCCCATTACTTCACACATTATCTGACGGAACTCCTTGTTTTACCTTCAGGATGACTGATACGCTCTAATTTGTTTCCTGACTTTTCCCCCTTTGTATCATGAATAATGAATTAGTTCAAGAAGCACCTACTGTCAGTGAGGTGGTGAGCAAAGTAGGGCGACAGAAAGCCACAAGAAGCATAGTATTGATATGCCTTGGGGCCATCATCTTCATTTCTGCGGTTTCTATCTCCTTTTTTCCGTTGTAAGTGAACTTCTGTATACTGCCAGCACTCTTTCAAATATCTGGTTCTATAATGTACAAACAAAGTAATCAGAACAGTTCCTGGGACAGAAGAATGTGGCCAGAACTGCCCATTATTAATACTGTTTCTTGTCAGGAAAAGGCAACATCATCTGATGCTGTTTTGCTACCTGTAGTTATGTGCGAATGACTGCATGCATCCTAGGCGGGCTACTATTGTTGAGTTCTTCTATTGTGCTTTTGTGCACTGGACAAGACAAGAGCTCTTTGGGGCAAACTGAAGGTACAAGCTAAGGAACATGGTCAATTAGCAGTTCTGCATACTTGGTGGAATTCGTGTGAGAAATCTGGTACTGCAATTCAATGCAATCTCAAATGACTTCTTTGTTTCTCCTAGGTTTCATGTGCCCGTTGGTTCCCTTAATTCCGATTTGTTGCATCTTCATCAATGTATACCTGCTTATGAACCTCGGGTAAGAAATATAGCTTATAATCATCTTTTTTTTTTTTTTTTGCATATCATATATGCTTCTGCAATTTGGGGCAGTCTGCTATTGTCTGAAAGACGTACGGATTTCATAAGACTGTTTGTTTGATCAGGCAAGACACGATTCTTTTAAGATGATATGCAGTTTTATGAAGCCAGACGAAATTTAGCTATTCAGTTTACGGATATTGAGATATAACAATGTCTGGATAGCGATCTATGCTTTGGAAATCCTGAAGATAATCTATTCTTGATCTTACGTTTCAACTAAAATGTTTGCAGGGCTCAGACATGGATCCGTGTTTCCATATGGCTAGTGGCTGGTGCGCTCATATACTTCTTCTATGGCATGAAGCACAGTTCACTGTCAGGCATGGCATACCATCGCATATTGCCTACATAGGGTAGAGTCCTTTGCACTTCGATAGGGGAGAAATGAGGTAACACGGTGGCTACAAAAGCTGTTTCTCATAGATAGCTGGGAATTCTGATCCCGCCGTTTCTTTCGATAAGTTATACCATACCAGCTGGTTTGAAGAATAGGAGAGTGAAGATAGATAGACACATGAACGAAATGAAATAAGCACAGCAGCAGTCCCGTATGGGCTTGTTTCTTTCTCTGCAACTGCAATTTCACAAACTACTGGAAAAGCTATCACTGTAAATCTCTGATTCGTTTGGTTCCAGAGGGAAATTGCAAGATCCATTCACTATTTGACAAGAATTATTTTTCTCGGGTGATTTCCATTTTTACCCAAAAAAAAAAAATGCTCCTTGAGGGCCTATAGCCACAGGAGCAGTAGGGCCGAAATGGGCCGGGCCGGTTGGTTCGGCAGGCCTGCTCCAAGTCCAAGTCCTCCCTCCAATAATTTCTTATCCCTCTTGTGCTTATCCAACGCAGCCATTCCATTCCGTCCGTCCATCCATCCGCCATGGCGACCGCCACGCTGCTGAGCTCCGCCTTCGCCATGCCCGCCGCCGCCCGGAGGGCCTCCTCCTCCGCCACCACCTCGCTGGGCTTCGCCACGTCGCAACTCGCCGGCCTCTCACTCTCCGCCGGCGCTGCCACAGCAACCGCCGCCGCCCCGCTCCCCAAGAGGCAGCTCCAGCCCATTGTCGCGCGTACGTCTCTGATTTCCCTTCCCACCTTCGTTCTTGTACCTTGCCATTAACAGCTAAGCTAACTGCGGTCCAATTGATTGATGACGCAGGCCGGGTGTGCCCGTTCACTGACAAGAAGACGAACCGCGCGAACAAGGTGTCCTTCTCCAACCACAAGACGAAGAAGCAGCAGTTCGTGAACCTGCAGTACAAGAAGCTGTGGTGGGAGGCCGGCAAGCGCTTCGTCAAGCTGCGACTCTCCACCAAGGCCCTCAAGACCATCGAGAAGCACGGCCTCGACGCCGTCGCGCGGAAGGCCGGCATCGACCTCAACAAGAAGTGAACCACCAGCTTTTGATTTTTCAAATACCCAATGCTCTTGCTACTAGCATCAATAGTGCCGGTGCCCTCCCTGTCTCCGCTGTCCTGCGGCTTCTGCTCGTTCAGCCATACACACTTACAATGTACCATTCCCTTTCCTTTGCTCCTAATTTGATTCGCGTCCAATCCCAGCCAATGTAGGCAGATCGAGGTTGCATACGCTTTTGTTGCCATGGAGAGAGTCAAGGCTTTCTCCTCTTGATCGATCGTCTCTGTTTCGTAGTTTCGATCGGTTCGCCGCAAGTTGACTGATCTTGCCTGATGGATTTGCTGCCAATGAAGTGCAAATGTAATGGGATTTGAACTAGGAGAGTTGCTGTGCATCCTGTTTTTCCTTGCCAATCTCTCGTGATCAGTTGCATTTCTTATCATACCGAAACAAAAAAAAAAGGCCTAAATTCAGTTTCTCCTATAGTTGAGTAGGGCTAAAGTAGTTATAGTATTTCCCTCCCGGTCCCACCCCGTATTGTTTGGCACTGGTAGTTATAGTTCAATTTCTCAGTGCCGAACATTAAGAAACCGAGGTAGCAACATGCAGCAGAGAAGATGACCTAGACTACACTCCACGATTGCATTGCGTGTTGCGGCAGAGAAGATGCAGTACCAATTAGAAACAGAATGGAAATCAGAGTGGAGCGCACTGCATTTCCGATATAACATTAGGCTGTCTCTCCCAGAACAGAAAGAAAGAAAGAAAATTGTTGGTTGGCCTATCCCTTTCCTCCTGCTTCACAAGATTGGCCACGCCATTCAGCTGAGGCAAAGAAATTGCCAGCTGCCCACGTTGATGTGCCGTCGAAGCTTGCCTTGACTGGCCTCGGTCTAATCGTCATGGCGTCTGTGTGCCTGATGGTAAATGCAGATAAATTTTATTGCACACTCAATCTTGCAAATGCCTGACAAGGAACTGATGAAGGATCGCATGCTTCTTGCCACATACAGGCAAATGATAGGAGCACCCAGTATTTCATTGGTCAGTTCAGCTTGTGCAAAAATGTCAGTCGTGAAGCTCCATAATAAGATTTCTTTGCTGGTTTCAGCAATAAGGATACAAAAGATGTGTAAAAAGTGAAATAGTAATACACAAAGCTGAATGTTAACTCTGTCAAATTTATGCATAATCACTAATCAGCTCATGACCGGTAGAATTCCTGAGATTGTGAGATAGGTACGGTTGCACTCTCTCTCTCCCAATAAGCCCGTCCTTCTCTGCTTCATATACTTTCAGACGAGTCTTCTCTTCAGAGCCAAAATTGCCTTGAATTCATGTCTTTTGATATCTTTCTTCTATACATGATGACATTGACATGTCTGATCAGATGAATTAGGCTTTGTAACAAGGGCAAAGAAGAGGGGCCATCATCTACACTGCTGTTTCCTGAAATTCCTCGCAGACAGCGTCTTCCTGAGCAGCGCCTTGAGCCGCCTGGATCCAGAGCCGGCCTTGACGGCGGCCCCCTTCCTCCCGGGCTCCTCCTTCTGCGGGTCGGAGGCGCACAGCGCGGCGCCGTCCTCGGAGCACCACCCGCCGTAGCTGAACTGCCCGGGGTCCCGGCGGCGCAGGACGTCGCGGTCGATGCGGTCCAGCACGGCGTCGCCGTCCCTGAACTTGCGCGCGAAGGGCGCCCCGCTGAGCAGCATCCGGCGGTAGTCCCTGGCGGTGAGGTAAAGCGGGTGCTGCTTGGGCGGGTTGTCCCAGCGGATGAAGTGCATGTCGTGGTTGACGGTGGCGTTGCGGAAGCGGCGCGAGTTGCAGGCCACCGTCTGGAAGTAGAACTCCGGCGAGGAGACGATGTTGGCGTGGTACAGCAGCAGCGTGCGGGGCAGGTTGTCCCACCCCATCGTCACGTACTCCGCGAAGGGCCGCGACAGCATCGTCCACGCAGACCCTGCATGCAGCAGCAGCACATGATTTTTGCTAGGTCATCACATCTTTCTTTGCATTATACTGTTTGCAGGTAGAGTTGATGACATGTTGTTCATGGAATCATACACTCAATTGTTCACTTCATTTGAATAATATATGCTGACGTGAAGAACATCCATCTTTCTGCGTTTTTTACAGGCATTTTCCGAGAATTAATATTCATATGGAGTAAGATGTACTCTATGTCGGCATTCCTTGCTGCCGTTTCTTGGAAGCAAAGCGCCTGCAAAAAGATGGAGCGAGAGCAAAGCTGCTGTTGCTTTTGCCATTGCCGATGCCATTGCAGCTAGCATTGGCTGGTCTGTGGCTGGATTTGCGGATCTCAGGGCATAAACTAGCCACGATCTGCGCTGGCCCAGATGATCAGATCTGGCAGAGTAATAGTGTACCACCACACTCGCTCCATTGACTAGACGCCATTCCAGATAGGATTGTTTTTGCGCCGGAGTTCGTCGAACCACCGGCCGGCGTCATGGCTGCGTGTGAGTGTGGCACTAGAGAGTACGGAGCCGTACCCGTCCGATCAACAACCGCTTGCTTGACGAAATACGCTGTCCTAATCCGCCGTTGCTTACACGCATTTAGTACTTATAATTGTAATTGCACTCTACTCCTGCCCCAAATTAAAGGCAGCTTCAAGACACGTTTTTTTTTTCTGAGAAAGGGAAAAGCCGAAAAGACTCGTTTGGTGAAGAAAGAAGACGAAGAGGAATCCGTAGGGGGTAGGCACTTACCTGTGAAGAGCTTGAATGCCGTGGGCAGCCTCCTGAGGTTGGTGCTGATGTTCACCGGGCGGATGAGCTCCGCCCGGCCGTCCTCGTACAGCGCCGTGTCCAGGATCACCGGCCGCGCCCGCTTCTTTCTGCAGGGCTACCATCAGTTTAATCCCCCGTCAAACGCGTCATCATCAGCTCGCATTGCATTGCATCCCCCCAGCAGCCAGGACAGAACAGAACAGAATATAGTACTGTAGTTGAAGGAAATAGAGAGTGGTCGATCGATGAGTTCTTGATTACATACATCTTCCATCCCAGGTGGCTGGTGTGGTGGATGAAGCTCAGGTCCCGGGGCAGCCCGGCGAACGCCTCCATCAAGTCTGCGATCCATCCAGGCAATGATCCCAACACCAACAGCGATTAATGAATCAGCCATCTGACAGAGAGCTCGCAATCAGCACTCCATCGAAACCAACCCAAACGATGGATTACCGTCCTGCGTGACGAGCGGGTAGTCGGAGGCGCTGAGGTTGACGAACCAGTCCCAGCGGCGGCGCAGGCGCAGCAGCACGGCGACGGCGTGCAGCGTGGTGGTCAGCATGGTGGGGCCGCGGTAGGTGACGAGGTTGGGCGCGCCGACGACCCACACGTTGCCCGCGCGCGCGTACACGCCGCGCGCCGACACCAGCTCCGCCAGCCGCCGGTGCTCCTCCGCGGGGGCCTCCCGGTCCAGGTGCACCAGGTAGCTGTTGGCCGGGTGGTACAGCGCCGCCAGCAGCCGCGCCGCGCGGGCCGCGTCCCCGGACGACGCCGAGATGAGGTACGCGAAGGACACGGGGTACCGCGTCGCCGGCGCCGGCTCCAGCTCCAGCTCCGCCTCGGGGCCCGGCCGGCCGGCGCCCCTGAGGAGGAGCGAGGGGAGGAGCAGGATGGACGCCACCAGGAGCGCCGTGAAGGCCGCGGACACCAGCAGCTCACGCCGGCTGCCGCCCAGCCCCATCGCCCGCGGCCGCATCACCATGCACGCATCAATCAATCGATCAATCTGCTTCCCCGCTCCCTCTCTCCACCAACCAGTAGTCAATCTCCTCTTCTCGCTCGCTCTCGACCGGTCAATCGCTCGCGGCCTCGCTTGAAATCAATCGATGGCGGTGGCGTGGCGTGGCGTGGCGTGCCGGGCCGACTCCAAGCTACAGCGACAGCGAGCCCGAGATCTAGCACGAGAGGGAGGAGCAGCAGAGCAGGGGAGGAGGCAGGGAGGGAGTGGCGTGCGATTGGTTCGAGCATTCGGGAGAAGCGAAAGAAGGCCGGGGGAGTGAGTAGGTAGGAGGGGGGTCGCTGTCCGGAGGTGAGTGTCAATGGCGGGTGGGTCCCGCGGCCGAAACGGGGATGGAGGATCGACAATGGCCGTGGCAGCTGCAGCCTCAAGTTCCCATCATGCGGCCCTCCACTGCACGGGCATTTTATCCTAGCCGCTGTAAAAAAAAAAAAAACTTTCTCACCTGATTTGCAGTAACATGCTCATCGTTATTGTACGTGCCGGAACATCTAACCCGAGTCTACCATAAAAATGTTTAAAACGGCCTAAATCTCCATGTTAAGAGCTTCTTCAGCATGAAAGAGAAACAGGGAAAAAAAGAAAACGTAGGATATTCCTAAGGATTTTTTTGCTAGCCTTTGATGTGGAGCAATATGCAAAAAAGAAAAAAAAACAAAGGAAAAAATGCATTCCCTTGATTTCGATTAAGGGGAAACTAGGTGAAATAAAAATGAGAGAATTACGTATTTGGCTCTAAAAAAGTTGGTGCTTCCTTCTTTGGCCAAAAAAATATAAATTTTCCGTGTTTGGCTAGAAAAACTTTGGGTGGGCCGGGGGGGGGGGTAAAATGACGTTTTCCCCCTTTTCTTTCACTTGAGGGCCCAGTTGCTTCTTTCATTCATGTGCATCCACGGTGCCGGGCCAGCGACCTACGTCGGCCGCCCACACAGCCAAACCAACAGCCCCCGCCGCCCTGTTGACCCGCGCCGCCCCTGGCCCCGCCGTGTCCCACGACCTGAGTCCATCACCCACCCGCGATATGGTCCATTGATGTCTCGCCGACCTTTTCTTTCGTTGAAGGTCTCCGGCATGGGAGGTTGCCTTGGTGTGCTCTCTGGTAACCTATATACCACGCATGTGTATGTAGGTTTGTGTGTTTATCGATGCAATTCGGGTGGGAATTTCTACCACCCCTTCTCCGATGGGAGTTTGGCCAGGTCATCAAACTTTGCCCCAGCTTTGTTGCTCGGCTTCATTTTCACTATTGTGTTGTGAGGCTAGTCATCTATGAAGACTAACAATGCTACTGTTGACGACCTAGATGTGTTTATGTGTTATTTATTCTTGTTTGAGGGTTCTCGATGTAAAATAGGGATGCATTGTTCTCAAAATTTTTATAATCTCAATCCCTTTTCACAAAAAAAAAAAAACCCCATCAAAACACACACACAACCAAGTAGGTCGTGTAGCTTCGCCGGAACTTATTGGAGTTTGAATAAGATAGGTGTACATAGTGTTAATACGCAACAGACTCTACTCCTACAATATTACATGAAAATATATAGTAATTGTCTTTGCCTATTTATATGCTGGCAGCTAGGTATTCATGTAATCATATTTGTATGATGGGAGAATGCCAAAGGGGAGTTGTCACCATGTGTAGTAAATCAATTTTAACGAGGGTGAAAACCGGTGGTGTTCTTGTTGTATCTCCTTAAAACACCGTCAAAAGAAGTTGTGCAGGGGTTTAGGTTTGTTAAAATGGTGAAAAGAAGTACTATACAGGAATCCCATTTCCTCTAGGGATTGGCATTGCGCCCATCCCCTAGAAATTGGTTTAGAAATCTTATTCTTCCAATGATCTGAATTGGCCTAAAAATTTTCATTTATCACAGGGATTGGCCCCTTGAAAAATGAGATTCTCAAACCAATGCATATGGAAATGAGACTCCTAAACTAGGACAATAGTCGTTGAGTACTTTCTATGCATGTGTGGATGGTTTATTACTTCTGATTGATAGGGAAAGAAAAGTTTACCCTTGGTTGAGCGAGAGGATTAGATCTGATGGGCCCGCCATCAATCGGTTGGACTTCGCCTTTCACTTGCTGTCGTCACGCGATGATAAGGCGAAGAGATGCGCGCACTAACTTTTCTTTGTGTTATTTTATTCATCGCTCCACATCATTAGAGAATAGTGAATTATACTTATATTGCCAATGCGCTAGACCCTAGTGCTGCCCGTGACATCTCGCACCAGATGCTGTCCACTTGGGGTGTTGGGCCACTTCGCCATCGTTTATTTGTTTATTTAGACAAATTTTGCCTTTAATTTTCTCACCGAAAAAGGGGGTTTGAGGTTCTACTAGCATTCTAGGACCTCATTTGCTGTTGCATGGCAGAAAAGAAAATGGCGCTCCTCCTGCACTGCTGAGTGCTTGATGGCAGTAGGGTCAGGGTCTCTCTACGTTTCTTGGCTTCAAGTCCAGATATAATAATTCCGTTTTTTAAACGCAAAATCTCGGGACAACCATAATTGAAAGATCAGAAGGGAGGCCTGCAGATACTACGTGTACTACATGCATGGTATGGTGTATGCCTGTATGGCCTGGAACTATCGGCATGACATGGACAGGGCGCTGAACGGCGGTTCGTTTGGGTAGCGAGTGCGTGATTGCCTGACCACGCAGGCACCGCACCGGATTGTGACACCCCGAAGCGCGTGGGCCTAGCCCTAGCCGAGATCTGTCCGGATAACGTCTCACCTGACTGAATGCTGCATGGTGCACAATTGCACATGCACTCCTCGTCAACCTGTCCGTTTGCACCTATCTTCTTGGCGCAAGACCCTTGAAATAATCAAAGGGAACACATGCATGATGCCAATAAGACAACTGGTTTCTTATACAAAAAGGCAATTAATTATTTTGATGAGAAGAGAATACACAAGTCTCTTGTATTGTCTGGCCAACAGATTTTAAACACTCTGTTCATTTTTTTTCCCAGAATATTAATTGTAAACATGGTTTTGTTGGCGTGGTACAGATAAAATGCAGTTAATCTGTGTAGAAATGTTTGCATGTCACTGTAATAAGATCGCCTGAGAAATTCTCTGCTGTCTCTGCCTAGAAGGATTCTAAACTCAAACATTATTTGGGTGTTTCGGTTTGAGAAATGTGTTACAACATCATCTTCTCACTTCCTACTTTTTTTGTTTGATTTCTGAAATTTTATGGGATGAACCTATAATTCACCACCACGATAATTCCTCGAGGGGCCAACAGAAGAATATTCCGGGTTTAGGAGAGAATGCTCTAGCTTCACAACAACATCTTCCAAGTTTAGAAGGAAATTGGTATTGCTTCGCGATTAATTGATCCATATTCTAGAGAAAATGTTCTAGCTTCATGAGAAAATCTTTCTAGATCACTTAAAAGAAAATTATCGTAGCTTATAGAATGATGTTTGAAAGTGTACAAAATGCACTTTGGACTGAATTGTTGAGCTAGGTTTTAGGAAGTGTTGATATAGTATTTAATATTTATTTTTCGAAAGAGGTATTTAAGAAATGTTGAACTGTAAGTATAGGTAATAGCTAAGGATTATTAGAAGAACAAAAAAAAAAGAGAAGAAAATGAAAAAGAAACCTGCATGCTGTCATGGGCTCATGGCTCCCCCGCATGCTGTGCTGGAAAAAGGCCCAAGCAAACTGCACTTGTGGGCCGTTCATGGGTTTTTTCCTAATCAAATTTCGTTATATATGGGAAGCCTCCCGCGTACACGGCAGATATACGATTTCACGATCAAGATCGGCCAAATCCCAGTTCAGTGTACCTGAAGCCCTAGCGTCCGGCGGCCGGCGGCGCTGCTCCGCCTCCGATCCGCGAGCTCCAGCAGGGCAGCCGCAGAAACCACCAGGTCATCGGCAGTTGGACTCGTCGCAAGTAGAGCAGCAGACCATACTCCATACCAGGCAGAAAGCATTTGATACCATAGCATCATATCTTTAATTTTCTTGTGCGAAATAATCTGCAGGGGAGAAGAGAGCGAGAGAATGAGCGACCCACCCCTCCCGACCCCGCCGCCACCCCCGACCCCGCCGCCGCCGACGGTCCTCCCCAACCCAGTCAGCCTGCCAGCCCCAGCGCGCGTCACGGTCCCTCTTCTCCCAGCTGTTCCCAAACCTAGCATTCCCTGGAGAGGCCCTTGCTCCGTCGGCCGCCGGACCTCCGCCGAGATATGCCTCGTCGCTGGCTCATGCCGGCCATGTCCTGCCCGCACCAAGCTCCGTCTTCGGCAGATCCGCGCTCAGGAGAGGGTCTTGGCCCGCGCCGCGCTGGCTCGTATGCGGAGGCTGCTCGAGGGACTCCAACTGCATTTACTCGCCCCCAACCGCCCCTCCCCGACTCGCGTCGCGGCATTAACGCCGGGCCTCGTCGCTCCTCGAGGCAGGCTGCGCCGCACGCATCTAATGCCCCAGCTGCTGCAAATCCGAGGGAGGATTCGGGCTGGCGCACAGTGAAGGCAAAATATTGGTGGCGGCGCTCGCCGCATTCAACTCGACGTGATGGCCATCAGACGCGCAGGACCAACCGAAATTCAATTCCTCCACAGCGGTCCTCAGCTCCTGCACTCCAACTCTTCAACAGCCGCACGAGGGGACGCTGCTTCAGGTGCCTCGCGACCGACCACCGTTCGTCCACTTGCCGCAATAGTGTTCGCTGCTTCGGTTGCCAGCGCTATGGCCATTGTTTGCGTGATTGCAAGAGTTTCTGCAGAGGCCGCGCCGCGCCCGTGCGGTCTGCTGCCGCGCCCGTGCGGCCTGCTTTCGACCAGCAGGTGGTCCAGCCGGCCCGGTGACCATGGTAGTTCTTGGGGACCCCTGCACCCGCCCGGACGAGGACACTTGCGTCATCCCCACCTCCTTCGACGTTGAGCAGGAGGCCAAGGAGTAGGAGTCCACCTACCTCATCCCCTGGGCGTTCAGCCTGCCCTAGGGAGCGGAGGTTTGACAGGTTAAGGAAACAATCCTCGATGAGCTGCGACTGCTACGCGGTGAAGTCATCGTCTCCGAGCATTCTCCTGAGGCCTACCTGATCAAGTCTGTGAACAAGAAGCACTGCGAGGCAGCACTCAGGAGGCGCTGCATCAAGAGGAATAGGGTGGTGCTCTGCCTCCGGCAGTATCGCAGCCTGGAGCACGCCATCGGTGCGTTTCTTCTACCGCGTGCGCATCTGCCCCGAGGGCGTGCCAAGGCACGCTTGGATCCCCGACATCGTGGAGAGGCTCCTGGGTCGGTCCTGCTCGATGTAGTTCATCGAGACCGACCTGCTGCAACCGACCGACACCCGCGGCATCTGGTTGTGGGCATGGTCTCGCAACCCATGCCATATTCCAAAGAAGATTTGGCTGACCTTCACTAATCGTGCAATGGGAGATGCTTCATCACCGTGGCAGGTCACGGAAGAGCTCCCGGAGAAGTGGCAGTTCGGCGCTGCGTTCCAGGTCCTGGTGCCCTCACCCTTCTCCTGGGCACCACCCCTCTCCCAGGCACCACCATGCCGCCCTTCACGCCGGCGCGTCATCAGTTTGCCTGGTTCTGGGGCAAGGTAGATGGTGAACCTAGGCCAGATCGCGTCTACGAGTACCCGTCTCCCCCACGGGCGGAGCTGGATCGCAGACATGGGAGGGACCAGGAGAAGGACCAGCAAGCTGGGTGCCGACGGGACCGTGGTGTCACTCGCTCGGGCGACGTCGATGACCATCCTAGGTTCATGCCGCATCGACGCCACGACGATCTTGAGGATGACGACGACGGGGCTGACCATCGTGGGCGCCGGCGTGGGGACGTCAGGCCACATGGTCGGGCGTGGCTGCCGGGCCTTGGCGGCAGTAGGGCGCGCTCCAGGTCGCCACGCCGCAGGGAGAAGGGAGGTTCCAGTCGTGACGGCCATCGGCACCACCAGCTATGTGACCTGGCTGGGTTCGAGTTCAGGCTCCCTTCTCAGCAGGAGCTCAAGGCTTGGGATACAGAGGGGCTGCAGAAGCTGTTCGGTGTAGAGGCTACTACTCTGCGTGCAGATCTGTCACACCTCCTGGCTGAGCAAGTGCAGCACTCTGTTGTTGATCTCATGGCCCCTGCACGTGCTTGGCTGGAGGATGCGGCAACTAAGCAGAGGGAGTGGCTGCAACAAGCAGAGAACTACATCAGCAAAGCCAGCACATAAGCTCAACATCGACCCGGCGCCGTTGCTTCCGGGGAATAAAGCCTGGTCCAAGGGGCTACCGTCCCGGTCAGTGTGGCATTGGGGTGTATCTTGCATGATCTGCCTGCTGCTGGTTCTTGTGGTGCTGACAGGGGTGAGACGGAGGAGGTTGAAGTTGCGCTGCGATACATGGAGTTCGTCGATGCAGACGACGAGATGGCGAGGCTGCCACGCCCAGGCGGTGAGTTGGCGGGGCTGCCACACCCCAATCTCCCCTGCGGCGTTGCACCCGATCGCTGCTGCAGATGGCGAGACAGATGGCGAGACGCTGGAGCCGCCTCGTTCCCCTTCGCTGTCGCATTCCTCCGAACCTGCGCAGGAGGCCGAGCCAGGGACCAGGCCATTGCAGCTGGCTTCACCGACGCAAGAGATCGACCATTTCTTCACCACACCGAGCATGCCGCTGCTACATCAGGCTCCGCCTCCACGTCAGCAGAGGCGCCGCAAGACATACGAGTTGGCCAACGTTCGCCGCAGCGCTCGTCTGGCCAATCGCCCGGTAATGCCGGCGATGAGAAAGGCGCAAATCAACCTCTGTCGCAGGCTTAGGCTCCCTGCAGTGGAGGAAGATCACTGCTCGATGGAGCAAGTGCTGAAGGATTACATTGCTATGTATGACACCTCGCTCCCAGAGTATGCCATTGCTGCCCTCTCAAACCTGCTGTGCGTTGATGACGAGTACATGGAGCAACTCGACGAGACCCTGGTTGGATTGGTGGGTCAGGGAATCGAAGGCTTCCTTGATGCGGAAGGTGCTCCAGCCGGGGGCGTAGCTGTGGAGGAGTAAACTTCGCGTCCGCTTTCCAAGCGTAATGTCTGTTCCAATGCACCAGACCATGTATCAGACTACGTGCTTGTTTTATGTTTCTGCTGCTCTTCGTCGTTATTGTGAGAGACCTATGTGCTGCATTTGCTATGTTTACAGACTTCATTCTTGGGTTGCAATGTTAAGACCGGAATGTCGAAGCTTCCTGCTTTCTTTACGGTCATTCTCTCCCGTCAAGTGTTTATGGTCGCTGATAGCCTCCAGGCATATGAGCGCATCTCTGTTCCTAATGAATCAAAACTTTGATGCCATTTGCTGGAATGTGAGGGGTCTTAATTCGGTAGCAAGATGTGTCACGGTGCATGAGTTCCTCTCTAACACCTCCTGTCACCTGGCCTGCCTCCAGGAAACCAAATTAGCAAATGTTGATGGCGCTCTCGCAGCTTTCCTGGGTGCCTACAAACTTAATAACTTTATTTATAAGCCGGCTGATGGGACTAAGGGTGGTATTTTTGCTACTTTAGAATGATAGTCTAGTAGATCTCACCGACATAAGCATCAAGAGGTACTCCGTTTCGGCAACTTTAACAGTAAAAAGCTTCGGCACGTCCTTCTTGGTCACGGTGGTGTACAGTCCCACGCGAGATAGTCGTAAGCCGGCGTTCCTTCGTGAGTTACGTTGTCTTAAACCAAGTGACGGCCAGAAATGGTTAATTCTTGGCGACTTCAATCTCATTTACTGGGCACGAGATAAAAATAATCGGAACCTAAATTTACATCGTATAAGGTTATTCCGATCAACCTTGAACTTCTGTGAGCTGCGCGATACACCTCCAGAATCTAAAATTCACTTGGAGTAATGAGTGTCGCCGGCCTACTTTGGTCAGATTGGATAGAGTCTTCTGTAATGAGAGCTGGGACCTCTCTTTTGACTCGCACGGTCTGCAAGTGCTAGCAACTTCAATTTCAGACCACTGTCTGCTACTCCTATCTAGCATGGCAGGCCTGCGTTGCCCGCGACCGTTCCGGTTCGAGAAATTCTGGACCATATTGCCGGGGTTCCAAGATGAGGTCAAGAAAGCTTGGGCTACACCTACAACCAGTGCACATCCGGTGCAAGCACTTCATTTCAAGCTTGCTGCTACCGCTAGGCACCTAAGAACCTAGAGCCGTTCGATAATCTCTGATGCGAGGCTTAAATTTCTAATGGCGCTGGATGTGATCCAACGTCTAGATATTGCACAAGAGCACATGGAGCTTTTTGATGCTAAGCGCTAGTTGAGATCGGGACTCAAATGATGGGCGATCGCGTTAGCCATCATTGAGAGGGCTCGGAAAAGGCAGGCTTCTAGAGTCACAAACCTTAGTCGAGGATGCGAACACAAAATTTTTCATTCCAAGATAAATGGACGAAAGAGGAAAATTGTCATCCATAAGCTAAACCAGGACGGCATCTGGGCTACCTCACACGAGGACAAGGAGAAGATGACCAGTGATTATTTTGGCGAGGTGTTAGGCGACCCTAGCCCTAGAAGGTCCGACCTAAACTGGAATTCCCTGGGCATCTCGAGTCTCAAGCTAACCCACCTGGAAGCACCGTTCACTGAAGGCGAGCTGCTTGAGGCTATTAGGCAAATTCCACCTGATAAGGCACCTGGTCTAGATGGGTTCACAGGCTCCTTTTACAGGTCCTGCTGGCCAATAATTAAAGCAGACATCCTGGCAGTCATGAACTCTCTACATCGCCAACGCTTCCTCATTTTTGACCTCCTCAATAGGGCTAACATCATTCTGCTGCCTAAGAATGACGGCACCGATAGTATCACAAGCTACAGGCCCATCAGCCTTATTCATAGCGTTGCGAAGCTTTTTACAAAGCTGTTGTCTTTAAGACTCGCGCCGTGCATAAGGGACATAATCTCCAGAAGCCAAACAGCTTTCATCAAGGGCCGAAGGATCCATGACAATTTCCTCTATGTCCGCAGCATGGCCAGGAAATACCACCGCAGCAGGACACCCATGTTACTTGTCAAGCTTGACATCTCGAAGGCTTTTGACTCAGTTAGGTGGGACTACCTCCTTACCCTTTTGGGGCACCTAGGCTTTCCAGCCAGATGGCGTGACTGGATTGCAGCTTTGCTAGCTACCTCCACGTCGCAAGTGCTTCATAATGGAATCCCCGGACAACCAATCACCCGTAGGAAAGGTCTGCGGCAAGGAGACCCCCTCTGTGATGCCCTGGGCATCTCCAGAGCATTATCATGTGCATCATTTGCTTAATCACATCTCACATGCATCATTTCATCTCATGATAATGTGCATTTGACTCACATGAACAAGCATGGTGGGAATAGCTAAGTGATGCACTCAGTTTTTGCATGAATGATACTATGAATATGAGCATAACTTTAATTCATATAGAGTTTTAGGTGGAACTTCTTATACCAAACTTGTAGCTAGTCTCATTATGAACAACTCTTCTAATTAGAGCTTTGGCATGCACAAAGGTTTGCTAAGGGATTTAGAGCTTTTACTGTCAACATACAAACACAGCCAAAATCTGAATTTCTTAGAAATCTCACTTTTTCTATGATCTACGGTCATTTTCATGCAAAGCTCCAATTGGGAAAGTTGTAGATATTGAAATTTAGAGCAAGGATGGTATAAAGATTTTCAGGTGGTTTTGGACACAAATAGGACTTTTAAAATTTTCTTTAAAATGGCTGGATAGGAAAAACCTGAAACCTGGAGGCAAATTCAAATTTAAATCATACCTAACCTCAGAATTTGAACTTGAGCCTTTTGACAATCTTGTAGATCACAAAGAGAGCAAGACTTTATTCAATAGGGTCATTTTCAAATTCAGCTTGGAAATGCATCAAAACAGTGATTTTCGGAGCCTAAATAAAAACAGAAAAAATGATGTTTTCCATTTTGGGCATATGGGCCGCTGACCGGTGGGGCCGCCGATCCGACCGGCGGGCGGTGCCACGAGGCCGGCGGCGTACGGTCACCATCGGCGTGCCGCGGATCGATGCCCCGGTCGGACGCGCTCTTAAACGGGAGGCCGCCTCCCCCGCTCCTCTTTCCTCTCCAAACCCATTCGCCTCGCCCCTCGCCCGCTCCTCCCGTCCGCCATCGACAGAGCTTGGAGAAGCTCGTGCCGGCGCCGCTCCGGTTGCCCCCACGCCCAACCATCCCCACGCCGTCCATCCTTAGCCTCCGCGCCACCGATTCCCGTAGGTCTTGTCCATCGAAGCCTCCCCCTCGCGCCGGATTTCACCTCCGAAGCTCCGCACCGACGCGCCCCTTCGCCGTCCGATTCCGACCTCCGCACCACCACATTCCTCAATTCGAGTTAGGGGTGAGAATCCCCGCTGCCTCCCCTCCCTCCCGCGCCCTTCGCGGCGGGCTGCCATGCCCCGCAGGGCCGGCCGGTCGCGCGCGCCGCCGCGTCTCTCTCCCCCTGCGCGAGGTAGACGAAGCAGGGAGAAGGAAGACGGCTATTTCGCGATCTAGTCCCTGGTTTTTCTGTTTTTGCGAATCGATCCACCGCACTGTGTATTGAGTCTCGTAGATCTAGTGTTCAAGTCCCTGGAATCTACGGTTAATTATGTTTAGGTCCCCTAGATCTGTGGATTTTCTATTTATTCTTTTAAAAATCGGCAGTAAACTTTAGAAAATCGTAGTAAATCAAGGAAAAATCCAAAAATAGCAAACTAAGTTGCATTTTAATCCTTGCTAATAGATCTATCTGTTGGGTATGATGGTTAAGTAGGAAAAGACATTTTTGCCCCTGATATTGTGCATGCATGAAACACCCTAATAAATAGGAATTGTGGGTTAAATGAGCTCCAAAAATTATGAAATTTGGACAGAGGCCTTGTTAGTATGTGTAGGAACTGTATGAATTTTGGTAGCCCTAACACTCACTGTCTAATTACTGTTTTGCCCTTGCCTAGTATTTAAGCATATAAATAAAATAAGAAATGATTGCTATAGGAAAATGTGCTCTAGATGACTTCATGGTATTTATATGGACTCTAGCTTATGTGAATAGCTCAGTGTTGGGACCTGAGGCTGGGCATGTAGAGTTTTAGCCCTGATTTGAAAATGGTAGAAATAATGCATATAAATTCGAATAATAGAAAATGTGAGGCTTTTATGTTTAATAAGTGCTACGACAAATCGTAATGAAATGTGGGAGTACTTGAGTCATAGCTGCTGATTTGGAAGGCATGCTAGGAATGACAAGTATATTAAGTTGCCTATATGGAAAATAAATGTTTAAATTAAATTTCGATCATTTTACGAGAATAAAGATTAAATCACTACACGCCCCTACGTTGTTGTATGTGATAAGCTAAGTTAACCTTATGTGATGGTTTGTACAATTTCTTAGTACTAAACAAATTTCATCCCAAAAATGCATAACTCTATTCCATAAATAACGATTCATCGCATCGCATATGCAGCTTATACATATGCTCAAATTGCACTGTGTCATGCATATAGATCTCGCGAGCGAAGGACATCCGTTGGAGCAGCCGATCGTAGAGGAGCCCGAGGAGGAGCTGCACCAGGAGCCGGAAGACCAGCAGTAGGGGCCCGACTACGCTCCAGAAGAAGCTACTGACCCCAGCGAGGAAGGTAGGCAAGGACCATGCTTAACTCAGCAAACAAGTTATATTTGATGACTACGCATATGCATTAGGAGTTGCTTGAAACCTACTGCATTAGACTCCTTGGCCGCCCTGGCCCTAGCACCTACACTTAGAGTCCGCAGGACGAGTATGCATAGGTGTTTTCAAAAGTTACGAGATATTACTATTATGACAATTATTACTTAGACTCATGATTTAAATGGAAACCGGGCGGAGGTTTTATTTCAGTATTTACTTTTCATGATGTTGCACTTTGGACTCCGTCCGAGTCGTTTAAGGCACGTCCGCTGTTCGCCTGCTGTTCGGCATAACATTGCTAGAGTGATTAATCGGGATATGGGACCAGGTGAAGTCTTACCTGGGCGTGTCCGGAGTTTTTGAGGTGCCGTCCATCCACTAGATGGAGGCAGAAGGCCTGGGGGAGCTTTGTACTCATTGCGGGGAGATCGAGATGTCGGCAGGCTCACTTTGGGAGCAGAACCCGGGGGTTAGATGGGGGCGCTTTGGATCTTGAGACAAGATAGGTGGAGATTGGGACTATATGTGGAAACGCGGTGGCTAGTAAGCATATACCCTGGCATGATAGTTATTCTCGGAAATTAAAATCGATTCGAATCGTTGATGCCTATCAGGTGTGGAAACGCTGATAACGCACACGGGCAACGTAGGAACTACTTAAACACTCTGTATTTAATACTCACGATTTTGAATATCACATGTTTGTATTGAACTGTTATTTTACTGCAAATTTACTGTTATGATAATGATTATACAAATGATGAAAACTTGTTTACTTATGTTGATCATGACACTGTTAAAACCAATGGCTAAGGATTCACTTACTAGTAAGCAGCTTCGCATCAGCCGTAAGCCAAATCCATTAAGTCCTGCTGAGTAATTAGTACTCAGGGTTTGCCCCCATTTTTGAGCTCAGGTATGGAGTTCATGGTTTGCACCTGTGTTGGAGGCGGTGCATGCCCCCATTTGGGATGAGTGCTGCATGAGTGCCACAAGAGCAACATCGGTGGGCTCGATGTTGATTCTTTTATTGCAAGTCTTTTATGATGTTACGATGACCTCTGAACTTTATCATTCCGCTGCGAGAAACCTTTGAACTTGCTACTTTATAACTCTATGTTGGATTTGTACTATATTTGAAACCGGTTTATAACTAAGTCTATTATTATGCTATTTCAACTGCCTGTGATGATATATTTGTTGTGACTTCTTCGTGGGTCGAATGTGTATGATGTCGGTTCTTCTGGGAAATGGTATTATCGGAGATCAAATGACTCTCGACGGACAACCGGGTTTAGTTTGGTCTAAGTGCACTGCGAACCAGATGTGGCAGGTATGCTTAGCCTAGATTAAATCGGCGGTTCCGCCACACTCTCTCGCCACTGCTTTTTGTTCTCGCCATCGACCCATTGCAACGCCTCCTAGCGCCGAGCAACAGAAGCTAGAATCCTGTCTAGAGTGGCGAAAAATAGATCGCGCCTCCGAACCGCTATGTACGCAGATAATGCTGTCATCTTCATCAGACCTGAAAAGAAAGAAATGGATGCCCTTGCAGCCCTTCTTCATCGCTTCGGGGAAGTAATCGGTCTGCGTACTAATATCAATAAATCCTCAATTGTGCCAATTAGCTGTGGCGGCCTAAATTTAGAAGAAGTACTAGGTAGTTTCCCTGCGCCAAGAACAAGCTTCCCTATCAGATACTTAGGGATCCCGTTAACAGTTACGAGGCTAAAAAAGGTGGACTTCCAATACCTTTTAGACAAGATTAGATGCAAGCTGACAAGTTGGCATGGTCGCAATCTGACGCACGCCGGAAGACTCGTCCTAGTAAAATCAGTGATATCCGCATAGCCTGTGCACACGCTGATGGTCGCTAGCTGCCAAGAGAGGTGCGTGAAGAATTCGAAAGACTAAGGAAACGCTTTGTGTGGGCAGGGAGTGAGAACCTCACTGGGGTAAATGCAAGGTCAACTGGCCTACGGTGGCAAGACCCTTAGACCTTGGAGGGCCAGGGGTGCTTGATCTGTGCCGGTTTGGCGGGCGCTGCGGGTCCGTTGGTTATGGCAACACTGGGAGGCCCCGAACGAGCCATGGGCTGGCTTGGAAATCCCTTGCAATGACGCGGACAAACTCCTCTTTGCTGCCGCCACGATGATTGTAGTTGGTGATGGTGCTAGGACCTCGTTCTGGCATTGTGCGTGGGCCAACGGACAACGACCTAAGGACATCGCACCCAATATTTATGCTGCTTCCCAACACCGCAAGCTGTCGCTGCGTGAGGCCTTGAATGAGCAGACTTGGGTCTGACACATTGACCTCCGTGCGATACACTCGGCAGACCACCTAAAACAGTTTGTGGAGCTCTGGTCAGTTGCCCAGTCAGTTGCTCTTGTTCAAGACGTTGAAGATCGCATCATTTGGAAATTTAACGCTTCTGAGCATACTCAGCGACCTCAGCCTACCGACTGCAATTCATGGGTCACACGAATTTTGATCGTAAGGCTCTAATTTGGAAGCCTTGGGGGTCCTCCAAATGCAAGTTCTTCGCATGGCTGATCATTCGCAACTGAGTCTGGACGGCGGACAGGCTGGCGACCCATGGTTGGCCTCACAACCCAACTTGCCCGCTCTGTAGAAGACAGCCTGAGTCAGCTCTTCATTTAATCATCGAGTGCCGCTACTCCAGAAGGATCTGGGAGGCCATGGCATCTTGGCTTTCAATCGCCCCCTTCTCCGGTTTCTTAGCCTACTTCTGACTCAGTCAAGCAGTGGTGGTTCACAATTGGTTACTCTAGTGTGCCAGAGAAAGGGACGCGCTCCCTCCTCCTCTTGGTCGTGTGGCAACTACGGTTGAAGAGAAACACCCGCATTTTTCAGAGAAAAGAGAGGTCGGCGCCACACCTGATTGTAGCTGTTAAAAAGGAGGCGAGATTGTGGAGCCTGGCTGGTGCTTAACTGGTGCTAAACACCTTGCGGAGATTTTTCCACCTCTTATAACTTTTTAATTGTTGTACTCTGTGGTGGGGCCCTTCCATGTCTCCACCGAACTCTTTTTTTTTAATAGAATCTGGCATATTCTCGTGCCGTTTGTTCAAAAAAAAATAATCTGCAGGGCCGGGGCCATGTCTTTCACCGGTGCATCCTTCGTCGGAGACAGCAGTGTGTCGTCGCCACTGGAGGCCTCCGTTGCCACCGCCGTCACGTTCAGCGGGTACCACCTGCTCGCGGTCCAGGACTCCAGGGCTACTCACGCACCGAGCACGACACCCCCAATGGCGAGTGCATGGAGTCTCGGCATTTCAGGGTCGGAGGCCAACGTTTCATCATCGAGTACTACCCCAATGGCGAGAGGCCTGAGGAACAAGACAACATAGACTTCTGCCTGGTTCTTGATGGAGCTAACATTGTCGAGCCTGTTTTGGTGCACTACGAGTTTAGCCTCGTCGATCAGTTCCAGGAGCAGAAGCGTCCGTTTGCAACGATGCGCCTCCACGCTTCAAGTGGGACGCTGAAGATCTGCAACAATGACGACGCTCGGAGTTCTTTCTGCTGTTACCTTAGCAGAGAAATCTTTGAGAGATCAACGCTTCTCAAGAACGACGGCTTCATGATCCGGTGCGACGTCGTCGTCACCAAGGACCTCAACATCGCGGCGGCCGCCACGCAGTCGTCTGTGGCGGTGCCTCCATCTGATATCCAGCACCACCTCGGTAGCCTCCTCCAGTCGCAAGAGGGCACCGACATCACGTTCCAGGTCGGCGGCGAGAAGTTCACCGCGCACCGGTGCGTCGTCGCAGCCCGGTCCGCCGTCTTCAGGGCCGAGCTCTTCGGCCCCATGAAGGAGGGAGTGGTAAAAGTTCAGAAGAGAAAGAAGACGAAGGAGGCAGCTATAGCAAACACCGTCATACGGATCGAGGACATGGATGCCAGAGTGTTCGGGCTGCTGCTCGGTTTCATATACAGCGACTCGGTGCCGCCGGAGGTTGAAGACGAGGGAGAATCCGTGTGGCAGCACCTGCTTGTGGTGGCAGATAGATAAGATCTCCCGAGGCTGAGGTTCATCTGCGAATAGAGAATCTGCAGAAACATCGGCACCGCCACGGTGGCGACTATCCTAGAGCTTGCTGAGATGCATGACTGCAAAGGCTGAAGAACGCATGCTTTGAATTCCTCAAATCCCCTGCAAATCTGCAGGAAGTCATGGAGGCTGGCGGCTTGGACCAGCTGATTAGCAGCTGCCCCTCTGTCCTCAAAGACTTCATCACAAAGCTTGTGTCGATGAAGTCTGATAACTAGTATTAGGAGCAGATGATGGTATACTTGCGGTAAGTACTGCTTATCAGACATTTCTATCGTTCCTGCAACAATGGAAAACCATTGAATACCTTGTCAGTTATTATTTCTCTGCACATATGTTGCATGATAGAGAGATGACCTTAATGCTTCGCATTGTTTTTTAGCTTGTCTTTTTGAGGGAAAATTGACTTTTTCAGTTGGCTGTGCAGGACCAGAGCAAGGGAAGCGTGATTGCTGAAGAATCTGTCGAAAAAAAGCAGAATGCCAACGGGATGAAGCTTGTTTACGATCTGGACTGTCAGTGTTAGCATCTTCAATAATCATTTTTTTCCTGAACTTCTGTTATGTTTCGTGCGCTCGCTAGTTTCTTAGATTTCAGTGTCTGTTGCGTTTAAACATTCTGTTCTAGCTCAAACTGCTTTACCCCCTGAATTTCCCCTCTGTGTGCTGGTTTGGCTGCTTTCAGTTTTACTTCTACGCACTATGTTTGGCTGGTCACGTAACTGAGCACAAGCCAAGCATTGAGAATCGTTTCTATATATATGAAAGTTCATTGGCACTCTACTACTCTTTTCATTTCACTATGTTTGTTTGCAGCCTCGAAAAAATATATTTCAAAATGTTTATACATTGCAGAAATGAATAGCATACTTATTGCAATGTTTTTGCTCTCTACAGTCAATTACTACAGGCAATGGAACTCCATGAAAAAAATGTAACTCCATGTTAGATGCTAAAAAATCACTCACGTGATCACTCATGCAACAAGCTATCACTATCAGCACTCCCAATAAGCTACAACAAGTATGAAATTTAGGTTAAAGAACTAGAGATACTACTGCAAGTAATGCTACTGCTACATAACCGAATTAGAGGTGGTACTGCAAGCAATGGTACTGATAAATATTCAGGGCACTCCGGGACTACACTGTATCAAGACCGACAACACAGTGGAAACCTATCTGCTACATAATCGAATTTCTGAAAAAATATCTAGAGAACCTATTGATAAGTTACCACGTGAATGATATGCGTCTCCAACAAGGTGTGTAGGCTCTCCATGCTCTGGTGCAGCTCCTCCATCTATGTGTTCTGGCCTTCCATTAATGTGTTCATGCCCTCCATGTACTGGTGCAGGGTAGGCCCTCCATCTATGGCCCCCAATTTTGATGGGGGAAAAAAACAAATCCATGTTAAGCGAAACATCGCTATGATCTGAAGTGTCAGCCTCTCAAAGCTAATGCTATCTCCAGCGGTTCCCTCATATTGGTTCTGCAAAATTAAATGCTGCACTGTCATGGCACTATGGTAGTTGGAATAGTGACGGGGGATGGGAGAAACGCTGGAGACAGCCTAAAACTATAGTGCGCCCCAAAATTTGAGAAACGGAATCTATCGCCTCCCCTGTGGCTCCTAGTATTAGGACCGGACTGGTAAAGAAAAAACCGCAGGAACCGCATGGTTCAGTATTTCTTCAAAAAACTAGCAGGTTCAACGGTTTTGTGGTCCAACTGTAGGGATGGTCTTTTAAGTGAACCAAATCGTTGGAAGCCCCGTTTCCAGTTTCCAGTTCCTAACCGTCAAACATGCATCGGTCCAATCCTAATATCCTACACATCCATGTCCATGCTCAGAGGCTGGAATTTTCCATTTTCAAAAAGAAAAAAATCTTTGCTCAGAAGCACATACAGATTTGCGTGAAATCACACGCGCCATGGAAAAGGAACGCCAGATGAACTCTTTCCTTGGTCTCAGAGAACAGAGACAAGAATCCTAGCCAGAGGGAGTATAGGCATGGCAGAGAGAGGAAGCGTTTGGAACAGCTTTTGAGTTGAACGCCAAATGTCACAGTTGGCTCTTGAGCTGTGAAATGTTAATACAGAGGAAACAGAGGTATATAGCCAGGAGCCCAAAGCCCAGGGTCCTGTCCACCCTCATTCCCCTCCTAGGTAGCATCACTACGGCCCACAAAAGCCCAGCAAACACAAAGCCCAGCGCTCGGTAGAGGCCGGGCTCCCTGGGTATCTGTACGGGCCGCGGGTACCCGGCCCAACACGACAGCAGCATGGACAGGCCCAGCCCCACGAGGACGTTGAACACCGGCCCGCCGTAGCAGCCGGACACGGCCACCTGCGCGCCGCCGGGGCCACCGCGGGAGGCGACCGCCACGTTGGCGATGAGGTCGCCGAGCGAGTTGCCCCAGGCGAGCACGGTGACCCCCAGCGCCGCGGGGTCCACGGAGAGGACGGTCCCGGCGGCGGCCAGCAGGGACAGGACCTCGCTGGCGATCACGTACGTCCCACGCCACGCTCATGGCGAACCCTCCGGCGTACCACCCGGCGAGGAACCGGGTGGGCGGCGCGGAGGCGTCCGTGGTGAGGAAGGCGAGGAGGCCCAGCGCGATACCCGCCGGGCTGGCGATGAGGGCGGCCAGGAACGGGTTGCTCCTGGCGCCGTGGCTCCAGAGCAGGGCCAGGAAGATGGGGGCCAGCGTGGCCGCTGTCACCGCGGCCGGCTTGCTCCACCGCTCTTTGCTCGCGTCCGGGATCGTCACCCGCCGCGGGAGGCGCAGGGCAAGCTCTAGCAAGCGCAGGACGGCCCAAAACAAGCTCTTCTTGCTGTTGTTGGTGGTGTAGTATTGGAGCAGGGGCGCGGTGTCGGTGTCGGCGAGGAGCGGATCTTGGGCCTCCAGCTGGTCGTCGGTGTAGTAGAACTCGGTCTCCGCGACGTTGTGGAGCTCCGAGGCGCGGCTGCTCGACTCCTCCGCCTCCGGCTCCGCGTGCGCGTCGTCGTGTCGCCTGGTGCTCTTCCAGGCGTCCGGGGTGAAGGCGACGGCGAGGACGTAGACGAGGTAGAGCGCGGCGAACGCGGCGGCGCCCCAGACGTCGACCTCGCCCGCGGCGAGGACGACGGCCACGGCGGCGAGCGCGACGAGGAGGAAGGCGGCGTCCCGGAAGAAGCCGGCGCGGTGGACGGCGCCGCCCTGGCGGCCGAGGCGGAGGCCGATGACGCCCAGCACGGCCGAGGACACGAACACCGCGCCGCCGAGCACGCCGTTGAGCCCCACGGCGGCGGCGGCGGCCGGCCCGGCCTCGCCGCAGCGGCCCCCGGCGGCGAAGGAGGCGAGCGCGGAGCGCGTCGGGCGCGCCGTTGCCGAGCGAGAGGAGCGTGGCCCCGGCGACGGCGGGCGGGAGGCGGAGCAGGCGCGCGAGGCCCTCGAGGCTGGAGCAGAAGTAGACGGCGGCGGTGTCGGCGAGCAGGTAGAAGAGCACGGCCAGCCACGCGGCCATCGCGGCGTACCCGAGCGCGGGGCGGCCGAGCACGCGGTAGAAGAGATGGAGGTAGTCGACGTAGCCGCCGCCGCGCGGGTCGCAGCCGCCGTCCCGGTGGTCAGGGTCAGCCCCGGCCGCGGCCGCGATGGGGCCGTCGTTGGCCGAGACACCGGCGCGGGAAGAGGAGGCGAGCAGGAGCACGACTAAGGCGGCGCCGAGGCGGGCTCGGGGCGCCGCAGGAGAGGTAGGCTTCGCCATGCTGCCCATGCATGGCTGTGGCGCTCGCGCGTGGGGGAAGATTATCGGATGGGTCCGTGGCGGCGGCGGCGCAAGAACCCGGAAGCTGACGGCGGCGACGACATGGATGATCAGATCAGAGTTTGGTGTTGTGAGATCTGCGGACGCAAGCGTCTCCAACCAACTAACCAGGTGTAGAAGTGGAAGCAGACCAGAGACGGAGAGTCAAGAGAGCAGCCCATCTCCGACAACAGTCTCTTTCTGCCTCTACCTACCTGATGCGCATCGAGGAAGGAAGAGGCCAAGCAAGGGCTCGGACGGTGCGGAAGAATGGCGCGAGGCCGGCCAGCGCCAGGAGCGACGCTGCATATTGCCTGCTCCTCCCCGTGGAGGCGGCGGAGGACAATAATTATTTTACATGTCTAACTATTTAGATCGCATTAGAACAATATATAGAACAATTTGTTATGCAGGTAGAATAATTTATTTATTTTACGAAACCAAACCCCAGGTGTCTGTCATCCAACCCCCGTCCGTCCAAAGCGTTTTTTGGGCAGGTATTATCGTAGCCGTCCAACAGTTGTGCCACACCTCGGGATATGTGCAACCGGCTGATGTGTCTCATGTTTCTTTATTTGTTTTTTGCGTACAATACTATGCTCTACCGTATGAATACAACCTGTTGTACTACTATATCAATGTGGCCTATGCCCACGCTCTATCGTTCCCCTACATTTCTGTTCTCTCTCTTCTCCGTTCCCCATTAGCTCTTCCGTCCAGAGTCCAGACCATCTCTTTCTTCAACCCTAGCCAACAATGCCATAGCGCCGCTGCCAGTCACCTCCACGGCTCCACCAGTAGTACTCAGTACTCGAGTCAGCGAGGGGTGGTGCTGCGCTGCACTGGGCTGCCGTTTCCGAGCAGATCAGGTGAACATATTGCCTCAGTTGTAGGTGGATGCGACCTCCATTGAACATTTGAGTCTTGACTGCTTCCTCATTGGAGCAATCCATCCACTGGCGCAGCTTGCCAGCCATCTGGTACAGCTTGGCATCGATCTGCTTCTTACTGCAAGGTAAATCTTCTCCATCTTGTCCTTGAAGCTCGCTCTTCCTATAACTAGAGATGTGTGATTTTTCATACTTCCACGGGATCTGTAACCACGCTTGTGTCCTTTAGTAGCAGCATACGGATATGGATGTTCCACATTCATGTGCTTTTTCCTTCTTTTCTTTTATTACTTGTGTTTAGTCTTCTTCCACTGAATTGTTCAAGTAGGGGAAAGACCTTCATGGAGCCTGCAAAGGGACCAGGTCCAACTAATGGATGCGTCAGTTTCTTTTGTTTTTTATTCTTCTTGTAATATGGTCGGTAATGGTACTGGTAATATGGTTATGTCAGCTTCTTTGTTTTCTAATCCTTGTAGGGAATAATAAATCTCATAAATGCATCTAGCAATATTCCTTTGTTGACCATGTTTTCAATACCCGTCCCCCTCTCCGAAAAGTGAAACTTATGTTCCTTTTTTTCTATATGGAAATTGACCTTTTGATTTTTGAGCAACTAATAAGACAAATACATTTTTAGTTCTTCTGCTACTGGTTGTTCATATGAGTACATATACTGGCAGCCAATTTCTCATATAGGTAACACAGGAGATTGGATTGGGACAGTTCGTATGATTTCTAACTTCGTATCTAGTAGTTGATAACTTGTCAAAGCAATCAGCTGTGTGTTCTATGTTGCTCTGAAATTTTCATGATTGTTTTGTGATAGAACCAGGAAGTCATCTTTTTTTCTTTAAGCGAGAGTTGGATTGAAAACTGGTTAGCAGTGCATATATTTCAGGCCTGTTTGTGGTAAGTTGAATGTATTAGGCCTGTAAGTTGAATCTATTAGGCCTGAATGCTAGTTGAGTTGGTTGAACCATAGTGCCATAGTTTTTTTTCAAGGTTTTCTCCTGCAGTACATTATCATTTCAAGGCCCAACCATAGTAGCATTGCATGTGGATAAGACAAAATCTTAGGCTGCACATTTTGGTTGAAACAATTTGGTGTCTCATATGTACACTGTAAGATTTGTATTCATGGACTCACTGTCACTCATATGCATGTGCTTCGAATGCAGTTTTGTTTATAAGAAGTTTCCTTGCGGGTTAGTTCAAATTAGATGATGTAATAGTTTTCTTGTAATAAATACTAATGAGATGTTAACTTCTGGTTTGCATGCCTCATCTTGTTTACAGATAGTATATCTTTGTAGGATGTACAACTTACTCTGTTAAAGTTAGGAAAAACTCACCCCAAAAGATTTTGAATTGATAAAAAACTAAAAAAAAAAATACTGCTCAGCTGTCATTTCATAAATCAACATGGTATAGATTTGGATCTTGCATACTCTTTTGTATTTTCCTTGTTTTTTTCCTTAGGTTGAGACTTCACATTTCATTGAAGTGTTCAAGCAGGTGGAGGTGTTTCATGCATGGAGCCTACAAGGGGACCCGACAATGTAGATAGGAATGGGGTGAATATTTGTGAGCAAAGGTCTTTGCCTTTCCTTGGCTCTTCCACCCTGAGATCGATAAGTGTTCATCCAGGTAACTCTTTGGAGCTACTAACTAATAGTACTGGCAGATAACAGTGGATAAACATGAGTGGAGAACGGACAAAAGTCTAGATCGGTTTTATTTAAAAATGCAATGCATCGTTCAATCGTTTTCAACCAGTGCTACTTAGACAAACACGTACTACCATTATATTGCACTTGCATTGACTTGCCTCCCTTCCATCCAAATGTGTCTGCATCTGCAACAAAATGGGGTATTTTCAGGGCATCTACGAAACACTTCTGTTTTGTTGATATAATTATTGAAGCGCAGTAACGATCAGTCTCATATGGCTCTCTGAGTTCTGTTTCTTCATGTATGCCTTTTTCTATACAAGAAATATGACTTTCAAGTTTTAATAATGATGCTCATTTACATGTTGTAACCATTAATATCGATACATTAATACAATTATAATGGCTGACATCTCATAACTATTATGCTAGCGTGATGGAACATTGAAGCAATCCTAGGTTTCTAAACTTTTTGAGAAAACACTTCTAGATGATCTTATTTATATAAGTCTGATTTGCTAGATTGATTCTTATTTAAACGAAAAAGCTTGCACATGGAGGGGCCCAGGCATGGAGGGGACAGTGGTTGCTGCTGAGCAATACAGTCCAAAGAAAATGTAAATACGGAGAGAATACAGTGAGGGGAGAGGGTAGCGCAGATCTCGATGATGCTTTTTGACGGTGAGGATAGTAACCTGCTCAACATGTAGATGCTGGCAATACATTTTCGCCGTCCGTCCGTCTCACTCTCACAGGCAAGACTAACGTTCAAGCAAGCGTGTGCTGCCTTAAAGTTTATTTTCGTTCCATACATCTTAGCATAGCTCGAAGTATTCTCTCCAAATTGGTGACAAATATTCGAGTACGAATGTATTAGTATTTTAGAATACAGATCGGATTCATTAGTTTCTTTTGACCGATCCACTGATCAAAGGAACAACTGAATGGATACAGTCAGTTGGGCAGCCCCACCACGGTCGGCGGTGCAGCACCACATTGATCAATCAGCAGAGCAATAAAACCCACCGGGGACCAGAGTCCTTAGAGGTGGTTGTGTAGTACTAGGACGGCACCGCGCAGCTTACGCCACGCCTGTTGTACAGCCCGCGTCTGGAGGTAGGGGCGGCACGGTTGTGAGAGAAGACGGCGGCGGTGGCCAGGCGAACGACGGCACGGCAAAACAGGGGAAGAAAAGAAAGGGGAGGAGGCGCGTGTGCGCGGCGGCGGAAGCGGTGTGCCACGGGACCGGCGCTGACGCCGTGCGGGAGCGCGAGGAGCAGCCGGAGGCGCGGGGACGCTGTGCAGCTGGCGTTGCGTGTTGCGTGGCGAAGGCGAGTGCACGGCATAAGCGCCCGCGGCGCAGGAGTTGGTGGGGCGCCGCTGGGCGCAGGCGTTGGCGGGGCGCCGTTGGGCGCGCGGGTGGCTGCGGGGCACCGGTGGCCGCACAGTGCAGGCGAGCGCGGGGCGGGGAGGACGTGGTGCCGACATGGGTGAGGGAGGCCGCCGCAGGAGGAGAAGGCCGCGGGGGCCGGTCGGGCGAGTAGGCCGCGCGCCGTGTGCCGACGCAAGGTGGAACATGAAAGGCAGCCGCAGCGGGGCAGTCACGCGGTAAGTCACGCGGTAGAGGAGACCAGTGCGGGACCTTGGGTGTTGGCGGTGGGCTGTGCGGTGCTAGTGGCGAGGAGAACCTGGGGGCGGTGGGGAGATGGCGGCAGCGCGGGGCTGCTTGAGGAGGCGCGGCTACGTCCAGGCGACGGCGGCCCTGCGGAACAGAGGAAGAAGGAAAAGAGGAAGAGGTGCGGCGGGCATGGCGCGGGGTGGCGCAGGCGACCTACCATGGCCCCGACCAGCGGCGCAGCGCGTATGAGGCGGGCAGGCGCGTGCTGCGCGGAGAGGTGGGTGCGCCGCTCAGGGGGTGGGGGCGGGCGGGAACCTGCGCCACGGCTCCGACTGGGGGCGCGCCTGGATGGGCCCCGCCGCCGATGTGGCGGCGCGCTGAAGAGGACACCAGGCGGACGCGCTCCGGACGCTTGCATTTCATGGGCGTTGTATAGAGTAGTATATGCAGTTAACAGTAGTCGTGAAGCGTCCCCAATTTCCATAATGTGACTAAAACTGTGCTTTATTACCATCTCAGAGTTTCGTAATCACATTCTTACATCAGAGTGATACAGATCCGCCCTAAACGCGTCGGACAACAAGGGACGCAGCTATGAAAATCTAAGCAGCGGAATATAAAACGTAGGCCCATCTTCCTCACGCCATAGTTGGAAAGCAGGTTGTAACCCTTACTCGTTTTCGGACCAACATATGTCCATAGCACTGAGAAAAACAACAACAAAGCAATGGTGAGTGCATACATACTCAGCAGCTACCTTTCTCCAAAGGAATTTGGGGAAGGCTAACACTGTATGCAAGGATATATTTGGAGTTTTAGATAGTTTTGCAGAAAAGTATTTGTATGCAGGTTTGAGGTAGTTGTCAAGTTTTAATCTTTCTAAAAATTGAGTTTTTCCCTAAAAAAGGTTTGTCCACTGGATTTTCCGGTCCAAAGTGGCCCATGGCTTTCTAGCCAACACATTTTCCATACATCCAGCATCCTGTGCTGAACAAAAAACCATTTTTATCCAAACCCAAACCAATTACATTTTATTTTATGAAAACTGCTAACTGAAGAACCAAGCCGTAACTCATCCATACCAGTGGACACGGACTATTCGAATAGGTTTTACTCTGATCAGAGGTTCCACACAACCCCTTTTATTTCAAAAACCACACACAACTTTTCTCCCATACCCATCATATTCCTCATCCATAATATTAAGATTATGATAGATAATTAAATGAGCAATCATCCCTATGCGCGTTATATCTAAAATAGGTTTATGTGTCTGTATACTTTGCTGGGTTACCTTAGCAAGCAAAATATGCAAGTTTTTATGTGATTAACAGGCCAAGGGTTGTGTTTGCAAAATATAGGAAATTTATGCATCAAGTGGGGATTCCAGTGGACTTGCCTTTCATTTTGTTGAGGCGGTTGATATAACAGTTGCCGGATGTATTGGGCGCAGACCATCGCGTAGCATACCGCGAGGGGCAGGCCGAACGAACAAATTGAAGCATAATATGAGCTCAACGGGTTTGGTGGTGTAGAGATTGTATTGCGGAGATGAGAGTCTGTTGGGTTCTTACCGGTGGTATTACTGCAAGTGGTTGGGGTGTAGCGAGTTTTTAGCTGAGTTGGCGGGTTCGATAACGCCAGTTACGGAGACACCAAGGTAGGGGTGGTGGACGTGAGATGCGGAGTCGACAATGACAAAGGGGTGTCGGTTGCATGTTGGTGTTTTGGAGAAGATCTTTTTTGAAGTGGTGGAGAAAGCAATGATGTTCGGATGATCTAAATTCAGGGCTCGGACAGGCTAAAACAGAAACCTTTAGGATTTACGTGGAATAGGTGGATAACGGCATCAATCACCAGGCACACAAAAATTGTGGGACCGGTGTGAAGCACTGAATGGGCGTAGGACGGTGTCACAATGGCATGACGGCGTCTTCTGGCCAGGAGAAAAGATTACGTGGAGTGTATGGATAGATAGAGCTTGAATTTAGAAAGAAGAATCATAGCCATCGGAGTTGGTACGACTGAGATATTGATTCTGTAAGTTTAACAGAATAGTACGTAGTCTGCGTACAGTATCTGATAAACGAACGATCTGAATAGTATCTTTTTGTGTATGAACGATGAACGAACGGATGAACGACGAACGACCGATGAACGGACGAACGAACGACGAACGAACGGCCGATGAACGGACGAACGAACGACGAACGAACGGCCGATGAACGGACGAATGAACGACGAACGATTGATCAGAATAGTGTCTGTTTGTGCGTGTGTGCAGCAAACAGAGGAAGTGTGTGAGTGTGTGTGCTGCGTGTGCAGCAAAGTGTGCTGCGTGTGTGAGAGTGAGGCAGGGAGCCCTCGGTGGCTATGGTGGTGAACACGACGGAGGAGCAGAGAGCTGCGCGTGCGCATGAGGGGGAAGGCAGGGAGGAGATGTCTGCGGCGGGCAACGCCCGGGTAAGTCGGGGGCTGGTCGCGGCTGTGGTGAGCTTGGTTTGGTGTGGATGGAGGCATGTGGGTGGGGGGCTATTTATAGTCGGTGGAGGAGAACTTGTCATGACGTGTCGCGGAGATGGGAGGTTCACATGGTGCGGAGATGGGGGGTCCAAGTGTCACGGAGATGTGAGGTCTACATGGTGCGGAGATGGGGGGTCCAAGTGTCGCGGAGATAAGAGATTCACATGTCGCGGAGATGGGGGGTCAAGTGTCGCGGAGATGGGAGGTCCACATGGCGCGGAGATGGGGGGTCCAAGTGTCGCAGAGATGGGAGGTCCACATGGCGCGGAGATGGATGGTCCAAGTGTCGCGGATATGTTTTTTTGATTGAATTTTGGAAAGAATTTTTTGGTGGAGAGTATTTACGATATTTGGAATTTTGTTGAGCTCATATTAACACACTAAAAACAAATAAGCAACAACCAAAGTTTTCGAAAATTTGATTTTAAATTAGGAGGGATTAGAAGAAAATTCTGGCTGCTAAATTTTAGAGCGTTACAAGTCGCCAGACGCCAAGGGCAACCGCCAAGGGCAACCAGGGAAGTCACAGGCACTCCATATGAGCACGGGGCTGTTTGGTAGGGTGGCATAGGGGCTGTTTGGTAGGGTGTCCAGTTCACCAGTCAAGCCCTCGTAATGCAACTTGGTCTGTTTGGTTGTCTGACTAGCCTCCTAGCCAGGCTCTAATTGTGCAAAAAAAAGGTCTTCTAGGGTGGCTCCAGGGGAACGGTCCAAATCAGCCATTCTTTCCTAGCCAGCCCCGCTAGACCCTGCTGCGCCCCTTGCCGGCTCGCTCATCTTCTTCTCCCGCCCCAATGCGGCTGCCCCACTCCTCGCGGGCGTCGCGCCGCCGCCGCTCCTTCGGCACGCAGAGGAGGCGACCGGCGGCACTGCGGAAGACGACGACAATGAGGAGGGACCAGTGGCGCCACGGAGGTGTACGATGATGACGCGGATGTGGCCACTACCATGGCCGTGGAGGTGCGAAGAGGCGGCGGCCTTGGGCCGGCCGTGGAGGCGCGAGGTAGGAGGCGCACTCTCCGGTGGCAGCAGCGGACCCGCAGCGTGAGGTGGCCCGCCTCTACGAGGAGAGGGCTGTCGGCGGACGCGTAGAGGCGGCAAGCGTGCCTCACCGGTGTAGTGGTGGCCCGTCCATGGCCATTCGCGCTCTCCTCTCTACCGTAGACAAGATCTGACCTGCGCCCGTCCTCTCTCCATCGGCTTCCTCCTCCTCGTCCACCACGGCTTGCTTCCCCGTCGCCGTCCCTCTCCCACAACCGCTAGTGGGCGCCTCCCCCACATCTGCCGTCAACCGCGTCGCTTAGGCTCCGCGCCGGCCTGCCCTCTCCTATTCACTCAGCAGCGGATCCGCTGCTCTCTCCAGTGGCGACAGATCTCGCCTCTCCAATCTCAGTGGCCGCGGATCCAGGCCACCACCAGGGTCTGGAGGGCCTCCACTGCAGTCAATCCGCCATGGCCGTGCCGTCCCAACCTCTCCTGAGCCGCTGCACCAGCAATGGATGGGAGAGGCTGCTCGTCCAGAGGCACCTTGCAAATCAAATACATGCCAACCATGTCCACCTCTCTTGTCAGGAGATAACCAAACAGAATCCTCATAACTATTTCTAGTTAGGTCAAGCCTAGCCTAACTAAGAATGCTAGGTCAGGCTCGAGTTAGTCACGCTAACCTGATAGTAGCGTGGACAAGGCCAGCGATCGATCACTCCAAGCATTCCCAGGCCCCAAAACATGCGCAGTGCAGAACTGCTTTGAGCTGGGCCCCGCGTTTTTTCGTACGCGCGCCTACTCGTCCCGCTTTTTTTTGGACCGAAAGAAATGGTGCTGGCCTGGGCAGTTGGCAGGGACAAACGTCGGAGAGAAATAGCGGTGCTTACTGCTGGCCTTTGATTGAATGCATGCAGCCATGCACTGGAGAACCGAACCTGTCCTGCGGTGGGAGTGGAAGAACGTGCGTGGGCCATTGGGTATTTACTCATGCATGGGAATATAAGTAGACTTAGGGGTATACTAGTCCAAAATAAACTTCAAATATTTTAACATCAAGTATTTGCATTAAAAGTGAAAACCCCATAAACATCAAGTATTTAAAAGACTGGAGGGAGCAAGACAGACACTAGCTTAAAAGCTGCCTCCGTCCGTCCGACCGTCCGATCCAGCCAACTTGGGCTCGCATGTTTGTTTGTGAGTTGTGACGCATCTATCTATGCTATGCTAGTGATTCTTCGCAGGACGCGCGGTATGTGCACGTGCCTGAAACCCTCTTTGCTAATGTGGTTCATTTGCAATGTGTGCACCAGATAAGCAAGGGGAGTTAAGCAATGTGTGCAATGCGTAGCAGCATAAACAGAACAATCTCACTCAACAAGGGGAGGGGCCGCACAGAATAAAAAGGGGCAGCCACATCTCACCGAGTACGCACAGCGAGCATGGAGCAGCCTGGTCGTCCCCTCTCCCACCGACGGCGGCACGGCAAAACGTATCAAACCGAGCCCTGAAACAGCAGACGACAAAATCCAAAACACCTGGACTACTCCATAAAAAAGAAGATGACCACTAATAAGACGGAATGAACCCACAGAACACAACCGAAATGGCCCATCAATCATGGATAAAGAACAGATCAACACACGCAGTTGCACCATTTGGTCAAAGTAATGGAATTGAGCTTTTATCAAAAATTACAACCTGGAAGGTAAGCTAGCTATCGGTTGCAAGCAGGCAAACAGTAATTTCGAACTTCCCATCTTGCATAGCGTTCAAATGCAACGAAAAGAGGCCTGCCCAGCATAATTGCTTTGAGCATTTGTGTATATGTTTTTGAAACTGACTTGAAAGTGTATAGCTAATTGCCCATGGGTTGCTATGGACGGCAAGATTCTATTTTATGTTGTGAAAAAATGTCTCCTCAAAGAGATACCTCTGCGTGATAATCTCATCTACTACAAGACATTCTTCAAACAACAGGATTAAACATAGATTAGACAGTTAATCATGTAACCAAAGGGTGTGTCCTTTGGCTCAGTGCATGAACAGTTGCCTCTTGGCAATAGACATCCGTTCATTATACCCCTTCATTCTGTATATATTCCAATCACAGATCAATACAAATATCTAGTTCTTCCATTCATTCGGTTCTTTTATCTCGTTTTACATACATACTCAAACACGTTATCATGCACACTCTCCACTGATCACCGATAAGAAACAGAGAAAAGAGAAGAGGAACAGAGGCACTCAAGTCTCTAACCCATCCATGGTAAGTCACCATGGCTATAACAGATCATCAGGCATCTAGGGCACCGATTCTCTTCGGAGGGTGCGGTGAGTTTACGCAGAAGCTAACAGTGCATTTTTGTTTCTAGACCCTTCGATGACCGGGACGAGCAGCCGCGGTTGCGAAGAGTTTCATTGCCGCAACCGCGAGAAGGAACACACCTAGTTTTTAGGGGTGTACATGGTACGGATATTATCCGTCCGTATTCGAGTCTCGATCCGTTTATAAGGGTAAAAATCCGATCTGTATTCGAATCCGAACATTTAGTATTCGATCTGTATCCGTATCCGAGTACTCAAAGTTGGATAAATATGATGCCAATAACTATTTAAGTCTTATCTGACACATTTGATCAATATCCGTATCCGACCTGAATCTGAAGAAAAAATATGAAAACATATACGGTATCAACAATATCCATCCGTATTCGATCCGGTTACACCCCTACTAGGTTCTCAAGAAGAAGCGGTCCCCTTCGAATAAGGTACGGATATTTTCAAAGATTCAGACCTTTGACGATGCTATAATCAACTTCCACTACAGCTTGTTGATGGAAATGAAAGACTGTATGCCTCCATCAATCAAGACTGAGATCGAATAAGGCAAGAATGCCCAAATGATGTATTGGCTGCGCCTGGTTCCCCAATAGCGGCACCATGCGGTCTGACCATGCCACGTGCGAGCCCGACCAAGGGCCATTGGCAATGGCTGCCAACGCAAGCTTGCGACAAATCCATTGGCTACACCACTACACGATCGGTGGCGCCACACTCGCCCACGTGTGGTTGCACCCATCCTCGATGTCCTAATCTGCGTGGCAACTGTGACACTGTGGTGGCGAACAATATCGTCCGTCCAACCCATGCGGACTAGGGAGCAGCGTCTATGACTCTATGCATGCTCCGTCACCACGCGACGGATCCGACCTGTGGGCTTGAGAAGGCATTGGCCTTGGCACAACTTCGACTAGCAGGCGACCCCGATGATGGCACCTGGTTGGCCCTGCATAAGTACTTTCTTGGCCTCTGATGGCGGCGTGGACTACATCCACCCTTGGCTGCGCCCTGTCCCAGGTCCTTGGCTCCACACCCAACGCGCTGCTGCCCCTCAACTTAGCGGGCCCAAATGGTATTTGGGAATGTATCCCTATTAGGATTGCCATTTTATTTTTATTTTCATTAGCAAATTCACAAATAATCCACCGTGGTTTCTAGTAATTATGCTCTGAAATGTGTCTACAATATAGTCCTCAGACTACACTATAAATCATTATGCTTTTATTTGCCTCATGCATATATATATTCTTGACCCATAGGTTTTCAAGATTTGCATAAGTGATTTGTTTATTCATTTTGGATCCTTAGGTTCAATGTAATTCTCTTAATTTACACAATTCTAAATTATCTTGATCCCTATGAGATCTAACAATTTAGTACTGTTCAAAGTGTTTGTCCAATGACAAACCTAATAAACATAACACTTTGCTTATTTTTAGCATGCAATTATTATAATGCAATTCTTTAAGCCCATTACGCTTTATATTTTTAAGCTCTAAAGTGCTTAATCTATTTAAATGCAAAATCTTTTAAGTGTCTTATCTCACTTTGTATAACACAATGTTTTTAAATTCTTGATATTGGCTATACACAAGGTAGCATTATAATGCTACTGAGGGATTTAATCCTCAACGTGCGTACCCAATATCTAAATTTGAAACAATGGTCTACACCTTCTTCAAGGTGACTACCGTAATTCATAATTCATATTGGTCATACACAAGGTAGTACCATTATTACTACTGCGAGATTTAATCCTCAACGTGCGTACCCAATATGAAACATGAATTACACCAGATTTACACTTTTAAGTGATTATCTAATGCGTTTATACAAACTTGCAAATCACAAGTGGCAAATCCTATGTCCCATAAAGAAGTCCACACTTATTTTGGTGATTACCTCTAAAGTATTTGCACAATTCAGATTTACAGCCATGATGCAACAATTTATATTGTTCCATCTTACTTTTGCCTTATTATACGACACTGCCATAGCCATGTTTAATTTACTCATAGTGTAAATTAAACAAATCTATGGTTTGACCCGAATAAGGATAGTGGTCAAGAAAGAATTTGATTTACTCACTCTTGATGGCCCAAAATATCTCACATGGTTAATTGATGTAAATTTCATCCTATTGATCTATAGGTTCACAGTGGTATTTAATGCTCCCTATAATGGAGCACCACTGGTTATAGATTAAGTAAAATATGGACTTTATCTCAATAAAGCACATATATATCAACGGTCATAAATCTATGTATATCATGGATAAAAACCATACACTTTATGGTTTGCTCTCAAAGAGTGATATGGACAACAAATGACAGACATCTGTCCAATGCCAATTAGAATTGGCCATAGGTTCATTTCTAGGATTTTTAATCCACGAGAAAATTATTGTTTACAAAATATCCTCCAAGTAGCACTTTTGCATATGACCTCAATTTTAACCAATATAAGGTCAATACTATTTGTGATTTAAGACCCATCTTGACTTCACAAATATTATCCATACACCAATTCAAAACTCATATTGAATTAAGGATTATTTGAGCAACAATTTTGCTTAAATAAGTAGCATGAAAGTTTTGCATTATTTTGGTAACAATCTCCTATGTATGTTTTGGTAATGATTCCTACATCACTCATTCTCATATGAATTGAGTCCAAAACATTAGCAACAACTTTATTGTTTGTTCAAATGGTAGTCCAAACTCAAGTATTACCTTGAGACCAAAAATCTGCATCACAACACTTTATTGCTATATAATTTACTTACATAGTAAATTCATTACCCACGTGATTACCTCGTGTAGGACATGGCTAATATTTCCAATAGGAAAATTTTTATAACCCGCATTGGATGAGATTATCTCTCCAACAAGGACACTATATATCAATAGATATCATTGGTGTCTTGTAGCTTCATTGTCATGATGACTCATTCTCCACAAGTGTGTCTAGCCGATTCTAAACCTACTACACATGTGCATATGCATTTTTATACGTATCCTCCAATCAGATTTCTAAAAAACTTGGATATGTTGAGTATGGTCCATCCACTCTTTTCAACTTCTCTATTGAAGTGGTCAACAAAGAGCATAACATTGCCCAAATCATAAACAATTGTTTACTCAACTTGTTTATCAGGACTTTAATGTCCATGGCATTTCATTACGTAATGGATCCTATAAATGCATAATGGCATTTTTTGGAAAAGAAAATGGCAATAATGACAAATCTCGCATTTGTTCACACGTGTGGCCAGTATGCTTAGCATACTCATATATTCCAACTTCAAACATTTGGATGAATTATACCTCTAACTTATTAGAGGCAAGCGAGTTATTGGACCAAATTTGAGGTTCACTTCAACAAATGAGATCTTCAAAATCAATATATTATCATTTGAAATATGAATAACCTAATTTTTCTACAACCACGTATAGTAAATTGTCTATCCTCAGACATTATCATGTCCTCAGCCATGAAATTCAAATTCTATATGATCCAAAATCAAGACTTAATTTGGGTTTACTGTATATAGAACCTATTTGGGATTCAACTATATGGAAAGAAAATTTGGTTAGTTGGCTATTGAACAACTAAAATAAGAGAGATTGTACTCTTTAGGATATTCAAATTAATCAGATACACACATGTATCCCGGTTCTATAAATACCAACTTTGTTTTCATTAAATCCAATTGTATGGTTTCCATATTGAAACCCAATACTAAGAGTATAGTAGATAAAAATCTACACTCAACTTAGTACAACATATATGAAAACCAAATATATGTGCAATTTCCTTCCATATCTAGAATGTATTATACATACATCGATCCCATATTACATATTGCGTACAAATAATTTTGTCTCTTGATACAATCAAGATCTAGCATGAATGATCATTCTACCTTAGGAATAATGAGAAAATTATTATCATATTCTATTGGTCACAACATTTTCCCAAATTCACAAATTTGTTATGCACTCCTTGTGCCATAATAGAAATAAATTTAAGGCCCTCTTACCTTAAAATCGAACATGATTCACTCAATTTCTTGAACAAATTCAAGAATATATGTGATCATGCAACCATTACATGGACCAACTTGGCGCTATATTTCGCATATTAATGCATCTATGACATAGTCCTATATGTGTCCTTCCTGATCATAAGGATCACTAAATTTACCAAATTCATTGTTCAAATTTATCAAATTTAAGCAAAATTAGCTTGGACGCGGGATAAAATCCATCCACATAGAATTATTTGGCTATATTCGCCTAGAACAATAAATACTTTATATCCATATTCATAGTTGTATGGTTGATTCTCTTATCAGGAGAATCATATCATTGACCAATCAAAAGAATTGCAAATTACTAATACCTTATCAGTGACATAAGGTCTTACACATCGCATCATTAATACAAATTCATCAAACTGCAAGTATATGGCTCCCTCCATTGCAGTAAGTACGTGCAAATTTGGCCTCAGTCAAATATTTTCCATCTGCGAATTGAGTATGTTTTCACATACCAATCTCACCACCACAACATACATCAATGGGCATTGGGGACTCCAATGAGGTATCATTATCCGTCATTCAAATATTACCTCGAGTCTTTCACAAGGGATACATAAATAGCCCATATAATGATTATGTTTTGAGGATAATTCCAGGCATTAAGGGGAGATTCATACCACAAAGAATGACATGAATCCAAAAAAATATCACATATGTTGATGTTCATTCCTCATATATCCATGTACCTAAGAATCTGAAACAAATCGTTCAGAATATCTTAAGTTTGCATCATAATATAAATAATCTGTCAAATATATTTTACTTATCATAAAGGTGCCATTAAATCGGGTTCCTACAAATCTATTAAAAAGAGTGGAGGTACCAAATAAAACCACTTAACTCCCATAAAAGGGGGAGAAGTATGAACACATGGGATACAACTTCTTGCAAGCATACTCAGAATAGGGAGAAATCATCCGCCAAGACAGTAAATGTAAATGCAAATCAACTCTAAGGTTAAAGACACCTTATTGATATTAATTATCCAAGCCTATGGGTGTTAAGCATCCAAAAGCCCAGCACAATATGCACATAAATTTAGGCATTGGGTCATTGGAACACCTTAACTCTATCGTCATGGGAAATGGCATGAAGTTCAAAAGGGTTTATATTTCCACAAGCTATATTGATTCCACTGAATCAATAACATAAAGTCTACAAAGTGTCGACACATACTGTCCTCAAAATTGCTATACACCTTGTAAGTGTAACAAGGCTCCCTAGTGGTTTTGGTGTATTGAGTGACAACACGATTAAAGAACTAACTTCTGTGTGAAGTACTTTGACAGGTAATCACAGTTTAACCAATTGTGTTCTAATGAGAAAGAATGGATTTTCATGTACATATCTAATGATCAAGCATAAATATTCTCATGGGTTGAGAACCAAAGGCGTTCATTGTATATTATTCTCATGTTGACAACAATGGACCTATATTGGATATCTATCCTTGAGGAAAGTACATTTGGCCAATGATCAACTCATTGTTGGATATACTCATGAATCATCACATTGGCTTTATCATTGTTGCATTTGTTCACTATGACTTGGGCACTCACTCTATTGTTTATGTTACATATATGTCATGGTGAAAATGGTTCTTTTCAGTTGAATGCATTGCCTCTGTGTTGGTTGTCATTGGGTTCCTATTCTTGATGCACTTTGAGGCTCTTGGTTATTACATTGTGGAAAGTGACACGGATACCATTTCATTCATTTAGATGACACTATGTTGATTGAACTATTCACAAATGACAAGTGGATGATCATGAAGAATCTTTATTGCATATCTCAGCTACAAAGAGTTAGAAACACTAATGAGCTTATTTGAGAATGACTATAGTGATATTGCCAATGAAAGTGCTGCTCAATGTTACATCAAGCAAGTGAAGGCGAGCTTCAACTATACATCAAGCAAACTAATGCTAAGGTGTCTATGCGAGCAAGTAAAAGTGGATTTCATGTTTATATTGAAGCAAACAAGTGCTAAGGTGCATTGCAAGCTAGAAAAGAGGCCCCTCATTTATTTGAAGCAAAAGAAAAGCAGTTCAAGCTCCATATTTGAAGATCAAATAGATTTGTTATTTATATCTTGAGTATAGGAACCGCCGTTCTATCAAGGGGGGTCCAACATGAAGTGCTACTAGAATCATAAAGCTCACAAAGTTCATTTATCTCCACTCATACAAATGCCCTAGCCCCAAAGTCTTCATTCATCTGTGTTTTTGCCCCATCGGTTGCCCGACCGGTTCAACCGATCGGGAGGCTGGAACTGGTATGCCGGTTCTGCTGTCTGACCGGTTCAACCGATCGGGAGGCTGGAACCGGTCTGCTGGTTCTGCTGTCCGAACCGGTTGCTCGACCGGTTCAACCGATCAGGAGGCTGGAACCGATCTGCTGGTTCTGCTGTCCGACCGGTTGCCCGTCCGGTTCAACCGATCGGGAGGCTGGAACCGGTCTGCCGGCTCTGCTGTCCGACCGGTTCAACCGTTAGGTCACTGTTTTGCACTGTAACGGTTCAAAACGGCTAGTTCAGGAAGGGTGAGCATATATACCCATTCACTCCCCTCTTTCTCTCACTCTTGGCCACTCCACCAACCCGAGACAAAGCTCCCTTGTGCTTCCACTCCTCCCTCTCACTCTCCACTCTCTTGTGCTCAAATCCTCCATCGATTGTGAGTGTGAGTGTGTGAGATCTCGAGAGAGTATTCAAGTCTTGTTCATCCTCCTCTCTCTCTTGTTCTTTGTGAGCTTTGGTGACCCTTGAAGCAATCTTGGTGGACTTGTTACTCTTGGAGCTCCGAGCTCCTAGACGGCTAGGTGTCGCCCGTGAAGCACCCAAGATCCTTGTGGAGTGCTCCAGGAAGTTTGTATCACCCGCTCTTTTGAGCAACTCATAGTAAGTACTCTCCGCCGGTTTTGGTGATTGGGGAAGAAGAGGATAGGGTTGCGAGCCCAAACCCTTGGTGGGTTCCTCAACAACGAGGACGTACGAACGCCTTAGTGGTGTGCCCGAACCTCGGGATAAATCCTTTGTCTCGTGTGCTTGCTTGTGGTGACTTGTATTCTTCTTGTTCATGTTGTTCTTGTGTATACTCATATTGTTCTTGGCAAGTTTGGTGTGGATCTATCTTGTGCGTAGGTTTCAAGGCTAGCCCCCTCAGATATGCAAGAATAACCTCCAAGGAACCTCTAGAAAGAATCGGTATCAAATTTACTTGCATAGATTTAGAGATCAATTCAATATTCCTTTTTCCCACCAGCTGAACCGGTGAGCATCGGTTCAACCGGTTCGACCAGTTGAACCGGTCCGCACCGGTCCAACCGGTGGGTCACTGACTTCCGCTCTTTTAGTTTGTATAATTTTTTCAGATTAGCCTATTCACCCCCCTTAGGCTACTTTCACACCTCCAACTGGATCGAGACCAAAAGTCCTAGGTAGAGTGTCCAAACACTCAAATTGGGTCAAACTTAAGGTGAGAATTAAAGAGACTACTCTCATTGAACAATGTGAAGTATTACCACAGTAATATCTTTTCACAATGTTTTCCTTTAAAAGCAAGGTAGTGATATAATGAGAGCCTATAGCACATGGTTTCACGCAGAAACCTGACAACCATACCTTCTAGTATGTGTGGAAATTATGTTTTCATATTTAATTGGTGGCAGATCAAATGAATTTGATAGATTCAGACATATAAGTCTCATATGGACTCGACGTTCTAAATCCAAAACAAAAATCGCAACATGTATTGTGTAAAACTCAAGTCACGTTATGCCTTGAGATAGTCAGGTTGATTGTGGTACAACTCACAATGTGAGCTCCTTCTTCAGAAGTGTTACTCCAATCATGGTGATAGCATATGTGTGTATTGAAATCCTAAAATTGGATTTTGTATCATCTCCAATCACACAATAAAATATGAAATCATACCAGACGGAATTTGAGATAAAAGATTTGATTATGGCCAAATTAAGCTTAAATCTACACTTAAACTCATATATCATTATACCAATATTCAATTGATATTCTCTACCAATATCTTAATAATATTGGACAGATATATCCATCAGTATTTATGGTCATTAAATCCCTAAAGATGGATCAATATCCATTTAGACCCTAGGATGACAACTTTTGTGCCATCAAAGCGCTTATGTATCTTGCAAATCGCAACATGCCTGATATTGCATTTGTAAATACACAGCTACCTCAAAATAGCGTAGCTCCAATAATGCCAACTGCCGGGAGTAAAAGTGATGTCTATCGATATCTTTATGGCAATAAAAGAACTTGATTTTGTTATCAAGATGTGACCATGATGGGATATCAAAATACTGGCCATTTTTATCCTCCATAATGCCATATCACATACTGATTTTATAGTGGTAATTAAAGTTTCCTCACAAAAGTCATCAAAATATACTCCAATGGTTACTTCCACCTATCGTTTTGAAGCTCAAACAAGTATGACTTCCTTGAATGATCAGTAGTTATTCCATCAGATCACCATCTATTATCTGAAAAAGATAATGTTGCTTGTATTGTCAATATGCAAACATGTCTCATATGAGCAATATCAAATATATTGCCCCAATAAATGTTTTTTCCCTATAACTTAGGATATAAACATTTTGCAAAACTAAATCTTAACTTCGTAGATCTACTCAATAAGTCTATACCTATACCATATCTATGGAATTGGTATACAATGACTTTGAGAGTTGCAAGGTTCAGGGGGAGTTGTCTCGTAAACAATAATATGTTCAAACATCATATTGTACTCTTTTCCTTTTATGAGTTTTTCTTCAAAAAGGTTTCTCATAAAAGGTTTTTGACGAGGCAATACCAATACAAGAACATGTCATATCTCCTATTTTCCCTATCGGAGTTTTTGAAGGAGGCATACATGACATGCTATATGTCATATCTTCTATTTTCCCTAAAGAGATTTTTGAGAAGATATCAAAGATATAGTATTCCTCCTCATATTTTTTTCCATGAGGATTTGGGGGAGGTTATTACGATTATGATCCACAGATCATATTAACACAAGTATATGTCATGTTTTCTGTTTTTCCCCACTAGGGTTTTTAAGGAAAACATCAAAGACAAGCATTGTCTTCAAGCTTGTTATGGATTATTTCCTCTTTAAGGTTTTTCTCATACAAGCTCACAAGAGACAATCCTAAAATATACTGTACCAATTTTTTCTAATTTTTTCCACTGGGTTTTTATGGATTTTTAACAGTATATCAGCATATTCTCCTCATATTTTCCCTACATGGTTTTTATTTGAGTTAAATATATTTTGTCGTAGCTCCAATTTTTTCCTATAGGGTTTTTAGAGGAGCTACCAAAGACACAGTGGTTTATTAATCACAATAAGATATTCCTCAGATATTTCTCATAGGGTTTTTCGAGGAATTAACAACGTATTGATCTCAAGAAAGATTCGATAAAGGGGAGTGTTGTGAAAAGATGTCTCCTCAAAGAGACATCTCTACGTGATGATCTCATCTACTACAAGACACTCTTCAAACAACAGGATTAAACATAGATTAGGCGGTTAAACATGTAACCAAAGGATGTGTCCTTTGGCCCTAGTGCATGAACGGTTGCCTCTTGGCAATAGACACCCATTCATTGCACCCTTTCATCTTGTATATATTCTAATCACAGATTAATGCAAATATCTAGTTCTTCCATTCATTCGGTTTTGTTCTCTCGTTTTACATACATATTCAAACAAAAATTTACAACCTGGAAGGTAAGCTAGCCATCGGTTGCAAGCAGGCAAACAGCAATTTCGAATTTCCCATCTTGCATAGCTTTCAAATGCAACGAAAAAGGCTTGTCCAACATAATTACTCTGAGCCTTTGTATATATGTTTTTGAAACTAACTTGAAAGTGTATAGTTAATTGCCCATGGGTTGCTATGGACGACAACATTCTATTTTATCATTAAGCAAAATATGCATTCCTAGTAAAATCCATTCCCCCTTAATTCAACGTGTAATTAGCAGATGATGCCGTGTGCCTAAATTACTTGATGAGACATGCAAGATGCCATACATTAGGATTCTAGTTCGTTCTCATGTAAAGTCAAACTAAGATAAATGCTACCCCGACTACACCTGATGATCCACTTGCATTTCCACAATCAACATGCTCCTATCACTTGCATTTCCCGTTTTCCACAATCAACGTGCTCCTATCTGCAATGGCGTTCTCCCTCCTTTCACATGGTTTTCATGCTCCCCAGTAGTATTCCTTCTCTTTTCATTCCTAAGAAAATATCAGATGTAACGCACAATAACCATCTCAATAATCAACATCTAGCAAATAAATATCATGATAAATGTCAACAGTTGAGTAAGAACGTAAATGAATTTTATGGGAAGTGGCCGAAGAAGGGTAGCGAGGTCTGTAGGAGGCGGTCGACGAGTGCAGCTGCAGGCACCAGCGACTGTGGCGGCAAGGGCGACTAACGAGTACGGTGGCCTACAGATGAGATGGGGCCGACAAGGCGGGTCCCACTGCCAACGTGGCAGTCAAAGCTAACATGGCTTGCCACGCATGCAAAACCACCATTAATACTACCTCAGGGGATTTTGACCGGTTGCCAAAACTTTAGTGTTCTAATTGAAAAACCCGCAAGAAATGCAAAAACGGATTCCCCAATTATTACAGAATTGGATTACATTTAGTTACACCTAACTATATAAGGGATTAGCTGAATACATTGCGTTGCAACAAGGGCTCAAAATAAACCACGCAAGATATTTTTAATTGCAGTGTAAATAGACCATCCATGAATATATAAATTTAACCTAATGCATTTGAAGAAATATTTAAGAAACACCCGCACCTTAATAACTTGAGAGTAGAAAAACAAAGCAAAACATTGTTTTCTTAATGAAACAAAATAAAACCACAATGTCCATTCTAACGTTACATGCACCAAAACTAAACCCAAAAACATGCATGTGCACATCAACGGAATTAGTATTCGTTTTGCATTCAGTGATGTAAATCGTTTTGAAACCAAACCCCAACACCAGGCTAAAGATTCATGAACATGATATCATCTTCTCTTTTCAGCTATGCCAGGCACCAAGTCATTGAACACCAGATGGTTGATCTCAGAAAATGCCAAAATGCAATGATCGGTTTATTGAAGATCAAAATGGGTCATGTGGATTTTTAATTAGGGACACTACATTCATTTTTGGAGTCTTACAATGCTCTGTAGCAGCTCTTTTTTCCCTCCCCCCTGTTGGTGTGAACTGTGAAGTGGTTAATGCTTCAAATATGATATTTGAATATCCATATGACCATATCAGTGATTTCCATGAAGGGGTTGCGAAATGACTTATTAATGATTGAGACAATAAAGACCAGAGAAGCCAAATTTTGTGAAGAAATATGTTTATTGTCATGACTAAGCATCACCAATAAGGAAAAGTAAGGCAAGAATCTTGTGAGCATGATAAATACACCATGTGGTTGATCTGATCATCTTTTAGCTTTTGCCTCTATCAAGTTTCCAATGTTGCCGAGAAACAATCCTGAAAAACCAATGACTTGTAGTTCCCTGTATTGTATCAAATCGGTTATATTAACATCGGCATAAGTAGAACTCCAATGTGATGGCTGCACTTAGCCAACAAATTACAATTTGAACACTATTTAACATCTGAAACGTTGGCTGAATTTATCCCAAAAAATGGTATCACCACCATTGACAACCGATTGGATGCAGCTGTCATTGTAATCTGAATACTTACAAAACAAGACGTGCAATGGTGATTCCTGGCAGCATTCATCCCCAGCCCCTAGTCCATGAGTGGTCCTGAGGCAGGGAAGGATCTCCAGCCCAGTCGGAGGCAGGGTTCACCTTTTCAGACCAGAAACATTGGAAGCCGCGATGTTTCCAGTACGGTATGAGATGTACTTTTCGGTCTGGAAAGGTTACTATTTCGATTCTAAATTCAAAAATTTTAAAAAACAAACTTTGATACTCCAGTCCGTTTCAATTTATAGGTCGTTTAATTTTTTTGGCATCAAATTTGACCGACTCGTCTTATTCAAAAAAGTTACGAAAATATAGAAAATTTTAAGTTGCAGTTGAAGTATATTATATGAAAAACTAAATCACAATGAAAACAAACGATAATTCTGAAATTTTTTAAATAAGACGAGCCGGTCAAACTTGGTGCCAAAAAAGTCAAACGACCTATAAATTGAAACGGCGGGAATATAAAAAAACAAACTCTGGAACAGTAAAACCGGAATTGTTATCCCTGAGGTGGGTTTTTGAGCCTACTTGCAAGATCTTCCTTTGTAACCACTGCAGGAAAGAAAGGCCTGTGGCTTACATCACCAACGCATTTTACCCTACAGACCGAAAGCGACTAACATTGCTAACAAATCGATGAAATATTTGTCAGCGTAATCGTAATGTCTAGAAGATCATAAATTTTGTCACATAAATTTAACAAAAGTCAAGAAGCTAAACAAACATGTAATGTTGGGAAATACTATTGAAGATCTAGCTTCAAGGTCTTTCTATGCATCAAACAAGTGTCATGTGTATCACAATGAACCAAGACAGTTTAAATTTACTGAACTTCATGAAGCTTCACACTAAACATAGTTTATCAGAAATTATATACTCTTTTGCAAAAGATTAACCGGTTTTCTTTGAGAAAAATACACCAGGTTTCATAGAAAGATTAACTATTGCTAATGCTATAATCTTGCTGGAACATTAACTATGGCTAATATGAAATAAAGTGCAGCTAGACCACCTAATCCTATTGGATATTCAATTGTAATAGCTAATAACTGGCATTGTTCATCCTTGTTATGCTGAGGTAGTTCTTCCCTACACATAATGGGCACATGAACCTATCACTGTCCATCTGGCCGATAAGTTTGCCAGACTCTAGGTCCAAGTATGAGTTCTGACAAGTCATCAATATCTGATAAAGGCAGATAAGTCTGAAGAGCAGTCGGAAACATATAATAGGAAGGAATGGAGAGGGGGAGGTACTGTTCACATATTTGCTCTGAACATCTATCAGAAGTTACAACCATAGAAAAAATGTCCAACTTTGCAGGGTGAAGAGTGGAGGGAAGAAGGTGCTGCTGTGTAACCTATATCCCCACTGCTATTGTAAATGCGCTGCCTACGGTACAAATCGACATTGTAACTTCATTGTTGATAGAAAGAAAAATAGTTAGAATAGTGGATAGGCAATCCTTTTACTCCATCGGTTGGAGACGGTCTAATTCACAAATGTCAATTGGGAACCCCTAAACTGCGATAGAACAGGACAGGAAAAAAAATCAGTAAATTACCCACTCAACTACTCAAGATGCAATAACTTTGCTGCCAGGGCCCAAATGAACCTGCACATTGCAAGGGACAAAATAAATCACTGATGTGCTGAACCCTCCTGCAATGGTCAAATATCTAGTGTAGAAAAAAGGAAACATAAACAGGGGTACAGTGTGATTATTCAAAATGCAAATGTTCATCCAGAGCGTAGTTTTTGTTATGTTGATACATTAGACTATTACATTCACAATACCACAACTTTATCGTGTTGTATCAAAGAAAGGCATGCATTGAATAATAATGGATAATCAGAGGAATAAGGAAACCACAGTGAAAAACACTAATAACCCCAGAAGTAAATCCAAAGGAACGGCATTTAGAGGCAACACGCACAAGCACAGACAAGCAACAGGCAGAATGAACAAATTATGCACAATTCACTGCAAGCCAAACCTTACCCACAATTCAAAAATGAACACTGGACGCACATCCAGTCAGAGCCAAACGGTTCACTCCATGTAATCAACACATTAATTAGTCAGGATCCCAATGAGTAATTAACATGCCGTCTCTCATAGATCAGATAAATTTAACAAAAAATAATTCTGCACAACCAGCCAACAGGTGCCGAGACCTAATCAGATAACTAAAAGTGTGCCTTTAGTGACAGTTCTCGGAGAACAAAGGCTAGGGTTCCAGTAACGTGATAAGCAACCACAGCAGAACACGCGAGGGGAACATCGATTAGGTCACCTCAGGAACATATAGAGTAGCTAGTATTTGCACAACATAATGTATGCTAATGGTTGGCCAAATACAGGGCATACATACATGTGTTGCTATTGTAAGCTAGCATTTCTTCAACTAAATTGAACATGTAATCACTAATTGTAATTGGAGAATAACAGATACAAGCAGCAGGCGAGAATAGGTTTTGACATGGTCACTGAATTGTCGTAGATTAATAATAGTTAATATTTTCCAACATAATGTACGTGAATGATCCACCAAATACATGGTATACATGTATTGCTACTGTAATCTAGCATTGCTTCGACTAAAGTGAGATTGTAATAATAGTTAATTAAAGAATAACACATAAAGGTAGTAGACCAAAATTATTTGTAATATGGCCACCGAAATGAAATGCTCAAAATAAAAAAAAAAGTAGCTAATCTTTCCCAACACTACTATGCCTGATACTTCACAGAATACATACAGCTATACATCTGTTGCTTATATGGTGTGAAGCTGCATTACAAACTGAAATCCCTGCATATTGTACATAAACATATAATGATATAATGAGACTACATTGTTTAAGCAAATTTGTTAGTTGGGCCATGAAAGAAGCTATAATTTTGTTTCCAAAATATGAGCCATACAAACTATTTTTTAGCTTCAATTCCCAGTTTCAGCTATTCATTAACCTACAACTTCATTGATTAATTTTCAGTTCATGAAAGAGGTACTGGCTCCCCTCCATTTGTACAGGACACTATTTTTCTACTTTTACCTGGCTGCCAATAACATGACACCAAGATTCTGATGATCCTATGTAGTGAATATGAATTACAAGTGCGTCACACAACTAGCTAGCTGAAAATATGCTATACTCTTTGTATAGAAATGACTGCAGTTAATGCCCCCCATAATCAGCCCAACTAGCTACTGGAAATATGCTACCATAGGGGGCTGCACTAGACTCTTTGTACCTGGACGACACATACACACAGGACTACTATTGCTAACAACATGAACATAAAACTGACACATATTGATGAATCACTTGCAAATGAAGGATAACAATGACTCCTAAGGTATTGTAATATAGAAACAAATTGATGCTCAATGTATCGTGAATCAATGAACCAGAAATAGTAGGCAACTTAAATAAAGCATTCCATTTGAACCACATGTTTGTATGACAACTGATAACACAATTCCTCATAATTTCTGTTAGAAGGAACAATGGTGTGATCTAAAGGAACAACAGCGAAGTCTGATTCACATCTAATCATTATGATCTGAATATTTGAAGTGCATAAGAAAATGTGCAACCTAAAAGTTTTCACATTGAAGGTCAGCACTTAATTCCTCTTGAGGGCTGAAAAGATTTTTGAGTTGGAGCCAAACTAAATGTTTGTAATCCTTCATGTTACCAGAATGCTAGATGTTGCTGGTCTTCAGGAACCATATACTCTTGTTGGTCTTACAGCAGTTTCAGATTCACCATGGTGAGCATCAAATCCCTGCTGACCATAGGATGGCCTGTGTTCAGGGTTGTATTGATAGGAGCTTACATGCTGCTTTGGATTCATTTGAGCTCCAAAACGTGGTGGAGCTTCAGAAATACCATTATTTGGTTGCCCATATGAACCACCAAACTTCATTTCACCTTCAATTGCGCCAACAGCAGTCTGCGATGGGCGCGCTACAAAATCTGATTGTACTTGAGCATGAGAAAACCCATTGTTATTTTGGACTTGTGGCATACCAAAACTTGTTTGGTGACGTGGTAACTGAGATGTATGTGGCTGCCACTGAGGGGCATCATACCCCAATTGCCTTTGGGGTGATCCATAACCACTCTGGCTCCAATTAGTACCATGCGAACTTTGGCCTGGAGCCCCATATGCAGGGGGTGCTACGGGATTTCCAAATCCAACTTGTTCTTGATGAGGCACAAAGCGATCTCCTGACTGAGGCAACTTGGCAACATACCCAACCTGTGGTTGATGGCTGCTAAATTTTGGTTCTCCCTGAGGATGTCCAAACTGATCATGCTGATTTCCCATGTTTCCATACCCTGGTACACCCAGAGAAGCACCAAACTGTGGTTGTGGTGGCTGAGACGAACCAACTACCCTATGTGAAGGCTGAGGCGCACCATATCCAGGATGATGATTTCGAGTATCACTAAATGTTAGGCTGTTGCGGTTGAGAGTAACCAAATCCAGGCTGCACTTCTGGAGCTGAGCTAAAGCCAGGTTGTTTCACTTGAGGAGCACCAACTGCATTGCGAGGGCGATACTCTGTCCTTGGCTGATACTCTGTCCTTGGCATAGGTGTTGGCACAGGCTTTTCCTCAAAAGCTTTCTCAATTTCTTCCTCACGATCGGCCTTCTTAAAAACTGTCAACAACAGACTCACGGAACCCTGAAGGAGGAATAACACCACCCCTTGCCATGTCTCTCACTAGGTCCCGAGCTTGATCCAAGTCCACTTGCTTGCATAAGGCTTTCACAAGGATTTCAAAAGTGGTTGTGTTCGGTTTGATCTCCTTGTCAGGCATCCTCCTGTACACCTTCAAGGCATCATCAATCCGGCCAGCCTCTGTAAGTCCATCAAACATGCGGTTGAAGAAACCAATATTAAACTTTGGCCCATGCTCCCTCCCATCTGCCATTTTGTAGAAATACTGCATTGTATCTTCCACACGGCCTTCCTTGAAGCACGAGTCAACAAGGTAAGTGTAGGTGTACACATCTGGAAGGACGGACTTGGTCTCCATCTCCTCAAAGAGCTTCTCTGCCTCAGCGAGCATCCCGTTCTCACAGAGTTTGCCAATGATGTTGTTGAAGCAACCAACGTCCATCTGGACATTCTTCCTGGGCTGCCTGTGGAAGACCTCAATCGCCTCCTGGAACTTGCCCTCCTTGAAGCACTGGTTGACCATGACGTTGTAGGACCCGGCGTTGATGCCGAATGAAGCTCGGCGGGGTGTGGTTGTCAATCATGGTCTCCCACAGGTCGTTGGCCTCCTTGTGCTTGCCGTGCTTGAAGAGCGTTTCGAGCAGGACGTTGCAGGTGGCTGGCGTCATCTTGAAGCCCCGCTTGAGCAGAGAGTCGTAGTTGTCCATGGCCTCCTTGTCCTTGCCCTGCTTCCAGTAGGCCTCCATGAAGGTGGTGTGTACGACGCCGTCGTAGACAAGGCACCTCTCGGCGAGCTCGTTGAAGAGCTCGAAGGCCCTGTCCCAGTCGCCGAGGTCGATGTAGCCCGCGATGAGGTTGTTGTAGACGAGGGAGTCGGCGCCGACGCCGCGGTGGAGCATCTCTCGGAGGAGGTCGAGGGCGTCACGGATGCGTCCGGCGGCGACGAGTCCCTTGGTGAGGTAGCGGTAGCTGACGGCGGAGGGCCCGAAGGGCGCCGACGCGAGCATGTCGCGGTAGACCTGCATGGCTTCGTCGATGCGGGCGGCCTCGACGTGGGCGAGGATGAGGTTGTTGTAGGAGACGATGTTGGGGACGATGTTGGATTGGCGGTAGAAGAAATCGTAGAGGGCGACGGCGTCGTCGTGGCGGGAGGTTCGGATCATGGCCGTGATGACCGCGTTGCAGGTGAAGACGGTGGGCCGGACGCGGGAGGCGACGGCGGCGCGGGCGGTGACGGAGGCGCCGTCCACATCCCCCGAGCGGATGAGGGACTGGACGCGGTTGTGGAGGCTGAGGCGAGGGCCGACGAGGGCGGAGGTAGTGTCGGGTTGGCGCGGCGCGTTGGGGTCCCGAGGGGGAGGCGGGCCGCGGCGGAGGGCGTTCATCGGCGGCTCAATGCGGAGTCGGCGCTTGCGGCGGCGGCGCTCGGCGGCGGCCTCCTCGGCGGAGGAGAAGGCGAAGTGGCGGCGCCCCATGGGGGTGAGGAGCCCCGCAAGGGTGGTGGGTGGTGGGGAGGAGCAGACGGCGGGGGCGGGCGATGGGTGGAGGTGAGAGAGGCGGCGGAGGAGCAGGAGGCGGCGGTAGAGCGCCATGGGCCTTGGAGAACTGGGAGGCGGCGGCGGCGGCGGCGGCGGCGGAAGGGAGGAAAGAAAGGAAGGAGAGTGATCTGCCGATCTGCGACTGCGAGCGCAACCAGCAATGCAATGCACTGGAACAAAACAAAAACCCTTGCTCGCTCGCTGGCTTGGGAGGCTGAGTGGGCTCGCATCTCCTATCAAAGCCCTTGGGCTTCGTCGGATGGGCCAGTGAAGACCAAGACTCAGAGGTGTAGCAGCAGTAGCTGCACCGATCAGGCCCGATGTTTATTCGTTATAAGGCCTCACGGTTCAGGTAAGGCCTATTTTTTTTCATTCCTTTTTTTCTTTTGCCTTTATTTATTCCCTTTTTTCATCCTTTTTCTCTCTCGATTTTTTATTTATGTTTTATTTTGTGAGCCTTATTTATTTATTATTTCTATTCATTTTTTACTTTATATAGATTTTTTCTGAGTTAGGATACTTTCCTTGAGAAACAAGAATATTATATTTTTGAAGTTATAATATATCTTTTCTGAAGGTAGAATATTTTTATATGTGGAAGTGTATGTTTTTCATGTGAAAATAAAATATTATATTTGGAATTTGCAATGTTTTATGTGAAATGGATTAATTTCTTTGTAACTCTAGAATATTTGCTAGTGAAGTTTGAATATTTTTCTGCTAGAACATCGCTCTAGTATAGTACATAGGTATCTTGCCTTCAAATATTTTTAAATAATTCTAAAAATATTCAACTATGATCTTGTTTTGAAGATTTTGTTTAAAAAACATGATGGTGTGATCATATTTGGATTTGGACTTCTAATTATGACTTTTTTAGTTTCCACTCTTTGTAGGACCCACGTCATCATGAGAGGGAAAAGATATGGCACGGGCTGCATGTAGGGTCGAAGAGGATTCTTCCTTTTACTAGTAGTTAATACCCCTTGGATTATGTGCTCTCTCTCTCTCTCTCTCTCTCTCTCTCTCTTTCCTGGTTTTAATCGGTCTAGAAATAATTGCTGGACGATTTTGTGTTGTTGTGTTTCGTTCTTGGGCTGAATGTGTTGTAGGTGCTTCATCCATGTTGGAATCTATTGCTCAGAGTAGGAGATGAGCATCATATCACCTTCAAGGAACAAGCCTTATTAGCTTGGTGAGTAGCGACGATAATAGCAAGAAGGAAGATATTCATACGGCGACGGCTACAATGAGCAAGTAATTAGTAAAACACTGGTGGGAGCTGGTGCAAACTTAATCTAAGGTTATATGCACTTAGCATCAGCAAAAAGTCAGCATTTTAATTTCACAATTGTTCATGTCTTAGCATCTTCTTGTTATCGTGTTTAGCTAGTGTAGCATCTAGTTTGCTCTCGGTGTAACCAACTAGCATGAGTAGGATACTGCCTTTCAATTTTCTAGTAGGTTGTTGAATTTGACCTTTTTCATTGGAACTTGCATGTGTTAAGATTATTTAATTGCCCTATTTTTTTTAAATGCTCAATTCAATCACCCTCTCTTCTTAGGCTATCAATCCTTTTTTACTTTGAGTTCTAGCTTTGATTTATGCTCTCTACTAGATCTACTTGGGTTGTTCATGCTTGTGAGTGTAGGTACATTGCGGATTTGATAGTGAACTCCTGAAGATACATATAACTAAGTTTAGTTCGAGCCAGCACTTTTTAGGCTTAGTTTTCATTTGACTCTTTGTTTTACACAAGTTATGTAATCAAGTGCTGATGTTATGCATCTTGTTACAAAAGTTCCTCTCTTGTTTAATCCACAACAAAGTTTGTTGATACAATCATCATCTATGCGATATCTCAACCCTCTCAGAAAACCTGATACAATCTCTTAGATCAGGCCATACACACGGCTACCTAAACACATTAAGGGCATGTTTGCAATGGAGGAAAATTTTCATGTTCCTACATTTTTTCTATGAAATTGATTTTTTTCTGTGAAATCCATGTACGATTATGTGAAATTCCTGCATTCCAAATGGGGCCTAATAAAACATGTGCCTTGCATTTTCCTTTTCTCTACATAGCCAGCTCTCATATTTTTCCTTCTTTTGCTAGATTGTCACCTATGAATTATATGGTCCTGCCTGTTCTTGGATAGGGGCCACATGAACAGTTTTTCACCCCTGATAAACAGTAAAATAGCCACATGAACAGTTGAAAGTCTTGGTGGAACTCTAAATTTCCAGACGACAGCAGGTGTGAACACAAAGGGTAACACCACTAAATTTCACTATTCTGCATAGAGGTTGTAAGGAATGGACCTGAAGAGGTATACTGCCAAATAAGGTACTCCCTAACTAGCTATATATTACATATAAGTGAAAAAACTGAAAATATACTTCTTCGTAGTGCCTGAGCTACAGCTCACTGTTGTTCATGATCAGTAAGACATGTTATCGTCCATCTGCGTAACCACGTGCAGACGTGCTGTGCCAGAACTAGTAGTAGATGCTAACCCATTCTGGTCCACCATAGCGCCTGTTAGGCTTCCAGGCCCGGCGTCCCATTCCTTGTGGAATTACTACCTCAGAAGCTTCATTCTTGTCTTCCTTGCCGCGTCAGCAAATGCAGCAACGTCAGGTTCAGGTGACTTGTCTTCTTCAGTCAAGGATCCCTGCGGTGCGGCGGCGGGCGGGCTGTCTTGCTGGTAGTGCGACGGCAGTGGAGGCGAGGGAGGCATGGACGGGGTTGCCATCTTGGGAGCGTGCCTGTTACGGTTTATCCAAGACATCAGGACGAGCCGGAGGACGCCGACCTTGGCGCAGAAGGCGTCGAAATCGTGATCGTCGGCCTTGCGGATTCTCCACCCGGTGCTGTTCGCGAACTCCCACATCCGCTCGCTCCGCCGTGAACTTGGTGCGGGGCCGCTTCTTGCTCGGCGCCGGGGGCGCGGAGGCCGACCCCACGGCCATCAGCTGCGCGTGGGGCGGGTGCGCAGTGGAGGGGTCGCGCGAAGACTCGGTCAGCGCGGCGGGGGCTGAAGAAGGGGACGTGAGGACGTGCGGGCCCGCCTGCACGAGCAGCAGCGGGTCGAGGAGGAGCGACATGACCGGGGACGAGCTGGCGGTGCCGCCGGTTGGGGTCGCCGCTGAGGGGGAAGCAACGTCCTGGATGTTGAACTCGCTTCCTGCGCAGGCGGCGTCTCCCGGCCTCGTCGCCCCAGGCAGCGTCTCGTCGCTCGAACTCACCGGCTTTGGCAGCATCTCCTCCCTCGTCACCCTTGTCATCGTCGTGCAGTGTTGATGTTGCCCGGCTGACCGTTAGCACTGAAATTAGTCACTGCAGATCAGAGCAACGAGGCAAAAGGGGTCAGTTCAGGTCAGTACAACAACAGGTGAATGGGTGGATTGCTAATGATGATGAAAACGGAGAATGACTAAACAATTTCCATAGCTACTGGACTTTGATGGGCAATGTTACGTGGAACACAGTATTTGCGATGGTGAAAAAATACATTTGACAGTGTCAAAAAAGTTCATATCCACAATCCATTGAAGTGTTCACTGCCCACTCAAACCCCTCAATTTATTTGTAAGTCCCTTTTTCCTTTCTTTATAATCCCAGGGACAGTTCCAATTCCTGATTAGTGCACTAAGTGATGCATTTTCCTAAAATAAAAAGATATCTGACATATTCAGAATTGGAATTGATTCTGTTAGACATTACCAATCACCGTTTATTCCAGGTATATCACTGTAGTATCTTCCATTTCTGCGAAATCTGGACTAGTTTGTTTTTATGGACATCTAAAATTACAACTTGATAGTTCATGCGTTAACTACCAAATAGATCAACTTTAACGTGTACTAAAGGGATTCTACAAAGTGACTTACCATCATATGATACTCCAGAAAGCTTAAAGAGTGCACCCAAAAGGTCCTTCTCTTGAGCCTGATTCGGTGAAAGTAAATGTCATCGAAGCACAGAAGCCATATTTGGAATAAGAGCATATGGATGCAAATCTAGCTGTTGAGCACTATCATACTGAGTTTTAAGAGGAATCTCACTTTGATTATCGACTTTGCTTTCTCAAGATTAGCCGCATCTTGATTCTCTCTAAGTAGTCTCTCGACCTACAAAAAGAAGATGGCTAAACCTTCATCAAACAAGAGACAAGAAATCCTTCTTACTTAAACTTTTATAGGATGGAGTCTTTATGGGCCTAATGACCCAAGGAATACACAAAAAGGGATGGAAGAATGAATCGAATGCACCACGATTAGGAGGAAATAAAAGACAGAGATTGTTACAATTGTGGAGAAAAAGAGAAGTATGGTATCTTAGTTTTGTTTGGTTTGTGGCCTAACTTGCCATGCATCAGGTTAGCCAACTTGCCTCAAATGAGGTGGTCAAAACTGGCACCTCACCTTAGGCAACTTGAGGATAAAAAATGAACTAGATAAGTGCTAAGAGGGTGAGGCATGCCGCACTTAAGGCAAGAAACCAAACAACACCTAGCAGTTGGTGTAACGTGCCTCATCTCAGGTGAGACATCTTAGGCGCAAATCCAAACAGCCCCTAAGACATGCCACAGGACAGCACAATGTAAAACTTAAAAGGGGTTGATAAGCACTTGAACTGCTCTCATGCCTATTCGAGTAAAAAAAAAAAGCAGTTGAACTATTGAAAGAATTCTCCTGCAGCCAAGTTCTCTGTTTGTACCACAAGGATGAGTCACGTACCTTGCGTAGAAGGTTAGCAGTTAGGCGAAGGCTAATTACTTCAGAACCATGTTCCAAATCTGAGCCCTTGTTCCTGCTCTTGCTCCTCTGACACTTAATCCCACAGTTTATGTCCATAACACCCAGACTAGGAGATACCCTCATCCCAGGCACTTCAGTTTTCCTTTTCCCTGATTCTTTCCTAGCATGATCAACACATGAAGAAACTTGACCAGCATTCAATTGGCTGTGATTTTCTTGAACAATTGGAGATGCAGAACATCCAGAGTTCATTTCATAGGATAACGTCTCTCTCTCAAGTGTAACATCGGTGTGATCTTTCTGTCAAAAAATACAATCCACCAAAAGGTCAGATTAGTAAAAGTGAACTTTGAGCAGTTTTACTACCATTTTGAGAAAGTTCAAAGCCTACACAACAAGCAATGTGTCAGTTAATTCATACTGTGAAATGTTTACACACAGCTATAAACAACCACCACCAAAAATGTTAATGCTGTGAAATGTGATGACAATTGATTGTACTTTGACAATAAAAGCATACAAACAACTGTCGCAAAAAATGTTATTAAAATACAAAGCCATAAAAATGCTTTTTCATTGTTTACAGTCTGACGCAAAAATTTAAAACAGGAATGGTAACAAAGAACGATCTGCCATGATAGAATGCATATCCTTTTCAATACAAGTTTTACAATGATTAGTATTAATGTGAACGCTCCATTTCATGAGATCCAATGGCTTCTAAATTAGGAAGCACTAATAAAAAATACCAATGAGTGGGAGTAGTACCAAAAAGGAGTGGGACCAGTATGAAAAAGAGTGAGCCTAGTACCAATTTTAAATTTTTAAAAAAATTAAAGGGTATAAAAAAATATTCCACATTTGTAATTGTATGAAAATACCATGGGTACTTATCAATTATCCTGAAAATACCATTGGTACTTATCAATTATCTCCAATCATTGTAACAATTCAGTGCCACTACTCACTACAGTTCAGGGATTATTTTATGTTTGGATAAGATAGTTACAGAAAGAAACACTGAATATTTGAATCCAAAATTTCAAATTGAATACAAATATATTAAAGAGAACCACAGCGTACCACCATCACCATGGAAGCTACTACTGGTAATAGATCAGAAGGGGCACATTTTAAATATGCTAATGCATGCCCATCTACAGATTTCAACCTTTTAGCAGACACCACTGCATGGGGTTCAAAATTAGGTCCTTCTTTGGCCCCATTGGAGCTATCTGATATCACAATGTCCCTGCTCCGTTGGCCACCACAATAAATGAGCATCAATTCGATTATTTTTTAAGAACACTTTATTAGTGTGAAAAAGAGCAAACATTAACACCTCGTGGAGGACATTGAGTGCTCTGGTATCGGTGACTGATGCGCAAGCTTAGGCAGCTTGTGGATGAAGTGAAGACCTGTCCAGGTGAGCCAATCTTGTCATGAAGCACAGCATGCGCATCATACTCAGGATTGGTCTTTGTAAGAACAGACAAATTTGCCAAACTATATTTCCTGCTCAATAATAAGGTTAGGCATGTGAAGCTACAGGGAAGAAGAATCTTTTAATAAGCATACACTTCATTCTGAGAAGAAATGACTAGAAACGCTCACCTCAAGGTCTTTATATTCTCATTTGAATTGATCTTCACAAAAGCTTCTGTATGCTCAACATGTGATATTCTAAGTTCATTTCTCAGTCTAGTTAGAAGTATGACCTGTAACTGTAAAAAATACATGTAAATACTAAAGAGTACTGAATAAACATCTGATAGGGTGACACAGATTATGATATGTGAAATAATTAACAGCAACAATCACTACATGTAAGCAAGATTGACATGGCAAGGAAAGACAGGGAAACAGAGCAACAATACAAAAATAAAACAAGATTGGCATGGCCAGGCGAGGAGACAAGGAAATAATGAGAGCAACAAGCCCCGACTGTATTTGCAAAAAAAGATGCATATAAAAAGAAAATCATGGTCAAATCAATAAGATTGAATTGATCCAGCAGTTTGTACTGTCTATGATTTGATACTGGTATTTAGAACTTGTAGGAGAAAGGAGGTACAAATATACCCTTGAGAGGCGGTTTGTCACAGCACAGAAAGCTCTTAACACAGAAGAATATGCTGACTGCTCCAAGCAGTGAATCTGAAGTACAGTATCTACAGAATCTGGCAGTGCACATGCAAGACCTGGAGTATCCTTCCTAAGTTCAGTACTGCAGATGCTGCCATTGGAGTGCAAGCCAGCCCTGCCACACAAAAAAATGCAGCAGTTCATACAAACTGTTTAGCAACACGAGTGTGCACACGATGATGGTCGATATTTGGGAGAATTTGAATAGGTAAGGACTGAGGATAGACCATCAAAGTTTAAAAGGGTTAGAACTTAGAAATCAGAAATGTAGAACAAATGAGCTCATAAGCCTTTCAATCAGCATATGCTATCTCCAATGACGAATACATAACGTTTTAGACAAAGAAAACAACTAAAATTAGCTCTTTTTTTTCTTTGTCCAAAATGTCATTTATTCCTAACTGGAGGTAGTATATTTTATTCTGAGAAGAACTACTTGATGTTTCACCTCAAAGAGTTGATTTGCTTATTTGATCTGGCCTTCCCAAGACATTCTTTGTGTTCAATCTCCAATATTCCAAGCTCGTTTCTCAGTGCAGCGAGACATCCTTCTTTGGCCTGTAAGATATTGAAGGTAACTGATGTAAACCACACATGTAGTTGAAGAAATCTTAATAATGCTATCCAATCCAATACAATTCACACGTACAGTGTTATAGCTAAACATATGCATAAAAAAAGGAGTCAACAACAAATACCCAGAACAAACATAAAAAAACAATGCATCTACAATATTATCAGGTAATGGCATAGAGAAACAGATCAAAATGTTTTACTATTGCTTATTATTTGCTTAGTGATATTTACAACTGAAGTTATGGAGTAAGATTAAGTACCCTTGAGAGAAGGTCTGACTGAGCACAGAACGCTCTCAACACAGCAGCATATGCAGATCGCTTCAAGCAATGAATCTGAAATTCAGTGTCTGCAGCATCTGGAATTACACATGCAACTTGTACAGAGTCCCCCATAACTTCAGTTTCACGAACGCTTCCTTTTGAAACCAGCACTGCAACATGCCAACACGTGCTACTCAATATCAACTGATATATAATGTATGATGAATTGATGACTAATAAGATTTGGGAGATTTTCATAGCTTGGGAAATAGAGGAAGAAATTCGCCTCAATTCAGTGATGAAGACAGCACACAGTTAAAAGGGGAAAGACATCATGTTTATTGGAATTGCTTTAGGAGAATCCGAGTAAATACAAATACGTGGGAATTGGTGACAGCCAGGAGGGGTCCTGTTTCTATTCCTATTTGGAGTAAAATAAATAAATCTATGCATTCGTGGGGGGCAAAATACTGCACCAGGACAGTTCATGCGGCTGAAATCTGAATTCACCCAAATGGATGTCCCCGGCCACAGTTCCAAAATGCAACTAGGCCTTTCCTATTATAATGCGTTCTTAGAAAAGCCACCGAGTTCTATAACAAACTACACCCAGCCAGCCATATCCAGCTCATTTCTCCAAAATCAGAAATCAGCATGCCTAAACAGCTATACTGCTGGCACGAAGGTACTTCATCGACTCTCCAGCAAATCTCGAATTGAAATTGTGTGCGCGTCGTAGTGGTGGGGGGCGCCGCTTCCACCGCTAGCTAGCATCACGCAACTCGCAGCGCAACGCGGACACTAGACGATCCCAGTCCGTATATGCAATTACACAAACGCCCTGACGCGTCACCAAATACACATGAAAAGGATCCTAGAACCCTATCCGAGGAACAAAAGGCCATCGGGAGCACCGAACGGGAAGGGGAACAGCAGCGATCACGCCGTGTGTTCGGACCCTGCGATCGAGGCCATAGCGTGGCGGGAGGAGAGGGAGAGCCCGAGAGGGGGATGCTCGTACCTGCCTGCGGGGGCCGAGAGAGCGACGGAGAAGCGGGGGCAGAACCGATTCAGCTACGGGCGGCGAGGCCAGCGCCAGCGGGAGGCGGGGGAGGCGAGGCGAGTCTTGACGCTTCTCTGCTGCTCCGGCCCCGAGGCAATTTCAAAATTTTGAAATGGCCGCCGTAGGAAGGCGCCTTCTGCGTTTCCCATTTCGGAAGACAGCGGACCGAACGGGCCTTTATGGGCCAGAATGTGGATCGGGGCAGGAGCGGAGGTACAGTGTTTCCTGGGTACTCCGTATTTCCCATTTGAGCTTTAATGAGAAAGAAGGTTTGCATCGCTCACCGATGTCCTTGGCTCCCGTTGAGTCAGCACTAGGGGGACCGGCCGCTGGCCATAGATTCAGTGTAAATGCAAAGGGAGCCGGGGAGGAGGGCGCAGGGAGGCGGGCAGCTAGGGCGGCGGCGGCGCTTCTATCGTGAGGTAGGGAAAGGTGGAGGTGACTGGTAGTGGCAGGTAGGGTCGGGAGTTGACCTCGAGGGTTGGGCCGGCTCACCCGCGAGGTAATGGAGGGAGGAGGTGCACCGGGACTACAGGCTGACGCAAAAAGAGGGAGGGAAGGAGAGCGGGCTGGAGGAGTTGTGGGTTGGTTGGGTGAGAAATGTGCGAAAGAAAAGGAGGTCTATTGGGGCTTTTTATCGCATGTTTGGTGTGAATTTTTTAGAAAAAATATCATATATTTTGAAATAAGTTTTGAAATTAGTTTTTGCAAAGGAAAAAGTTTACATAACCCCTTGTCATTTGCTAGATAGCCTACGTAACCCCCTAACTTTTAAAACCGGATGTTTTACACTCTAAAGTTTGCAAAACCAGACAAATAACCCCCTCGGCGATTTCATGGGCGGTATTGATGATGTGGCGTGCTGACATGGTAGTAGGGCCCACATGTCAGATTTTTTCTTTTTTTGCTTATCCACTCTATTTCTCTCTCTTCCTCCCCTCCCCGCATTCCTCTCTGCACCCGATTTCCCACGCCACCGACCGCACCCTCCTCCACTTGCCCCCTCTCTTCAACAGCTTTGGACACCACATGTGCCACCGCTGTGTGAGTAGCAAAGGGCCAGCTACGCATGGTGCCCCCCGCTTTGGATGTAGGAGAGAAGGCAAGGGGAGGAGGCCGGGGCCGGCGGCTAGCGTGGTGGCCGACGCAGGAGAAGAGAGCGGGTGCAGGCAGTGTGGGAGCTCTGTAGCTGTGAGAAACATGGGGATGAGAGGAGAAGGAGCAGGCATGAAGCGCCCCAACCCTTGCAGGGACTAAAATGTGCTTTGCTACCATTTCTAAGAGTCTGGTAACCACATTCTCACATCAGATGAGTACAAATCCGCCCTAACGAGTCAAACTAAAAGCTAGGTCCGCTCAGAGAGTAGTACCATAGCATGTTACATAATGGAAGGATCTGCACACACGCAGTCCATATACACACAACGAAAAGTTATTACGCAGGCCCAACTTCAACAGAGCCGATTGGAAGCAGGTCGTAGCTCTTACACGTTCGCGATGACTTCTTCTCTGTAAACCAACAACAAAGCAAGGGTGAGTACATATGTACCTAAGAGTCCACCTTCACCAAAGAATTTTGGGTATTGGCTCTATACTAAATGCAAGATATATGAGGCACTTTAGATATTTTTGCATAAAACAATCTTTTCCATGCAAGGCTATTTTTGTAAAAAAAATTGTGAAAACATTTTCCTTTCCCCGAGGACAACATATAAGTAAATGCTGCTGGATCTGCCCGTCCAGATAGCTCATGGCTCCATGACAATCTATTTCATTTTCAAAACTAGCCACAGTCCCACTGCCCTTCATGGACCACGAAATTTACCTGCCAGACCTTTCAAATCAAAACCGACTTTTCATTTGTAAATCAAAATCATTAGTTGTTGAAACCACACCATAACTCATCCATACCAGTGGATACTGACTATTTGAACATATTTATATTATGGCCAGAAGGTGTACTAATACCCACAAGTTGAACTCAGTGACGATTACCGTCGTAAGCATATGAATTCTAAACCAAGCCTTTGCCCTTATGGCATCAGCACCACGAGAGGACCAAGGCTACCTCATCATCCCAATGCCCCATGACGCTTTTGCGACACAATCCCCACCATTGACCTCTTGCTGCACCAGCTTACCAGGTAACAGCAAGACTATCCATGCAGGCTCAGGGTGCTTCCTCACATGGCATCAACTGGTTGTACTTAATAATAAATTTAGGTAGATGAGACCACAACTTGGCCCTTTTCACGAGATAGGCCAAACCTTCACTATGCTTGCAACGAGCAACCCCATCCCTGGCCTTTCGTACAAAAGTCGCCGGCCTATCATCTGAGAGGACCGTGATAACGATACCCGGTATTTTCCCTACTAAAAAATAGCTTAGCCGGCCTGAGGTCGTATGCCAGGGGGTTCTTCCCCGTTTTCTCAAAACCATTTTCCAAAACATATTTCCCAATCCTTTTCCATAAAATCTTTGATAAAAGCGTATACGGATCATTTCCTAAGCATACTACATCTAACACGGCTTAGGGTGACTATCCTACCAGGCTTACCTTAGCAGCAAAACCATATGCAATATTTTAAATCACAAGCTCATGATTGTGCATATAAAGTTGGGTAGCTTATGCATCAAGTGAGGATCCAGTGTGAAAGGATCAAGATGTCCAAGAGGGGGGGGGGTGAATTGGACTTCTAATTTTGAAACTTGAAATTAAATCCTATCGCACAAGTCCCAATTCACCCGTAGTGCCTAAACAAGTGTGTCTAGAGTTCAACACGATATAAAAGTCTTGCAACCAAGAGCCAAGCATGCAATACTAGGAATGTAAATAGCGAAAGGTAAGTACGAAATGTAAATGCGGAATGTAAAGAGAGCAAGAAGTGACACGGCGATCTTTTTCCTGAGGTATCGAGGAGTCGCAACTTCCCCTAGTCCTCGTTTGGTGCCCCTCGCAAGGCTTTACTCTCCCGAGCTCCTCGCAAGGATCCCAGCCCCAAACCTCACAAGGAGAGGGGTTGGCAAAGTGGTTCTCGCAAGAACCAAGCTACCTCTTGACCTTTGCAAAGATCAAGCGCTCTCTTCAAGATGCTCTTCTCTACTCCGGAACGGTGAGCTCCAAACCGCGAACAATGCCTTCGCAAAGGCCTTCTTCCACTTCTCCCACAATCTCCGGAGAGCTTGCGGAAGGCACGACTCGCAAGCCATCTAGGTGATCGCGATCACCAAGAGTAACAAGCCTTGGTCTTCACTTGATTCAACTTCAACTCAAGAAGTTATCTCTATCTCAAGTCTCTTGCCTCAAACCTCAAAGATTTTGTATGGAAATGGTGCTTGGGTGATCTTTGTATGCGTGTGAGTGATTCCTGGTTGCAAAGGTATGAAATGGAGGGAGGGGTTCCTTTAAATAGAGGCTAGCTCAAAAACTAACCGCTACTGAACGAAAAACGTTTTCTGCGCGACCATCGGACGGTTCGATGCGTGTAATTTTCAAATCCCCAGTTTACGCGTCGCTGCCCTGAGACCATCAGACTTTCCGATGGTTGGACCATCGGATGGTCCGATGCACGAAAGAGCACCAAACTCGCGGTGGCATACCTCCCTATCCATTTGGTCATCAGACCGTCCGATGGTGGGTATTACCCTATGACCAGCCTGGACACATTCCATGTCTAACTTGTCCGATGGACCATCGGACCGTCTGATGGTGGACCATCAGACCGTCCGATGGTCACTAAAATGCTAGTTTGGACTGTTTTGAATAGGAAAGAAGATTTAGGGAGTTTCTTTTGATCATAACATGAAAAGGTGAGTGTGTTTATAGCACATTTTAAGTATATGAGCTTTAGGACAAAGATGCACTCAAAATTGAGAGTAACTCTACAGTGAAACGCATCAAGCTACTCACCTTGACCCCTCTTGATAGTACGGCTTATCTAGAAACTAGAAAAGAATCTCCAAGTGCCCTTCTTTCGACTTTCCGGCACATAAAGCTATTGATAACTTGATCTACACGCTAGATAGTCCAATCAACAAGCCGTCCATCATGAATATGAAAATTAGGGGTCTCTTTTAGTCAACCAATGAGCATGATAATAACTATATCACCTTCATGTCATGAACTCATTAGTAACATAATTAAGTTGTCATTAAACACCGAAACCTCTACCTCTTAGTATCATCATTTCTGACAATCTCCCCATTTTTGGTCATTGATGACAGCACAAGAGTAGAGCTCAGAATATAAATGCAATTAAGTACAAGTCTCAAACTAAAAGACATGAATGTAAATACATAGCCATCCATAATCAAAGGATCCACAGGCATGGTGAAATCGAGTCATGCACAAAAAACATATCATGTCTGTGAGTCAACATAAAAAATAAACATCCAGAGGGGTCCTAGCTATACATCAAAAGAATAACTCACATAGGCCCCCCTAACTGCTAAACTCACTAGCTCTACTCCCTCACCCTAAAAGTGACTCTCCCCCTTTGGCAACAAGCACCAAATAGGGAGTCCTAAGAGCTCGACGGAGGAGGAGCACCTGGAGGAGCTCCACGAGTAGCAACCAGAATGTAGTGATCAAGTGAGGCATCATCATCTGACTCTTCAACTGCCTCATCAACTGCCCACTCAACATCCGGATCCAGTGAGCTGAGAGCTACGGGAGTGACCGAAGCAGTAGCAGGCGCTGTCGTCGATAGAGGGTGCAATAGCATCAGTCGTCGAGCATGTCGTGGAGGCAGATTGAAAGCTCAGCTCGGCTGACTGAGAGGTAGCGAGAGTGTCGGGGGCAGGCACGAATGACTCTGGTGCTGATAGCACATGCTCTAACTGAGAAGACACACCTGTGACCAGCGGCTGCCCTGAAGTCAGGAACTGAGAATCCTGAGCTAGAGGCACAGATGAAGGGCAGATCAGGAAGCGACGGAGGTGACGAGTCAAACTGCAGTGAATGTGTGAGTAACTGACTCATCTCTACCCGGTATGAGGTCCCAAGCAGCTCAGAGTATCTGAACTCGATCGGTGAGGTACTAAGCGAGCCAAGGGTGGTGAGGGGACTCTCGTGGCTTCTGTCAGTAGTAAGTAGTGGCCTGAGACACGGAGGGCAGCTGGGGAGCCTAAACCTGCTATCGTAGAGAGTCATTCTGCCTCTGTTTATCGGTGCGAAGCTCAGCGAGTGTGTGCGCTATCTCAAGAATACAGTGCCAGCAACTCTATCTGCTGCTGCTGCATCTGAGCAAACCTTTCATTCGCTGCGCTGCTGCTGCTGTAGATGGTCTGATTGCATCTGCTACTGCTGGATAAGTGCCTCGAAGTGCTAGTCGCTACGCTGCTGCTGAACCATCATCGCCTATAGGATGCTCGCTATATCGGTGATGGTAGCGACCTGAGCAGCCGTAACCTGCGGTAGAGAAGGATGGTGGAGGAGTATGCGAGCCACCAGCCTCATGATCATGTGAAAGAGGTGGCGGTGCTGCGGTTTCTTGTCGTCAGTGGAGGTATCGTCCTCACTCTCCTCACAGGCAGCTCAGTCTCCCCCTAGCTGTAGAACTGATCACTAACCTCTGCTCCACTGGGGGTGCCTCTCTCACGGGACGTACCGACTAGTGCACTCACCTTGTATACCTTGTAGTGTGTCTGTATGGTATGCTGGAACAAGGTGAAGTACGTCATCGGGTGTTGTGGATTATATGCAATCATACTCAGCATGTGAGAGATGTAGTGCTTATAGGGAAAACCCCTATGCATCCTGATCCCATCTTGTGATCACATCCTCCATCTCGGATATCAGAAAGTCCACAACACAGAATTGGATCCTCTGGACGAAAGCTTTGAGGAGGTGCTACTAATGGTTCGTGAGATGCTCACGAGACCCCTTCCGTGGTAGTATGGTCTTGGCCATAGCCTGGTGTAAGCTGTCGGCCATGGGAGTGAGCTCTAGTTAGGAGTCTCTTAACGTAGTGCTCCCTGAAGATCACACTGGCCTCCTCAAGTAATAGAGGGTTCCCCCGACCTTGGAGTGTCGAAGGGGGCTCCAAATCATCGTAGACATCGGTGTGCAGCCTGCGGTCTGAGAGGGTGAGGCCTAGGAGCTCAGCTATCTCTTGCCTAGGAAAGTCTGAGACACTGCCCCTGAAAACATGAACTAAATATACTATCGGCCTTGCTCAATGAACAATGTGGCATAGAAGACACTCACCCACTCCTCACTATACTTGTGCGATGCTCTAGCAACTCAGACAAGCCTAGAAGGTGTGAGAAGAAGGGGTAGATGTTCTATCCAAGCACGGTCCCCATCCTCAGCAAACTGAGCACTGCATGGGGAAACATCCCCATCCCTGCACGCCTGTAGCTCTAGTAGAGAGAGGCCTGGACGAGAGTCCTAGAACCTCCTGTCAACTCAAGTGTCTCTCTGAGTAGGAAACCATCTCTCAATAGAGACCAGATACCGAATCTTCTTTAGTCTCTCACTATTGTATCCCTGGTAATCAACTAGCTGTGCATCGCCAGTGAGAATTGGAGCTACGGGGTTGATCGGGAGCACAATCTCCTCCTCATCTGACTCACGCTCTAGGCTCTACCTCTGACTCAGACTGAAGCTGACCAGACTGTGGCTCTGCCTACTTGGGCACTGTCTGTGCACTGGCTACTGACTTGGCCTTTTTCTTGGCCTCTGCTTCCTGCTTGGCTATGATCTCTGCAGCTGATGTTGCCCTGCCACTCGATCGCTATGTTGCCTACTGCTTAGGGGTTGGAAACTTTGTGCGTGCCCTTGTACCCCTTAGGCAGCACGGCATCCACCCGCCCTCTAGGCCCTCTGGCCAATGCGAGTGGGGTTATGTCTCTCCCCAATGTGTATGCCCCCCTGCACGGCAGCTCTCCAAAGCATCAAAAGCATCGGCCACACGCTCGGCGGCCTCACACTCACGCTCCTACTGTGTACGCTTTCAGCTTCTTGGCGAGCTCAGGTGCGGGCTCCTTGCCCTTGTCTTTCTGTTCTCACACTATCTGAAGTGTTCAAGGAGTAGATAGGCATGAAGATTTAGATAAGTAGAGACATTTAGACAAGGTGAGACCTAAAGCATGAGATAGAGTCTGTGAAAATGTAGCATGCCATGTTGATTTTCTAATCTAGAGGATTTTTAGTTAGAGTGAGTGACCATCTCACACTAAAACCAAAATTCTCGAGTCCATTAAGCACAATCAACATGTACATTGATTCCTTTGAGTGCCACATGCTACAAATTCGAAGATATTGAAACCCTAAGAATGCTCACCACGAAGATCGAAGGGAAGAGGCGCCAGAGACCGGGTTGAAGAGGGGCGGCGGCCCTGGGCAGCTAGGATGCTGACGGAGGAAAGCGTGCAGCTGCAGGGGCGGTGGTGCACGGCAACAAAGGAAGGGGGTGACAGTTGGTAGAGGCTGGCGGCGTAGGGCACGGCGGCGCGGGAGGAGACACGGCGGCAACGACAGTGGGAGGAGGTCGCGGCGGACGGCACACTGGGCGCAAAGAGACGGTGGCTAGGGCACGGGCGCGGGCGACAGAGGACGAAGTAGAGGTGGGGCCCATGACTTAAACGCTTAAAACGGACTCACCCAAGGCCCGCATGGACCATCGGACCAGATAGACAAACTGGTAGAATGAAGCTCCAAAGACCATCGGACGGTCCGATGGTTAGAGCATCGGACTTTCCGATGGAGCATCGGACGAAATATGAAGAAAAATAAGGACCAGGGTGCAAGGAGGACCATCGAGCGGTCCGATGGTGGCAAAAGACACAGAAAGCGCTAATTTACTCCTTTTCTTGTCCAACTATTTGAAGTTTCAAATAAACACGAGTATGGACGGTCCAAGGTGAAACCCTTGCGCCTTAACCAGTCAAGAATATTTGCATTTTCACATGCTTTATATAGTTTTTAATTTTTCAAACAAGAACTCCCGGAAAAAAAATTTGCGAAGGGAATCCAAAAGAAATGTATGAGTCTTTTCCTAGGAGAGCTAGAGATGAAATTAACTCCCGTCCCATGGGAACTTGACTCGGTAGGCATGAAGAACAATGCCAAACCTTTAGTTTGTTCTCTTTTGATGATTTGAGATGCTTGCACATGAAACAAGTCTCGATATCATCAAGAGTGCTCCTTCGTGACACTATCGGATGTAATGCAGGTGCAAGCTACCAACAAGCATGAATAGGAATTGAAACATGCGTGCACATCTATATGACAAGAAATGCAATGCATGCACGAAAGTAAATCTACACTTGCCACATTGATGCCCCCCCCACAAGCTTCTTCAAGAGGAGCCTTTCAATATGCCATGAGCTGAAGCCAAGTTCCATTGGCTCATGCAAGACCCTCGCTCCTCTCTATCTTGCAGCGGTTAGGCAAGTAACTAACATATACACATGAATGCAAGTTATATGACATGGCAGCTTACATGACGGTTCTAGCATCTAACACGTTAAGCTCACTTCGCAATCTAACAAAGGTACTCTCATCTAATGGTTTTGTGAAGATGTCCGCCAATTGCTCCTTAGTCCCCACATTTCGCAAGAGGATGTCTCCTTTTGTGACATGGTCCCTTTTGAAGTGATGGTGGATATCTATGTACTTAGTGCGAGAGTGTTGAACAAGGTTGTTGGCAAGCTTAACGGCGCTCTCAGTTGTCACAAAGGAGAGGTACCCTAGAGAGCTTCACACCATAGCCCAAAAGCGTTTGCTTCATATATAGAATTTGGGCACAACAAGACCCAGCCGCTATATATTCTGCTTCCGTAGTGGACACGGACACACAGTTCTGCTTCCTGGAAGACCAAGAAACAAGCAAGTGCCCTAGCAAGTGGCAACCCCCGGAGGTACTCTTGCGCTCAACACGACATCTGGCAAAGTCCGAATCTGAGTAACCCAAGAGTTCAAGACTAGCGCCCTTGGGGTACCACAAGCCTATGCTAGGGGTGTGCTTGAGATACCGAAGAATCCTCTTCATCGCGTAGAGATGGGATTCTTTGGGATCAGCTTGGAAACGAGCACACAAGCACACACTAAACATGATATCCGGCCTAGAAGCACACAAATAAAGCAACAAACCTATCATGGACCGGTAGAGAGTTTGGTCCACCTTGATGCCACTTTCATCAACCTCGAGATGTGCATTGGATGCCATGGGGGTACTTATTGGCTTGCAATCATCCATCTTGAATCTTCTGAGTAAATCTCTTGTGTACTTTTCTTGATAGATGAATGTCCCTTCCCTCAATTGCTTGATTTGAAACCGAAGGAAGAAGGTGAGCTCACCAATCATGGACATCTCGAACTCTTTTGCCTTCATCTTGCCAAATTCTTTGCAAAACTCTTCATTTGTTGAGCCAAAGATAATGTCATCAACGTACACTTGACAAATGAAAAGATCATCATCCATATTTTTGGTGAAAAAGGGTGGTGTCAACTCGGCCAATCTTGAAACCTATTTCAATGAGAAAGTCCCTAAGCCTCTCATACCAAGCTCTTGGTGCTTGCTTTAACCCATAGAGAGCTTTGGACAACCTATACACATGATCGGGGTTGTTTGGGGTCTTCAAATCCGGGTGGTTGCTCAACATATACTTGCTCATTGATGTATCCATTAATAAATGCACTCTTCACATCCATTTGATAAAGCTTCATGTCATGATGTGTTGCATAAGCTAGTAGGAACCGAATAGCCTCTAATCTTGCAACCGGTGCAAAGGTCTCTCCAAAATCAATTCCCTCAACTTGAGAGTATCCCTTTGCTACCAACCTAGCCATTGTTTCTCACAATGTTGCCTTCATCATCTTGCTTGTTTCTAAATACCCACTTAGTTCCAATCACTCTAGCACCTTTTGGTTTAGCTTCAAGTGTCCAAACTTCATTTCTTGTGAAATTATTGAGCTCTTCATGCATAGCATTTACCCAATCCGGATCACCCAAAGCTTGTTTAACATTCATTGGCTCAATGCTAGAGACAAATGAGTAGGCTTGACAAAATGAGGCGACGTTGCGTGATCTTGTTGTGACTCCTCTTGATGCACTACCAATGACAAGATCTTGTGGGTGTGCACTTGTGAGTTGACTTCTTCTTTGAGGTGCCACTTGAGGTGCTTGTACCGGTGCATCAACATCTTGAGCTTGTTCTTCAACTTGCTCTAGTGGTACATGAACATCTTCATTTGGGAGTAGCTTGTCTTGTTCACTACCAACTTGAGGTGCCATAGAGGAGGATGTTTGATCAATGATTTGCACTTCATCTACGTCCTCTTTAGGCTTGATATCACCGGTAGGCATATTTTTCATGGCCTCTACAAGTGGTTCCTCATCTGTATCCACAACATCAACATGTGCTCCTTAGGAGCCATTAGATTCATCAAATTCCACATCATACGTTTCTTCAACCATGCCGGTAGCCATTATTGAATATGCGGTATGCTTTGGACTTTGATGAGTAACCAAGTAAGAAACCAATATCACAACGTTTTTGGAACTTACCAAGTGTTGGCGCTTTTTGTAGATATAACATTTGCAACCACACCCAGAAATATGAGATATTGGGTTTTCTCCTGTTGAGCAATTCATATGGAGTCTTGTCAAGAAGGTGGTGAGGAAGTAACCGGTTGGAAGCATAGCAAGCGGTGTCGATGGCTTCGGCCCAAAACTTCTCACTTGTACTATACTCATCAAGCATTGATCTTGCAAGGATAATGAGTGTTCTATTCTTCCTCTCCACTACACTGATTTTGTTGAGGGGTGTAGGTAGCGGAGAACTCATGTTTGATCCCAACTTCATCACAATATTCTTCAATGTTAGTGTTGTACAAACTCTCTTCCATTGTCACTTCTAATCTTCACAATTGAAGTGTTGAATTCATTTTGAGCTCTCTTGGCAAACATTACTAAAGATATGTGCCACCTCGGTTTTGTCCTCAAGAAAATAAACCCATGTGTATCTTGAGAAATCATCAACAATCACAAAACCATAGTTGTTGCCTACCAATGCTTGTATATGTGGTTGGACCAAAGAGATCCATGTGAAGTAGTTCCAAGTGGCCTTGAGGTAGACATGAAAGTCTTGCTTGGATGAGTGTTTGCAACTTTTTTACTGGCTTGGCAAGCACTACACAATTTGTCCTTCTCAAATGTGATATCCTTTAAACCATTGACCAAATCCTTCTTCATCAACTTTTTGAGTGTGCTCATTCCAACATGAGCAAGCCTTCTATGCCATAACCAACCCTTTGAGTTCTTGGAGAATAAACATGCTTGCAAATTGGCCTTATTTGAGTTGAAGTCAATAAGATATAGATTGTTGTGCTGGAATCCCTTGAAGACTTCTTCACCACCATTAATTTTGCTCACAATCACTTCATTTGGATTGAATAGGCATTGGAAACCCAAATCACACAATTGACCAACCGACAAGAGATTAGAAGTTCAAGGAATCAACTAGAAGCACATTTGATATTGAGTATTCACTTGATATATCAATCTTGCCCAATCCTTCAAACTTGCCTTTGGAGTTGTCACCAAAAGTGATCTTGTCACAATCCTCCACATTTCCACTAAGTGAGGTGAACATCCGGGAATCACCGGTCATATGTTGAGTGCATCCACTATCTATTACCCAATGTGATCCACCGGTCTTGTAGTTCACCTTATCACTCTTGGCCATAAGGCACAGGTGTGGAGTGGAAGTAGAGGGTGATGAGGCCGGTGGTGGTGTTGAGGTGGTAGAAATAGCAAGTCCCGCGACCACTTCATCATCACTATCACTTGCATCGGTTGAAGAATTGCTTGATGTGTCTTCATCCGTCATCCACTCTCCAATGTATGCTTTGCCCTTCTTCTTGAATTGCTTGGGGGCCTTCTTCTTGTTCTTCTTCTCATCATCACTTGACTCATCACTTGAGTCATTCTTGTGATGCTTCTTCTCCTTCTTCTTCTTATTCTTCTTGTCATGGCATTGGAAGGAGAGATGGCCAAGCTTGCCACAATTGTAGTACTCCGTTTCTTCAAGCTTATTCTTAGATGGAAAAACCCTCTTTTTGCTTGAGGAGTACTTGATACCCTTCTTGTCAAGGCGTCCCAAGGCACTAGTGACCTTGCGAACAAGAAATGTGGCTTCTTATTCACTATCATCCTTTTTTGCTCATCTTCTTTTTGTTGTCCACGACAATGATTTTCTTGGAGGTGGACTTCTTCTCTTTAGATGTGCTTGCCTTGAGGGCAATGTCTTTCTTTTTGGACAGTGGCTCGGCATCCGGTGTGATCTTCTTGGACATCTCATGTGCATTGATCTTTCCAAGCACACCGGATGAAGTTGTCTTGTTGAGATCGGTTTGGTGAAGATATGTGATGATGTGGCCATACTTGTCATAATCAAGAAGATCCAATATCTTTCTAGCCACATCGGCCTCTTTGATTTGAGTCAAACCAAGACCATTGATCTCCTCTACAAGCACATTGAGACGAGAGTACATTTAGTTAGCATTTTCATGAGGAAGCATGCGAAAATCATTGAGTTTCTTGGTAAGTAAACTATGGCGTTGCTCTCTCTCGCTTTTAGTTCCCTCATGGAGCGCACAAATCTCTTCCCAAAGCTTGTGCGCGTCCTTGATAGTCCTCACGCGATTGAAGACCTCTTTGCACAAGCCGCAGAAGAGAATGTTACGAGCTTTGACATTCCACTTCTCGTAACTAAGCTTCGACGTTGTGGGCTTGTCCTTATTGGCTATCTCCAGAAAGCCAGTGATGGCAGCCGCATGTAGAGAAGTGTCAACGGCTTCCTAGTAGGACTCCACACGGAATCTTCCAATATGGAAAGTCCTCGCCATCAAACACGGGCGGGGGTCCTTCCCCATCGGACATCTTGCTCAAGGCGGTGAAACCTTAACCAATGAGCACTTGGCTCTGATACCAATTGAAAGGATCGAGATGTCTAAGAGGTGGGTGAACTGGACTTCTAATTTCGAAACTTAGAATTAAATCCTATCGCACAAGTCCCAATTCACCCTAGTGCCTATACAATTGTGTCTAGAGTTCTACACGATATAAAAGTCTTGCAACCTAGAGCCAAGCATGCAATACTAGAAATGTAAATAGCGGAAGGTAAGTATGAAATGTAAATGCGGAATGTAAAGAGAGCAAGAAGTGACACGGCGATCTTTTTCCTGAGGTATTGAGGAGTCGCGACTCCCCCTAGTCCTCGTTTGGTGCCCCTCGCAACGCTTTGCTCTCGTGGGCTCCTCGCAGGGATTCTAGCCCCAAACCTCGCAAGGAGAGGGGTTGGCAAAGTGGTTCTCGCAAGAACCAAGCTACCTCCTGACCTTCGCAAAGATCAAGCGCTCTGTTCGGGATGCTCTTCTCTACTCCGAAATGGTGAGCTCCAAACCGCGAACAATGCCTTCGCAAAGGCCTTCTTTCGCTTCTCCCACAATCTCCAGAGAGCTCACGGAAGGCACGACTCGCAAGCCGTCTAAGTGATCGCGATCACCAAGAGTAACAAGCCTTGGTCTTCACTTGATTAAACTTCAACTCAAGAAGTTATCTCTCTCTCTCTCTCTCTCAAGTCTCTTGCCCCAAAGCTCAAAGATTTGTGTGGAAATGGTGCTTGGGTGACCTTTGTATGTGTGTGAGTAATTCCTGGTTGCAAAGTTATGAAATGGAGGGAGGGGTTTCCTTTAAATAGAGGCTAGCTCAAAAGCAAGTAGTTACTGAACGAAAAACGTTTTCTATGCGACCATCGGACGGTCCGATGCTTGGACCATCAGACGGTCCGATGCATGTAATTTTCAAATCCCCAGTTTACGCGCCACTACCCAGAGACCATCAGACAGTCCGATGGTTGGACCATCAGACGGTCCGATGCACGAAAGAGCCCAAAACTCGCGGTGGCAAACCTCCCTGTCCATCTAGTCCGATGGACCATTGGACGGTCTAATGGTGGGACCATCAGACGGTCTGATGGGGGGTTTTACCCTGTGACCAGCCTGGACACACTTCTTGTCTAACTCGTCCAATGGACCATCAAAGGGTCTGATGGTTACCATCCGATGGTCACTAAAATGCTGGTTTGGACCGTTTTGAATAGGAAAGAAGATTTAGGGAGTTTCTTTTGATCGTAACTGAAAATGTGAGTGTGTTTATAGCACATTTTAAGTATATGAGCTTTAGGACAAAGATGCACTCAAAATTGAGAGTAACTATAGAGTGAAAGGCATCAAGCTACTCACCTAGACCCCTCTTGATAGTACGGCTTATCTAGAAACTAGAAAAGAATCCCCAAGTGCCCTTCTTTCGACTTTTCAGCACTTAAAGCTATTGATCCTTGATTTTCACGCTATATAGTCCAATCAAAAAGCCGTCCATCATGAATATGAAAATTAGGGTTCTGTTTTGGTCAACCAATGAGCACGATAATAAATATATCACCTTCATGTCATGAACTCATTAGTAACGTAATTAAGTTGTCATTAATCAACGGAACCTCTACCTCTTAGGATCATCATTTCTCACAATCTCCCTCTTTTTGGTGATTGATGACAACACAAGAGTAGAGCTCAGAATATAAATGCAATTAAGTACAAGGCTCAAACTAAAAGACATGAATGTAAATCCATAGCCATCCACAATCAAAGGATCCACATGCATGGTGAAATTGAGTCATGCACAAAAACCAAATACCATGTCTGTGAGTCAACATCCAAAATAAACATCCAGAAGGGTCCTAGCTATACATCAAAAGAATAACTCACATAGGTCCCCCTAACTGCTAAACTCGCTAGCTCTACTCCCTCCCCCTAAAAGTAACTCTCCCCCTTTGGCAACAAGCACCAAACAGGGAGTCCTAAGAGCTCGATGGAGGAGGAACACCTAGAGGAGCTCCACGAGTAGCAACCAGAATGTAGTGATCAAGCGAGGCATCATCATCTAACTCTTCGGCTGCCTCATCAACTACCCGCTCAACATCCGGATCCAGGGAGCTGAGAGCTGCGGGAGTGACCGAAGCAGTAGCAGGGGTGTCATCGACAGAGAGGGTGCAGTAGCATCAGTCATCGAGCATGTCATGGAGGCAGAGTGAAACCTCAGCTCGGTCGACTGAGAGGTAGCGAGAGTGTCGGGGGGCGGGCATGAACGACTCTGGAGCTGACAGCACAGGCTCTGACTGAGAAGAGACACCTGTGACCAGCGGCTGCCCTGAAATCAGGAACTGAGAATCCTAAGCTGGAGGCACAGTGAAGGGTAGATCAGGTAGCGACAGAGGCGACGAGTCAAACTGCAGTGAACGTGTGGGTAACTAACTCATCTCCGTGCGGTATGAGGTCCCTTGCAGCTCAGAGTATCTGAACTCGATCGGTGAGGTACTAAGCGAGCCGAGGGTGGTGAGGGGACGCTCATGGCTTCTGTCAGTACTAAGTAGTGGCTGAGACACAGAGGGCAGCTGAGGAGCCTGTACCTGCTGTCTTAGAGAGTCAATGTACCTCTGTTTATCGGCGCAAAGCTCAACCATGAGTGTCTGCGTAATTGGCTGATGTTGACGTCTCTTAGCGTAACAGATTTTACTCCGCAAGTGCACAAAGATTTGATGTAGGTCTTTCACTCAGAGTATTTCAAGTATCATAAAAATCTACAGGAAAGCGAATGGCAATAGATCGAATGAAGTGAAGTTCGAACTAAGTAGACTGTAAACTGAATAAATACCAACTAAATCCTTACATGGGGTGAGATAAATAAAGGTGTTGTATGGTGGAACGAGTGAACAGTGACCGAAGATGTCAGCCAAAATAGGTATAGCTATCTGGGTGGACAACGAGTGAGATAAGATTTCCAAACTCTAAGTCTTGACTGCTGCATAGGACAATTCGTGATTAAACTACGTTATCCGAATACATACTAGGTGTAAGTGCATCTAGTCCCCTTAATGGGTTTTGGTGATTGGATGACAAACACAATTAAAGGGCTAATGTCTTTGTTGAGTTTGAGAAGGTATTATTGATAGACTATTTAAGCCAAACTCATATAGTGTGTCAATTGAAGAAATAGCAAGCATTTTGTCAAGGCAAAAGAGACAAGAACATATGAACATTATTCCATCTCACTTATGGCTTGCTTGCATAAACAAGAGAAGATTGATATTGCATTATATTTATCAAGATTGAAATATGAGGCAAGAGAGAAGAAAAGATAGAAATAACAAGCAAAGATTGAATTATAAAAGAAAGATGATGAAATGTTTATAATTTAGTCTCAATATTGGTTTGCTTGATTGGACAAAGATTTGGTAGTAACTTAAATGGAAAGATTTTGGTCAAAATTGTCATATGAGAAGATATATGTTCATGAGCTTTTTGCATTTAAGAAGATTAAATAAATAGCTCGGTTTATCCAAATATTGGCATCTTGGTCAATAAGAAAGAAACTTAATCAAGAGCTCTATATTTCAAGAGTAGTGAAGGTAATTGCTTGATTGTTCACACACCTGTGATTTTATTCAATATGAAAATAATTTCATTATGATAGTTATGCTTGATCTTAATATTGACAGGAGGAAGACATGTGTGGGCAAGGGCAATGCTAGTTGTATTGGCAATATTGCAAGTTGGCTTACATGTATTAGAATTTGATGAAGATAGAAATAAGATGTCCAAGGATTATGAACTACAATGAAAATAGTTGGAGGTTTGTCTTGATCAACAATATCAAAGAGAAGATGAAGTTCGAACAATTGAAGAAATGGAATTCAATATGCAGTGCAAGGCTAAGTGTGACTCAAAGTGACAAAGTGGGTAAAGAACAAGCAAATGGCTTGGCACCAAAGGACCAAACTCATGAGTGGTTTCAAGTTGCTAAACATGAATTATTGTTGAATCATTAAGAATCAAGGTAGCTTGAAGATTTGAAGCATTTCAAGTCACTAGATCAAGGAGAATGTGCCTTCATGTATTATCAAGACATGCACAAGGATAACAAGACATGGATATAAATCTCTCATGAATTCATATGATATCTAAGTGGTGGTAATGGCTTGGAAGAGAAGATCTTGTGCTAGTTGCTCTCATGTTGATCAAGTTATATTCAAGTGCACAAGTAAAGAATGTGACTCAAAGCAAGTGCTTAATTAGTATTTTATTTTTTGCTTTGGGTTAGGAAAAGTCATACTATTAAGAGGGATCAAGTTTTGGAATGTGGTTGCCTCATTTTACCTAAAGCCATCCACCAAATACTTCATTTATACACCATTCTATAATCTGCCAACTCCGAGTATCCAAGTCAGTATCTGACCCAGCGCCTCTGTCCAACTCCATGTGGCTTAGTCTGTCAACTCAGAGTATCCAAGTAAGTATCTAACCCAGCGCCTCTATCCAATGCTCTATATGCTTAGTCTACCAACTCAGAGTATCTGAGTCAGTATCTAACTCAGATGCTCCTGGTTAACTCAAAGGCTCTAGGTCTACGCAGAATTGTGTGTAACGGCTCTATTCATGAGGGGGAGTATTTATACTCCTCCTTCCACCTCTAGCAACCAATCTTGCTCGTTCCAAACCAAACCCTAGACCAAGAACTCAAAGAAAAATTTGATTCCCCATGTCCTCCCCCTTGTGCTTGCTCTTGCTCTTGTGATTCTTGAGGTTGAGTAAGAGGGTGAAGATCCCAAGCTTGTGCTCCTCGTCCATACTCTCCTCTCTTGCTTGGGCTCTTGTGGTTCTTGAGGCAAGTTTATTCCGTGACTTCGATTTGTTACTCTTGGACAACTAGCGGTCGCCTGGAAGCTCTCAAGGTTGTTGTGAGAACCTCCGGGAAGTTTTTATCTCCCCGTTAAGATTGAGTAAGTCCCCGTTGCTTTGTGCGATTTGGGGGTGAGGAAAGGGTTGAAGACCCAACTCTTTGTGGGCTCCTCAACGGAGACGTACGGACTCCTTAGTGGAGTGCCCGAACTTCGGATTGCAAATACTTGTCTCCTTGTGTTGTGATTTACTTTGTTCATATTTCATTGCTACATTTCAAGATTTCACCTGATCTACTTGTGAGCTTCATTCTAGGTGAAGGGATCACAAGGGAACTAACCAAGGCTTCATTCTCCATAATTTGGTTCAAGTAGAATCATCAATTTCAGTTATTTATTTTGAATTTCGTAGCTCTATATATGCAGGTCCAGATACTCTGGTTTATCTCAGAGTATCTAGGTCTGTAGACTTATCTGTTGCCTAGTTTGTTTAAAATTTGAGATAAACTCCTATTCAGCCCCCTAGGCGTCACTTAAGATCTACTCACTAGGGTCTTACGTCGAGCAAAATTCTAGACTACACCGAGGAGGCTGTGGGGAGATAGTTGGCCAACCAAACTGTAAGTAGCTAACGCCTATGGGCTTGCTGAACAATAGGGTCAGAGTACAGAGGGTTCCTAACGCTGTCACCAAAAGGACCACCAGCCAGAGCTATGTGGACAAGATGCCACGCTACACTAGTGTTCTAAAGTTCTTCCTTGATCAGAGGGTGAGAACTAGTCTGATTCCTATATCAAGTCTAAGATAGACTTATATCACCAGGTAAGTCTAATAAGATTCGAATACCGAAAGAATAACACAATCCTAAGCCTTGGACTAGTATGCAAGAAAGTATATCACACTAGGCAAGTGCAAGGAAAGAAATAAAGTAAAGTATAACTAGAATGTAAGACAAGGAATGAATATTATACTGGAGTAAGCAAGATACAAAAGATACAAGAGATTTACTGAGACTTGAAGCTAACTCCGGAATCCCTGAGGCAAAAGCTCATACTCAACTCTAACTCCTAGGATTATCCAAATGCTATAAAACTAAGCAAATGTATGTTTCTCTTCACTTCCACACCTCACAAGTGAGCCTTCCAAGGGTATTGTTAGCACCATATTTCAGCCAATCTGCAAGATGGGCTGCATCGGCTAAATGAGCTAGAAGAGCCAACCCGCTAGAGAGTCAGTCAGCTGATGGGCTGTTGAAACATCACCCAAGGGAGAAGCGACAGCCAAGGCCTATGGGCCATGTATCTTTTATTTTTTAAAGTTATGTCAAGTCCTAGTAGGATTTGTTCAGTAAAAATAGGAGATTTTAGTTATAGAAAGAGTCGGACTTGTTGTCCAAGTCTCCGAAATATAAATGTGTACCTATGCTTTACGGAATAATTCAATGACATTACGCTCCCTATAGCTCATGTCTCCATCAACTCTCGGCGCATCGCCACCCCTACCAACTAGGGTTTTTCAAGGTAATCGTCATGCTACTCTAATTATCTTTTTCGTTAGGGCATTAGGGCATGAGCCATAAGGTGAATTGTGTACTGAAGCATTTTGATGGCACCGTTTGCTAGTTATCTCGATGAATCTCGTGTCAAACTTGACTCGACAGCGAGATCCATTAGTTATCTCGACGGATCTTGCGGTAAGCTTCGCTTGCCGCTGGGATTCAGCCTCTTTATCTTGCACGTCTGCGGATCTACTTCCACGTCTGAGCTTCACGCCATAGCATCGGCTCTCATGTGGCTCTTTCGACGCTACCTCATCGTTTGTTACATCCCACGACATGCCGCTGCAGCTGTGTGCACGCGACCTGCCGATAGATCGGCATAGATCAAGCACCCTATCTATACACGTCGTAATTTTGTATGTATAGGGTTGGATGGACTTCTTTGGAGGTCCTGGTTAGAAGCCGATCTAGCTCCGCATATCTGTTACATCATTCTTTTAGATAGGTGTTTATTTCATCGTTACCTTGGATGCGTTTTTTGGCTTATTTATCCATGTCTTCACTCGCCCGATGGAATAACCGATGCTCCTTGCATCGGCCGACTGGAGTACACGAACCCTCTTGTTTGCCGATCCCTTACGATCAGGCAAGTATTTAACATTTAAGATATGTTGTGTACGCTTTTCAGGGAGAACAGGAGCCAAAGGTAACATCCACACAACCTTCCTGGCTGCAAGGTCAAGCCAGGTGGCACGCCCGCACCACCACGCAACCAGGATTGGCTTTCCCGCAGAGCCGATCAAGAGCCGCACCATAGGGACACGAGTGCAGTAGCAGCGCAATCCTCGGCCCCCATATGCCCTGTGCCAGAACCGCACCGCCCGCCGGTATTTGGGTGCAAGTGCAACACACTTTTGGCACGCCCGGTGGGACCTCACTCTTGTCAACTTCATCACTAAACCATGGCAGGAGAGACATCAAAGAAAATTTCAGCTCGACATGATCCTACCACATGGCTGCAAGACTAGACTGCTCCACCCAAGCTCGAGGAGCTGCCAATTGAGCATAGACAGGTGTATGATCGTGTTTTAGAAGAATTAACTGAAGAACTCCTAGATCACTTCACCTGGACTCGGAATGGTCGCGTCAAGTGCACCGGGCACGCAGACAAGTGTTGACGGTCGTTATTTCACAGTTTTGACCTGTCAATTCCTCGGTGGATAAAAGGGGTATAGCTAAAGTTCTATGCATTATTTACCTAACACTGATGAATTCTATGAGTTTTGGTGGTTTTCGATGTATCACAGGGAGATGCTCAAATTCCATGCAAAAGTATATCATTTGGAGCAAGAGAGAATCGGCGCATAAAAGGGCTTGAGAATGGATTGCAAATATCATGACTAAAAAGTATTTCAAATGCCCTCAAGGCCTACACCATTGTGTAGAGCTCGTCGAGACGATTCCAACGGACATATTATTTGCATCGTTTGGAGCTCATATGCAAAAGATATTGAAAAATCAAATTAAAAAGGAGTGCTGACGTCAGCACCCCTTCCGTACGGTGCAAGGGCGGGACGGCAGTCAGGGGCCGCCACGTTGCAAGCGGCCACTGGCCAAGCCCGCGTGCCACGGATAGCCATCCGAGCGGCAGCGGCGGGGCCAACCAGGGCCCGCCACGTGGCCAGAGGGAGGCGCGCGCCCACCTCGCCCGCTCGGCCCGCGGGGGAGGCAGCCTCCTATGGCTCGCCGCCATATGGCGCCTTGGGAAGGAGCGCGGGCGCTGCCTGCCGGTTTGGCCCTCGCTCGGACACGTGCCGCGCGCTGGGAGGTCGCCGCCCGGTCTAGCTGCCCATTTATCCGGTTTTTAACCCAGATTAACTGCAAAGCTCCGGTTTTCTCTTCTAACAGCCAGTTCACAGCCTTAATGTCTGGTTCTTGGCCGGTTTTCGGTGACTACACATGGGGAACTCTCCCACTGACCTTCAAGGAGTGTTTTGGGGGAAGAATCATGCATAGGATACCTTAGGAATATTCCATCTCCTCCTCCTATAAATAGAGAGGCACCCCTCATCACTCTCACTTGTACCATTGACCATGTGAACTCTCTATCTCCCTCTCTAGGAGGCGCCCCACGGGTGGTGCCTCCATTCTGAAAATAGTGTTTAGTTAGGTGTTAAGAGGCTCTGCTGTATCGGAGTCAATCGAAAGTATTCGGTAATGTATTTCATTTGCTATTCTTGAGCATTACTTTCCTATTATTAACAAGTGCAAGTATTTTATCTTTCTACTTTATGCACTTAACTTCTGCTCTAGTTAGTTACTCGCCTTGGTGTGTATGCAGCTTTTTAGCACCTTTTCCTTTTTGGCATGCCAAGTTCGAGGCCTGAGTTGTGCTAAACTAGAATTGATTGATCGTTGTTATGTTTGCCGGTGCTACAATTCAACCTATACGGTAGGCTCTGGTTAGTTCCTCTCCTTTGGCCATGGATGAACTATTGTTGTTTAAGCTTTGCTTGAACACGTTTGTAGCAGTGCCATCCTCTCTACGCAGATTTGCTTGGTAGCCCCACTCGGTGACAGCGTGTGGTGTGCCTGTGTAGTCCAGGCCCGTTCGTTCTGGAGGCCCGTAGGTGATAGCCAGGTTCTCTTTCAGTGGTCAACTATCTACCCCCTGACCCCTCGAGGGCACTGGAATTTCGCTCGACACAAGTTCATAACTTGTTGAGATCCTTTTGACCCTTAGCACGGATAGCTCTTGTATGCTGGCAGAGATAGAAGACCGTACTGCAGTCCCAGTCTCCTTGTCCTCCTAGCTTTACCTGTTTTCTTGCCAACGGTGCTTGGCTTGTATCTCATGGTGCTCGGTGCTAATCGTTCTTAGCTATCGGTTGACAAAATGAGTAGTAAAAGATGGATGAATGATACTTTAATATCTCTATCTCAACGCTTCCCTGTGGATAAATACGATACCTTGGAATACTTCCTGGTGAATGGCTACAGCGATCTCCGTGAGCTCGCGAAGTAAAATCTGGTAGGCTAAGAGCCGCCAACAAGGCTTTTCTGGCGCTGTCGGGGAAGCGCCGAGTTAGAATATTACTCTGTTATTCATGCCTGTTGTTCCTGCTCTTTCTTTTTATTTGAAAATCCAAAAAAATAGAAAACCGTCTCTTCAATTTTGCTCTATCCGTTGAGTAAAACTTGATCATGTTTTCATGCTGCCAAAAGTTTATAGTGCAACATGGTTTTTCATAAAAGCATAGCTTGGGCCATGTGCGTGTCCAGAGACTAATTTACAAATTAAGCGTGGTGCTTAGGTTGTATTAGCCTCTTTTTATAAACGATGTGTCGTATAAATGAGCTATGTGTAGACTTTGGTAGTGATGTTCCGTGCTAGTTCATTTACCGCAATTCTTGAGCTAGCTGGATCTCTCAAGTGTCGTGGAGACACAAAATCTCAGGTGATGTTTCAAAAATGCACCCGTTTTTTTAGACCTGTGGATTTGAGTAAAGTTAGGGATATGGAAGTCATGGTTTAGCAACATGGTTTGTGCTATATTTTGACATGAAACTTTTTATTAGCACTCTATGAACAACAGGCCCAGTGATCTCTTTACATATGTTGGATCGTTGTATATGTTGTACACTAACCTGTTGCAGGAGGCATTTACCCACACGAGAAGAGAGACCTTGTGCTCAAGATTCTCGTGCTCAACCTCTTGTGATCTGTTTTACTCTTTTTGGGAAAGATGACAGCATTGTGACATAGATGACTGATGAAGTGCTGGTGGTTGACATAAGTATATGAGCGACACGGATAAGACCACCTTCACCACACAAGAGCATTCAAGGTGGGCATGAAAATTCTATATCACATTATGCTATCATCCATGCTTGAATTGGCATAGCTAGTAGGCACTGGTCTACTGCCCCATGGGAAAGTTGCGTGCCCGATGAAGTTGTGGTGTAGATCCCAAAATCAGCAGGCATAGACGTCTCTCATTGCGAGAGAGATCTGTCTTAAGCACCACAAAGGCAAAAACAAATCCATGCCCACAAGCATGGTGGGAACGTCGGTGTCATGACGTGCAGTCGATGGCTGTGTGGCGAATGGGCAGACAACGACTAGTGGCACATGTCATCACCGACAAGTATCATGCCTAGGAAGAAGAGCAGAAAGCATGACAGGAAGCAAGTTTGGAATCAGCATTCAGTGCAGGATCCAGGCTTGGGGGAGAAAATTGTCTGGCATTTGACAAGCTTCCAGAGAAACAACAAAAATTTCCAAGCCAATGAAGTAGCACTTAAAGGATGTCCGCTGCATTGATATTCCATTGACCAACCACGGAGCAAGAACCCAATGTACCTACTATCTACCGAGATGGAATTTTTAGCATCGATACTTGCAGCATCAACGAAGGTAACCCCCCTCTAATAGCTATTTTCAACATTCTCATTTTAGAGGTTGTTTTAAATCGAATGCCTGTTAGTGATAGCTCTTGGAACAAAACTTTCATCGTGCTAGGATCTTCTAGTAGTGCTATCATGGTAGCACTTGAAACCAAACTTTCATCATGCTAAGATTCTATGGCCATAAGACCTTCTAGTAGTGCTATCATAGGTTAGCTTATCCTGAACTAGTTAAGCTAGCCCTCTACCCTGCCCAACCTAGGAAAAATCTTGTTAGGTAGACAAATGCGCATGTCGAACCCTAACATGCAGGGAAAGGTAGAAGGAGGTTTCCAGAGATCATAAAGGAGGAATGAAAATGCGATCACTCCATCCACTCTCGATCTTGAGTATCTCTTTGCGCCATGATTGGACAACGTCTTCCACTGGAATCAAAATGAAGGACAAAGCGGAACATGAAAACTTCGACATGAAGGTTTGTTTCATGACAACACTAAGAATCAAGCTTAGGAGAAGATGGGCCAAAGACCCATCCTCCAACCCAACCCCTGAGAGGATGGACTTCGATATTCAACCTACAACAGTGGTAGATCGCCGCAAGACATTGATTATGCTCTGCATCACTTGGGAAGCAAACAAAAAGGTCATAGACATCTCTCATCCAAAGGGTTCATCTCCAAAACCAGAAGACCAGATGTCTCTACGCGATGAGGTTGCAATCAACATAAAGTATATGTAGAGACATCTCCCAAGTATGGAGGAATGCTACGAGTGAGCATTCCTTAATTTCCTTTCCTTGGCCGGACATACAACAAGACGAGCCGTATATCGGAGGTCAAGATTGATCTACTCTACCCATTGATCAATGCACCGAAGAGTCACATACGTCATCACGAGGAAGGCGCAACAAGGATCAATGCACCAATGAGCTACCTATGTCATCAAAAGCTTGGCGCAACATGGGTCAGCACACCAATGAGCCACCTACGCCATCACAAGCATGGCGAACAACCATCAACTAAGGTTGCTGGCAAACTGCCAAGGATGCAAAGGAGTCAACTCCAACAAACATCCACCTCTATCATTCCACTTAGTCTGTTTGGGAATAAAACAGCTGGTCGTGACCAAAACTATCTCACTTGGGATGAATGTCAGACCTAAGGCAAAACATGATGTTGGAGCGGGAGATCCAACAAGAGACATTCACCCACAGGAGTAGTATCATCAGATCAAATTTATCTACAAATCAAAGCTCCTGAGACTTTGCAAACGGTCCACATAGCAGCAATAGAGACAGACTCAAACAACCATTTTAGAGGAGGCAAAATAAGAGTAGAGAGAGAAGGAAATTCGCCTAATATAGGTGAGCTACATAAGCAGCATCGTCAGTCACCCCAGGGAATAAACAAGCTTGCGGAAGGCAATGCCAGGTAATATTGAAGCTCAGTTTCTTGGCAATCACTTGCAAGAACTAAGCTTGGTGGAAGATCACCAGGTGAGTACCCTGAATGCTCTGTATTTAATTGATATCTTAAATCTTGAAAATTGCCATGACACCAATATTTACTTCTTGTTATCCCGAATAAAAGAAAAGTTATAAAAATTTGCATAATTCAAAAACAACCAAAAAGATTTGCTTTTACCATGAATAAACTAACTCCTAGCCATAATGCTAGAACTTTGTTTATACCCTTGCATTAAAGGAAATGATGAATAGTTGCACTGTTAATTTCTTGTAAGTATTTCGTATACAACTTGACACTCTCCTAAAAATTTGAACTTATTGGCATTCATCGTGATCCTACCTTTAGTCTTTTACCTTGTGGGAGCAAGTGCTTTCAAACCAAGTCTAAGTTGTTGTGAGATGTGATATACTCAAAGTTTGAGTTTAACCCATCTTGATCCTAGTAAGGTGAATTCTCGGAGTTTTCTTTTTGAAATTTAAAATGATAAGTTCCTCAGTGGTTTGAAATACCTATCCAGAGCCAAATGCTTTACATGTTAAACCTCTACATATGCTACCTATTGTTATGTTGAGTTTTGTCAAATTTTGAGTTCTTATGAAGTAGTGACGCTTCAACTCCCGATCAAATCCCTCATGTCCACCTCGATTTTGCTAGCCTTTCTTTGTCTGATTATGCTTAAATCTACACTAGATCTAAGCATCCACTTACACCAGACATTTCTCCACCATATCCACCAGTCCACTTACCCATCCACAAATATGGTCTTCAAATAAATACTCCAGTCATATTCTAAAAATATCCCCAAAGTTCCCTTACAAGAGGAGACATGGAGCTATCGAAAAAAGAGAGAGAGAGAGAAAAGAGAAAACTGACAAAAGAAAAGAAAGGAAGAAAAAAAGAGAGAGAGAAAAAGAAAATGATAGCTCCATGCACTCAAATGCTTTAAAGTTTCAAGAGGGGATTCATCAAATAAGGAGTTCTCATTCATAGACCATATCCACTCGCAAAATAAGTCCATTCTCCTTTGATCGGGATGAGAAGTATCACAAATTTTGCTAGGACCACTCTTTGGCCTAACAAAATACATAGCATAGGTAAGTTGACTTTATCCCTACCTTGAGCTCCACATAAGCCTTTAGTTGATAGGGAAAAGTTTGGCTAATGGCCTGGTGAGGAATATGAAACCACTTGAGCGATCGAGGGTACCATTTGAGGAACTTTATGCTTTCATTTCAAAAAATTTCAAAACCCTCCGAAGCAAGAAACCAAAAAGGAGATAGAATTCGGTGATACTCTACTAAGATTGTTCCATCTCTCAACCGCCGAAGACAAGGTAAGAAAAGCCAGAAGCCCCATAGGTATGGATAAAAAGGTTGGGGTACACTTATGCCAGTTTGTTCAAACATAATGGTACAATGTTGGGTTGTGCACTTAATACTTGTAGGGACATTGACATCGATGCAACTCCTAATCTGTCGAACCTAAGTATTAGTTTTGCTCAAGGACGAGCAAAAGTTCAAGCTTGGTCGTTATTTCACGGTTTCAACCGTCAATTCCTCGTTGAATAAAAGGGGTATAGCTAAAGTTCTATGCATTATTTACCTAACACTGACGAATTCCACTGAGTTTTGGTGGTTTTCGATGTATCACAGGGAGATGCTCAAATTCCATGCGAAAGTATATCATTTGGAGCAAGAGAGAATTGGCGCATAAAAGGGCTTGAGAATGGATTGCAAATATCATGACTAAAAAGTATCTCAAATGCCCTCAAGGCCTGCACCATTGTGTAGAGCTCACCGAGGCGATTCCAACTGGACATATTATTTGCATCGTTTGGAGCTCATATGCAAAACATATTGAAAAATCAAATTAAAAAGGAGTGCTGACGTGACGGCGTCAGGCGCCGCCACATGGCGAGTGGCCACTGGCCAAGCCCGCGCGCCATAGATAGCCATCCAAGCGGCAGCGGCGGGGCCAACTAGGGCCCACCACGTGGCCAGAGGGAGGCGCGCTCCCGCGTCGCCCGCTCGCCCCACGTGGGAGGCAGCCTCCAATGGCTCTCCGCCACGTGGCGCCCTGAGAAGGAGCGCGGGTGCTGCCTGCCGATTCGGCCCTCGCCCAGACACGTGGCACACACTGGGAGGTTGCCGCCCAGTCCAACTGCCCATTTATCCGATTTTTAACCCAGATTAACTGCAAAGCTCCGGTTTTCTATTCTAACGGTCCGGTTCACTGCCTTATTGTCGGTTCTTGACTGGTTTTCGGTGACTGCACGTGGGTAACTCTCCCATCGACCTTCCTATGTTGGTTACCTAGCCAGGTGGTACCCAAGGAGCGTTTTGGGGGAAGCATCATGCATAGGATGCCTTGGAATATTCCATCTCCTATAAATAGAGAGGCACCCCCTCACTCTCACTTGTATCATTCACCATGTGAACTCTCTTTCTCCCTCTCTAGGAGGCAGCCCCACGGGTGGTGCCTCCATTTTGAAAACAGTGTTTAGTTAGGAGTTTGAGAAGCTTTGCTGTATCGGACTCAATCGAAGGTATTCGGTAATGTATTTCATTTGCTATTCTTGAGCATTACTTTCCTATTATTGACAAGTGCAAGTACTTTATCTTTCTACTTTATGCACTTATCTTCTGCTCTAGTTAGTTACTCGGCTTGGTGTGTATGCGGCTTTTTAGCACCTTTTCCTTTTTGGCATGCCAAGTTTGAGGCCGGAGTTGTGCTAAACTAGAATTGATTGATCATTGTTATGCTTGCCGGTGCTACAATTCAACCTATACGCTAGGCTCTGGTTAGTTCCTCTCCTGTGTCCAAGGATGAACTATTGTTGTTCAAGTGAAGCTTGAACACATTTGTAGCTTGCCATCCTCTCCACGCAGATTTGCTTGGTAGCCCCACTCGGTGACAGCGTGTGGTGTGCCTGTGTAGTCCTAGGCCCAGTTCGTTCGGGAGGCCCGTAGGTGATAGCCAGGTTCTCTTTTGGTGGTCAACTATCTACCCCCTGACCCCTCGAAGGGCACTGGAATTTCGCTCAACTGCAAGTTCATAACTCCTGTTGAGATCCTTTTGACCCTTAGCACGGATAGCTCTTGTATGCTGGCAGAGATAGAAGATCGTACCGCAGGTCCCTGTCTCATTGTCCTCCTAGCTTTACCTGTTTTCTTTCCAACGGTGCTTGGCCTGTATCTCATGGTGCTTGGTGTTAATCGTTCCTAGCTATCGGTTGACAAAATGAGTAGTAACAGATGGATGAATGATACTTTAATTATCTCTATCTCAACGCTTCCCTGTGGATAAATACGATACCTTGGAATACTCCTGGGTGAAAGGCTACAGCGGTATCCTGTGCGGTTGCGGAGTAAAATCTAGGGCTAAGAGCCGCCAACAACAAGCTACTCGATGGCTTGTATATCTCTATACCATTAGACACACGCACTAGAGCTCTTAGAGAAGAGATGGTTGGCAAATCTATGTTGCGACAGTCTGAAGCTTTGTTAAACTCCATGGACAGCCTAGTGGCACGCATAATCAGAGAGATTATGGCCGGTCAATATCAGGAAACCAGTCCTTAGATTGGTACTCACTTCGGATAGGCCGAGTTCTACACTCGGCCACTGTACATACCCCCAATCAAGACACGGGAAAACACTAAGGCCGAGTTCATTATGTATGCACCAAAATGTCTAGGAGATCAGCCTACATCCCACGACGAGCCGCTAGCATTCATTCCGGATGGTTTCATTTGCCAACTCAGGTATAGGCCGTTACAGGAAGGTGAAGAACCTCCTCACAAACCGTCAAGCAAGCAGTAGCACAATACAGGTCACATGAGCCGTGTCGCGGTGGCAAAGACAAGACCAGAGACAATGAAACTGCTAATTGGCTAAGCACAGTTCGGGACAGGGTCGGTTTTTAACAACCAGGCTGGTTTTTATACTAAAGGTAGATCGGCTGCTCAAGCCAATTTGGATGAATATATTAAGAATCATTTTGGCATACCACTGGTGAGAGGCACCGTTTCTTATTCAAAACCCTATCCAGAGATGTATGATCGGTTGCCTCCATCGCCAAAATTCAAGGTGCCAGAATTCTCTAAGTTCAGTGGTAATGCTAACACCAGCACTATGGAGCACATCAGCCGCTATTTGGCTCAGTTGGGCATTGCAGCATCGGCTGAATATATGAGGATTTGGCTCTTTTCTCTATCTTTAACGGGACCAGCCTTTGGATGGTACACATCATTGGCTCTAGGATCTGTGACTACATGGAAGCAGCTGGAAGAATCGTTTCATGCTCAATTTTTCTCAGGATCAGAAGAAGCCACTTTCAAAGACTCGATGACGATATGCCAACGTCTCGGCGAGTCTGTTAATCAATATATTCAATGATTTAGGGAAGTGAGGAACAGATATTATTCTCTGCAGTTGTCAGAGAAATATCTAGCTCAGATAGCGTATAATGGGCTACATCGTCACACAAGAGCTGCATACAGGGCCAAGTGATTTCAATTCCATTGGCCATTTATTATCTAAAGTGACAACCTATGAGCATACTCACGTAGGGCATTATAAAGAAAGGCCATGGTGGAATGTTAGTTTTCTCCAAGAACAAGAATCGGTCGATGAAGAGGCTGAGGTATCTTTCGTACAGTGGACCAAACCCAAGCAGTCGTTGCCGTGTCAATGGCTCAAATGCCCCGAGGCGCCTGATGGCTATGATTTTGATGTGAATAGGATAGAGCAAATCTTTGATCTCTTACTCAAAGAAAAGTATCTCGAGCTGTCACCAGGACACAAAATTACACAAGCGGAAGAATTAAAAGGTCACAAATATTGCAAGTGGCACAATACTCTTGATTCTCACACTACCAATGATTGCAAGGTGTTGCAATAGCATATTCAAGACGCAATTGAACAAGGATGGCTGATTTATCCAATCAGCCCCATGAAAGTGGACAACACACCATTCCCCCACGTAAACATGATCGATGTGGTGTCTAATGCTGGGGGGCAAGTTAAGTCGGCCGATTCAAGTCAGAGACAGATCAGGTTTGCGTCTTCGGTCGAATCTTCTGAGTTCGTGCAGCAAAGTATAGACCACCGTGGAAAAGTGGCCTGAGTTATTGTTAAGAATCGATCAAGACCTTTCCATCTGAGTATTAATTTACTTGATGTTACAATCGAGAAGTGGATTGGTACCGGCTCTAGTTGCCGGCCCGTAGGTATCAGGTATGAGATTAGGGCCGATCTAACTAATCAGCCGATTTTTGAAGAGCACAGTATGGACATTGATGAGATGGATGATTCAAATGACCGACACCAAAAGATGTATAATCCATCTTTGGATGATAGTGAAGCGGCAAATGATCACCTAGGGAAAGGATTCGTCCATCTCCAGTCCATTAGTGACGGCATTGAGATCTCAGAGGAAGGAAAGTTGGGTTTTGGCTTTACATCGGCCAATGAGTTAGAAGCAGTCGATATTGCGCCAGGCGATCGACCACGGCCAACATATGTCAGCAAAAAGTTAGAACCTAGATTTAAGGCATGACTTGTAAGTCTTTTGAAAGAATTCTCTGTCTATTTTGCATGGGAGTATCATGAGATGCCCGGCCTAGATCGTTCCATTGTTGAACACAAGTTACCCATCAAACCGAGGTTCTGACCGTATGCTCAACCGCTGAGAAGATTCAATCAAAAAGTGTTACCTAAAATCAAGGATGAGATTCAACGAATGACAGAAGCTGGGTTTATTAGACTGTGCAGATATGCCACATGGATTTCCGATATTGTACCAGTTCGCAAGAAGAGTGGATAACTACGAGTCTGCATTGATTTCAAGATCTCAACCGAGCAACTCCCAAAGATGAATACCCGATGCCAATAGCTGATGTTTTGGTGGATGCTGCCGCAGGGCACAAGATGATGAGCTTTCTAGATGGCGATGCGGGATACTATCAGATTTTCATGGCTGAAGAAGATATTCACAAGACTGCCTTCCGATGTCTAGGTAACATCGGCTTGTCTGAAATGGGTAGTGATGACTTTTGGTTTTAAGAATGTTGGAGCAACTTACCAGCATGCCATGACTTATATTTTCCATGACCTTATTGGCCGGTTGGTAGAAATTTATATTGATGATGTAGTTGTTAAATCGGCTCTACAAGAATCACATTTAGCCGATTTACGTCATGTTTTGGAGCGTACTAGGCTTCATGGTCTAAAGATGAATCCCAAGAAATGTGCATTTGGGGTAACTACAGGACAATTCTTAGGATTCATGGTTCACGAACGAGGAATAGAATTCGGTGACAAAAGTAAAGATGCCATTCCAACTATGGTACCACCGACGACCAAAACCGAGCTACAAAGTTTAATTGGTAAGATAAATTATATCAGAAGATTCATATCAAATCTATCTGGACACATTGAATCTTTCATGCCTTTAGTAAAGATTAAGAAAGATGATGATTTTGTTTGGGGACCAGAGCAGCAGAAAGCATTTGACCAGAGCAGCAGAAAGCATTTGATCATCTCAAATGGTATTTAGTGACACCACCAATGTTAATACCACCGCAGCTGGCTAAACCATTCGTTATCTATTTGTCAGCCTATGAAACTTCCATCAGCTGTGTGTTGATTCAAGAATTTAAAGGCAAACAAAGGGTAGTTTCATATCTCATCAGACAGCTGTTAGATACAGAAACCAGGTATACTGAGATGGAACACCTCTGCCTTTGTCTATATTTTACCAACACCAAGTTGCGCCATCGACTTTGGAAATCAGTGGATGGGAAAAAAGAACAGTACACAATTGACAGATTGAACCACGCTCGAAATGCTAGCAGGCACTTCACATGATTAGCTAATCACCGGTGGCAGCTACTAGCCTGGTGCGGGGGGATTAGGGGGTAGGGCCCACTTGTAAGATCATTAGAGAAGGATGTCTTACGGAGTACAATCACAGTACCAGCGTTAGAGAGACGCCACTGTGCCGGCTCGTCCTTGCGCCGAGCGGCTTACCGAAGGCACGCCCGTCTCAAGCTCCCGGCCACCATTCTCTGATCCGAGGGCACGGAAGAGAGAGGGAGGTGAGGGGAATTGGCTCTGGTGGTTCTTGCTGCGAGTAGAGGGGTGGAAGGAGCTGGCCATGGGCGGCCATGGTCGTGGGTAGGGAGCTCTGCGAACAGCTCCCTACGGCCATGGAGATGGGGAAGCAAGGCTAGGCGAAGGTTCAGGGAGGTGGGGAGATGCTCACCACGGGAGGAATCCAGTCGGGATGGCCTCAACGTAGAGAGTGCTGCGGCGGCCTTGCTCATGGGTAAGAATAGAGCAATGGGGGAATTGGAGGAGGAGGGATGGTGTCGGCAGCTAGCGGCGCCCGTGTGCTGGGGGCCGGTCGCGGCGTGCTGTGTGTGTGAGAACGATGAAGCTGTGGAGTGGGGGAAGCTATTTATAGAGGGAAGCGGCCATGAAGCTCGGCGCGGCGATGGTATCGCGAGGACGGGGCAGGACCGGTGCGGCGCCAAGTGGCCACGCGGTGCGGGGTGTGACGGCGGTGGGGTCCGGGTGCATCGCGGCCGGGGCCTAGGCGTGGTGCTGTTGCACACGGTGGCACCGATGCACGGCATGGTGCGCGTCCGTGCAGAGGGAGAAGACGATGGCGATGCGAGGCGCCGACAGGTGGGACCCATGCGGCAGTGGCTGAGGGAGGGGGAAGGAGGCACTGAGCCGTGGCTGGGTTGGGCCGCGTCGGGCGGCCTGGGAAAGAGGAAAGGGGCTTTTTTTTCCTTTTTCCTGAATTTGATTTTGGGTTTGGAATTTTGTAGGGATTTTGGACGGTAGCCTTGGAGAGATTTTTGGAAAGAATTTTGTGGAGGATTTGGTGGAGAATATTTTGGAATATCTGAGATTTTTGCTGAGCTCACATTATTATACACAAGCGAAAACAAGGTTTTCGAAGATATGATTTTTAATTAAGGGAGATTAGAAGAAAAACCCGGTGCTAAATTTCAGGGCGTTACAAACCTACCCCACTTAAAATTAATCTCATCCTTGAGATTAGGCTTAGAGGGTTTACAGGGATAGCTTTACTTCAGCTAGATACTTTTGATTTACAATAGACGCTCGATTCTTCACATAGAATGGTAGGTGGGATTTAACATTAAACTGCTTAGATCGCTTTATCCCCTTTTTCTTTTTCATTTCTCTTTTCTTCTCTGAGGGGAGCATCATGCAAGCCTTACACATACAAAAGCGATGTTTCGATCTCTTTTACTTCATGAACTTGGAAGGTTGTCCAGGGGGGTGTTGATTCCATCACAGTAGACCCCTAGGGTTTTATTACCTCGCCTGGCAAATTCAAGCAAGGCTTCCTAGAGAGTAGCAGAAAGTCAGCAAGGCACTTTCTGCTCTCTAGATGGTGGCATAATCCGGGTGACTCATCCAAAAGGAATGGATCCCTCAACCTATGGGGTCTGGATTATCCTGCACCAGCGCTAACAGAAGGGAGGCTATCCCACTTAAATAGGGCGACTACCCCTACTTGAGTAGGTTAGGCACTCCCCTAGAAGCGAGGAGCTGCTGCGTTTTCCAACTGTTGTTGTTGTATCAGCAGAAGGAGGGTAGGCTGAAGAATAAACAGCTATCTAGGATAGCCTTCTTCCTGTTACACTTCCAATTGCCCCAAGCACTTCTTCTATCCTCTTGCCTGTCTTCCGCCCTGCTTTGGGCTTCTTGATCTTGGCACAGCTTTGCTAGCAGGAAGCATCTTCTAGCTTTTGCTCGGCCTGTGGGAGGGTTATCAACCGGAGGAGGATTAGGAGTAGGATTTCAGCAAAGAGTATGTAGCGAAGTGGGATGCAAACTTTGGGTTCTAGGTTCATGGGCTGGTGGGGTGGTGTGCTGGTTTTTTAGTTCGGCTTGTGGATCTCACAAATGATCCCTCATTTTGCAAGATCGACGAGGACTTTGAGGATTTTGGCGAGGAATACACACTCGACAAGGATGAGGAGGAAGATTGCTAGGTTTATCATCTAGTGGTCGAACTGGAAGGCGGTTTGGGTGGGTTTCTGAGTCTTTCTTCCCAAGGAAGAGGGAGGTGGATTTCCCAAACGAAAAGTAACCAAAGTGGGAGGGTGACGGCGGCGATAGTGTAGTAACTTAGGAGGAACTTCCTACCCAAGAATCACAGAACATGGGAGGAGTTGTGGCAGGCTTAGATGGTGGGAGAGGAGCGATGGTGGGTTTGCTCTATGGGATGAGTGACGAACTGAGCTCAAGGGAGGGGGATTTTATGGGCGCACGTGGGGGACGGCGGTTGCGGTGCGGCGTGCTGTGCACCGAGGTGACATGAGCGGTGGAGGTGGAGCGGGTGCACGCGGCGGTATGTGAGAGGGTGGAGTGGGGGACCGAGCGTTCCATGTGCGGCGGATGTGGGGGCACGTGGCGGGTCATGGTGGACGGTGGTGTAGGGGCCATCTTTGGCCCACAGCGGGCGCGTGGGTGCGCTGCCAAAAGCAGCAGGTGGTGGCAGGCGGCGTGCGCATGCGGCATCAAGGGTGAGTAGGTGGTGGGGGGTCAGGGTATCGGATGCGGCGGGTGCGGTAGAAAAGGCAGGGGCAGTGGAGAGATGTGAGAGACGGGGGACTGTGGTGGATACTGTTTGCAGGGAGGCTGTGGCACGGGATGTTTCCTCTAGTTTTATCTCTTTCTTCAAGGCGCCGTTTCCTTTAGCTATGCTTTCTTATCTTTGGTTTCTGTCATTGGCATTGTGCTTACCTTGGGCACAGCTTTTGTTAGCTGCTGATCGTCCTTTATTTTGACTAGAGCTTGCTCTTGTTGCTTCTTGTAGGAGGCACTTCTTCAACTGATGGACTTTAGGGTGAGAAAGAGACAGCAAGGATGAGGGCTAGTTCTAATGGTGATTTTATTAGCACACAAACAAGGTAACGCTTACTTCTGCTGACATAGCAAGAGACAAACCACAACAACAAACACAAGAATGAAAACAAGCACACTGATGCGACTACTCGAGCATAACTGACTTCAACTTCCGACTGCTAGAGGCTCCGTTCAGTGATGGTTGCGGGACACTAGATCCTTTTCCTGGAAGTGAGAGTGTCAGGAGGGTGCTCAAACTCCCTCTATCTTCCATATTCAGGAAGTTTACTGGGATCTCTTCCTGATTCTGCTTTTGCTCAAGCAGGGAATACTAGAAACTGGCTTGGTGACTTGGCTCTGATTACCTAGGAGGGTTTGATATTCCTTCTAATAGGGAGTACTAACAAGCTCCGTGTTGTTGCGCTGCTTGGATCAGGGTTGGTTTCTTGCCTCTGGCACAGCAGTCTGGCTTTGTACAGGGACGGAAGGTCTTCTATTATTCGATTGCGAGCTACTAACCTATCGTGCATGAGGCTCAGCTTGTCGTATTCATCATCCAGGGCTTGTAGATGAAGAGCAAGGTAGGCTATGACGGGATGCTCGGTTTCCTTCATTATCTTCAAGACTTCCACTTTTCTAGCCCTAGCTTGTGGTCAACTTGTTGAAGGGTGGGAAGAATCTCATAGGGGTGTCCTGAATTGCCCTATGATAGGTTGAGCACAACTTTCTTATTGCATCACGAGCTGTAACGTGACACGCATCCACAAACCGATGACTGGTAGCTGTGGAATGCCATCCTTCAAGGATGTGGTTGTCCTTGATGTACAGCGAGACCAACCATTTCTGTTCTCCACTCTCGATGATTTCTCTACCTAGGTACTCAGGGTATCCGGAAATCCTGAGGTACCTTATGGTATCCCTTAGGAGCTCTGGAAAACCTTTTACATCCTCACATAGGCTAACACGTCCGGCAGTTGACATATGAACGAGACTCGATGGACTCAGTCCTAGAACAAAACTACTACACAACACTCAACAAGCAAGGCAACGTCTACAACACACGCAGTCTACACGGTTAACTCTTACAAGCGCGCTAACCAAAGCAAAGGAGAAACTTCACTACCCAACTGCAAGAGTGACACAGGATACAACTAACTTCGGACCACACTGCTTCATTCCCTGCCAGGCTTGGAGACCTCATTCTGAGTCATCTGAGCTGATGTCGATGATCTCCTCTGGCGGTGGCTGAGTTGCGACGACTGGGGCATCTTCTTCGGTTAGTCCCCTAGGCGAGGCAATGCCCGAGGGTTCTAGCCTGCACTGTTTGTGAGGTTGTTGGTGGATCCTTCAGCTTACTCAAGGAGACAGGACTTGGAGGTGGGGCTCTGGGTAGCTCTTCCTCTAGGCACCTGAGATCTGGTATGGGGATCCTTCTCAGGGTGGAGCATTTTGTTAGCTCTGGTGGAGGATTTGGGTGGGACTCTTGAGGGTTTGGCTGGTTCTCAAGCTCGAGGAAAATAACTGGTATGCCTTCCAACACTAGGACTTCCACCGAGAGGTCTATGCGCTTTCTCTTTTTAAGGGGCATGGGGCGACCATCTAGGATGGGCTTTTCTTCTGCCATTGCTGCTTTGCAATGGAGCGGTCCCGGATCCTTTGAGCCCTATGGCGGTCCCTTTAAATAGCTTGGTTGGATCATCCTTCAGTGGTAGTGCCTGGCACCTTCTTCCAACTGGTGGACATGCGTACTGTTGCCACATAGGTCTACCTAAGAGGTCACTGTCGACTGTGCCATACTAAGCGGCCACTTATGGCGAAGGGGGCAAGATTTACTGTGGATGTCATTTACTTTACTTAATTTTCTATGCCCTAGTTGTCCATGGGGTTAAGTGTTTTTACCAGGGTGGTCCATATCTTAGGGTTGTTCCAGGTATCTCTGTGATAGTGATGTTTCCGTACGGTGAGTACTGTTTCCCTTGATATCGACCCATCACGTCCATCCATCGTATCTTAACTTTACTGGTGTGTTGCACAAGCCACCAACTTTTTTCTGCTAGAAGCTTGACTCCTTGATGACAGCCATTGGGGTAAGAAAAGGGCCAAAACTTTTTGAACTAGAGTAAGATCAGGAGCAGAAGTGTTTTTCAAATTGATTTTGGACTCAAAACATTTTTCCAACCTTAGGGTTACGTCCTACGGCCAACCTACGGCTCTGATACCACCTGAAGCGCCCCAGTTTCTATCATGGGACTAAAATGTGCTTTATTACTATCCCAGGGTTTGGTAATCACATTCTTACATCAAAGTGATACAGATCCACCCTAACGGGTTAGACCACAAAGGGGCGCAGCCCTGAAAATCTAAGCAGCTGAATTTAAAATGTGGGCCTAATCTCGCAGTAGGGAAGGAGGTCGTAGCCCTTACTCGTTCTCGCTCCAATATATGTCCATAGCACTGAGAAAACCAACAACAAAGCAAGGGTGAACACATAGGTACTCAGCAGCCCACCTTCCTCCAAAGGAATTTGGGGAAGGCTAACACTATATGCAAGGATATATCTGGAGTTCGGAGAATGTTTTGCATAAAAGGAGTTCGTATGTAGGGTTTGAGATAGTTGTCAAAGTTTTAATCTTTCTGAAAACTGAGTTTTTCCCAAAAAAAAAAGTTTGCCACTGGACTTTCTGGTCGAACATGGCCCATGGCATTCCAGCCAATACATTTTCCACACATCCAACATCCACCACTGAACCAAAAATCAATTTTATCCCATCCCAATCCAATTCCATTTTAGTTATGAAAACTGCTAATTGAAGAACCAAGCCGTAACTCATCCATACCAGTGGACACGGACTATTCGAATAGGTTTTACTCTGATCAGAGGTTGTACTAATTCCTACAAGTTGGACTCAGCGGAACGTTACCGCCGTAATTGCCCGAATTCCAAACCAAGCCGTTGCCCTCACTTCATGGTCTAACAGTGCTTTAGGGATTCGGGCCTCCGAGCCGCACCCTGGTGTCCCTCAATACCCCCTCGGCACACAACCCCTTCCCTAGCTCCTTGTGCGCCAACACAGTGGCTACTAGACTATCCATTCCAACTTGGCCCTAGCCAATGCCTCATACAGAGCGAGTGATTGCGCTAGAGTTACGCAAGATGAAAATCATAACAGTCTTTACGGAGAGCTATGGTAGAACCATTCCCACTTTCCAATGCTAGACAGCGCGAGCAACCACCTACCCGGTCCTCTCCACGAGTAACGGGACATGGGGAAACCTGCAGATAGTTAAGTTACCCGTTCATACCCTGCCCTTATGGCTGTTTCGGCGTGTAGCCATATTCCGACAAGGTCGGTTGCCGGGGTTCTTCCCCATTTTATTTCAAAACAACACACACATTCACTTTCCCATGCCCATCATATTCCACATCCATAATCCAACATAACATCAAAATTACGATAGATAATTAAATGAACGATCCCACCTATGCGCGCTATATCTAAAATAGGCTTAGGTGGTTATATATTTTGCTGGGTTATCTTAGCAAGCAAAACATGCAAGTTTTTATATGATTATCAAACCAAGGGTTGTGTTTGTAAAACATAGGAAATTTATGCATCAAGTGGGGATTCCAGTGGGCTTGTCTTTCACTTTGTTGAGGCAATTGATATAACAGTTGCTGGACGTATTGGACGCAGACCATCGCGTAGCATACCGCGAAGGGTAGGCCAAACGGACTCTCCGGTAAGGCCTAGTGCACAAACAATGAAAACACACAATCGACACATAACATGAGCTCAACATTGCTCTTAGGTATGTGTTGGAAATGGTAGGGGGTCTAGTGTTATCGGGATGGTGGGGCTTACCCAAGGTGGTGGTTGGGGTGGAGTGTGTTGACGGCCATGCTGGCATGCAAGGTAACGGTTATTGCTGAAACGATAGGGTAGTGGGCATGGACGACCAAGGCGGAAAACGGAATTTGCGGGATGGTGGCCGCATGGTGATGTTGGAGGGGAAAGGTCTCTTGTGGAATGACGAAATGAGCGATGATTTTCAGATGATTTTCGGTATCCTCATCACCTGAATTCAAGGCTTAGGAGTACCAAGGCAGGAACCTTGTGGATTTATGTGGAGTAGGTAGGTAATGGCATCAATCACCCGACTCACAAAATTTGTGAGGCCAATGCGATGCGCTGACTGGGCGTAGAACGGCGTCACGGTGGTATGACTGCGTTTTCTGGCCAGAGCAAAAGATTATGTGGAGTGTGTGGATGGATAGAGCTTGATTTTAGATGAATTTTTGTGAAGGAATGGCTAGGATTGGAGTTCAAACGGAGGAGATATAGAATTTTGAACGGAGAAAGATACATATTTGGAAAAGAAAAGAAAAATGAATATTCCTAGAATATTCCAAAATCTGAATATTTGGAAACCGGAGAATAAAATCGTATTTTTTGCTTCTGGAGGAACGGAAAATATTTTTGGATTGCTCGTGAGCAGAGCTTTGTACTGGTGTCAACGGTCCACGTTTACTGTATCAAATGTGACACCGACTTGTAGATGGGCCCTAGAAATGGCAAAACTCAAGCGACTAGCGTGGTTGCGTAGAGCCCGATTTTAGATGAATTTAGAAAGAAGAATTAACGGAATCGGGTTTGATATGGAGAAAATATTGGCTTTGGAAGTCAGTGGATGGGGGAAAAAGAACAATACACAATTGACAGATTGAACCACGCTCGAAATGCTAGCAGGCATTTCATCACGTGATTAGCTAATCACCGGTGGCAGCTGCTAGCCTGGTGCGGGGGGATTAGGGGGCGGGGCTCACTTGTAAGATCATTAGAGAGGATGTCTTACAGAGTACAGTCACAGTGCCTGCGTTAGAGAGAGACGCCACTATGTGGGCTCGTCCATGCGCCGCCGCGACCAGCGGCTTACTTGGAGGCACGCCCGTCTCAAGCTCCCAGCCACCGTTCTCCAAGTCTGAGGGCATGGGAAGAGAGAGGGAGGTGAGGGGAATCGGCTCTGGTGGTTCTTGCTGTGAGTAGAGGGGTGGAAGGAGCTGGCCATGGGCGGCCATGGCCGCGGGCGGGCAGCTCTGCGGACAGCTCCCTGCGGCGAAGGAGATGGGGAAGCAAGGCTAGGCGGAGGTTTCAGGGAGGTGGGGAGATGCTCACCGCGGGAGGAATTGAGCCGGGATGGCCTCAGCGTGGAGAGTGCTGCGGCAGCCTTGCTCGCGGGTAAGAACTAGAGCAATGAGGGAATTGGAGGAGGAGGGATGGTGTCTGCGGCTAGCGGCGCCCATGTGCTGGGGGCCGCTCACGGCGTGCTGTGTGTGTGAGGACGGTGAAGCTGTGGAGTGGAGGAAGCTATTTATAGAGGGACACGGCCATGGAGCTCGGCGTGGCGGTGGTATCGCGAGGACGGGGCAAGGACCGGTGCAAAGCGAGGCCGGTGCTGGCGCCAAGTGGCCACGCGGTGTGGGGTGTGACAGCGGTGGGGTCCGGGTGCATCGCGGCCGGGGCCTAGGCGCGGTGCTGCTGCACACGGTGGCACCGGTGCATGGCGCGGTACGCGTCTGTCCAGAGGGAGAAGACAACGGGGATGGGAGGCGCCGACAGGTGGGACCCAGGCGGCAGTGGCTGAGGGAGGGGGAAGGAGGCGCTGGGCCGTGGCTGGGCTGGGCCGGCGGCCTAGGAAAGAGGAAAAGGGACTTTTTTTCCTTTTTCTTGAATTTGATTTTGGGTTTGGAATTTTGTAGGGATTTTAGAAGGTAGCCTTGGACAGATTTTTGGAAAGAATTTTGTGGAGGATTTGGTGGAGAATATTTTGGAATATCTGAGATTTTTGTTGAGCTCACATTATTACACACAAGCGAAAACAAGGTTTTCGAAGATTTGATTTTGAATTAGGGGGAGATTAGAAGAAAATCCCGGTGCTAAATTTCAGGGCGTTACACGATCTCATCAATTATTTGAAGGATCCAGCTCAGGGTGCAAACAAAAAGATACGGTACAAAGCTCCGAGGTATGTGTTGATTGGTGATGATTTATATTTCCGAATTGTTGAGGGGTTATTACTTAAGTGTTTAGGGCTAAAGGAAAATTTAAAAGGCATGCATGACGTGCACGAAGGTACTTGTGGTACTCATCAATCGGCTCATAAAATGAAGTGGTTAATCAGAAGGTCGAGGATTTACTGGCCGACTATGTTAGAAGATTGTTTTAAATATTATAAGGGATGTCAAGATTGTCAAAGGTTCGGAGTCATGCAAATGGCACCAGCTGATTTGCTGCACCCTATTATTAAGGCATGGTCCTTCAGAGGTTGGGGAATAGGACATGATCGGCCAAATCAATCCTCCGTCTAGTAAGGGGCATAAATGGATCTTGGTAGCAACTGATTACTTCACAAAATGGGTAGAGGCCGTGCCTATGATGAATGTTACAGATAAAGATGTGATCAATTTTGTTAAAGAGCATATCGTCTACAGGTTCGGTATTCCCCAGACAATTACGACTGATCAAGGTTCTGTTTTCATAGCAGACGAAGTCAAATTATTTGCAAAAGAGATGGGCATCACTTTGATTCAGTCGTCGCCGTATTATGCTGAGGCTAATGGATAGGTTGAGGCATCCAATAAAAGTCTGATCAAGTTGATTAAGCGCAAAATTGATGAATACCCCAAACAATGGCATGATCGACTAGTAGAAGCAGTTATGGGCTTACCGTATGTCATATCATGGAGCTACCAAATGCACACAGCACACCATATCAGCTTACTTATGGTCAAGAAACTGTGTTGCCATGGGAGGTTAATATTGGTTCGAGACGAGTCAAGTTCCAAGATCGACTTACAACCGATGAGTGCACGTCCCTCATGAATATCAATACGGAGGTCTTACAGAACTTCGGTTATGGGCTTTGGAGAAGATACAAGCTAATAAAGCAAGAGTTGCAAAAACTTACAATAAAAAGGTTAAGCCGAAGGGATTTCAAAGTTGGTGATTTAGTTTGGGAGCTGGTGTTGCCAGTTGGGACGAAGGATCCTGTATATGGTAAGTGGTCACCTAACTGGCATGGTCCATATCGTATAATTGAAATTGCTCCCAGAAATTCATACCATATGGAAACACTTGAAGGAGAAAAGTTCAGCAGAAACATTAATGGGAAGTACTTGAAAAAGTACTATCCAAGTCTGTGGGTTGGCTCCTAGATCTCTAAGATTGGGGGCATCTGTGTATTCTAACATGTGCCGATGCGTTGCCTGAAGCTGATACGTTGCCATCGGCCGCCCGGAGAAGAAAGAAAAGAAAAGAGAGCCGATGCGTTGTCATCAACTTTAGGAACCAATCAAACCAGGGGTTTATTTTGTTTCACCAGAAATTCAGGAACGATGTGTTGTCATCGTCTTAGAAAAGGCATACAGAACAGAATTCCAAGGCACAATCATTACCAAATAACAAAGATTGTATTATTATTTGGATTGAAGAAAGCTCGGAGTATGGATCCACCTGGTATCCTCCACGTCCCTGGAAAATTTAACCCCGTCGCCCCGTCAACTCAACTCAACGGTTGATAAGACGATGGTGGGGATAAAACCAGGGGTGATATCCTACGTGCTAGGCAGGATCCTCCTAGCAGTTTTGCAAGTGGTCGGAACTATGAATGCAGGCTGGGGATCTCTAGGGCTAAAAGGCCAGATTGAGGTGTCTAACCATACCGAGGAGGGTGATTCCGGCCCGACGACAGGGTGGAGTGTATGAGGATTTATTTTTACTCTGGCACCCTATTTTTTCGACCATGCAAGAAGGATGAGGATTCATTTGTACTCTGGGGCTGCAATCGGCTTGACAGCCGATATTTTTGGGATCATCCAGGGTTCTGGCTTAATTCCAAGATTTGTAAGGAAAAGAGAACGACGATGCTCCTTGTCATATTTGACGAATAAGCTGTCACCTGGAAGGTCAAGCGTATCTGAAGGGAAGGAAACATGTGGGATATTAGTATAACCTTCAGCTGGGAAGACCGACTTGAGATCGGGCCTGGCGGCGTACCTCCAAGATTTCTCTCGTCGCTGCTATGTAAGTTTTGATCTCTATTGGCCAGTTTTTGTTTTCGATTTGGGGATACTCTGGCCAGGGTTTGCTTTCAATATCTTGGGCCTGGTATTCTTGAGAGAGGTCGGCAAAAGTGGTGGTGGATTGAGGACTTAGAGAATCCATGAAGAAGATATCGGCCAGAAGGTATTTATACACTTGATGAGAAGTGGTTGGCCGATTTTCGAGTGAATGAAGGGGTGAAACTGCAAATGTTCCTACAATAATTGCTGTTTGGAATCTGCATGCATGCCAAAAAAGCGGGAGATGATTCTTTCAGATGCAGCTTTCGCGAGAAGTGAATACACCAGCATGCGTGAGGAAAGTAAAAAGACAAATTGAAATAGTAGCTAGTCCTTGCTTGGTGTATGTCTGAAAACAGAGGTGGAACCTGTGACTTTGGCACTGCAGAAGGAGATTCAAGTAAGAGTGGGGATAAAACATTGATTGATCAAACAATGGAGCTCGAAGCGGGAGTCAGTAAAACCACAAATAGCCGTAGCTTTGAAAATTATTATTATCAAAGCTATGGGGGCTTGTGTTAGCACCTAGATTTTAGCCGATCTGCAAGATGGGCTGCATCGGCTAAATGAGCTAGAAGAGCCGACCCGCGAGAGGGTCAGTCAGCTGACGGGCTGCTAAAACATCACCCAAGGTTGAAGTGACGCCAAGGCCTATGGGTCATGTATCTTTTATTTTTTAAAGTTACGTCGAGTCCTAGTAAGATTTGTTAAGTTAAAATAGGAGATTTTAGTTATAGAAAGAGTCGAATTTATTGTCCAAGTCTCCGCACTATAAATATGTACCTATATTTTATGGAATAATTCGACGACATTACACTCCCTACAGCTCGTGTCCATCAACTCTCGGCACATCTCTACCCCTAGCAACTAGGGTTTTTCAAGGTAATCGTCAGTGCTACTCTAATGATCTTTTTTATTAGGGCGTGAGCCATATGGTGAACCGTGTACTAAAACATTTTTTATGGCACGGTTTGCTGGTTATCTCGATGAATCTCGTGTCGAGCTTGACTCTGCGCGAGATCCATTAGTTATCTCGACGGATCTCGTGTCGCCTTTTTATCTTGCACATCTGCCGATCTACTTCCACGTCTAAGCTTCACGCCATAGATCGGCTCCCATGTGGCTCTTTCTACACTACCTCATCGTTTGTTACATCCCACGACATGTCACTACAATGTGTGCACGCGACCTGCCGATAGATCAGCGTAGATCGAGCACCATATCTATACACGTCATAATTTTGTATCTGTATGGTTAGATGGATTTCTTTGGAAGGTCCTGGTTAGAAGCCGATCTAGCTCCGCATATCTGTTACATCATGCTTTTAGATATGTGTTTATTTCATCGTTACCTTCGATGCGTTTTTTGGCTTATTTATCCATGTCTTCACTCGCCCGATGGAACGACCGATGCTCCTTGCATCAGGCCGACTGGAGTACACGAACCCTCTTGTTTGCCGATCCCTTACGATCAAGCAAGTATTTAACATTTAAGATCGGTTTTGTACGCTTTTCAGGGAGAACGAGAGCCAAAGGCAGCATCCACACAACCTTCCTGGCTGCCAGGTCAAGCCAGGTGGCATGCCCGCACCACCACGCAACTAGGATCGGCTTTTCCGCAGAGCCGATCAGGAGCCACACCACAGGGAGACGAGTGCAGCAGCAGCGCAATCCCCGGCCCCCATGTGCCCTGCGCCTGAACCGCACCGCCCGCCGGTATTTGGGCGCAACTAGGTATTTATAGCCTCTCGAGCTGGAGGGGTATTTATACCAGTAGTGGGTCGGTGGAGTGAGTGAGGCGGTTGCAAAAGGGACAGGTGGCAGGCCGGCCGACCTACCTATTCCCCTCCTAGCCACTGGATCCACTGCCTCAAGTCATCCAATGCTCCAGAGATCTTCCTTAGGTCGGGCAGTTATGCACATGTGTTTTTTCGTGGATGGTAGGTTCACTTGTGAGCATGAAGTTGCTCCGGATTGTTGACTTCAAGGATCCAAGTGCTGGATTGATGAGATGGAGGCCTTCCAGTGCTTTGCATGGTGTACTTGTGGCTTTCTTCGTTGGAGTTGGCTTGGTATGTTGTTTTGTGCATGCAGGGTGACTTGGAGATGAGTTGGACACCAGAGGGTCCAGCCGGCCAGGCCAGCCTGGCACTGAGGCCTTCTGCATTTGGGGAGATACCGGACCGAGATGGGGCTTTATCGACCCAGAATGTGGATACCAGCCCAGGACCCAAAAAAATCACTACCTACGTGTTCTCAAAAAAAAAAAAATTCCTACTACAGGAAACTGCCTTTTTTTCCTTTGAGCCTAGCCTCTAAAATGCTATAGTATAAACCGAAATACCACTTAACATGCAGTTTCCTTAATTTGGGGATTTACTGAAGGCTCTATTCCAACTGTAGGCTCTGTTCCAACAGATAAAATCACTGCATATCTTTTAGTAGTTCGTTTGGTTAGAGGGAATTGGTGAGAGGAAATAGAAATTTTAGAAGATAAGTTTAGAAATGTTTTGTGTTGTTTACTGGTAAAGTGAATTTTGGTGGAGAGGGAATAAGAGTAGATGAAGAACTCCTACGAATTAATTCCTAAGGGGAGAGGTAGGAATTGGGTGGAAATTATACTTGTGGAGAAAATTAATACATCTCAACCGTTCGTGATGCCCTGAAAAGCAATTCCTTGCTAAATCCCCCCTCTTAATTTCGTGTACAAACCAAACAAAGTATTGAGACTATAATCAATTTCTCATCTTAATTCCCTCTATTAACTACCACCGTTAATTCCTTTCCTCTTCCAATTACTTGCTAAACAAGCTGTAGAGGGATTGCTTAATCAGTTAATTTAAAACCCAATCATCTGAGACTCTGAGTCAAGTGCGTAACCGAGATATTAAGCCAACAATCTCTGTAGTGATCCGATAAACAGCAAGCCAATGTGAAAAAAAGAGAAGAATTTTACCATGGATTAGGGGAGGGATTTCTTTTGGGACTGAACAACTGTGTCTCTGTTACCTCTAGATCATGTAGTAGCGGTGATGGTGACAGTCCTCGGTTGCAGCGGCGCCAGTTGCGATGGCCGGAGTCGGACCCGATGGCCTTCTTCTCTCAGCGACGCATAGGGTTGGTGTCCCCGCCCCCGGAATCTCTCTAGTTGAAGCTTTGCCTCCACGAACTATGGAAGAGAGAGAAGAGCGGTGCCAGTGCCACACGGGATCGCTCAAAAAACGATTTCATCTCGGACCCTCGGTGCAGGTTTCATTCAGTTTTACACCTAGCAACTTTTGCATTAAAGTGGATCGAGAGGGATTAAGAGGATTTTGATATATTATGGATTTAAACACATTTTAATCTCTCCAATCAGCTTCAATCCAAGAGTTGTCAAACTAGGCCTCATCAGTCTAGCTAAGTCTAGCTAGTGTAAACTTTAATCGGGATAAAACTGAGCCCCTTAATCATAAATTTCATGCCATGGCCCCATGCCAGCAATTTTGTTTATAAGGAATCTTATTTAATGAGATTGGAACCATTTGAAACTTGCAGAATGGCCTCATGGAGACAGAAGTAGACACTTGACTCGGGCAAAGCAGACAGGAAAAGCAATAGAACACAAATGTTCATTCAGGATGGAGAACGGTTCCGTGCAACAAATCGAACACCAACTTTCTTTTATAACCAATATGACATAAGAAGTTTATTGACGAACAATTTGTGGGGGACACTTATTGTTCAAATGGACAACAACATGTTTATGTCAACAATGTACAAACGAACCTTAATTTAGACGATCTGAGAGCAAGCTGTGCACATATACGACGGGGCCAGATGTATCAAAAAACAATAAGGGAAGCCGAGAGCTGGACAAAGGTGACCGTGTATCTTTTACTGCACAGGGATGCCTGGTTCAGTCATGGTGAGCAAGCTTCTTCACTATTGAGGCCATGTACTTGCCCTGGTGCTCTGCGATGGCGAGCTCTGTCTCGCTAGGCTGTCTGCTGCCATCACCAGCGAAGACGCCGGAGCCATAGGGGCTGCCGCCTCTGATATCGTCCATCTCGAACATGCCTGAGCCAAATGTGTAGCCAATGGGGACGAAAAGCATTCCATGGTGCGCTAGCTGGGTGATGGCCGTCCAACTACAAAAGCATGGTCACTGGTCAGGAATGGGCATGGTGAGCACAGATAGTTCTCACCAACAGAATATGAAGTTACAACTCCATCCAGCTCAAGAATCATTACAGCTCTACTTGCAAACAAGTAGGGAAAATAGAACCAAACCAAGGCACAAGGACTTCTATTCTTTCATGTATTTCTTTTTAAAGATCACATGAACATTATTCCCGACCATGTCCATAGAATCATGGTTCTAGAGCAATTAAGTGGAAATTCTGTACAGAGGTTAAATGAGAGTTATTATTTATGATTTAGGATTTGTGTATTTTCTTTGACTTATTTTCCTTAAGCAGACTATGAAAGCAATTAATAAAGCATAGTCTAGTTCGTTCAAGCCAAGAAACTGAAAAGGGTAGCTAACTGGCTACAAACTGGAACAAAGAGCATCCACGTGACAAGCAAAATTGTCCAAATTTCATATGGCAACAGAAAATATTTTGTTCCCATAAGAAGAATCTAAAATCCTAGTCAGCAAGTAGTAGTTTTTGGTTTAGACTCGATTGAAGCAATAATTTAAAAGTGGCAGATTTGATCTCATAGGAACTCTTCAATCATGCATCTGTTTTAGTTCGTCCCAATCCTACAAGATTTGAATTTATTACCTGTGCATAGGACTGCACCACAAACTGCAGATTGAACCGCACTGCAGCAGATTTGGTCAGGTACAGACCTAAGTGTACTCTCCATGGCATTAATTCAAAGAGTCCTTTTTGTACAACTCATATCCAACGTCCTTAGATCCATCTATGAGACTGAGACTGTGACCACCCTATGTTGTTGTTAATAGTCACTGGACAGTGCCATGATCATCAATAATGGAGAAAATAGTGCAATGATGTCTTAAATTGGTACATATATGGTATTTCATTTTTATATTTCGTGACAACCAAATCATTGTTAACATTAACATGACAGAGCAATTGTAGCTTTATTTAGAAACACTTGATTGCCAAAATATCACAGTGCACTTCAACTTCAGCTTCAATACCACGTATTGCCGCCCATTTTAGTAGTTGTCCATCATTTTCTACATTATTACTATTTAACATCTCGTAGTTGTAAACTCGCATTCCCCAAATTAACAACAACGTTGGATGGAGCAGAGTGGAAACGCAAACAATCAAGCATACAATAAAAATGGGTCCTTCCGGAAATTGGGGTGATGGAACACATAAATAAAACTTCAAATAAAGCAGGGAATGAGTGCAAAGCTAAACCAAAAGCACTGATTCATGACTTAATTATCTCACACATGGAGCCTACCAACAGGAAGTGAAAACATCACAAATCCAAATGTTTCAGACCATTTAACCAATCAGGAATATACTAGTGCATGCTTGCTTAACCCTGAGTAAAACAGGAGGAACAAAAACGATAGACCTCTAGGTTCAGTTAGACACTTAGCAACGAAGTACCACTAGTAATTAATCTCAGGAACTATGGCCTGTCTTCAGTCAAAAGGAGTTTGGCCTACCAATGGATTAGAAAGAGTTCGGACCTTGTTCACTTCAGAGAACCAATGCTTCCTCCAAGAGCATCGTAACGAGCATTGCCAGAAAACAGAGAAGAGTAAGGAGATGCTTACGCAGTGGACTCCTGGCCGCCGCCCTGCGTGCCGGTGCTGACGAAGAACCCGGCGGGCTTCCCGGCGAGCCTCTGCTGCTCCCAGAGCTTGCCGGTGGAGTCGAAGAAGGCCTTCATCTGCGCGGCCATGGCGCCATACCTCGTCGGGAAGCCGAACAGCACCCCGTCCGCCTCCACCAGCTCCGCGGCCGACGCGATGACCGGGACCGCGGGGTCCTTGGCCGGCGCCTGCATCTTCTCCAGGACCTCCGGCGGGAGCGTCTCGGGGACCCGCCGCAGCACCGCCTCCACGCCCTCCACCGCGCCGGCGCCCGCCGCGGCGCGGTGCGCCAGGGACTCCACGTGCCCGTACATCGAGTAGAACACGATGTACAGCCGCAGCTTCCGCCCCGCCGCCGCCGCCGCCGAAGCCGCGGCAGCCAGCTCCTCCTCGGGCGCCTCGCGCGGCACCGCCGCCGCCGCCGCCGCGGACGACGACGATGGCGCGGCAGCCGGCGGCTGGCGCTTCTTGCTGGGGACGCAGCCGCCGCCCTTGCCCATCTCTCTGTCTCCCCCTACGATCCAATCCAAGCCCCGCCCCGCCCGCCGCCGCACGCGGGAAACCTGCGCAAAGAAACCCGCAATTCAGCGACGCCTCCGAGGGAACTGCGGATCTGATGGAGGAATTCCCGGGCCCCCAGAAGGGTTTTCCGTGGTCAGGAACGCGAAAAAGAAATGCGATCTCGGGGACGGCGGAGGGGGGGCAGAGGATTGGACCTCGTAATCCGGCGGGGCTGGTGGTGGGGGTGGAGTGAGGAGAGGGCGAGGAGTGGAGATGCCAGCTCAGAGGGAGCGAGGGAGAGCGTTGGAGGAATAAGGAAATGGCTTTGTTTAAGGAAGGCGTGGAAGGTTGTTGGTCCACCTGGGGTTGGATGGGCTAGGTCCATGCAAAATTGGTGTGGAAGTGGAGGAGATCATCCAATCCAAGTGATCATTAAGCACTAATGGTTATAACTGCATTTTTGCATTCCATTGATATTGGTCCGTACGTTATCGATTAGCATAGCATAGCAACGCCTATCGATACTGCTTTTGCATTTAAAATTTAGGGCTTGTTCAGATGCATGATTTATTAATACCACTAGTTTCATAATACAATGGTTTTAAAGTTAGCTTTTTCATATACAGTGGTTTTATTTTGCCCATAGTGATATAATGTACAACACACTATAGGGATGGAATCGACTGCATGTACACTGAGCCATTTGGTTCATTATATACATGGCTATCAGAATCCTTAAGGACATGCTTGGTTTCCTTGGGGTAATGAGAATCCAATTAATTCTACCTTAACTATCGCCTTATTCTCCTTCTTAAATTTTGTGAGGCAAAAGAATTCTATCATTATTAACCCATAGTTAGAAAACGTGTGTAATCTAGATTCTCAAAATCTCACGACAATCAAAGATTCCACCGTGCATCTTTCAGGAGGCACACAAATGGCGTGTGAAATGCTATGCACAACTAGATGCTAAAACTTCTCAAGTAAGGGCTTATTTTATCTCTCGCATCCTATGTCCATTTTTGTTAGTTATGTATCACTCGATGCTCATTCACGTCATAAATATAAGCATATCTAGATTTGTTCTGAAACAATTTTGTTATTTTTTATTACCAATATCTAAAATTTTATATAGATCAACATTGATAGATTATTATATATGGAAATAACTACAACTTTCCATTCAAAATAGCTGTACCGAGGACCATACCGATCTCCTTGTGAATTTAATTTTTTTCCCGTTTTCAATCGGTGTCCTAGATATTGCTTCCTATCACATTCGTGACGCTTTGAAGATCCCCTAGCAGCCTAGCTACCAGCCTTGGATGACTTTTGTGTGGAATCACTTTTAACCCAAAAGTCGGCAGTCGAAATATAATATAATTAAAATGGCTGCATTATAGCGAGCACAATACACAAATGCTCCATTTGGGAGCTTTTTATTTGTGACACGTCAACGGATTTTTGGTAGGTGAGTCGTGAGTGCTAGAAGCAGGTACCTTGACTTGACAAGCAGGGACGGCCGCTCTGTCCTGTCGTTTGTTTGTATGTGCAGAGTGTTCTTTGCTTGCCGGACGGGCACTTTCTTTCATCGTCACCAACCCTTTTGGTCCACGCTGAACCAAAATATTACCATTCGCTGATTGCATTTGTTTTCTATGGCAAACATTTTCAGAAAATACTGCTAGATACTTTAATTTTGAGAATATTAAATACTAGCACTAGTCAAAGTTCTAGAAAGCCCACGTGTCGACACATCTTACCCACAGGTGCAGGACGGACAGAATAACAGGTACGAATGAACTAAATAGTGTGGGAGAAACACCTTATTAGTGCACTATTATATTTGGCGAATTTCAAACACTGCCACAGGGTCATTCTCAACCGTGAATCTGATATTTATGTTTCTAATTAGCAGTATAAGTAAGTAAAGATGTGATTCGTGGATAAAATGTATCCTCACCTATACATAGTTTTAGTTGGTGTTATTTCATATGCAATATGCAAGACACAAGTTGTATACAAAAGTTATATGTAAATGAAACTCACGTATCTTTCTTTTTTAACTCCCTATCTCATTGGGAATAAAACTCCTATTAAAAATGTACTAACAAATCATCCGCCCTTCATCCTACCTTTGAAAGTCTAGGGCCCCTTGAGATCCTCCCTTCTTATGTGAAACTAAAATATTTTATGTGAAATTTTCATACAATCTCTATCAAGTTCGTGTGTTCTAAAGCAGCCCTAAATCTTGTATTATGTCCATGATGATCAAGTGATGAATTATCTATCTTTGGTTTTAAAAATTTACATATCCAACCTAAACACTAAAAAACTATCATAACACCAATCAATGTTGAAGTGTAAAAAGTCCTAAATTTTTTAACATACTAGTGGTTGTTTCAAGATGATCTTCCAATAATTCAAACCACCAATGATGACAACCTATATATATGTTCTTGAGTTCTAAGGCCGACTCCATCAGTGTTCTCTAAAATAGAATGTTCTAACCTCCTTGAAAAGATTTCTTCCTCAATATCACAGTATTCTCGAACAAGGCTCTCTCTGTTACATCCTCTCCTCTGTACCCACCCTCTAATATTATATAATATTTGACACTCCCTCCATACCATAAGATAAGGTGTGCATGTTTTCAGAAAAGTCAATGTTTTAAATCTTTAACTAATAATTCAGTCCAATATATATATAGTTAATGTATGCATGTTATATATTTAAATTTGTATTCAAAAGTACTTTCTGATGACAGTAATTTTGTGTTTATTGATGACATATTTTAAAAGATATGAATGATCAAAGTTTCGCTTTAAAGACCGTGCTAAAAGTTTATATGCCTTATGTTATGGGATAGAGGGACTATATACTACTCTGATCATCTCTCTAACATAATAATATTTTTATACTATATTATAGTTTTGTTAGTAATTACTTGATAGTGACTAATTAATTGATTAACTCGATAACCAATAGTTCAACACAATAAGGTTAAGGTCACCAGCCTACCTATCTTTCTACCTATATTAAAACTTCACACCTATAGTGCAATGCATCTATATTGCACTGGCCATATACACAGTCCGGTGAACTCAGCATAAAACCATTGTCTACGCAAGTGGGTCCCACAACCTTATCCTATGCTTCATGGGCTGTTTTGCACAATCCCCATGCACGCACTCACCAGTCGTTTCTGCCCATGCCCACATGGCTTCGGCTCGTTGCCCATTGCTAGGGCTGGGTATTCTGTTCCTTGGGTATTCAAGGATTTCGTTTATCTAGACATTGGAACCGAAATAGCATGAAAATAACCAGAATTGACAATTTCGGCTTTCGGTCCTTCGGTCTGGTTTTGGTTCTAACTGAACTAGAGGAAGGCTGACAGGCGCCGGCTTAGGCTTGCGTGGGCAGCCGAGAGCACCTGCACCTGCATGCTCCGGCCTAGTGACGATGCAGGGCCGGGACTCCGGCGAGGCAGCTAGGGAGGAGGGAAGTGGGCAGTGGGGTGCGAGTGCGAGCGCTGCGTGCTGCGGTGCAAGCCCGGGACTCTGGCAAGGCATCGATCGACGAGGGATGAGGGGAGCAGGATGAGTGGGCCTGGGGAGCAGACGGACTTGGCAAAGGACACATGGCAGTGTGAGGCCCTGGGACTATGGCAAGGCATCGATTGACGAGGAATGAGGGGAGCGGATGAGTGGGTCCGGGGAGCGGACGGACTTGGCAAAGGACACATGGCAGTGTGAGGCTGGGTCCAATGTGCTGGTGAGCTAGCTGGTAACGAGGTCCGAGGGAGCAGGCGTCAGTGCGGCCACACAACTATGCAAGGCAAGGTGTAAGCAGTTACAAGCGACTGCAGGGAAGGGGTTATATACTTGGGTTTGAAGGTGCTGTGTCGAGCCAGGTGCATGATTTATTTGACAGGCCTTTGGAATGGATCAGTTACTTTGGTAATTTTGGTTATTTGGAGCCTAGAACATGAAATTTCTCAGTTATTTTGGTTATCTCCAAATTGGAACCAAACTCAATATTGGCTCTTTTAGTTTCGGTTTTGGTTCCGGCTACTTTGACTCGATTTCTTGATTTTGGTTATTTTTGCCCACCCATCCTAGTCGTCGCCCCCCCCCCCCCCCCACAAGACTTGTGACACGTGCATGCTTTTAGGTGTGGCCACTTCCAATTGGAGGATCCTCTCCCACGCCTCCTCTTCTCCGCCAGGGCACCCTCTATTATGTGTCCTATCCACCAACTCCTTGGTATCAAATAGGATTATAGCGCAGGTGACATCGTTGCTAGGCGGATGGTTCCGGTCTCATCCTCCTTCGAGTGCAATTAGATCATGCACTTCCTTTCCTATGTCTATGCATTACGAATCCGCAGCTACACCTAGTCCTCCTCGTATGGGTAATCACCACCGCTTGGCCCTCCTCGTCTATGGTTGCAAACGATGATTTGGATCGTACCATGTGGATGTCTCTTCCCTTTGTTTGCTGCTCCATGCGCATGAAAACTTCATCCATTGAACTAGCCCTATGGAAGGTGGAGCCGCGTACCACCGATTGAGAGTAGTGTTTCTCTCTCTCTCCTTCCCCATATTTGGAGGCATGTTTACCCGACAGTGCTAGAGACACTGGAGGACCTAACCTCTTATAATTTTAGGGGAAAGGAGGTTTTAGAGGAGATGTTGAGGATAGTATAAGGTTACCACATTAAATAACACTAGACATGACATAGTTTGTTACTTGTCGGGGAGGACCAATCATTAAGCGTTCGGTGGTAGAATATTATCAAAACGGGGATAGATTCGTTCTATTATACGGTACATATCCTTCCGATTCCATACAGAACACCACATAACTCTACGGTTTCCTTGGTCCATTGCAGGTTTTTATCTTCGTCGTGTGCGTACAGAATGTGAGATGGAATCTTGCTGGTAGGCTAGCACGGTTGGTACGTAGTTTTGGCACCTGCATCAGACGGTCCAAATTGGTCGGTAAGTGCCAGGGCCGGGGGCCATCAGGGCTAGCGACAGCAGCCGTCGTTGACCCATCCACTTGTACGTATTTGTTCATGGCGTGACCCAACTACTTCTTCTGACACGTGGCCACGTTGGCCAACTTGTACATACTTTTTTGTTTTCTTTCTGAGTCCATAAAAAACGGGGGTACTATGTTATGCCATACTACAAATCAATCTATATTTGTTCGTGCCTTAGATTTATTCCAGTTGGTGGGTGGAAAGAAAGTTTTGGAGGAGTCAAAATAGTTTTTATTGTAATTGATCACAAAAAGTATAGCCAAAGTCAGGATGGCCGAGTGGTCTAAGGCGCCAGACTCAAGTTCTGGTCCTCTAACGAGGGCGTGGGTTCAAATCCCACTTCTGACATTCTTTCTAGTATTTTTTTGCTTCATAGTTCATTATTTGATTTAATTGATATAATTAGCCAGCCAACCTTGTTATTTTTCTATATATGTTCCTTCTCCAAGCTTTCGTTACATATACTCGTGTCTTGTCTAGCTATATCAAAAACACTTTAAAAATAGCAAAACAACTTATATCAACTAGATGGGAGAAGCAAAAGAAAAGTGGCTTCATTTAGCCTTCTCCTACTTATCATGTACTTAGAAAAGTTTGCTGAAATGCTCCCATCGAAACCATGTATTGTTCACCGAGAAGCTTCTCCTACTTATCATGTATAGTATTCGGAAAAGTTTGCTAATTCTCAGAACCATGTATTGTTCATCAAGCTTCAAGGAAGTCTTCCCGTGCACATTTTCTACTGGGCGGACGATGTGATGAGTAGAACTTGTGTGTCGAATGCCAGCACATATTTTGCGCTTGAGTTCAAAGAAAAACCCACTACCTTTCTGTTTAATTGATGAGATAAGATTTTAGCTCTACACTGGCCCCCAACTCCACAGACATTATAATAGAAGATATCCTCATGAATGTAACTACTCTATTGTGAGGACAAACGTGAGAACCAGAGCCATTTAAAAAGAGTCGGAGCTTTGCCATGTATAGCCGTAGTCGTTTTGACAAGCTTCGATAAAGGGGGTTTTGCCAATGGCCCCATTTATTTAGAACTGCTCGCTGAATTAGTTGTTTATGAAGAAGCAAAGCTTTTGGACAGCCGCGCGCAAGCTACTTATCCTAGAAGTCTAAGGCATATATTTGCTGGCAGTTTTTTTTTTTTTGAGGCTTTTACTCGCACGCCGATCTGTTAAAATAGAGGTCGTGGATGGAGGCCGGGGGGGCGTCCATCTAGGCGACGGGGAGAGTAAGCCGGACATGCTGCATGACGATGTGGTGGTGGATTCGGAGGGGCTTCTCAACAGGCAGCACGTACAAAGTAGTACTAGGCAACAGCCAAGTCGAAGGGGGCTACGTGGACGGGAGCTATGCCCTTGCTCGAGGGGTGGTTGCTTAGAAAGAGCACGGTTGCTACCTAATACAAATTTTAGCTCCTATATATGTTGATCGGTGTTTGCTTAATAGTAAATGATATAAACACACAACACGGTCAGCAAAGGTCCTATATCTAGCGTGCAGTGTACACGGGCCGGGATTAAGCTCAACTTGCTAGATTTCACATGCGACAACTCTCACAAACATGAAACGCCAACATTTTAACAAACATGAAACATCGCAGATCGCACCTACAACGTCACGTGTTTTTAATTTACGTGGCCCGAGCCCTTTCCGGTTCCGGGTGGTGAGAACTCAAACTCAGAACTCGGAGCCCCGCCACCCCGCAGCAGCGTGCCCTGCCAAAACCAACCGACCTAGTCCTTGCCGGGCGCGGGCGACCCGGGATCCGCTCCCCAGCACCGCGTCTGCCTATATATACCGGAGACCCGTCCGCCCCACCGCGTATAAATCGCTCCCCCACCTCGCGACGCAGCGAATTGAAGCCCAACCCGCTACCCCCAGATCCGCCGGCCGGCGTCGACGCCACCTCCACCGCCACCCAGCCCTCCCGCGCCATATAAGCGCTCCCGTTTGAAGTTGAAACCCCCCACTCCAGATCCTACTACCTCTCGTCGGGCCATGGCCGCGGTGGGTTTGGTGGCGGCGGGGCTGAGGACGAGCGGGGCCGCGATGGGGGTCGGGGCTGGCGCGGCGGCGGCGGCGGCGGCGGCGATGGACGCGGCGCGGCCGGTCGACCTCACCAGGCACCCCTCCGGCATCGTGCCCGCCCTCCAGTGAGTCTAGATCGACTCTAGAGTCGACCCACGATTGCGTGCCTTACTGCCTTGGACGACGATCTAACAAAACCTGAAACGCGCGCGCGCGCCGTAGCTCCTGATCTGGACGGATCTGGCGCCTGCGATGCTCTTATCAATCGTGAACGTGCCCTCACCCGATCTCGACTTGTTTGATCGAGCATATATGCATTATATGGTGGTGTTGGCATCGGTAGGCGGGGGCATTGGGCCAATCGGCAACCGATCTGGGGTTGATTAATTATTATTATTGGGTAAATAAAGTCCGCGATTCGCGCGTTGGGAATTCGCGTCTGATTCGGTCCATCATCCTCCCGTCCTTTTATATTTTTTTTCCTTGAGATACTGTATTTATTAGTCGAGGGAATGTGCTGTGGGACTGATCTTCCATGATCCTGGGTTCTTCTGCTCTTGAGCTCAGTTTGGAATCTTATTCATAATGGAATTATCGCTTGTAATCGGTGCGACAATGCAGGAAGCATTTGGGTTTGAATGGATATGCTAAATTTATAAATGTATTCTGGGATTAAGTTGTACGTTCAATTCCTTTAAATAACAAAGGATCGCTATACTGTCACCGGTAAGTGCCTCTCTGCTCACTATAAGACTGAGCTCTGAGTTCTGACCACCATTTATTTGTTCCATTCTAAGGAACATTGTCTCAACAGTCAATTTGGAGTGCCAGCTAGATCTGAAAATGATTGCTCTGCAGGCGCGTAACGCGGAGTACAATCCAAAGGTACAATTCTTGCTGCTTAAACATGGAGTCCTCGAGTTCGGTCGTTTACTGAAATCTGACAGTGTCATGCCATCCTTTCACAGCGTTTTGCTGCAGTTATCATGAGGATAAGGGAGCCAAAAACAACAGCGCTGGTCTTTGCTTCCGGGAAGATGGTTTGCACCGGAGCAAAGAGCGAAGAACACTCAAAGCTTGCTGCAAGGAAGGTAAAAGCCACTTCTGAGTTCTGATATTGTTCCATTGTTCTATGTGCTTAGCAACATGCCGGGCCTATATATATATTATATGCAGACGGAAAATGTTGATTAATCCTCTTTTCAGCCTTTTGATGAATTTTGCTCTTTATCTGATGTTATTTTCTAGCGCAGTATGCGCGAATCATCCAGAAGCTTGGGTACCCAGCCAAGTTCAAGGTAACGCCTCTGTTGCTCCGATTCATTTCAGAGTAGATCTCCTGTTATATCACCTTGAATTAATGGACTCGTTTTTAACAACTAGGATTTCAAGATCCAGAATATGGTTGGCTCGTGTGATGTGAAATTTCCAATTCGTTTGGAGGGCCTTGCTTACTCTCATGGTGCCTTTTCTAATGTAAGTTGACATGCTTGCCCAATCTGTATCATCTTAAGCTTGGGTATCTATTTCCTTCCTTGAGTTCATCATGTCAGTTACATAATAGTACTGAGGGAGGCAAAGTTTTAAGAACTCTGAAGCTCCTCTTTTAATTGCGACCTTCATACCAAGATAAGTACTGTATGATTGATAAATAATTGAATCCAGCTGTTTTTCGCATCATGGTTTACTTTTAGTTCTAATGTGTCTACCTAAGGCCATGTTGGCAATGCAGTGCATCGACAATTTCACATGATAGTTCTGTTAACCTGCTGGTTTCTTGGCAGTATGAGCCAGAGCTCTTCCCTGGGCTGATTTACCGTATGAAGAACCCCAAGATTGTGCTCCTCATTTTCGTCTCTGGCAAGATCGTTCTCACTGGAGCCAAGGTGCGAGAAGAGATATACACTGCCTTTGAGAACATTTACCCTGTGCTAGCAGAGTACAGGAAATGTCAGAAATGGTAATTAAGGCCATATCACAATTAATTGTGCATTGCAGAGGCGCAAACTCAATCACATTCTTTTTTTTTTTTTTTTTGTAGCTGAATACGAGCTACTTCTGTATATCAACAGAGTGGAGGAAATCCATCAGCCGAACGGGACTTGCTCCAGCTGATGTACAGCACCAAGGGACCTGACTGCCAAAATTTTCAGACATGAGCTGTTACTTATGTTATTCTAACTTCCCGTTTGTTCTTGAGGATGTCTAGGATACTAGAGCAACAGAGTTAAAAAAAAAACTTGTTGACAGTCAGAAGGATAGCTCCTGAAAAAAATGCTAGCATGTTCATAGGTGGCTGATAGTTGTACTATTTGGACCTATGAGATCTTCATGTGACCACAAGGCATTGGAAATATTCGCGACTGGTGCTCACAGATTTTATATGGTGTTACCACACTATGCTTTTCGTAAAGCCGGGGAAATCAGGTAGGGAACACATAATTAGTAGTCAGACATTGAGTACAGCGCTTAGAGTAAGCATCTACTAAAGCTAAGACAGTTTTGGCACAACATTAGAACAACTGGGGATGAACTGTTTTATATGTAGGGTTGGCAATTGGCATCATTTCCTTGCAGACTTTCAGTAATGTATGCCATATGCACTGGGGACCTGTTGGCCCAGCCGCCCAGCTCACCTCACGTCCCAACGCTCCCTGTCACGAACACGCTAATAACCAGAAGAACACAAAGATCAGTACTGTGGCAGGCAGGAATCGGTCGATGTGAGGATGGATGAAATGGCTCTCGCTCCCCATTGTCTAATAAGCCGTGCCTAGCCACTGCACACCCCACTGGCATTCATTAACTATAGTCTATCACAAACATACATATTCGCTCTATAATCTTGTTGCCTTTATTCTTCATTTGCATATTCGATGGCAATTAAGCTGTGCATGCAGAGAACAGACTAGCTGATCCACTGACCTACGCCATGGCTCGTGCAGCTTCGCCTGACTCTGGCCACACCTCCATGCATGCCCATGTCCACCTGCAGCTTCCTGCATGCATCACCAAACCAATGCATATGCATGCGCCTGCTAATCTGCACTTGACTGACTACAGCTCACGCAAACATGGACGTCAGCAACAAAGATTAAGTCTAATATGGCCCCATTATGTTGCTTTTTTTTGTATAAACATGCTAGTCAATTATCAGCCAACCAATTTGGTATGAACAGTTGGCACCTGCTCTCGCCAGAAAAAGAAGAACAAGCTGCCATCATATGTTGTATTTGTCAACAGTGGCTTTGCTTAACAAACACCATTTCTAATCAACTAGCAAGTGTCGCAAACCCTAATATATTTTATTATCATATCGTGGCATTTCAAGTTCATATCACTTTCCCAAGTCCCTCACCAGCAGAAGGATGATGTAAATATGCCCAACCATGAATTTTAGATTACTGCCTTATGTGGTATTCCCTCCGTCCTAAATTATAAGAGATTCTAACACTCATTTTATCTGTTCATATTTCATATGAATATTAGTAAATCTAGACACATATTGAATACACATACACGAAGTAATGAATGAATCTAGTAAAAGTCTATAACCCATACAATTTGAATCGGAAGGAGTAGTTAATTATGCAACTGCCACATATTACATATATCCAGATTCTTACTTGAACAAGGTTGCAATTGTAGCGTCATCTCAACAATCCTTGGAAAATCACAGTTACCTATCTATTGATTGGCTTTTCATCAAAAACAAAGACATAGAGCTAGAGTTATGATTGCAAAGAGATGCTAAACTATATGAAAAGGAAAAAGGGAGAAGAGAGCAACATGAGAATAGAACTTTTTCCGACCAAAAGATCTTTCGTTCATTCTACATTTTCACACTTCAAAGCAGCTTTCTATGAAGCAGCAGCTAATATATGTAATATAAATAGGACATGTGGGATATTAGATTATTGCTCCAGACTCCAGTCCAGTCAACATATATAAGTGATGGAAGTTAAGTCTGGACTCAGAAGGCACAAGCGTCTTGGAAAATTTACTAGCATTCCCACCATTTAATAATAAACCTCTGTTTGATAAAATGGAAACAATTGTGTATACTGTATACTCTTATAAAGTAGTGAAATATGATCCAGAACAGGTTTTAACAATCATGAAGAGTTGACGAACTCAAATTTCATTCTGTTTGTCCAAAATCCAAAGTGCAATTGGAAAAAAATTACTTCTTAGGCTTGAACAAAACACTGAGTTCTGACCTTTCTACTAGAAATCAAAAATACCAAACGGTTGATGAGTCACTGGGTACAAATATGTACTTTAAAAATTAAAGAAAAATGTCTAGATAACCCTCTATTCGTATAGGGTAGTCTATTTAATCCTCTAACCTCGAAAACCATATATTTTACACCTTAAACTATGTTAAACCAGTTAAAACACCCTTGGGGTGTTTCTTTAGAGCTGTTTTCCCCACGTGGACAGCCACGCTGGATGACAGGCCCGCCTGTCGGATGAGCTGGCCTCAAATACGCGGGATGGCTGGAGAGGGCTAGCGCCAAAAGGGTGAAAAATATTCTTGGGTTTCACCCGGGCGGTGCGAGCAGGGGAGGCAGGCCCGGCTGTCGGCAAGTAGGCGGGAGCGCGTCCCGCTGCCGGACGACATCTTCGGCAGCGCTGTCGGCGAGTTCCTGCGGCACCCCGACGGCGTGGAGTCCCCTCAACACCGGCACGCTCGAGAGCCTCGTGCCCGCGCGGTTCAGGCCCGGCACGTTCACGTGCACGCTCCGCCGGCACAACGCGAGCGAACACAATAAGCTCTTAGCCGTGGTTGGTTGGCTTCCCTTTCCTCGCGTCACCAACTTCGATCAATTCTCGACTTCTTGCCATGCGTCGCAGCTAAAGCTGCAGCTGGGTAATGGAATGAGGCTCACGGCAACCAATCCCGCAGCCATCTTCCTCGCCAAGCGCCAGCCGATCCCCCACACAACCACGGGCAGTCGCCGGAACACGCAGCAGCGCGCAGACGCAGGCCAAGAAGAGCGTGGGAGCAGCAACGACCAGGGCATGAAGAGTCAGCGGTCGCAAGCAGCGACGCCGAGGCTGACGACGGCGGCGGACGCAGTCGGCGATGGCGACGGGAGCAGGGAGGCGGACCTGGCTGTCGGCGAGAAGGCGGGAGACACCCTTTTGGCGCCAAAGGCACCGGCCCGCTCCACCTATCCCGCGTATTTGAGGCCAGCTCACCTGATAGGCGGGCCTGTCATCCAGCAGTGGACATGAATTTCAGAGTGGCTGTCCACGTGGGCAAAACAGCTCTGAAAAAATACCCAATGGAGTGTTTTAACTGGTTTAGCATAGTTTAAGGGATAAAACATATGGTTTTCGAGGTTAGAGGGTTCAGTAGACTACCCCTATAAGCATAGGGGTTATCTAGACCTTTTTCCGAAATTAGACAGAAATACTACCCTCAAGTCAAAAACTCAGAACCTGTAGGAGGCCAAAGTTTAGTATTAACATGTGATATAACCCACTATTTTTAGGTGGTGTTTGATTGGGAGGAAAAGGAGTATGGGATGGCTCATCGCTAGTTTCTTGGATTGGACAGTCCCGTGTACGTGTTTGGTTGAGGGACGGAATCATCCCCGTTTATTGTTTGGTTTGAGGGGTCTCACTGGGATGGAATGAATCTCTATCCGTCAGTGGGCCTACCTTGTCATCGGATGAGACGGCGTCTCCTTCCTCAAGCTGGCGAGCTCAGCATAGTGCGAGCTTGGCAGAGGCGGGCAGAGTGGAGCTGGCGAGCGGCGGCAGAAGCAAGGGCAGGGGCGAGCATGGCGGCCAACAGGCAGGGGTTAGCCGTCGAGTGCATCGAGGGGGGGGGCGAGCTGGCAAGTGCAACGGACGAAAGCGAGCTCAACGGAGGTGGGGTCGAGCCGGCTAGCCTGCGGGCGGGAGTGAGCCAAGGAACGTGGCGAGGGCGAGCTCACCGGAGGTAAAGGCGGGGCCGAGTGCGGCAAGCGGGGCTAAGTCGGGCAGAGGCGACGAGCACTACACATGGCGAAGGAGAAAACAAAAGAAAAACATAGTCAGAAAGAGACGGCATGATCTGATCTTTTTCCAGAAACAACGGAAGACGGCATTTTGGTGAAATATTCCACCACAGAGGATGGATCCGTCCCACCGGCCACCGCCCCTCAACCAAATAGCAGGAAGAATAGGTCCACTCCGTCCTATCCCACCTCATCCCGGAATTAAATGCACTGTACAAGGTTAAGGAAATTCCTCCCTCTAGTCTCCAAGCATCGTTGTGCAGTGGCATTCAGGTAATCGTCTTTTCATGCTTTTTTCGTGCCACTGGGAAAAGTTATTACCTTTAGCATAATATAATAGTTTAGCATTAGACAACAAAGAATCCCAAGTGGGGCCCATTTCCCTCACACCGAAGCCGTTTAAAAAAGAGTATAAACAGAGCGCAATCACAACCTTTATTCCCCACCAGCAGCAGCATTGCACAATAGAATAGAAGCATCATAATGTGAGCTCATGCCAGCAGATCACACACACAGGGCGAGACGTGAGAGGCGAGTCATGCCTCCACCAGGCGAAACACTACACAGTTTAGGTGTGGGGTTTGTTTGAGTCCGTTGCAATTAATCCGCTCTCTCTCTCTCTCCAACTAGAGGATTTGCAGTTTGCTGCCGGTCCTTGTCCTAATTACTAGAGCGAAGATATTGTACGACAGGCAATCTCTGCCATTGGCATGACAACGACGGTAGCCCTGCTGCTTTGAATCACTGTCATGCATGGTGAGGTGAGTGTGACCCAATAAAGGAAAAATGCAATCCTGCTCGAAAGAATTATCAAGACATATGCAGCGCAGTAGTGGTTATGGTCAACATTTATACGCTCTTAGCAGCCAAGGACATCACTGTCGGCCGCTACCTTAAACAATAAACAACGACATGCAGGCTTGGCACCAAATTCCAGCGAACACAGGCAGACTTGACCGATCGAGTTTGTCCTCCGTCGATCGACACGCACGCTTGAGGACGAGCGCTAAGCTACAGGATTTCAGGCATCAGCAACTCCAGGCACAGGCACTCGAACCAACGTGTGGCGGGCACGTCAGGCTCAACGGTGACCCGGCTGGAACCGCCGGCCGCTCGTCAGAGGAGCGGCTGTTTGCTCCCGGGAGCAAACCTTCCATTCCAATGTCAGATCAGATCTTCACCAACATCACCTTTCCTTCACGCTTCCCATCCATGGAACTGCAGCTCAAACAGGACGGGCCACTGCACGGAAACAGGATGCGTCCTTTCATTTCATTTCATTTCATTTCATTTCATTTCATTTCCCAGCAGACGATTGGAGAACGAGAGTGCGAAAAAAAGAAATGGAGGGGACCAGCAGGCAAGCCACCAGCCCACCACCAAATCGGATAAAAGAAGACATCTTTGGTTGTCCATTGCGCTGCATGAACCCAGTCAGCTCAGAACGAGGCCGGGGTTGGTGACTTGGTGGTGGTGGTGGCGCTGGCCCACGAGTCAGAGTCGCCTTGCAACGGCAGATCCAAGGCAGGTCGCCGTCGCCGCCGCCGTAGCCATCGGTGGCAGGGGCTCCCGCGGCGCGAGGGTTGCTGCAGCGTACATCCGGTTGGTCTCGCCGTCAACGTCGATCGAGACGAGGGCGCCTTCGTCGCAAGCACCACGCACCAGCCGGCCAGCCAGTAGCATCACAAAAGGTGCGGCGCAGCGCAGTGCCGGCCGGTTGCAGAGAAGCCAGGCAGTGAGGGCGAGCGAGGAGACGAGCGGTGGCAAAGGTAGAACCAGACTACCAGCCAGCAGGTAAGCTCAAGGCGAAAGGGAGGAGGGACACGGAACGAGGAGAGCGCGACAGGGAGGAGCACCAGTTCAGACTTGGGTTGACCTGCCAGGACGCCGAGCAGCACTGCAACTAGCCCAACATACAAGGCCAAAGTTAAATATTATTTTTTTCAGAAATGAAAAGCTATATTTGGGAAACTGAAATCTGGAACAGACAGAGCCGAAAGCAATTCTATAGTAGCACAGTACTATCGTAGTTATGGCAAATCCGAATCAATCCGAAATGTCCGATGGCACCAGTCCTCCAGTTGTGCAAGACGCGGGGTCAAATCCGGTGCGCCAAGGCAACAGCGGCGGACGAGCGCCGTACGTGCCCAGCCAAGCGCCGCCGCTCATCTCCGCGCAGCGTCGCGCCGGCGCCGTGGATAGCAGCGGTAGCAGAGAGGGCACGAGAGATAAGGGGCAGAACGGGTTTTTAATCTTTTTCTCTATGTTTCTTCTCGATCGTCGATATCTTTTAGTTTGTCAAACCTAGTAGTACTTATTAATCCATGCGAGCTATGCCATACCGGGGAGAGCAGAGCAGAGGACTGTTAGTGGGCATTGTCTCTTTTTTTTTTTTGTTATATATGTGCTCCTAAAAAAGGTTGGTTTTGTATATATGCTTGTCTTATTTGTATGAAATAACAGCAAAATGGACGAGACTATGCTTGGTCATAGATACAGACATGCATTTCACAATTTGCAAGCACTCAAATGGACAATCCTTTGTATAAGTTGTTAGAATTGTTGTATGGAGTATAACAAGTCAAATAGAGACCTTATCAAAAAAAAACAAATCAAATAGAGAGCATATATATGGTGTGCACACAGCACACCTACACAGTTTTATTTTGTCCATGGAAATTAAACCTCAACTCCCATAAATATAGTTATGCTGACCCGACTACAAGAACATACACCCACGATACATGAGGGCATATTCGGTGCAATAAATCAATGTGTGCAATTGTGAAATCAAACAATATGAAACATCTAATCAATATCCAATGGTAGGATTCTGGAGGGGTTTTAAAAAAATTTCAAGAGATAAATGTGAGATTCCAAATAGGAGGGTTTAAATACAAAATAGCAACCACTATTAGATATAAAATAGACGCTTCAGATTGCTTGATTGCACGATTGCACACAACAAACGATTGCACTGGATATTTTTCCATCATACACCACCATTAAACCAAAGGATATTTTGTGGCAATAGAGGGAAAAAATGGCACCCATATCCTCGCTTGGGTCCACCCCTGAGAGCGACGAAGATAGTGGAAGACAGCGAGTTGTTGTTTGTTTATACGAGGGAGAAGGCTGCGCCACCTATCCTATAATCATATGCAGAAGCATATAACTCGAACAGATGATAAGCGTAGAACCCCGAATGAATGAGCATGGTGGAAGGGTTCCATTTGGCAGCACTTTGCCACGTGAAACGCATGCTATGCAGAGTGGAGTTTGAGCATAGTATAATTGTTTTTTTTGTATATTAATATTTTCTCTGTTCTAAATTTTTAAATAAGATGAGTTGATAAAATTTGGTGTCAAAAAAATTAAACGGATTGAGATGAAGGAAAGACGCGTAGTTTGTTCGGACAATGATTCTTGTTCCGAACCATACCAGTAGTATATAGAACTTCTAGTGCATACTATGTGTGTACTTGCATAAATGCGTAGCGTTTAATCACTAATCAGTTGCTCGTGCGATTTGCCTCATGATTAAAGGTATAGCATGATATGATGATGATGTTAAAGCGGGAAGGGAAAGGGATGTCCCACTGGAAAGACGTCCTGCTCCGGCTACCTCCTCCGACCGACTCTTCTCTCCCTCCGGCCGTCGCATTGCATTGGAGAAGGACCGGGCCGGGGAAGGGAGAGATTAAAGAAAATTTAAATAGCAGCGACACCACCACCAGCATCTCTCTCGCCTTCTTGCTTCTTCTTCTTCCTCCTCCTCCTGACGGCAGCCGTGGGTTCGAGCGTCCTGCTCACCTCGCGGGCGACAGTTGCTTCGTTCTTCTTCTTGCTGCCTCTCTCTCGCAGTAGTACGTTCCGCTGCTGCTCGTGGTTCCGCTTGCTGGTGTTCTTGCTGGCAAAAGAAAAAACAGGGTTTCTCATGGGGAACTGCCTCGCGGGGAGCTCCTACGTCAACAAGGTTTCCTCCACGGCGAAGCCACCAGGTGATTTATTTGTTTTCTCCACCGGTCCACGTCCAGGCCAGGCACTCTGTTTCAGTTTTCACAGGCAACAAAACCCCGAATCCAAGAACCAGGGGATTCAATTCAAAAGAAAACTGCAAGCTTTAATTTGTTTGTTTAATAAAGATGCAAGCTTGTTGCCTTGCCTGTGTGCAGAGACGGGGGAGACGACTCCTCCCAAGATGAAGATCCAGACCCCATGGGAGCGCGACCGGAGCGAGGACGACAAGCTGCCGTCGAACCCGGGCGAGGTGGAGGCCTTCCTGCGACGGGGGTCGTCGGCGTCGTCGTCGGCGCGGCGGAACCCGCTGGTGGCCTTCTCGTTCGAGGATCTGAGGAAGGTGGCGAACGACTTCCGCCGTGACGCGCAGATCGGCGGCGGCGGGTTCGGGCGCGTGTACAAGGGCTGCTTCGACTCCCTCCCCGTGGCCGTGAAGGTCCACGACGGCGACAACAGCTTCCAGGGCCACCGCGAGTGGCTGGCGGAGGTGATCTTCCTGGGCCAGCTGTCGCACCCGAACCTGGTGAAGCTGGTGGGGTACTGCTGCGAGGGCGCGGCGCACCGCGTGCTGGTGTACGAGTACATGCCGCTGGGCAGCGTGGAGTCGCACCTCTTCTCGTCGCGGACGGCGCCGGCGCCGGCGCCGCTGCCGTGGGCGGCGCGGATGCGCATCGCGCTGGGCGCGGCGCGCGGGCTGGCGTTCCTGCACGGCCGCGACGTGATCTACCGCGACTTCAAGACGTCCAACATCCTGCTGGACGCCGCCTTCACCGCCAAGCTCTCCGACTTCGGGCTGGCAAAGGACGGGCCGGTGGGGGAGCAGTCGCACGTGTCCACGCGGGTCATGGGCACCTACGGCTACGCGGCGCCCGAGTACATGATGACGGGCCACCTCACGCCGGCCAGCGACGTGTACAGCTACGGCGTCGTGCTGCTGGAGCTGCTCACGGGGCGGCGCTCGCTGGACCGCGCGCGGCCGCCCAGGGAGCAGGTGCTCACGGACTGGGCGGTCCCGGCGCTGCCGCACAAGAAGAGGGTCATGGGCATCCTGGACCCGAGGCTGCTGGCGGCGGCGGCAGGGGACGGCGGCGACGCGCCGCCCGCGCGCGCCGTGCACAAGGCGGCCATGCTCGCGTACCACTGCCTCAGCAGGAACCCCAAGGCCAGGCCGCTCATGCGCGACGTCGTGGCGTCGCTGGAGCCGCTGCAGGTGCCGCCGGAGGACCCCGCCGCGTGATTCAGCAGCAGCCGCCAGCGGGACAAGCTTGCGCGGCGTGGCGTTGCGTGTTCACGGAAAGGAATCAAGGTGCGGTGCTCCGGCGGATCGGCTGTCCTGTGTGCTGCGCTGTCCGTGGAAGAAGATTGATGATGATGTGACAGGCGTATCACACGGCTGGTAGTAGAGCTTGATGATGGGCAGGCAGGCAGAGACGATGATTGCTCCATATATTGTATCCAGCCAGCCATTGGCGCGAGCGAGCAGAGCAGAGCATGGGACGGCTCAAGCTCAAGATCATCAAGCGCCGCTGCTGCTCCATTAATTCCAGTGATTGTTTCGACACATGCGTGTACTAGTGTAGACAGTATAAATGTAAATCCGGGTCGATCTTCTGCAGCTCTGCACTGTTCAAGTTTGGCGCCTGCCCTAGGGTGTGACATTGACCTCGTTCTGGTGTGTCCGTGTGTGCGATGCCCATCAGAACGTTCCTTCCGCCGTTGGCTGCAAAAGGGCGGCGACCTCGTTGGTTCCACGGCGCGGGACAGCCATTTGGTCCCGGCCCCGCTCTGCGCGCGGGGCCTCGGTAGACGGAAACTTTGGACTGGCCATTTCTATATGCTCTCGGTATGGATAACGTAAGCAATCTCTAAATGAATTGGATTTGATTCTGACCCAGCCCGTGTCGTATAAGTCCGTCATGTTTGGCCAAGCATTTGGCATAGACAATGTCTCTTACACACGCCGTTCTGAATTGGGCTTCGGTAATATCCCGTTATACTACCGTCGCTCGCCAATTGGAAGGTGGAAAGTGTCGTTGAGGGTGTGGGGCTAGGACATCCCTTTGGGTTAGGCGTGGCTGCGCGGGCAGTTTAGACTGGGTGGTTGTCGATGGGGTGCTACGATGTCACATGCGCGGTCAACGTACACGCATATATGACATGTGTCTACGTATCCTTCTGGGAGTGTAAATCGAGTCGAATCGCTGAGCTTACCGGTTGTGAGTAGTCTGATCACGATTGTCGGAGCGAGCGTGCTCCGGCCGGGTGGCGGAATGCACCCGACCAAGATCCTAAGTACTAAGAGTAGTTAGGGGGAGCGATCGTTGTTAGCTAGGTCGGTGGTGGCACGATGGTGACGAGAAGATTTAGAGTGGTTCGGGCCGCCGGAGCGTAATACCCTGCGTCCACTGTGGGTGTGTTCTTGTATTCCTGTCTCCAAGAGAAGACGGGGGAGATTGTGAGCCTCTTGGGCTTGTTTGGTTTGTGGGCTTCCAGAGGAGTCTGCCCTCTGAAGTCTCTGCTGTGTGTTTGGTTGAGTCCCTAGCGGAGTCTGTCCTCTGAAGTGTTGCGTATGCCTCCCCTTTTATAGCCCAAGGGGGGCACGTACATGGTGGCCGGGCCCCGACAGGTGGTCCCGGCCCATTTTCCTCTATGCTACAGTTCTATCCTGTGCTTGATGTCCAACGCTCCCATGCGTCGTGCCTGTACCTACTGACGCGACCCGGTATGGCCCGGAAGACGCGCCACGCCGTCCTGCGACCCGGATATGGCGCCACGTCGTCCTGTTTTACGCCGTCCTGTTCCATCGGCCGCTAAACCCGGTGAGAGGCTTCAGAGGCCGAGGGGGCAGGTGACGTGCTGGCGTGACAGGACGGGGCGCTCGTAGTAGCGCTGTAGCGCCACTACCTAGTATTAGGTTGAGCGCGGTCGCCGCGCGTGGCGCGGCTCATGATGAGTACAGCGTACTTGTTTACTCAATATAGGCCCCAACGTATGCCGGGGAAGTCGACTGTTGTGCCCTGTTACTGCCGTCGTGCCTCGGTAAGGCGCGCCCCTTTAGAATAGTCGCCGTCGTCTGTCCGCGGCGGTGTCAGCGGGCAACGGGGGCACGCCCGTCTGACAGCGGCGGTGTCAGCGGGCAACGGGGCCACGCCCGTCTGACAGCGGCGGTGTCAGCGGGCAACGGGGCCACGCCCGTCTGACAGCGGCGGTGTCAGCGGGCAACGGGGCCACGCCCGTCTGACAGCGGCGGTGTCAGCGGCAACGGGGGCACGCCCGTCTGACAGCGGCGGTGTCAGCGGCAACGGGGGCACGCCCGTCTGACAGCGGCGGTGTCAGCGGCAACGGGGGCACGTCCCGTCTGACAGCGGCGGTGTCAGCGGCAACGGGGGCACGCCCGTCTGACAGCGGCGGTGTCAGCGGGCAACGGGGCATGCCCGTCTGACAGCGGCGGTGTCAGCGGCAACGGGGCACGCTCCCCTGCCCGCAATAAATGCAGTAGGTGGGCGAGGCCCCTGTCTGAAGGCTCCGCCACGCGCCCTGTGGGCACGTGGCAGCGCTAGACCTTCCCGTGCCCCACGTGGCGGCCCCGGACCACCGAAGGCGCTGGCTCCGGACCTCCGAGAGGTCCGGACCTAACCTTCCCTTGAGGGACTCCTCGCGTGGTTGGGGGGGGCTCGGACCTCGCTGAAGGAGGTCCGGGGCCTCCCCTCTGGGCCGGGTGCGCGGCCCAGCCTTTATAAGGAGTAGGCCGGGCCCGCCTGTACGCGGTCTTAGGCCCTCCTTTTACTGCAGCTCTTGCCGATACTGGTGATCTTTGTCTAGTGTAAGCGGGTACCCGGCTAGCTGGGTACCGACAACGATCAACATCGTTGTAAGAAGAATAATGTTCTTTTTATCAAGTGTTTGCTCTTGTTTGATAATAGAATAGGAATCACCTAGTTTAATTAGATAATGACTAAACATATAGTTAAACCTTTCAAAGCTAAGGATATAAAAGTAAGTCTATTGTAGTGTGAGTTAGAAAGTCGAGGTTAGACACCAGTGGCTGAGTAGTTCTTGTTGAGTAATTAGTACTAAGATTTCTTTTCTTATGTTTTCCTTGTGTATCGAGTACGTACTCTATGAGTAAGATCCTCTCTTTGTCGCTTCCCAGTGAGCTCCTGTGTGTAGAGAATATAATAGGAAAGTATGGATTGAGAATATCGGTCGCGTAGTTCAAGTGGGGGATGGGATTGCTCGTATTATACGTCTTGGTGAAATAATTTCAGGTGAATTAGTTGAATTTGCAGAAGGGACGGGAGGTATTGCTCTGAATTTGGAATCCAAAAATGTTGGGATCGTATTAATGGGCGAGCGGTTGATGATATAAGAGGGAAATTTTATAAAAGCAACATGAAGAATTGCTCAGATACTCGTGAGCGAGGCTTACTTGGGGGTACAATGCTGGGTTCTTTTTACTTCCAATTTTCGAATAAAGCTTGAATTGTTCGTTCGTTGATTTGTTAAACCTTGAACCTGAAGTTATGAAGAACTAGTGTTGTTAAACCATTCTTTGTGTTTAATTATTTGTAAGACAAAGACTTGTAGTCTGTCTTGTAATAACTTTTCTACCACCATTGTATGATTTGTAATCTGAGAATTCTTTCTAGGCCATATATGATAGATCTAGATGCGCCGGCTTTGTCTAAGGTTCGTTAAAACCGGTAGACTACCGGAATTAATTCGGAATTTGTGCTTCAGTCTAACTGAAGTACCCAGACAGGGCGGGCTCTGGGCCGGTGCAATGGGTGCGACCACCTAGGGCCCGCAGCTGAGGGGACCCAAGGCACATGTATTCTGTAGAACACCTAGGTCCCATCCCAGGCAGCAACCAACAACCCACTAGGCTTGCGTCACGTGCCGAGTGCCGAGTGCTGACCTAACCCCGCGAGGCCACGACTCCTCGTATTCAGTCTTCCGCGTTCCGCCCTTCCGGCTCCCGTTTCCGTAACCCGTAGGTCATATTCGCCGGCGCTATTTTTGCCTACCCACACGGCCGCACGGACGTGGAAGGCGGAACAGCCGACGACGGTGGACAACGCGTGTGGCAACCGGCAAGCCAGACCGAATAGGGTCCATGGTCTCAGTTTGCACTAGGGCCCGGCCCTATACCCAGACCAAGTTAATTAGGACGGTCCCGCCACATATTGCCTAGTCGTAGCCCTATACGTATACACGTAACACGTAAAACCATCTTTCCTTAAAACTGATAGAACATACATGATATGATCAGCGGCGGAAATAGGGGTAGGGCCCTGCCCATGGTGCAGCCTGGGTTTTTAGATTAAAAAACAATATAGCTCGCATAAAAATGTACAAAATGAAGTCGTTAGGAATTTTGCTTTTAGTTGAACTGGGCTTGGCCCATTTCTAAAACGACCCATGGACATGACGATCCGAGGTACACAGCATGTTTAACTTCCAGCAACGTTTTTCAAAACTATACCTAACTGTAAATCCCCTTCCATTGGGAAAGGAGAATATTTATAACATGATCATCTATTTGCGGGATGATGAGTTAACATTGTCTATAGAGCTTATAAAAAAATGGCTCAGAACGGTAAAAAAACCAAACAAAATCAATGGGGATTTATAAACATAAAATTAAAATTGTCGTTCCAATTTAAATATTTTGGCTATAGCCATTGCGTACACTTGGACTTAACTAAAAGAAACACATGAATAAATATGCCATGTTTCTAAATAAAAATATAAAATCTTAATACACACAGATACATACTGTCAGGGTTTAGTACCGGCAGTGCAACACGGGATGCTTTTATGGGTTGGCGAGATCGACTCTAGCTCGATGGTTCATGTATAACGCGGCAAGAGACAAGAACACACGATTTATACAGGTTCGAACCGCGAGATTCGTAATACCCTACGTCTTGTTTGGGACGAGTTGTATTGATTTGAGCTCTCGAGGTTACAATGAGGACATATGAGATCGAGGGAGTTATGTCGTGAATCAAGTTCTGATCTTGAAGTGGAGATATATGTCTGAGAGGAGTCCCTAGCCCGCCTTATATAGTCCGGCGTGGCTTGGGTTACAAGAAGTTCTAGTCCTACTAGGATTGGTTTCATCTCCTATTATGATTTCTTTTAACGCTTCCCTATATACGTCGAGTCTTTGTCTTGTGCGTCAAGTTGCTCTACGCCTCGGGCCCACGCGCTGAATCTATTACATGAGTGACCAGAGGATATCTATCCCCCACACGGGGCAATCAGCTTAGGTCGTAGACTTACAGTTGGTGTTACATGACTACGTATACTCATTTAAGGGACACCTCTTGCTCTTCGTACAGGACAGTCGGTTTGGCCCACCGACACTTTATGCTTTCGCTGTACTCAGAATTCAAACGAGGAGTTTACTTTATAATGTACTATCAACTCGAGAGTTCACTTCATGATACACTATCGACATGGAGCGCCCAACTGCTTCGTCAGCTTGGAGGTTTGTGGAGGGCGTAGAGATCTAGCCATACTAAAATGTGTGTAGCAAGGAGTATACATTTATGCAAAATCTATATTAAAATATGATAGTGATCTGGCCACACAAATTTGCGCGACCCCTTGCTAGTTGGATAGACACGTGGAAGTAAACTATGAACATAGCAGGTTAAGTGCTAAAACTGATTAAAAAACACAATATTCTTCGCAACACTCTTAACATGAATAATCACAGCCTTTTTCTTAGGGTCTCCTACTCTTTAGTATTAATCAATGGAAGAATAGGAAGTACAAACACCCAGAGGTGGAGAGACAAGCCAAACATGGTGACCAACTGATTCAAAAATCGATCCTTTTGCTAGCCTATGAGCATCTCCATTTGCAAGTCAGCCTTCATGGACAAACTCCGCGGATGGAAAACTTGCTGCTCTCTCCTTGATCTCACGTACAATGTGACCGTAAGGCCCCATCCCTTCTCCTCTGATGCTAGTGATGACGCCACTGCAGTCAGACGCTAACCTGATTCTTTGTAGAGCCAAATCAGCTGCCAAGGCCAGGCCATGAACTGTTTGGAGTTTATGGGCCAAGGCCCATTTGCTTTTGCAATGAAATTAGAATAAATCTCAAAGGTACATCCATGCATGAGGGAGATGTGGTGGAAATTTTGGGAGCGGCTACTCATCTTTCAGAAGATTTTCTTCTACCTTCATGTTTCACTTTCATCTTCTTTCTCACTAAGCCCCACCCGTTTGGCTATTTCCTCCACCTTCAATGAGAGTGCAAGGGAGATGAAAAGGTGGGATATGAGAGAATAAAAATATACGCCGGTAGATGTTTAGAAATTCTGAAATTTTATCCGATGCCAAGATGGAAGTAAGCCAACTTTAATAGCATGCATATTTGCTCGTCCTCGAATCTTCTCTACTACATTAAGAGTGGAAGGGCGATTCGCCTATGTACAAGACCACACCGCGCGACTGTGCGCTAATCACCATTCACCCACGCTCCCAGGGTCCCACCGCACGACGACCACCACACCCCTATCACGCGAATTGTCGTCACCTACGGACGTGGCCGACCATACATCACCCCACGGACGTGGACTTGACGGCAAAAACTCACTCCGCACCGCAGCCAAGCTGATCCAATAGTCCGGCCGGCAGAAAATTACGTACATTACACTGTCATCTCGTGCGGCACAACCCAAATCACGTCGGGTCCTGTGGAGAGGAGAACGGAGAACCCACGCGCCATCGACCGTGGTCCTCAGTGCAATGCCTTGTTCCCACGAACGGATCAAGACGAGAGGAGGATGGAGAGTCCACTGCATCTATCGTCGTCCTTGGCGCTGCCCTAGGGATTGTCGTTCAGGACGTTGCGTGTCGTCCGCGATGTCCACCTAGTGTCGCACGGCATCGTCCAGGGCGTCGTAGCTTCATCCGGCTCGTGCTCCAAGTAGGGTTGGGCAAAATATAACGGAAATCAATTAACCGAACCTAAACGAATTAACCGGAAAAAAGTCGGCTAAATTAGTTAGCGGTTAATTCAGTGGTTAAAATGTTTGTGATATTCTTTAACCGCTCATTTTTTGTTTTGATGTGTCATTAACCGAATTAAGTGAACTAGCAAGTTAAGTGTAATATTTATGTATTTTGTGTGTTAATTATGTGTGTAATTATCTGAGATATCAAGACTTCTAGAGTTTCATACTTAACATATCTAAATGAGATTGTGTTTATTGTTTTTCTAGCTTTCTAAACTTGCTTTAGTGGCTAGTAGCTTGTAGCTAATGTCACAATGTCATTCTAATTTGCTAGTTTGTTGGTGATGTATCATATATATTACGGTAACCGCAGACACCGAAACGGTTCAACCGCAACCGAGTTTACGTGGTTAAAATATTTCTAGCTATATTTTGGTTAAGAGCTTTGTCATAACCGAAATACTTCAAAACCTAATTAACCGAACCGATTAACCACCCTAACCAAATGTCTAGGCCTAGCTCCAAGCCGTCGAAGATCCATCAGGCTGTTGCTACAGGCCATTGCAGGTCCATCAGGTGAGGAGATCATCAGGTGCCAACCACCGATGTCCACTCACTAACAGATGCAGCACTTAATCGATCACTTTGAGTTGTTGCAATAATGAGTGTCCATATAACTGAATTTATCATGCCAGAGTGGTTGTACATGCAGCTCTGTACGTGTGATGAGGAACCAGATTCCCTTGCCGTTTAATTTATTTCGATTTGTTTTCCCATGTATCTGCCTTCATGTGATTCGTCATTGCCCTACTATTTTTTTTCTAACAGCGACAGTTTCCATTAGGGGTGAAAACGGGACGGATACGGGGTCATCCCGTATCATATTTCAATTGGATAATGGGCGGACACGGATAGTTAGAAAAGAGGACGGATAAGGATACAAGACTGGATATTTATTCGGACGGATAACGGACGGATACGGATATTAATTAATAAACCGGATACCGAATACTTGTCGGGTAGTGAATGAATTGCTTATCATTCACTGCAATTCAGTTCTCTCATAAGATAAGACAGTTAAACACAAGCTGTAAGAATGTAACATCAAGTCTCCATATGAAAAATGATAAACTTAACTATTAATTATATTGAAGCTTGAATAAAGAGTCGGTTCACTTATAACCCACACAACGAGTGCAAGACTTATGAAAGAAATGATGGCACTTTGTAGAGTTTTTTGTTTAAACTTTTTTGAGTATGCTACGTGGACATATGTTGCCTCTCCGCCAAGTATTATGAATTTTTAAAGCTATTTGTGTATTATTAATTTTTTTTTCTGCATTAAATCATCAAAAATGCAATTAAATTCATAAAATATTCTAGTGTTGACGTAAAATTGCAAATAGGTTATCTGAACTAATAACATGATGTAAGAAGGTAATTGCAGGTCCCCATATGAAAATGAGAAAGTAAAATATTGATCATATTGAAACTTGAATAGTTAGTCACTTCAGTTGTAAGTTGTACCCCATACGAGTGCAAGCCGTATGAAATAAACGTCGGCACATTGTGTAGTTTTTTATCCAAACTTTTTTTGGATGCTACGTGGATATATGTTGACCATCCGCCAAGTATTATGAATTTCTGAGGTTATTTTTGTATTATTAATTTTTTTTCTGCAGTAAATCATTATTAGAAATACAAAGAAAAAAAGAAAAATGGCTCTGCCCAAAACACCAAAACGGCGGCCCGCCTCCCTAACCCTACCCCGCACGCGTCCTCATCCTCGCCCCGCTCCCCGCGCACCGCCCGCTGCCAAAACTGCACCGCCCCCTGCTCTCTTTGCCGCCGCGCCGCGGCTCTCCGCCTCCTCCGCCGGCCGGCTTCCCCCCGCGCACTAGCTCCCCACCGCCCTACCCGCTCGAGCTCCACCGCGCCGTGGCTGCGAGCGGCGACGGAGGCCACCGCCCCCCTCCATGTCTCCGCGCGGCCGTCGCCTCTGGATCCGTGGCGACGACGATGACTGGACGTGCAGTGGCGGCGGACGCCTGCCGACCCAAGGCGCCGCCTCCCTCCGGCCGTCCAGCGTCCTCCGCTCCGGCCTCCGGCACTCTGGAAGGTAACTTCCTCGTGCCCCGCTCCCTTCTCTGTTCTCTCCCCGGCTCTCACGGCTCGCCAGCGGGCAGCAGCGGCCTCGGACCTCGCCGCATAGGGAGAGGGGCCGATCGCAGGGCGTGCTGCTGCTGGCAAGCCGGTGATGGCGGCGGGTGCCGCCTGGGCGACTGCGCTGTGCCATCCTGAGGAGGTGAGGACCTGCTCGAGTAACCAAGTACCCAGGAGCCGGGTACCCGTATCCGACCGGAAGATCCGGGTATTAGCCATCCTGTATCCGGTGACCTTCTATCTGAGTAATACCCGTATCCGTCCCGAACAAAAAATACCCGTATCCGTATCCGGAAAACCGTCCCGTTTTGATACCCGTATCCGGTACCCAAGGGGTACCCGTCCCTTTTTCAACCCTAGTTTCCAATCTGTTTCAATCAAACAATCGTAAGTCCTAGATCAGTTAACATAGCATATTAGAAACATTTAAATTGTTGTCCTGGATCAGTGGTTAAAATTCGGATACAACTTATAATAGTACTACATACTTAATATTAGTTGAGAACCAATCTCTTGCATCGTGGGTAAAACAGAGTTCAAAATAATGCGCAAGTCGTTGATCATTTGTAGGGCCTTCGTTATGTTTCTACAACAGAATATAATTACAAAAACACCGCGCGTCTTTGCCTCTGAAACTTCTAGCGGCCAAACATTTAGCAATTATATCGCTGATGTATCAAATATCATTGACATCTACACTATCAGAGGTATGATTTTTATCGTCTCGTAGCAACGCACGGACGTAAACTTAGTGGAAGCATAAGATCGGAGCTACAGAGCCAGTGTCTCCGAAATCTTGCTCTGCTATAAAAACCTACACGGTTGAGACAAATATGTTTTTTTTTTGCCTAATGATCATCCCACTGTAAGTTGAGATGAGTTCTCCACCCACGATCTATTTATTAATAGATGTATATATTTGCCATGTATGGTTTATCTCTAGTGCTTAGTTGAATGTAGGGTCCATTGTGTTTCATGTCAACGTAGATTAATTTCGTATTGTGCCATGCTTCCGGTGTCGTGCTTGGGCTAGCCCAGACTCCTAGCTCTAGTCTTGTCTTCAGTCTTCACTGTGTGAGGATTTCTTTTGAAAAGAACACTGTGTGAGCCTGTGAGGAATCGTCGAATCGAGTATCGGAAGCGTTGGCTATTTGCATGCCAACACCACAGCACAGCCACTGCTGGATAATACACGCTGCTGCCGACCGATAGGCGATATGCTGGCGTGTAGCGTAGCTCGAACTCCCAAATGCACACGCCGTTCACCAGCCATCGTTGTCCACGCTGAATGGTTCGTAAGCTAAGCTCTCATGTTCGTGCATACCACAGCCATATATGCTGGGGGCTGGGCGAGCTGGGCTGCTGGGGCCATGCGCCCACGAAGCCACGGTGATAGATTGATAGTGCACACTTGTATTATATATATCAGCACATTGAGAAACACATTACGCTCGAAACGCATGCGTGCGGCATGCAGCTCGATCGATCCGTGTGCAGACGCAGGGGGGACGGACACCATTAATTACCAGTATATATCAGTGTGTGCATGGCTTCGGTTGCCATGTCCACGTCCGTCTCCTACCCATCGATTGCCCTAGTCACTGTCCAGCACACTCATCCTTATTTCATACACGAGACTATGTGAACACATTATTTATTTCAGAATGTGTACTTATATGGTCTACTATATTTATTATCTTATTATTTATTCCTCTATCCCAATTTATAGGTCATTTGATTTTTTTAGACTTAGTTTGACCAACTCGTCTTATTCAAAAAAATTGCAAAAATATAAAAAAATTCAAGTCACAGTTAAAGTATATTATGTGTTAAACTAAATCACAAGGAAAATAATTGATAATTATGATTTTTTTTGAATATGTGGTCCACGTTAAATGAGAGAGGGGCAAAGGTGGGGGCCACATGTCGATAAAAACCACTCTACAAAACCACTTTGAACACGTTGAGGAGGGTAATTTGTTGGTTTATAGAGTTCGGGTGTATGTGTTTGGTATTTGAGTTCGAAGCATTTCTAAACTCGGAGGTAAGTTCAAGAAGTAAAATAAACTTCACTCTTTCAAACACACATACATGTAAATTCGACAATATATACGGACTGCTAGTCTGCTACAATATGGGCCGTCAATCTACGCGTATCACTCTTGACCAGTCCTTTTTTCAGGCTCTCAACCATTTTATTTTTCTCTTTTCTTATTTTGCAAGGGGCCGGTCAGCAGGACAATAAGAAGAAAATAAAAAATACAGAAAAATGAATAATTCAGGCTAAGGTGCATGTCATACACACGTGCACGGATGTATATCAAATTATCAATCTCAATGTAGGATTGTGTGGGGCCATCTCAATCCTCAACTGTATTGTCTAGAGATTTCTGTGATTTAAAAGTCCATACGAGTCGGAGCGAGTCTAACTCGCGTGCTAACACGTGACATACTCTTTCCATTCCAAACATCACGAGACCGAGCTCTTCAGATGTGAAATAGATTCATACATTTCGGCATCTTGGAATTTTGATGCACAACTTTAAACTTTGTAATGCAGATTAGAGTGTAATCGACAAAATATTCAAACAAAAATTATGTATACTGGGAAGTCTAGACATATGCCCGGTAGAGGTCACGTGGTCTCAATAAATTTAGTATTGCCTCTGTTTTTTTAATTTGTCGCCAGCCAATATAACTTTTCACTAAACCACGTCAAATTATAGCATCCGAAGAAAGTACTAGAAATATCACCTAGCCAAGTGTACCCTTTTGTCAAATATCAAGGTAGTTTGGGGGATAACTAACCTTATAATAAAAAATAAATGCCTCCTCAACAGGTGATTATTCAAATTACTAAACAACGAAGAAATTTGATAGACATCACTCAGAAATAAATATTTAAGGTCAAAAAATTTATAATAGGTTTGGATTAAACCTTGTGGTTTGTAGTTTTTGAAAGGGTCAAGGACCAATTCCTGAAATATGGAATCTTTAAAGTAAAAATTTATCGTCAAACTAGATTACAGATTATTGGAGGACACTTGGGTGGGTTCGGTACGAGCAATTCTCTAATATGTATATAGTATAGTTAATTCCATGTGTGGCAGTGGAAAATGTCTTAAATCATATGGCACTATGTAGTGAAAATAGCCTCCCATGCCATATTTTGATATATTTTGTTTTGATGACTAACGACTAACAAACAACATTTGAACTATTGAACTTGTCTAGGTACATGTTCTCGGGTATTTCGATCCAAGGGATGAAAGAATAGTATTACCTCTCATCTGTAATATATGATATCATTGACTTTTGAAATAATGTTTGACCATTTATATTATTCGAACATTTTTGCAACATTATAAATTTCTAATGCATGATTGATAATCAAAATTTAAAACAGACCATAGGAAAATAAATAAACTCTACATTGCTTTTAATAAAAGAAATTATAAAAAGGTGTTATATATTAAAAATGGAGGAAGTAGTATTTACCACCTTTGGGAGCAATTCCATGAGATCTCGGTTGCCTCTCTGCATTCTTTACATATCCTATAGCCTCTCCTATCCTTATAATTTTTTTAGAGATATCCCAAATCCCCCTCTAATAGAATTATAGAAAGGAGAGATGTCTCCCTCTCCCATCCTCCTCTCTATGCTCTAGGGAACATGCTGACAAGTGAGCCCACCTAGCACTTTGCCACATGACACGTGCCATTGACCAGCCCGCCCCGTACTCCGCACTCCACTCGATGTGCCGTACTTAGTACATAAAACTATAGAAGATAGTAATATCTCAATGCATAGTATTATATATAGATTGTTTTTTATTTTTTATAAAATAGTTAAATGTTACATGTGTATGAAAGTATGCACAGTGGGGCACTTAGATTGTTTAAGTTTCAATATTTACGATTATGTGCTCCAAGTTTCTTTTCTCCTCTCTTATCTCTCTTGCCACATTAAAAAAATGCTTACGTGACATGCATTAAACCTGGTTACAAAATCCATTCTTAAGTGCCAACATGCACGCCATGATCCTTGTCGTCATGTGTAGGAGTATCAAGAAACACCTGCATTTTTAGAGGAACTAGAAGGTTGTAAAACCTTTTTTTTCCCTATAAAGAGCCTGCCGGCTATCTGTAGGAAGAAACACCTTGAGCTATTTTTATTGAAAAAGTTTTTGTTAAAATCATGAACTTAATGAATTTTATAACTTCATATTAATGGAAATGTGTGGGAGAAATGTTCATAGGAAACCATGCCGCTGTCAAAATTAAATACTGTATTTGGCAGGAAGGAGCAACAGCCTGTTAACATGTTTGCATCCATCATTGAAGTAGGGGTAAAGGAGCCAAATAGTAGAATAACTGCCGTTTTGTTTTGTTTCCCCAAAGGAGCAAATATTGTAAAAGAGCAGTGATTGAGTAGAAAGAAAGAAAAAAAATTTGAACCGAGAGAGCAACATCAGCAATTGAGAACATACATGCATGTTATTTTCCTGTCTATGAAAATTTTGCATTCTACTAGCACGAGTATGTTACAATGGTGACGAGCTACATCTCAGCTAGCATTAATCTAGGAAAGCCGCACTCTCACACACCCATTAATCAAAGAAATCTAAGCTATTATATTTTAAAAAGAAAAACAAGAAGCCGGCCAAGCAGAGAACACAACAACCACAGCCGCGGTTTGCCTGTTTGGTGTTAGGCGTTACGACCTCAAGCGCCTCTCTAGCTACTCTTCCTAGCTACCCGACCTCAACGCGAGCCCCGGAACACGACACCGACACCGTCGCGTGCGGGCGCACCGCGCCGTATCTATCTGCCCGTCTGCCTATGCGCCGGCCGTTGTTCTCTATCCTGCCACGTCGTCGGCGTCGCGCTTCTCCGCGGCGGCGGCATTGCTGCTGTCGCCGTCGAGGAGGCACATGAGGTCCGCGAACGCGCCGAGGATGTCCCTGAGCGCTTCGCGCTCGTTGAGCGCGATGTAGCAGAGCAGCAGGTCGTGCAGGCGGGCCAGGTCGGCGTCGCGGCGGCGCGGGTCCAGCCCCAGCGCCTCCACCATCTCCACCATGGACTTGAGGAAGTCAGCGCGGGGCGCGTCCGTGGACACCGAGACCTTCCGCACAGGCTGCCTGTCCCTGTCGCCGCGGAATGGCGCCTTGGTGGGGGCGGCGGCCGAGGAGGAGGCTGTGGCTGTGGCCGCGGCGGAGGATGCGGCCGGGAACGCCGAGGTGGCCGCTCGCCGCAGCGCGCGGACGTTGGAGTCGACGCCGTCGTCCCGGGCGAGGGAGGCGGCGGCCGGGTGGTGGTCGACGGAGTCGACGATGGAGTTGGAGCGTCCGGGAGACGCGAGGAAGAAGCGGCGGGCGGCGATGGCGTTGGACAGCCCGCCGGCGTCCGGCTCGGGATCGGCGTCGTCGGGGTACAGCGCCGCGTCCGCGTCGTCGTCGAGGAAGGCCGGCGACGACGTGGACGCCGTGGACGTCGGCGGCGAGGCCGTGCACGTGCTCACGGACATCGACGCCGCCGACGTGGACCCCTCCTCGTACGACAGCGACGGCGGCGGCCGCCGGGCGACCGGGAAGCACCCCAGCATTGCGCGCTCCACGCCCCTCGGCATCGATCCCTCGAGGTGGTCGGTCGGAGAGAGAGACGAGGTGGGGATGGGAATGGACGGAGACTGGTGACCGCGCGTGTATATAGCGCACGGGGAGGCCGCGGCCGGAAGCGCGAGCCAACTGGTGATTAGAGGGCGAGGGCGCTTAGCATGACAAGACGCCCTATAATTGGTCGAAATTAGCCTAATCACCCCAGCTAATAAGACGCATGCATGCCCTAATTAAGCAGCAGCAGCAGCAACGTACGGGTGCACCCAATGCAAGTGATGATGCTCTCGCTAATACTAGCTGTTCTTGCAAATCAGCACGGAATTGGATTTGAATTCTGGCCCGTTGGACCGTGCATGGCTGTGCCCGCGCCCAGAATCAATTCTTACGGATACGACCATAATTCACAAATCGTGGCTGCACCGCCCCACGCCTTTGGACGGCTGGGATCCTCCAGGAGATCCGCTGGCGTGATCGGAGCCGCCCGATTCAAAATCGGGCTGGGTTTTCGAGTTCAAACTGATGGGATACGATGATGACTGAGTGAGGAGGTACTGTGCATGCAATGCAAAGATATCCTAGGAAAGATGATCTGGAAGATATAAGATGACTGCGCAGTGTTTTTTTTTCAAATTTTCCATTAATTGCAGCTTTTGTTGTTGGGCGCTATCTCATTTATTTTCAAATCTTCTTACAGAAGAGATCAATGTCCGTGCACCCAGCACTGCGAATATTTGTGATTTTCTAGGATTTTCTTTTTTGGCGAGATCCATTAAAACATTGGTTGTCTTTTTCTTAACGGGCATGTTTTTCAAATGTCCATATGCAAAAATAATAATAATGGTCTGTGCTTTTGAGGGATCTAGAGAAAATCTCTTAAATTATACGTATTCAGGAATTTTCTCTTGTTCAGTAACAAAACAGGTGGTACAGGATTTTAAACGGTACACAATTTTAACTAATTCCTTTGCAGTAAGAGGGGGGAAAGGAAGATAAGGTCTGCGTTATGAACAAGCTGCCCATGATTTTCTATAAAAAATAATATAGGAGGGATTTAGGGAATTGTAGGCGATCGACCTAAGAAAAAAACAGGAAGTAGAGAATTATCACACCTAATTTGATCCGCCGAGCACAGAACATCTTTAGGAACTCAATCCTCCCATCGATAATAACGAAGAACCCATAGGACACCATGGAGAAAAGATCTTCGTATACAAAGCAACCGAGAATAGTCAAGATCTACTTAGTGGGTAAAAGAGCGGCCGAAGGTAGAGAACCATGGCGAAGTAGAGGGGACAGAAAAGCAAAGGAGTGAGATGAGGTTAGAAAGGAAGGGGAGCACACGGATACAAGTACGGCAAATGGAGCACCGGAACGGAGATTAAATAGGCTACAATGGAGACATGGTGGTGTTAATAAGGCGTGACGGTGTCTGCCACAACCCACGTGGAGATTGCGTAAAAGACACTTGTCAACATCGTGCGTGCTAAGATCCTTCTAGAAATAACAATTCAACGGCTAGAATTGAAGTGTATAAGCCATTACACCGAGAGCTGGCAAATGCTAAATGTTAACCTTATGGACATGGCCCATTAGTCAATTGGGCCATGCGAGGAAATGGCTATACCATAAATTATTTCATTGGTTCAATAATCTGCAAAAAGTGCCAAAAGAAGTTACTTGTGTTTTTAGCAGAAGTACCGACCTACAAGGTTGTGTATTTACTGGTTGATGGGTCTGAAAGAAAACGTAGTTCTGAGAGATCATACCTTGTGGTACCCAATTCCAAAATTGTGTGCATTGTTCCCCACAAGGAAAGAACCTTTATTCTGAAATCTAGACAAGAAATATTCACGTTCAAAAATGAGAGATATCTTATTTTTTATATAGAAATAGTTTCTTCTGATCCTGAGGTGACAAACAATTTCTATGAAGCATCAGGAGACAACAGAAGTAGATGAAAATGAAGGGTCGGTTTTTTTATAAAAAAATCAGATTATATACTACATTGTTCGAATTGGGCATATCCCTCGTGCCTCCCTACTCTATGCCTACGCGGCATATAAGGTTTGGCAGGTTGCTCATGTTGGCAGTTGCCCTTTGCCATGGCGATGGCGATGGAGCCGGGGCCTACTGTGTTGCCTGTTTTTGCATGCACTTGTTTTGATGCGGTTCATTCTCTTGGTTTTGTGTTTCTTGTTATCGTCATGGAACCTTCCTCTTGTATGTTATGTTTTGTTACTTGTTTTTGGGAACTCAGAAGTGCTCCTTGCCATCAAGTGATGAACGTGTACTATATCTAACTCCAATGTTACATACAAATAAAGCAATTCTTGATTTTTTTTTTTTAGTTTCAGATATGGCATGGCACGTGGTCTTTCATGGCCGTAGTCTTGGTGTGCATGAAGATTGGTGCTTGTGCAATAAGCAGGTAGCTGGTTTCAAAAACTGCTCCTTCAAATGATATGGGTCAGAAAGTCCAGCACTCGATGCGTACAATACTTTCTTTGGTGTCTACTCTGAAACTAAACATAAGCCAAAGGGTGAGCTAAAGGCCAAGCACAATTTCAATAGGACAGTAGTCAACTGGAAAGATGTAGTCATTGTCTTCTGGCTTGTTGTAATTCTGGGTTTGTTTTTATACATCTTGAAGTAAAACCAGTGCTTGGATGGTGGGATTGTAGCTAGGAACCAGTAGGTTGTTTGTTGTATGTAGTACGAAATTGCATCGCCATTGGTGGACGTGGGTTGTTGGATATTGCGTAAAATCAATCCTAACTACTCATTTGCATCTTCAAAAAACAAGTTCGTCAGATTTTCTATCGTTCCATACACCACGGTCATGAAAATGCCCGTTTCAAAATTGCTCATGTGCACTGATTTCTTAGGACTTAGTCACATTATAAGTGAACTGGCACAGGCAGCCAACCAAACACGCACTAACCGTGGCCATCGAGTGGAAGCAGCAAACCAAACTAAGGGTACCGCTGGACGCGCTACCGGGCAAAGGTCACCAAACAGGAGCTCCATGTTATATGCATTGTTCGGATGGATTTTTTTTTTCCCTTTTGTCGTCCCTCGTGCCTCTCTAGCCTTTATGTCCACGCGACATATAAGGTGTCAGCCTACGCGGCACATAGCGTTCGGCGGGTTGCACGTGTCTGCGACGGAGCCTAGAGGCGAAAGGAAGCCATTGGCCGTAAAGTACAAAGGCCACATGCAAAGGAGCAGAAGCATTACTACAACGACCAGCAGGCAGATCGAGTGCAGCACCTGGCAAGTTCACATGAAACAGACCGTACACAGGCGGGGCCCTTCCATCGTTTCCTTTGCACAGCCGTAACAGCCAACCAATTCAGCTACTCACCCACGCTTCGCTTCCCTCCGTTTTGCACCCACGAGCCGAGCGGGTCGTGGTCGTCCTTCGGGGGCTGGCTGCCTCCTGTGTAGTGTAGGTGCGCGGTGACCACTGCCAGCGGCCGCGGCCGATGGAGGAGGGATGCGTCCGCGGGCGGCGCGTGATGGCCTCCGCGCCTTTCGCTCGCCCGTCTCCATCCAGTCCCGAGCCCCGGCGGCCGGCGCGGCACGCCGCCCGTCCGCTGTTATTCGCCCGTCTCCGTGGCTCCGTATAACTATCCAAGGACAGGACAGACAGTACAGCGAGACTACTGGATTCTCAGCAGGAATTGCGACTTCCAATCAGCTCAGTAACGACACTGCAGGCTACCGAGGACCACAAATGGCGTACGCTAGCACTGCTAAGCAAGAAGCAAACATGATTAAACAACGATCAAGATGATCCATCCATCAAATCAACCCCATCCGATCCGATCCGATTCTATTATAGAATAACAGAATATTCGCGCGAGGCAATGTACAGGGCCCGAGTGCCCAACTACTGCACGAAAAGAGGAGCAGAGGCGCGGATGCTCTGCTCTGCTCTGCTCTGCTCTCGGGAGCCGCGCTTCCGGCGACGACCACCCAAAATCACCGGCGCTTATGGTCCCTGGACCGCCGCAAGTGCCGCGCCGGCTCCTCCTGCGCCTCCTGCTCGCGCTCGCGCCGGGACGACGAGGACGGGCGCCGCTTGAAGTGCTGCTCCTCTTCCTCGCTCTCCTCTTCGTTCTCGCCGCCGTAGTAGTCCGTCGCGGCGGCGGGCCTCCGCTTCTCCTCCTCCTCCTCTGCCGCGGCCTCACGGTGGTTCTGGTGGTGCCGGTGGCCGCGGTGGTGGCGGGCGTCGCCGTCCTCTGCCGCGGCGCCCTTCCTCGAGGAGTGGACGGGGGGCTTGTCCGAGGAAGCCCTGCGGCTGCGCTTGGCTTCGGAGGGGTTGGCGCCGTCGCCGGGGAAGCTGATGCGGGAGAAGACGCTGGCCTTGGACTTGGACGACGCCGCCGCCGGTGCCTTGGCGGGCTCTGGCTCGGCCTCGTGCCGTGACGCGGGCGGCGGCGGGGGAGGCGGGAGCGGGAGGTCGTCGTAGCGGTCGGAGGAGGAGCGCTTCTTGCCGGAGCTGGAGGAACGGTGCGGGGAGCGGCGCGAGTGGCGGTCGGGGCTGGACGACGCCGGCGGTGGCGGCGGGCCGCGCTCCGATCTGTCCGGCTGGGACCTTGACCTCTGCAAAAACAAAAACAAAAAAGATAAAACACGGGACCACAAGTCAGTCTGCTACCTCCGGGAAGAGAGTTCATCCTGGCCGACGAACCCAAATCGTACGGGCAAAATTACATCAAGCCTCAAGCTCTGCCACGTCAGCATTCAGCCAGCCAGAACATCTGCAGACAAGCATGAAACTACGTGGCCACACCTTATCTTGTCCAGATAATTTGTTAACGTAAACTCTCCTTAGTCCCCCGCTTAATATTGTTGTGTGGTTTAATCTTTCCTTAGCATTCTAGTCCTATCTACTCCAAACAACTATATACATAGAGAGATATATAGAAATGTAAATGACGCTATGAACGAAAAAATGTGAATAAAAGAGCAAAACAAAAGACAACCCGTCCCAAATAAAAATAAACAAAAACAGATAAATAAAAGTAAATATAAACCAATACTCTAAAATTATCTTTCTGCCCTGGCGATGGCATCCACGATGAACCCAAGAGGCAGTAAAAAGGGGCAGTGCTCCCAGTGGCGAGTGTCGACTGCTGCTTGTGACGTAAGCAACCGAGCAGAAATCTGACCAGTGGGATCAGCCAGCAACCAAGGCGGCAACAGAGTGCCTTTCTTGTTCTGTAACACCAGAATCAGGCTCCGTGCAGTTTCTCTTCCAGCCCTGTATACGGCAGCGGCGGCACCAGCGACGACCCATATATATGGTCTACAATGGAACCGATAATAGTACAAAACTTGGCATGATAACAGATTGACAGGAAGAGACATACATCCTTCCGCCTCATGGAGGTACTATCGTTAATGGCCCCTGATGATTCTCTTGCTTCTCTCCGAGTGTCCCTGTCCCTTGCTCGCTCCCGCTCGCGATCGCGATCCCTCTCCCTGGAATGCTCCCGCTCCCTCTTTGAAGGGCCATGCTCCCTCTCCCTTTCTAGGGAACGGCCACGCTCCCTGCCCCTGTCTAGGGAACGGCCGCGCTCCCTCTCTCGCTCTCGGGAACGGTCACGCTCTCTTTCCCTGCAACAGCACAGGTCCAAAGATTAGCATAGAGAGAGGAACATAGTCAAAGAATGGCCAAAAAACCTGAATGTAGCCCTAGTTGATTATCAGATGGTGACAATATACAGCACAGAGCAACAGGATACAGGATCATCAGAGACAACTTCATGAGATGCCACCTAATCAGTCATGACACTGGACTAGCATATATAAGGACCTAAATTACATGTTATAAAGAAAAGCTCAATAAAGCAATGAAGACCAAGCATTGGCATGAAGTTTTTAAGCGCAGATTGAAAATAGCACCTGTTGTCCCTAAATCCGTGTGGTTACATAAAAATTTAATCTTTTTTTTTTTGAAAAAACATAAAAAATTAATCTTAGAGAACCAAAACTTGTGTCAGTATGTTTCAGTCATTTTCAGTTGTTCACTGAAGATGGAGATTTAACTGCAGATGAGCTTTCAATGAAGAAGTTAAGGGCACAATCACATAAATTGAGCAAGTTTATTGATCACTTCACACCAAACTTGCTCTGTTGTCAAGGACTGGCTAGTGACTTCATAAAGAAGAGTTTGCAAAGCATCCAACATCCATGGATGGTAAATGCATAAGAACAAAGAAAAGAGCTATATTTTTCGAGACAATTAGAAAACGCCAGAATGACTAACGCAAATGACGTGGCCAAGTTCAGGGTATGCCAGAATGTATGGGCAAGTTGCAGAACCACACAAAACTTGGGGACACTGGATGCAGTTTACTCTACATGACTCTTGTGTACCCTTCAGAATTTTATGTGATACAATTCAAATGGCACAAGCCACTGTGATACCAAAAGAAATCAACGTTCAAAGTAAAGGGGCAACATTAACAATTCCATGCAAGACACTTCTAGAACAATCTCTCACTAATCTTCAACTCAGAATATTAAACTACATTTTGATGGAAACTATGGGCCTGTGCATTTGAATAATGGTGGATGCCCTAAATAAGTGTCATGCATTGACTCAGTACTCGAGGCTTATGCTTTGAGAAATTATCTAGAAATGCCATGAGACAGCTTAGTTTTTTTTCTTTTTGACAAATATCCAGGGTGAATAAAATGATATTAAGCATCTAATCACCTTTCATTAAGTCGATCCATTTCACGTCTCCTCCTATGATCAGGTTTCCTGGGATCGAATTCTTCCCTGCTCACAATTGGCGGGCCCATATTTATTCCCATAGGATTAACTGCTAGTTCAGAAAGGTCCCTGAAAACGAATAATTCAAGGTATCTCAGAAGCAACTATAGTAAAGCAGGGTGGGGCAGCTATTAACCAAAGAAGTTAACATCAATATGACGATAAATGGATATCAGGCTGTTAACCAAAGAAGCAAGACATCAACATAGTGCTCGTCCCTTGCCAAAATGAAGAGATACAGCGACAAAGTATACAAGTTACCATTCCTCTTCAGTTTCAGAGGAACAAAGAAGATTATCAGTACACATGCCATTGGTCATGTACGCATTTCTTTTGCATAAATACCAAACAACGGTGAAAAGATATACCTAGGAACTCCTGGCATCATGTATGGTGGGGGCATAAATGGATCCTGTGGGAGAACACCTGCACCAAAAGGGTCAAATGGACCTGGTGGATAACCCATGTAAGGCATGGGACCAGGAAAGGGTGCACCCATGTAATCCATTGGCAATGGCATTCCGCCACCCCAGTAAGGGTTGAAAGCTCCAGTTGGACCCAAAGGCATTCCCGAAAAGTTTTCAGCCCCAAAATCTTGAAAATTTTTCCATTGCTCCTCAGCTGTTGATAGAATAAGTATTCCATTTATTCAAGCTATCACTTGTGATAGCAACTATATCTTGATGACAAATGATCATGATCAGGTATCAGGAGTTACCATTTCCGGGAGCACGTGGCTTCTTCTTTTTCTTCTTCTTTACTGCTGAAGCCACACAAAGAAACAGGCATTTCAAAGAACAGAAACATTTGATCAAAGATAGAAAGAAAGGCAGTTGGTGCCAGTGACCTTATTCACCTCCAAGATTTATCGTCATACTCTGAACATCTATTCTTACACAAGAACTTTTGACTAATTCACCAAAGAGGAAGATGTTATGCTCCCTCTAGTCTATAGACTAATTCACCGAAGAGGAAGCTGTTATGCTCCCTCTAGTCTACTGATTATGGATTTGGTTGGAGGCCAAAATCCATGGCCTAATTTTGGCTGGCCTCCAACCAAAAAGATCCAGAGAGAGAGAGAGAGAGCATACGATGGCCATGCATCTTGTTACCTCATAAAATTCAGTTACATCCTAAATCACCTATCTTGCTAGACATCAGCGAGCTAAGTGATTTAGTCTATATTATTGTACCATAGAATGAGGGAGAGGAACTTTAGGGCAGATTGGTCGATTGGTTCTCCTCTCAATCAACTAATCCTTCCATTTCAAAACTTAAGGCATGGTTTAACTTAGCATGGTTCCAAAACTAGACCTTGGCTATGTCTATACCAACACAATCATAACCATAAGAAAATAATTGCATATTTTTTGTATAATAAAATGTACATCATATGAGACTAACTGTTGGTTGAAGATTATAATGCTTTGACTCCTAGAATGTGTGCACACCTTATAATGAAACAAATTACAACACTTCTACACATTTAGTGAAATTTTGAGTTACATGCAGTCAACCATTTCAAACTCAGTTACAAATTACTTTGTATGTATTGTGTTTGGGCATTTGAAAATGATATGAGTAGATTTGTTTCAAAGAGAATGAAACAAATTACAACACTCCTACACATTAAGTGAAATTTTGAGTTGCATGCAGTCAACCATTTCAAACTCAGTTACAAATTACTTTGTATGTATTGTGTTTGGGCATTTGAAAATGATACGAGTAGATTTGTTTCAAAGAGTTTCACAAAAGTATAATTTTGCTATGTTTTATAAATACATTACAACAAAATGTACTAGTCAACGTCCAAAATGTCATCTGTGACTAGAGGGAGAACAAAAAGAACTTATGTAATAATTCTTCAGCACTAATTTCAAGGGAGGCTACAGCACAGGTAAGCACTGGCTAGAAACAAAAACAGGACTGAAGGTTTTTTTCACCTTGATCCCCTGCAGGCAGCTTTTCTTGAGAATCTCTTGCTGGTGGAGTTACTTCTACTGGTTTATCTTCTTTTGCTTTCTTAGAGTCCATGATCCCTTCAGTAATATCCGGAATTGTTGTGGCCTTCTTATCTGAAGAACTCACATCAATATTTGTAGCTCTCACTCCATTGAGGCTCTCAGCATCTGGAGACTCTTCTACAGGTGTGGGTGCTTTAGCCTCTTCCTTTGAAGCAGCAGAAACAGCGGGAGACCTAACCTTAGGTTGCACAGGTATAGCTGACTCCATGTCTACAAAACATAGATCGTCAATTTCCAATCGTGATCAAAGTAGATCCGACTCGACAAGCAAATATCCAAACATACCCTGTACTTGCATCATGCTTCCCACATTTTCAGTACTGCTAGTTGGTGGTACCTCTAATATGCGGCTGATGGTTTCTCTTAGAGTTTTATTGGGGAGAAGATCATCTGCTAATATGCTTGTGGCACCACAGACACACATTGACTTGTTAATTATGTAGTCCCTGATGCCTGCCAGAAAATACAAATAGTATTTACTCCACGAACAGCATAATCTTTTAATGAGAAAAGAGAATCACTATGCAGTACAAGCATATAACGAAACAGCAGGGCCAGTGATGTAAAAGACATGCAACAGAATCAGGAACTTAAAAGACAGCTTACATTTATCGCAGAAACTCCTAAAGCAGCATTTACTAGTTAGAACAGCATCCTTCATTACTTCTTTGCACAATGGGCAGCGTAGCTCGGGTGGAAGATCACCAACCGAGCGGGTGGTGGGTAGGCCCTCTATCTCCTTTTCAAAAGCAGCTCTAGCACAAAGTAGAATTTGATATTTATTTTTTGGCCAAAGTGCATATGCACTGGTCATTAATCCCAAAAAACACTCAAGAAGGGTTTGTACTCACTCATTTGGCTTCAAAACAGCACCAGCCCCACTTGGCAGTGCGTATGAGCCATCCGGAGTTTGCATCAACATAGATTTTGGAATACCAGTTGGGGGTTTCATCCTTTTGACATCATATCTAGCATCACCGTTTGTTGGGCAATGTTGAATGAAATGACCTACAAAATAAGATCCATTGAGCGAAAGAAGAGTAATGTACAATGCTAATGCTAAGATTTTACAAGCCACCAACATACCAGGTACTTTACATCTGTGACAAACATAACCTGGAGGAGGTGTCCTGCGCTCCAGTCCACGTCCTTCAGAATAATAAAGGAAGAGATATAAGAACATAGTTTTCTGTTGGAGAAAATGGAAAAAATTAAATGGGATATCAAAGAGTATAAAATCTGTTATCTGTGAGCAGGTATTAAGTATTCCCTATGTCCCAAATCATAGGGGGTTCTATCTTTTTTGTATACGTATCTAGATTCATCAATATCTATGTGAACATAGAGTTAAAACATGAGGTCCAAAACACCTTTATAATTTAATGGAATGGAGGGAGTATCACTACATATCAAAAAAGTATTCACATAAATAAGGAATAGAATATCCATAGTGCCAGAGTAGATATAGTACTTCCCTCATAAATATATATTCTGATATACCTTAAGCACTAATTCTTTAATGTTGAAAAACAAAAACAACAAAACAAAACAAAAGGTACAAAGCATTACCAAAACCACGGCCAGCCATCATTCTGCCACCCATTCCCCTACCATAGCCTCTTCCAGAACCATAACCATCAGGGATTTGGCTGAAAGCATTTGCCATTCAATTAAATGGTTATAAAACCAATATTTGATAAGCATTAGATTGGCACAGTGAGAATAATAAAATTGCCAGACAGTCCAACTAGGGGCTTGTCTAATACAGCAGGTAATTCACCTATAGTCCAGGGCAGATGTATCAATAAGTGCTTTTATTTTACTATCTTCGTCAACTTTATTTTCAGAAGCATCAACGGCCTGGCCAGCAGGCTGAGAAGGAACCGAATCAGAAACATATAATTCATTGCCAAACTCATCATCCCACTCGGATTCTTCAGGCTGCAGTTTTAATATATTGAATATCAGCTCCCCAAATCAAATAGATAAATTACAATAGGTATAAAAGATCCAATGGCCAATTTTGCCAAAGATAAAGAGAAAGCCAAACAAGAGGTTGTCATTCATACATATTTCATAGATGCATCGCCAAGAAAGGCACTCGCTGCGGGCATGACTTCTACCCTGTCTTCTACAGCTTTTGACCTGAATAATTAGATACACATATAAATATATGCTCACCAACAAGCAAAACTCCTGGCCATTTTCAGTGACACATGATCCAGTCAAACAATCAAATGTAAAGTACCACGATGCTGATAGCCAGAAAATTTAAGTATACTGCCAATTGTTGAAGTAAGGAATCAAAGATCAAGACAGTACTCTTCTGGTTCTGTGACAATAGGCTTCCTTGGTCGTCCTGGTATCCGCCGAATTAGTACTGATGTATTCTTTGGTATCATAGTAGCCTCATCAGCATACTCTGAAAATGGAAATGTCACCAGGAAACAATTTAAGTAATACCTCGATACCATGAGTCCATCCCAAATCAACAAAAGAAAAGCGTAATACAAACAAATTCGATGCATTAAAATTTGAGTGTTTAGGGTAGAATGTCATTTTTAACACATCCTTTTACAATCAAATATGGCACGACTGCTTGCTTGTAAACAAACAACACACCATTTGCAATGGACTAACTACTCATCAAGGCAAAACTTGTTCATGGTCTCAATATCTTAAAGCAAAGTCAAATTCCTAAGGTTCGCTAAACACAATGCAAGACTACCTAAAAGATTCCCTCAGTGCCTGAGCTTAGATTGTAGCTAATCCTTCACATCAATCATGTGAGGCATGTCTTATCAGCCTCGAACACAAGGAAAACAGGAAGGTAGGATTAAAACAATTGATCCCAGTTAAACAAGCATCATCATTCAACATTAAGCATGCTTGGTCGAAGGAAAGCACTAAAGCAGACCTTGAGTGCATCCAAATAGCCCCTGATTTACCATCCAGAACAAACAGCTCTACAACCTTGTGTGTCACAATTACAAGGCCCTATCAACTTACTTATATTATATCCAATCACACAAGAAATCAAACAAAGGGCTCCTCACTGAGAAAGAACAAACCTTCATCAATCTGAGCACCCCTCATTTACCATAGACTCATTTACCATACAGAACAAACAGCTCTACAGCGTTGTGTATCTATCACAATTACAAGGCCCTATCAACTCACTTATATTCAACCACACAAGAAACCAACCAAAGGGCTCCTCACTAAGAAAGAACCAACCTTCATCAGTCTGAGCATTTGAGATCATGAGGTCAAAATCAGTGCCCCTGCCAAGATGCTTGGACTCAAAAATCCGCTCCTTTAAGTTGGCAACAGATATGAACTGCCCCTCAATCGGAATCGAGTCATAGTCTCTGGCACTCTTGAACTTGTAATACACGGCCATTTGCTTGCCCACTCAGTTTTTTTTTTCTTTTCTTCTGGTTTTATCTTTTTTCTTTTATTTTATTTTCCTTTTTTTTGTTGTTTTTCCACTCTTCTCTAATATAAAGATTATTCGATAGAAACCGGCAATAATAAAGAACAAAAAAAACTGTCTTCGCCCTTAAATTGAGCGGAAAATTGATGCTTTAAACCAGGACAAATCGCAGGAACAAATGAACATATGAACAGGTGTACAAGCAAACAGTTCTTTTTATCTCCACCGCCTTGTCGGCTCTTGCGCTCCACTCCTACACGCCGCACACCGCAGGAGAAATCCAATCAGCCGCCGAGATGAACCAGTCCCCACGGAAGGCCCGAACCTTCCGCCTCTGCGAGCTGGAAACCCTCCGGATTAGAGGTCACCACGGCTGGATCGCGGTATTCATCGCCTTCCCCTCCCAGATCGCCGCGGATCCGGGCCAGGGACACCACGAAACCGCCGGATGGAAGGCCTCCGAAAGCGAGAACCCGCGGAGATGAGGCGCCTCCTCGAGTGCAGCGGCCGCCGCAGATGTTGATATAGCCGGGGACGGTGGAGCTCTGGCCAGCTGCTGCGGGAGCGGAACTGCGGCGTGTCCCCCGAAGACCGTCGACTGGAGCTCGGATTAGGAGCTAGGGTTTCGAGCTCCCGGGATTGCGTGGCCTCCTCGCGTCGCCGAGGGTGAAGGGGGAGGAGTCGAGACTCGGATGGGGAAAGGAATCGGATGAGGTCATGGGAGTTGGGAGCAAGGGGGACGAACCTAAAATCAGAAGTGTTTGAGCTGGGCTTGGGCTTTCTTTCGCGTGAGCTTCATCACAGGGCTGGGTTGGTGGGCCCGTTTTATTGGACCTCAACTGTGGTTACGTCGAGTTTTTTTTATTTTTTTATTTTTTAAAATCTATTTTTACAAAAATATACCATGATTGACATCTTTCGCAAAAATATACCTCCGACATCCGGGCGTTGGGCACCAGGGACCTGGAGTCCGGAGGCCAGGCGCCAGGTCTGTGCACCCCTCCACGATTACCGCAGCCTCTACACGCGTGGCCGTAAGCGCCCGAGAGGTACAGTACATCTATGGTCCATCTGTAATCCCACAGTCTTATACATGCACGTTTTTTTTACTGTCTTGCAGACTTGAACATGGCAGTATAAAATTTACCTTGCACGCTTTTACTACATTTCATTACCTAGTGGTTTTAGTTTTATCGTGCACGAAAATTTTGTAGCTTGTCGTCGCAGTAGCACGCCTATGTTATTTGGACCATAGGAAGACCCACATCCAAGTCTGCCCAGGCTCCTCTGGCAGCACAAAAAAAGCTATGTTTATATGTACAGACAACAAAACGGCTTGTAGCACTGGACAATTCGCGTGAAACGGCAACAGTTATCCAGAGTCAACTAAATAATGCAATCCATGTGAAGCAACAACGGTTTATCCAGAGGCTCAACTAAATTTAGTAAATGCAGCAGCCACTAACTGAGTTTAATTCTACATCCTATGTGATACAGTAAATCTCTTGTTAGTATGCTTTTGAATTTTAAGAACAATTTAGGAGAAATAGTCCAACACAATCTATTAATCTAATATGTTTGATACAAAATTCTCGGACACAGTGTTTTAAAACAATTGTCTTTTTTTTTTTCTTATGTTAAGAGACAATATGTTTTTCTAAGTGTTAGGTCCGTCTAGACTCTTAAAAAATTTTAGATCCGATTCTCATGATTAGAGCTGAAATCATGAGGGTACTAAATGCTGGCTCTGTTAGGTTGCTGTAGTACTACGTATTGGTTACTGAAAATCTGAGACATAAACAGAACAACAATAGTGTTCCGCCTAGCCCTCCGCCCAGGTCTCCGGGCGCCAGGTGCCCACCCTACCGCCCCAGCGCGCTCGGTTCCGTGGGCCAGGGACCTGGCGCCCAGCCTCCGAGCTCTAGGTCCCTAGCGCCCAGTGCCCGGGCGCCGGAGGTATATTTTTGCAAAAGATGCCAACTATGGTATATTTTTGTAAATTATGATTTTAAAAAATACAAAAATAAAAAAAAATGCGGTTACGTCAGGCTTGTACACAATCGCCCAACTTTACAGAAAGTTTAACATGCTACGGGTCGCGCCAACGAGGCAGTGCGCGACGCGCGCCCCACGGCCCATCACGCGCGCCGTGGCGCGCCGCCGGTGGCAGAGAGGTTAACGGTGGAGGGTTAGGATTCGAGATTCTCGGGGGCTGTATCTCCGACGGCCTCAGAGGGGAGGGGTCAAGGGAGGTTGCCGGCTAGCAGGACGTCGTTACAAGCATTAGTTGGTGGCAGAGTGTAGGTGGCGAGAGCTACCAAAGCCGGGGGCAAAGGATGGCTAGTTGGTGGTGAAGAGGGTAGAGAAGGTTGGTGGGTGGCACGGGTGACGGCAAGACTAGCGGTGGCCGCTGGAGTTGGCAAAGGCGGGCGACAACGTGGGCAAGGAGGTGGAGGAGAGGGGGCGCCGATGACGGGGGCGACAGGTCGTTACACGAACCGTTGCGCATTAACCTCGTCCCAACTCTACCGGTCACTGGTGCGAAAATACGACCTCTCGAATCTTGACCCACACTCCATAAAAGCCTATTGTCGTCTGTCGGGACGGTGCTTGCAGCTAGACAAGAGAAGCGGCAACATTGGCTACGGCGCGAGTCCGGCCTGTGGGGAGTCGCTTGGTGGTGTCATGGGTGGGCGGCGGGAACACCAGTCGCAACGACAAGCATATACGATGGGCGAAGCCAGGGCAAAGACATCACTAGTGGCAATGGTTCGTGAAAGAAAGGAGAAGGAGGCGAACAATGCAATGCAATAAGGGAGCACAAGCTGCCAGCCACCAAAGATGGAGAGGGTCATGGCGGGTGAGAAGAGTTAGGAGGCAGAAGCCACTAAGGGTGAGGGAAAACACTCCGATAGAGAGGGTGGCAACAGGGAGTTGAATGCAAAGAAGATGGCGATCGGGACGACAGATGTACGTGGTCACGCTATAACTTGTCCTATAAATTGTTATAACTCTATTTTACCTTTAAATTATTGTATGTACATAGAATATGCGCGCTAGGTCATGTTGTGTGTCAATGGTGCCACCCTATGGCCTATGGCGTTTTCACGTGGATATACTACGACGGCCTTTTTTTGTCTTACCATTCAACCCACTATCCAATACCACTTGCATTTGTTGGCCTCCCTCTCCCTTGTTCGTCTTTCTCTCGCAAAAGATCACTTCGAGCAACAACATAATGACTCACCCTAGTGCCACCCACATCTAGCGACAGACGTGCTACCCCTAGTCTACACTCTAGCCACCCAACTATGCGCCTCCAGCCACAGCTCTAGCTTCGTTTGACCTAAACCATGGCCCTCGATATTGTTGTCATCCATCATTGTTGTTCTCTCCCTGGCCTCCATCGAACAAACAATCTTTCCATTTTGAGATCCCTCGTCCGCTTAGAGGTCATGCTATCCTCCTACCCTATCGTTCATTCCATGAGTCAGTCAAACCTGATCATGATCATGTGCCACACGGCCTAATCAACCTGACTCACCCAAGAAAACCAGACCCCAACCAAACTCGAGTAATGCATTAGGGGTGCCATAAATTTTAACCCATGGCATCGACGGCCTGAGTGTGAGCCATGAGTTCTTTATCCCAAACCCAACTTAATGTGGGAAAAAACTAATCCAATCCAAAAAAACACTAACTCAGTACGTCTGTAGGGTGCGCGTAGGCCAACCCATGTAGACGTAACCCAATGTTTGAACATGCCTAAGCTCAATGTGGTTGTGAAATGACCGTCACCTAGAGGGAATGAATATGCGAGGCTCTAAAAACCACCGCTTAAAAACAATTGTCAGCCACAAAACGATAAGTTGGTTCTCTAGACCAGCTTTTGGTAGTTGTTGTAACATGTTTTGACCACAAACATTTCATGTAAGATGAAAATGTTTGTTTCAAAATTCAGCTAGATTTGTGTTCATTGGTGAGTTTCACAAGAATATATGAGGGAATGTAGGACTTTGAAGGGTACCCGTGGCAACGGGGGTATCTACTTTGACCAACGTATGGAGGAGAACAGCTCCAAGCTACCAAAGAGCTGCACTGACCAAGTGGGGATTACCCAACCAAACTAGCAAGGCCGGTGGCATGGCCACGATGACCAAGTCAGCACCAAGTCTTTTGACTGCTGACTACATGAGACTAAGAGATGACATGCTCCTAAATGTGACAACATCCAATCCATGGCATGTTAAGCTAGTGAATTCCTTGATGGGTGGATATGTCCCTTTAGGAGTGGAATGAAGAGAGAATCCTACCACAGTGCTATGAGAAGCATATGGAGCGATGGTATAACAAGCAACTTAATCTCAAACAATTCAAACCAAGCAATGATGTATTACTCTTTAAGCTTTTGTTCATTTGTTTGAGCATAAGAAGCTTAGAAGTAGTAAGGGCCTTTTAAAGTCCTTGACGGTGTCGATTATGACAATTGACACCATAACCCTTTATGACAATACCGAGAGAATTTTTAAGGCGAATAGCCAATGCCTAAAACTAAATGCTTTATTTGAACCTGAAATGACACAACTTGAATAAGTTTGTCTTTGAGTTGCATGAAATATGAAATGACCTAATCACACCATTCATAGTCTAGCCCATCGCATGCCGCCTTGCCTGCCTCCACAAGCCGTCTTGCCTCACTAGACTGCCAGGCCTGGTCAAATTTGAATCTCTTTAATTTTGGACGATTGATCATATCCCTCGATGACTTGTGTGCAATGAAGGATTTCTTCAGGACGGTTTTCAAATGAGTAGTTAGCGCCTTTTGAAGGGAACAATTTCTTTTTTTTCTTCTCTTTTACACCACCATTGAAAACTCCTTGCAACACTTCACTCATGGCTAACAATACACCTATAGGCACGTCTAGAAAGAGATCAGATTCTATCTGAAAGTGCAATTAAACCTTGAGGGGTTTCAGTGATTGACGATGAGCAATTAAAAGTCTCTTTTGAGCTTATTTGAGCATGAGCGCATAAATATTGTATATTCTTGGTTAAGCATGCTCATTAATGGTGAAAAAGATAAGCAAATTACATCAGCTTGTGAGAGCAACATAGTAAGTAACCTCATCGTACCTTTTGTGGTTGGTAAGGGGAGGATTAGAGTTAAAAGAGACCTAACTCTTTGTGGGTGCCTCAACAGGGAAGTGGGGCACCTTTGGGTGTTACCGAACCTCGGATTAAATCTTTGGCCCTATGTGCTTTTGTGTTGCTCTTGTTCTTGACGTTCTGCCATTCTTGTGGATGCACCTTTTAGTGGATCTCTTTGTTGTGAAGGTTTCTGTGGCGGAACCGCCCAACTTAACCAAGTTCAAGCACCTAATATGAGTTTTGCGCCTAAATCGGATGAAGCCCGGTAGTATGTCGGGTCCTCAAAAGGTCCTGACTACGCCAAACAGGATCTTATATATACCAGATAACCCATAAAGAGTTCTTGGATTTACTCCAATACAATAAATTTTAATAAAAATACAACAAGAATAAGAACAAGAAAGTTTTTATGATTTGTGTAACAAGAATATAAAACTTACAGCAGATGTGAGAACTAGTTGGTGGAACTCATTCATCTAAGAAGTAATACTATGTGAAAATCAACAACGAGCCACCAACGCCGTTTCACATCAAACAACTTCAAGAATAGAAAAAGAAGCTTTAACATCTGGTTTATTTATTTCTTCAACTTCAAGAGATATAAGAAAGCCATCCCAGTTTTGATACCATCTTGAAAAACATGAATGAGTTTACAAACTTTATACCTGAAAAAAAGGGGTTAAAGCCACAACCCTGAGTATTAAATACTCAGCGAGACTTATCTGACCATGGGGTCTAAACACAACTTTATAGCCTAAGGCTGATCTGGTTAAGTCAACTCACACTGTGGTTGGCCTACAAGTGAGTCCTTAGCTCTTGAGTCTCATTTTCTTTTAGGTATTTCCTATAAATACTAAGTTATGCATATTCTATTATCAAACAAAGGGAAACACTGTGTGAAATTATTCTTAACAAAAACATTATTCTTCTTAACTACGAAGTTGGTCGCGATCAAGCTCTTGCACCTGATAAGCCCAGCGATGCGGATCGATTTTACACTCTTGAGAGGAATACTTAAACACCCGTCATATGTGTGTACGACGACCCCACATATGACAACCTAACAATCCTTTGCTACTTAATCTGAACTGTCCTCACCAAACCCGGGTGTAATTTACATCGACACGTACACCCGCTTGTCTCCCACCATCGAGTTGGTCTCATCACAGTTCACCTTAGGTTCAAAGGATGGAAGGTTTATCGGAGCCCGTGACGAGGACGGCAAGTGAATGAGGCTGCATTCAAAAGCTGAAAGTATGGCCAAACATCGGACGGCCTTATGTGACATAGGCAGGGCTATTTACCACCATCTTTGAAATAACAAACCATCCCTACCAAATGTCTCCAATTCATCATCTTAGGATACCTTTTTATCCTAGATTCAAGTGTCATTGAAAGTAAACGGCCTAATATTAAGCTTGGCTAAGCATTCTAATCTACAGCGCATAGGATTAATCATGCTGGATTTAATAGTTAATCATGCACTAGGATTTCAATCAATTCCTGACTCTAATGCACTATACATAACTCAGTTGATTAAGACTAAAATGGAAAAGGGGAAATGCATCGGAGCTTGTCTGGAGAAGGTTGAGGCATGGAAAGTTAGCATCTTGATTGCAATGTTCCTCCTGACACTGTTGTTGTCTCGCAGAGTTTGGCTTCTAGATTCCTCGTTTAGTCCTTTCACTGATGGTCTACCCTGACTTATCGTATCTAAATGCATGATATGAGTGATGTTTAAGTATGAGGATGATCAACCTGTAAATAAATGACTACAGAGGTTTCTAAAAAGAAAAGGTAAGGCACTAAAATTATTATCCAAGCCTTAACATTGGTTCAAATAATCTTGAAGGCTTTTAAAATCATTTTCTAGCATTTTTAATAATTTTAAAAGCTTTAAATCAATTACTAGTAATTAATAAATAATATCCAAAATAAAGATTTAATTATTTATCTTTATTAATTATTTAAACTTTAAAGCATTGAGATACAAATAAAACTGATTAACAAAATTAAATTAAATTAAAAAGGTTTAAATAAATACAAAATTCTTTCTAGAATAGCTTCAATTATAGAATTCAAGATAATAAGGAAATTATTTAAGAAATTCAGAAATTAGAAAAGGCCCAAGGCCCCAAAAAACTTCTTTGCAAAATTCCTAAATTGGTCCCTTATCTTTTCGGCTCAGCCCCGCCCGTGGCCAAGGCCGGCCCACTCTCCTGCCCCTCTCTTTTCCATGGCACGGCCCACTTGGCCAATCCGACCCAGCCGGCTCGGCTTGGCCAAGGGCGCAGCCCTATTAAGCACCGGGGTGCGCGGCACGCGTGTGCGGGTACTGCGTGCCCATCGCGGTGGCGTTCGACGACCTTTCTATGCGGTGGTGCACACTGAACCTCGCCGACGGCGACCAATACTCGTGGCGCGCGGCTCTCCCTTTTCTCTTTCCCTTCTCCTCTCCTCCTGCTCTAACCGCTTGCGGCGACCGCTGGCGGACATACCGTGCGTGTGCAGGCGGTGGTAGGCCACACTAGGAGCCGGAGGATACCCGCGCGAGGTGCGTGCAGGAGCTCCGTACCGAGGGCCGGTAGCCATGAAAGGCGCCAAGCTCGATTAGAGGTGTGGCAAGCCTAATCATGGACGGCACTAGGTGGAAGAAGAAGCTAGAGGTGAGGAACATGGGTCCTTACCCTCCAACGACGAGGAGAGGCGGTGGAGGCGGCTATCGACGGTGAGGCGTGCGACAGTGAAGAGGTGAGCGGCGTGGGGCGGATAGGAGGGTAGAGCGGAGGTGACTGAGCTGGCGGCTAAAGCTATAGGTGTAGGAGCGAGGCTCGGGCGCTGTTTAAATAGGTAGTAAGGGATGGTGGGACGGACGATGGAGATGAGTATGGCGACGGCGGCAGGTGGTTTTCCTCGGGGCGCCGAGGTTGAAGACAAGGGGCGGGGCGACGCAACCCGTGGGCTGGGCGAATGTGGCGCAAGGGTGGGTGGCCAGCACCAGGCCCGCGGTTTCGGCTGGGCTGCCAGCGCGGGGTGCGGGAGTGGAAGGGTATAATTTATACTATTACACCCTGCACTTTTGCCCTCGAACAAAAATAAATTTTGAAAGGATTTGAATTCAAATTTGATTTAAAACAATTTAAATCTTAAACTCCAAAATTTAAATTATGCATACGATGATATGCTTAAATGCACTCAGAAATACGAGGTATCATAGTTTCTAGGCAAGTCACCTGCAGATCTACAAGGTTGAACGTCAAGGAACACCCTCCAACTCATGGATTTAAATTTGGTTGGTTCGATTTATAGATCTATTCAGTTTTTTACCATGTATAGGTTGAATCCGGCGCTAGCAAGTTCAACCGATTTATACTGATATGGTTGATTTTATCGTTTAAGTTTCAATTACCTAATTACCCCCTCTAAGTTAATTTCCACTATCACTAATGACACCCAAATCCCCAACACCCGAGGGACTATCAAGCCATTAGGCCATGGTTACCAGAAGCGTTCATCCGTACTGTGCATAGTGTGTAATTATTCGCTTTTTTCACTCTGTGTACAGTGCGCAAATAGTAGTTTTCTACACGTTATTTTCACTCCCCGATGAACCCTAGCATTAGAAGTCCAGCACTACCTCTGCATACTCCCTACCAGCCAGGCAGCCACACACTGTTTGGACCTAACCATATCGTTGCCAGGTGAGAACGAGGACAAAGGTAAGGCTACCTATCCTCTTCGCTTCATCTCAGTGGCACGCACGCTTCCTCACGTGCCTTTTCACCCGTTCCCTCAAATCAGGGAAGAATAGGCGAGAAGAAAGCAGTGGCCAAATGGTTAACCCTCGTGAGGCACGAGCTGTTTGGATCCGGAGACTAAAATTTATAAAATCTAGTGTAGTCACGTTGAATGTTTAGACGCTAATTATAGAAGTATTAAATATAGTTTAATTAGAAAACTAGGTACACGGTCGAGGAGTAAATGACGCGACGAATTTATTAAGCCTAATTGATCTATGATAAACGAATGGTTATTGTAGCGTCACATTTGCTAATCTTTTTCATCTGTGTAATTAGTTTTATAATTAGACTATATTTAACTTTTCTAACTAGCGTCTAAACATCTGATGTGACGTGAGCTAAATTTTAGCTCGGAGTCCAAACACCCCTTGGGAGAGTTCAGCACCCACCGAGGCATTAAGGGACAAGTTAATATCAGTGAAGACAAACCTTGAAAATGCTAGTCTCTCAATCTATACCATCTGGGATGTCAAAACCCCTTCTTGTTATGGGAAGATATTGGCGCCAAGGGCCATGGAGATGTTGGTACATGAGTCAATAGACTCCAGTGCGACACCGCGCTCGAAGTGAGGCACACCATCAAGCCGCTTCCAATCCGATGACCAATAGGGACCTTTAAGGAATCTGAGGGATGATGTGTCGGCTGTGGATATAGATATCCAAGTGGGCCATGCTGAGTGGGCAGCCCGTGGCCCTGGCACGAAGGCGGCCCTGTACCAGCAGCGGCATGGCCCAGAGGACAGCGTGCCAGGGCCAGCCCGGCACGACTGCTGTGCCAGTGCTTGGGCCAGAAGAAGCCAGGCACTGTCGTGCTTAGCGCGGCCTGGCCCGCTCCGACGAGAGGCACAGCAGTGGCCCGGTATATAATGCAGCCTCCTTCCCCTGACCCCAATCCCCATCCCCTTCCACTCCCACTCCCAGCCGCAACCGTCCGCTCGTCCTTCTTCGAGTTCAGACGATGGGAGCCTCGCCCTCTGATTCTCGTCCCTCTCGACCCTGACTCCATCTTCCGGTCTCCGCACTCTCTAGGGGCCGACGTGACGACCCTCCCTCTCCGGCAGGCACCCCTCCTTCTCCAGGCTGCGGCGACTGGCAACACGACGCACGGCTGAGGGCAGGTGCCGTGTAGGGGCGACGGCAGCTGCTGCGTGTGTGTGGAGGGTAGCTGCGGTGCGCGGCGGACGACATGTGGGCATGCGGCAGCGAACGACAAGGAGCGCAGTGCCGCCGGGCCGACACGACACGACGGGCGTCCGGGCTCCCATGACTGGCATGGCACGATCAGTGCCCAGCTTAGGCTCGTGCTGTGCCGCACGACACGCTTTGGACATCTCTAGTCGTGGAACACGGTTCACTTGGTGTGCTCAGGCAGCCTGCTTGATCCCCTCGCTGCCGTTGCCTGCCAGCCCGCCACTATCCACCTATTTAGCAGCTTTAATTCCTCTCCACTTTTTTTAAACAACCCTCCATTTTCAGTGTCGTGTCCGTTTTCACCCATCAGGGGCGGTAAAAGGCCTTAAATTTTAGCTAGAAATTTTAAAAATCAAGCCTAAAACGAATCGGATGATATTTATATTCATTTTTAATAAAAATCATTCATATTTCTATTCATTTTTAATAAAAATCGTTGAGAGCTCGTTTATATTTATATTGCTAAGAAACGTTTGGGTCACGATGCGCCCCTGCACTCGCTCCCGATCACATCACCAAGCGAAGAACAGAAAGGAAGAAGAGCGGAGAGCAGAAACGAAGAAGGAAAAAAAAAAAACTATTAGCCCGAACCCTAGCAGGGCTCAAGGCGGGCGGGAGCCATGAAGATCCCGTTCGTGTCCAAGCGATCGCACCGGTCAAGCGTGGCCGCGGGGCCTTCGAACCTGCCCCCGGCCGTGCCGCAGCAGCCGCGGTCCCCGGCGAGGCCCGCGGCTGCGTCGGCGTCCTCGTCGCCCCCTTCAGCGGCGCCGGGCGCCTCAGAGGAGGACTTCATTTCGCAGGAGGAGGAGTACCAGATGCAGCTGGCTATGGCGCTGTCGGCGTCGGCCTCGGTGTCGGGCGGCGGGGGCTCCGGGGACTCCGATGGTGAGCTGATCAGGAAGGCGAAGCTGATGAGCCTCGGAAGCGGAGAATCGGGCACTCCCGGCGACCTGGGCGGGGTAGACTACGCGGAATCGCTCTCACGGCGGTACCGGGTAAGCCTCTGCTCAATTATGTTACTTCTCTCTGTATATCTGGTATATATGTAGTATGTAGGATTATATTTTGGATTTCAGGGTTAGACTAAGCAATGTCCGGCTATTTCTTGCTGGACAGACCGCTTTCTGTGTACATTACGGTGCTTCCGTAGTTCGTTATAGCCTTAGCATATGATGGATGCGCAAAACCATCAATGAGTTTTAAGGTACTGTTCATCTAGTTTGACACCTTGAACATTTTTAGTAATTTAATCAGTTAATAAGTTACAGTAATTTGAGTAGAAGATTTGGTATAAAATATGTGGGTCCTGTTTGGAAGCGAGGTTTATTTATAGTTCCAATGTAGGGTAAAGTCTATTTTTGGACCTTTTACTTGTCATGGTTGTCTAATTTCGGACCTGAAACCACAAAACCAGACAAACTACGACCCAAACTATCCAAATCCAAGCAAAACACCCCCTCAGGCGGTTTCTTGGGTGGTTTTGCTGACGTGGCACCGTGGGCCCCACACGTCAACACTGACAAGTGGCCCCATCTTTCGTTCTTCCCTATCTGCCTCTTTCCTCTCACATGCCACCGCCTGCTGCTCGCCGCTTGCCACTGCCAGCCGCTCGCCACCGCTCGCGGCTCCAACTGCCCGCCTCCGCATGGATGTCCCGGACCCGCCGAAGTTCGTGGGTGTGGTGACCTGCCCCTGCATTCATGCCGTGAATGTCCCAGACCCGCTACTTGATGTCCACCGTGCAGGTTGAAGAAGTCCTTGCACTGGTGGCACGCCTGCCCCAGTGTCGGGAACATCTCATCGGTGCCACCAAGGTTGTGGGAGTGGTCACGGGGGAGCTTGTGCGGGCTGATCGCTAGCTTCAGCTCGCCGCCACTGGGTAGGTCCCAGGTCCCGGTCATGCTGTCACAGCTGGCTCCCGCTGCTCCTCCGGGGCTGCCTCCGTGGTCTCCAGGAGCTTGGTGGGTGCAGTGCTTGAGTATGGAAGGGGATGAGGAGGGCATATCCGGTGCAATCAATCAATGTGTGCAATCGTGCAATCAAGCAATCTGAAGCATCCGATCAATATCCAATGGTAGGATTCCAGAGGCGTTTAAAGCAAAATTCAGGAGATAAATGTGAGATTTCAAGTGGAAGGGTTTAAATACTAAATAGCAACCACCATTAGATATAAAATAGACGCTTCAGATTGCTTGATTGCACCATTGCACACATTAAGTGATTGCACCAAATATTTTTCCGGGGATGAGAAGGCGACATGTGAGGCAGAGAGGAGGGGGGAGGACTGGAGGAGATGGCGGCGGTGTGCCTGAGGAGGAGGCGGCAATGTGGCGGGCGGCGATGAGCTGAGGCGCTGGCGAGTGGCAAACAGCGGCTTGTGAGAAGAGAGGAGATGAGAGAGAGAGGGAGGGGGAGAGGGAGGGGGAGAGGGAGTGAGAAGGAAAGATGAGGCCACTTGTTAGTGCTCAGCGAAACCACCTGAAAAACCGCCGACGGGGGTGTTTTGCCCGGATATGGATAGTTCAGGGTGTATTTTGTCTAGTTTTGCTCTTTTAGGTCCAAAATTAGACAACTATGACAAGTACAGGGTCCAAAAATAGACTTTACCCTGTCAATGTAATACCGTGGTATTTCAGAACACTATGGTTTTTGAGGTCTATGTGTGTTTGGTTGGGCTTTTAACGTGGTTTTAAATACCATAGTCTACCCAACCTAAAATATTTTTGAAGTTTTGGATACTCCAGTCTACATCAAACTTTTTGTGACCAAGACGCTGCTACTGCTCCCTTGTGCACTCTTTTTCTGCACTCCCGCACCAACACACTCATTCTTATTTTTCTGCAGCTGGCCTGCCGGTGCCTCTTCTCAGCAGGTTCTGATCTGTCAGATGATTCAGTGATTATAGCTAAACTTGTAGACTACTAGTAGCAAAAGTACTTTTTGTTGCATTCTCCGGATATCAAATGCCTGTATGTTTAGTTCCTATTTTGACTATAGTCAAGGGCTGATCGTTTTGTTTCTTGTTAGACATGGCTTCTTTTCATGAGTGAAAATTTGTATTGCCATGGGACAATAGAGCTATGGCCTGTGATGGAGATTTGAACTATGGCCATGAGTATGCTGTATTGCCAAACTATGGAACCAAACAAGCACCAGTCCCAAGAAATACTAAGATTTTTCTGTGGAAAGAGAAACCATGGTATTTTTGTCATGGATAATATAAACCATGGTATTTGGAAACCACGGTATCGAAAACTTTTACTACCAAACAGGGTTCCAATGCCCAAATATGTAAATACTGCCACATGAGAATAATGCTAAGCATTCACACAAGTATTTCTCCGTTGTGTTTAATGTATATTTCGATATAGGAATGATTGGCTGTATCAATTGGAGACCATGTCAATGTCCTAGATTTCAGTATTTCCATATTATGTGGTGTGCAGTTAAAACTACTACTTCCCTTATGAGCTGTGTAAAACATATTGCTTGCACATGAAGATATGCATTGACTTCTTTCTTTTTTTAGTCCATGCATCTATTCTGTTCCACTAAATGTGCAAATGAACATTAGTAAAAATAAAAGGATCTTGGAGCTTTTGACATACACATGGCTGCAGTTAACAAGGCATAAATTAGTAGTGGTGGATGCTACAAAGATTGTTTTCTGAAAGAAGCAAAAGTTGGTCTTGAAATCACTGATATCTGTTAGCTATGCCCAATATTGAAGATTTACATCCTTTCTATTGTTTATTATTGCTAAGGTTTTAAGAATGTTCACAACTTAAGCGCTGGGGATTAAAACAAAATGGAGAAAAAACAATGAAACAACAATTTTCATACGATTTCAAATGTTCAAATATAATTGAAAGTATTGATACCACATTCGTGCATCTTTGTTTACTCCTTGATCTGACCTGATGTATGTGACAAACTTCCAAAATAAAAGTATGACAAATACTTCCCATGCATGGTGTACGTGGTTTTTAGCTCCATTATGCATTATCTATACCTGCTCCTCTTGTTTAAACGAAATGAATTGCATGGTAGCTCTTAATGGTATTTGTTAGAGATATGTATAGGCTTGTATATTTGTACTTATCCATTGTACTGACTTGACTTGTACTCCAAGCCATGCGGCCTATATAATGAAAGGTCACTCCCCCATAATGGGTGTGAGGTGTTTCTCCAATTTTCTACATGGTATCACGAGTCCGGGCCTAACCCTGGCTCCTACCCCTTCCGCAGCCCCACCCCACCAAACCCTAGGGCGCCGCCGTCCCTCCTCCTAGGGCGACGCCCATCCTTGCTGATCGCCCCTCCTCCTAGGACGACGCTCCTCCCTGCTGGTCGCCGCCCTTCTCCTCCCTGACCCCACGGATGTCTTCCTCTGGCAGCGCACCCAGCGACTCCGTCAACTCCTCCCCACGCGACGGCGCCGGCGCCCAGCCGCCGGTGGTCATGGTCCACCCCTACGCCACTGTCTCCGTCAAGTCCCACGTTCCCATCACGCTGGAGATAAAGAACTCCAACTACAGCAAGTGGGCATCCTACTTCAAGTCCTTGTGCGGCAAATTCGGCCTCAAGCCGCACATCGATGGCACCCTCGCCGCCAACCCTATTGACCCAGATTGGGATCAAGCGGATTGCTGCGTCAAGAGTTGGATCTTCGGCTCCGTCCTCGACCTCGCCATGGAGGGCGACGACCAATCTGCCCGTGCACTTTGGGTCGCCATCGAGGACATCTTCCGCGCCAATAAGGAGCCTCGTGCTATCTTCCTCAACCACGAGTTCCACTCCATGCAGCAGGGCGACTCCAGCATCGCCTCCTGCTGCCAACGCATGAAGACCACCGCCGACGCCCTCCGTGATGTGGGCCGCCCCGTGAAGGACTCCAAGCTCGTCCTCAACCTCCTTCGCGGCCTCAACCCTCGCTTCTCCAACACGGCCGACATCATCGCCAACGCCACGGCCCTCCCCACCTTTTCCGTGGCCCGTGACATGCTCAATCTCAAGGAGCTCCGCCTCGCCAATGATGACAAGGTCGCCGCTAGCACTGCCCTCGTCGCCACAGGCTATACCAGCCCGGGCGGGTGTCGCAGCACTTCCACCCCTGCCCAGGCCGGTGCCCCTCAAGCCGGCGCCCCAGCTACCTCCGGCGCCCCTCCTCCTCGGACCTCCGATGGCAAATCCAAGAACAACGGTGGCCGGTGCTGGACAAAGGGCAAGGGCAAGGGCGGCGGTGGCTAGGGCAGCGGCAGTCAGCCCCAGACGCCTGCCTAGGTCCGGCCTACTGGACCGTGGTTCTGCATCAGCCCTGGGCCTTGGGCGCCAGGAACAGGGGGCGGGTGGCGCCCCTCCTCTGCTGGTCTCCTGGGGCCTGGTCCTCAGGCTCATACCGCCTTCGCACCCCTACAGGTCTCCCAACTTGCACCGACATGGGATCAGGCGGGGCTGGTTGCTGCCCTTAACCAGCTCGCCTTCCAGAACCCTGGTCCGTGGGTGATGGATTCCGGTGCCTCCAGCCACATGACATCTGATGATGGTATACTTCTTTCTCATCGCTTACCCTCTTATCCTTCCATCACTGATGGTAATGGCGCCTCTCTCCCTGTCACTGCACACGGCTCCTCCACTCTCCATACAGATTCTTCTGCCTTCCATCTAAACAATGTTTTAGTTGTTCCATCTCTTATTCATAACCTTCTTTCAGTCCGTCAATTTACACGAGATAATCCAGTTTCCATAGAGTTTGATGCCTTTGGTTTTTCTGTTAAGGATATCAGGACCCGGCGCGTGATTCTTCACTGCAATAGTTCGGGCGACCTTTACACTGTACCTGCAGCAGCCGCCTCCACCTCTGCGGCTCCTCATGCCGCCTTGGCCACTTCATCCACGTTGTGGCATCATCGTCTCGGACATCCCAGCAGCGCCGCCATCACAACTCTTAGGAATAATTCTCATATTTCGTGTAATAAAGTAGCGTCCTGCTCCCTCTGTCATGCTTGCCAGTTAGGGAAACATGTACGTCTACCCTTTGCTAGGTCAAACTCACATACTTCCACTCCTTTCGAGTTAATTCATTGTGATGTTTGGACATCTCCTGTTCTTAGTGTCTCTGGCTGTCGCTACTATTTGGTGCTCATCTATGATTTTTCACACTATTGCTGGCTTTTTCCCCTTAAAAATAAATCTGATGTTCGCCACCACATAGTCAATTTCCTAGCCTACACTAAGACCCAATTTCAGCTTCCTGTCAAAGCCATTTAGGCCGACAACGGGCGCGAGTTTATTAACCACGCCCTCACCTCTGTTCTAGATTCCTCTGGCATTCTTCTTCGCCTCTCTTGCCCCTACACATCCCCACAGAACGGCAAGGCCGAGCGTGCTATCCGCACCATCAATAATGTCTGCCGCATTCTCCTGCTTCATGCCCATGTGCCTCCACGGTACTGGGCCGAAGCTGCTCTTACTGCCGCCTATCTTCTCAATAGGCGACCATGCCCGGCCATTGGCAATTCAATCCCCTTTGAGCTCCTCTTTCGCCGATCACCCGATTACAGTTCGCTTCGGGTGTTTGGTTGCCTTTGCTATCCCAATGTCACAGCCACAGCCTCTCATAAGCTGGTGCCTCGCTCCACACCTTGCGCTTTCATCGGATACCCCACCTCCCACAAAGGCTATCGGTGTCTTGAGCTTTCTACTAACCGCGTCATAATATCCAGGCACGTCGTGTTTGATGAGTCCTCTTTTCCCTTTGGACACACCATCACGGCGTCGCCAGCGTCGGCTTTTGATTTTCTGTTGCAGGACACTTACCCTTCGGTCGCCCCGCCTTCGGGCGCCGGGCAGCCGCGGGACCCTCCCCCTTTTGATGATCCGGCGATCCTACTGCGTGGCCCTGTTGTGCGCCACGCTGCAGCAGGCCAGCCGGCTGCTGCTGCACCACCGGACCAGCCTCCTGGCTGCCCCAGCGCGGCCTGTCCGCCGCCCGGCGCGGACGGACCGTGGCCACCCCACGGCGCCCCTCCTACTGCTGTTGGTGCCTGGGGCCGCTATGGCTCCTGGCGCTACCGGCCGATTCGGGCTAACTTATCAGCGCCGGCCTCCTCCACCGCCGGCGGTCCCTGCTCTGCCTCCTGGACGCTTCGGTGTGGTCTACGGCTGTCGACTGCGCCCCGGGCTGTCACGTCCTGCAGTGCTCCATGGTCCTCAACCCGCCTCTCGAGTCTCGGGAACTGTTGGGTCACTACAGCCCCCGGTGCCGCCTCCGCGCCCTATGCAGGGCCCTCCGTCGGCCGTCCGGCTTGATCGCCCTCGAGGACCGCGGCCTCCTCCACCACCACTGTCGCATCCTATGCTGACTCGTGGTCGTGCCGCTGCCTTGCGGGCGCAACCAGAGCTCCACGTCGCCGTTTCGTCTCCTGCCTCGACGTCCGCCTCGCCAATACCGGCCAACTATCGCAGCAGCCCTTGCCGACGCCAACTGGCGCGCTGCGATGGTTGACGAGTACGAGGCCCTCCGCGTTAATAACACCTGGCGCCTCGTTCCCCGTCCACCAGGTGCCAATATTGTGACGGGCAAGTGGATCTTCCGCCATAAGTTCCATGCTGATGGCTCTCTTGCTCGGCACAAGGCGCGCTAGTGGTTCGTGGCTTCTCCCAGCAGCCTGGCACCGACTACGACGAGACTTTCAGTCCAGTGGTAAAGCAGGCCACGATCCTGCGTCGTCCTCAGCATTGCGGTTTCTCGCGGCTGGCCTATCCATTAGTTGGACGTGAAGAATGCCTTTCTTCATGGTCACCTCGACGAAACCGTCTAATATCAGCAGCCTCCCGGTTTCGTCGACCCGTCTGCTCCTGACCATGTTTGTCTTCTCTAGATGTCTCTCTATGGACTGAAGCAAGCACCTCGGGCGTGGTACCAGCGGTTCGCCACCTACATTCGACACCTCGGTTTCGTGCCTGCCGTCTCCGACACCTCCCTCTTTGTTTACAAGGAGGGCACTGGCATGGCATACCTGCTGCTGTACGTTGACATCGTCCTCACCGCCGCCTCCTCGACGCTGCTTCAGGCCATCATGGACCGTCTTCACTCGGAGTTCGCCATGATAGATCTTGACGCTCTGCACCACTTCCTCGGTATCTCCGTCACGCGCTCCTCCAGCGGCTTGTTTCTGTCACAGCAACAGTACGCCCAGGATCTTCTTCAGCGTGCCGGCATGGCCGAGTGCCACTCTACCACGACTCCTGTGGACACTCGAGCCAAGCTGTTTGCTTCGGACGGCGCCCCTGTTGCTGATACCTCCCTCTACAGGAGCCTGGCGGGTGCCCTTCAGTACCTGACACTGACCCGCCCCGACTTGGCATATGCGGTTCAGCAGGTCTGTCTCTTCATGCATGATCCCCGCGAGCCTCATTTCGCACAGATCAAGCGGATTCTTTGCTACGTGAATGGGCACTCTCTCTCTTGGGCTTCACATCGGCACCGGCTCCGTCGACTCCTTGACAGCATACTTTGATGCTGACTGGGGAGGTTGCCCCGACTCCAGACGCTCCACTTCCGGCTACTGTGTCTACCTTGGCGACAACCTGGTCTCCTGGTCGTCGAAGCGACGGACCACTGTCTCACGCTCCAGTGCTGAGGCTGAGTATCACGCTGTCACCCATGCTGTCGCCGAATGCTGCTGGCTCCGGCAGCTTCTCCAGGAAGCTTCACATCCTGATTGCTCGTGCGACTGTCGTTTATTGCGACAATGTGAGCGCTGTCTACATGACGGCCAATCCGGTCCATCACCGGCGCACCAAGCATATCGAGATTGATATTCACTTCGTTCGCGAGAAGGTCGCTTTGGGACACGTCCGCGTACTGCATGTTCCCTCTTCGCACCAATACGCGGATATCATGACCAAAGGCTTGCCTACACAGTTGTTTACTGATTTTAGGTCTAGTCTTTGCGTTCGGGAACCTACCGCTGCGACTGCGGGCGGATGTTAGAGATATGTATAGGTTTGTATATTTGTACTTATCCATTGTACTGACTTGACTTGTACTCGAAGCCATACGGCCTATATAACGAAAGGTCACCCTCCCATAATGGGTGTGAGGTGTTTCTCCAATTCTTTATAGTATTGGTACCTTGCATAAAGTCTTGTCCATATAAAAGGCTATATTCCATTTGTTTTAATTAAATTTAAAAATTTGGATACCATCTGGTTTTCACTATTACTGCTAACTAACAAGATTACTGATAACCACCAGGAATTTTCTGGTTCATGCTAGTTCTTTCTATACCCTGTGGAGCAGCAAACTGAGAAGTTGCGGACATTATCCTACAGAAGTGGACTGTAGCAGTTCATGTTAGGTTTACCATATAAATGTCAAAACCACCAAGTAGTGTCAGTTTATAATTTTTTTCATTGCTTACTTTGTATCTTAGCGGTGCTCTAGATGCTCTTTAGGTCTGATATCTTTCTTGTTTTGACACCTAACCCTTGTTGGTGTATCCATTTCTGACTCTATTCTTTATTCTAACTTATTTAGGAATACAACTTTCTTGATTACAATGAGAAAGTTATTGATGGATTCTACGACATATTTGGCCTCTCCATGTCCAGGCAGAAAAAGGTCCCATCACTTGCTGAGCTTCAGATGAGCACTGGGGATCTTGGATTTGAAGTGATTGTGATTGACCATAAATTTGACAATGCCTTAAGGGAGATGAAGGAAGTAGCACAGTGCTGCATCTTGGACTGTGCTGACATTTCAGTATCGGTGCGGCAAATAGCTGTAGCTATCGCAGACCACATGGGTGGACCTGTGACAGACGCAAATGCAATGTTTACAAGATGGTTGGGAAAAAGCATTGAGCAGAGGACATCACACCAAACAAGCTTGCTTCCTATAGGGCGCATTGACGTAGGTTTGTCTCGTCACCGTGCCCTACTTTTTAAGGTTGGCTCCTTTCTAGAAAGCACTTAAATATCATTCTCATTTGTCATTTGTTTAAGTAAAGTTATATAACAGTTCTATGTTGGAAGATAGAAAACCAGATTTTACATTAAGTCGTCAACTTGTCTTAAATATCAATCTTTATGTAGTCACTTTTTTCCACTGCATGCCATTTTATCAATTGTTGGAACTTGTAAACAAATTTGTGTTACCATGTTTCCTCTTGAAGCATTATGTTTATCGTTCCAGTAAAGTGGAGTAGTGGTTTCTTCAGTAGATAAGTTGGAAATGTGCTGACAGTGTTGAGTAGTGAATCAAGAGGCATCTTATACACATATGTACACCAACAAAATGAACATGGGATTACCGAACCTGGGGAGTAGTGTATAATGGCACCAGCATAATTAATTAGCACACTTCCAGATGGATTTGTGATGAACACGGTGTCGAGAAGCATGCTTTCTCATATCTTGCTGATACATTCTTTCTTTTCATCTTTTGTATCCATGCAGATCCTTGCTGACACTGTTGGTATTCCATGCAAGTTGGTTAAAGGGAGTCATTACACTGGTGTTGAAGATGACGCTATTAACATCGTAAAGATGGAGGACGGCAGGTATTTTCTTGCTTATTCACCATTTTAATCTTTCAAAGACCACACTCCACGTGAAAATAATTCACTGCATTATTAGAGTTGTTGCTAATAATGTAACTGGTTTATTTGCATCTGCTGCCGTTGATTAGTTTCCTCCAATTAATTTTCCCTGCAGGGAATATTTGGTTGATGTGATGGCTGCCCCTGGCACTCTTATTCCAGCAGATTTCTTTATTTCAAAGGTTACTTCATTCAATGCCAATAAAACATTGGGTCTGGGCCAAGTGTCTGATTGCACAAGTAACGTGGACAATAAATCAGTTGCTTTAAATTCTGAACATAAACAGAATCAATTGCATATGCTTGGCAATATCAATTGCATATCAGACAGTCATTCAGGGGATGTGAAAACAACTACTACATCTGCCCAGAATCCTTTGGGTGCTGCTACATCACTGGTGACTGCGGGATGTAGTGCTAGTGCACCCTGTGCATTTGCACCTCAGGTGCCATCAGATCAAACATCCACTGCTCATGCACTTTCAAGGCAGAAAGAGGACTTGAAATTACTTTCAGACTCTCAAGACAATGAGACCAAAAAATTATTGTCGGATATTAATCCTTTTGGAGGTATTGGGAAAAGTTCGGTGGCATTAAAGGGACTAGACAACAGAAACAATGAGCTCCAAAGACGTAGAGAGAATGTAGCCCCAGTTCCAGCAAGATCACAACAGCCATTGGTGATAAAAAATTGGTCTGCTTTTAATGACATTTCCAACAGCAATCAGGTACAATTTTGCTGAGGGGTTAGTTCCTCACAGAAATGTTATCGACAATGCTGCATCATCATCTCAGGTGACCTGGGCAGCGGCAAAGTATTACAATTCTAATGCTGTGGAGCGCAACAATAAGTCATATGCAGCACCAGGTCGTTACTATGATAATGGAACGATTGGTATCTCAGCTATGACCACAGCCTCATCCTCCATAGAACGCTTTGATAGGCCAAATATGGGAGCTGCTTCTGATCACGACATGATTGTTACCTCTTCTGTGAACATGGGTTGTATGTATGGAATTGCTAATGTTGCAGAAAAGGGCCCTTGTGATGCTGTGGAAAAAAGTCCTATGCATTCTAGACTCAATGGCCAACTTTCAGTCGATGCACAAGGATTTGCTTTACAAGTGAATGAGGACAAGGAAAACTATGGCAAGCCTGACCACAAACAGTTATATTCTGATCCAAGGAAGTCTCCTCCTGAAAGATTCATGGGTGCACCAAAGCAGCACTCAGGGTCTGTTTCTCCATCCCAAGTCGCTTCAAGCAGGGTTGACATGGTATTGGAGGATGTATCTGAATGTGAAATCCTTTGGGAAGATCTTGTAATTGGTGAAAGGATTGGATTTGGTACACTAACTTTTCATCTATCATCTGCCTCTCTTTCGACTCATTGAACATAGTTCATGTGGGTCCTTTGTTTTAAATAAATATTTATCCATCATTATGGTAGAAACTTATACGTAGCCCTTGCTCTGTATGTCCAATCATAAGTATAGATATTCCTATCCATTGGTCCATCAGAGTTAGTGTGTTCCAAAAACTTGTGTCATTATGTTCTTGATTTGACGTGCGGTGACTAAATGATTTCTCCTTTCAAATTTTTAGGTTCATACGGAGAAGTCTTCCACGCTGATTGGAATGGAACTGTAAGTAATTTTGCATTTTAACTTCACAGGAAACTTACATTGCATTCAGTGCACACGTCCTGTATTTGTTCTATCTTCTGAGTTCTGATTGGATTTCCTGACCTCAATGATGACAGCTTGATATTCTGTTTATTTACAGGAAGTAGCTGTAAAGAAATTCTTGGATCAAGATTTCTATGGTGATGCTCTGGATGAGTTCCGTTGCGAAGTAGGTGAAAGATCTTGCTTTTGGGACCCACAAGTTTTTGTTGAAATCCTTTTCCTTCAAATACAGATCCCTTTTGCTGGAATATTTGACCATTCAAATATTTTCTATTTAATAGGTTAGGATTATGCGCCGTCTTCGTCATCCAAATATTGTGCTATTTATGGGTGCGGTAACACGGCCTCCAAACTTGTCCATTGTATCAGAATATCTTCCGAGGTATAATTAAATTTATGAAACAGCTTGGTCAAGAGGTGTGGTTGAGCTCCTTGATCAGTGATCTCCAAATAAAAGTGTACTTGTTAGTTGCAGCACGACACTTTATGTAGCTAATTAACTGGTACATGCTACAAAACTTCATTCATGCTATAACTTGAAATGACACAATGCGAAAAATAGTAAAGTTTATATAATGTTGTATTGCTATGGTTAACTAGCTTGGAAATAAAATGTACATACTAGTCTACATGCTACCATGGGCTACATAGATGTGCTCAATTTTCTCAATATAAACTTATAATGTTGTATTACTATGATTGACTAGCTTGGAATAAATGTACGTACTAGTCTACATGCTACCATGGACTACATAGATGTTTTCAAATTTTTCAACAAAATGCTCTGTTAAGCTAAAGTTAAACCTGTTATCATGTACTCCATCTGTCCCAAATTGTAAGGGGTTCTAGCTTTTGAATAGACTCATGCAACACTCTATGTTTAATCATCAGCATCCTTGTGAACATGGATGGAGAAAATGAGGGCCAAAGCCCCTTACAATTTGGAATGGGAGGGAATATCAGTCATGACAGTGCTAGACTGAAATCGATCCTGTTTAACATTATCTTTAATCCATCCATTCTTTTTTTTTCAGGGGAAGCTTACATAAGATAATTCATCGTCCAAATTGTGAAATTGATGAGAAACGTAGGATTAAGATGGCACTTGATGTGGTAAGAGTTAGTCTTTTTTTCTTTGTTTATTTCCATTTATCTGTCCATGCTCATATTATGACTGTGTTCTCTCACTACTTCACTAGGCAAGAGGCATGAATTGCCTCCATACAAGCGTACCAACAATTGTTCACCGGGATCTTAAATCACCAAACTTACTGGTCGATGATAATTGGACTGTTAAGGTATGTAAAGTCTTTTGAGAATGGAAACCTTTGTTAGAATAGAGCATGTTCCATATAGAACTATAGAAGGCCACAAGGCCAAATGTACATGGATTGGGCATATATGCATAGAGGCCCTTTTATAATGTGATATATACACCACATATACAACTAACACACCCCTCAAACTTAGGGTGGATCATGAAAACTGAGTTCGGAGATAAATCTGTGCTGAGCTCTCGCCTGTACCTTGGTGAGGAAGTTGCCAACTGAAGCTGCTCTGAAGGCACACAGAAAAGAGTAATAACATCATCCTGCACCTGTGCCTGAGTGTAGGAGGCATCAATGCTAATATGCTCGGTGAGCACATGCTTCACTGGATCACAAGCTATCCTGATAGCACTGTCAGACAAAAGACAAGAGGAGTTAGCACAAATACAAACAAGTCCTCAAGTAACCATTGTAACCAAGTCATCTCTGTAGTTGCAGGAGCCGTAGCAATGAAGGAACTACCAAAAAAGATACAATATGCAGAAAGAGACTGACGATCAGAGGAGCCACTCGCCTAAGTACCATCAAAGAAGGCTGGAACATCAATGGCATTAAGATGCTCCATGTATGCGATGATCAATTAGAAGCACAATCAAGATCCTGGATGTAGTTTTTTTTTTTCTTTTGAAAAACAAAGGATCAGTACAGCAATGGGGATGGACATTTCTCATTAGAAGTTTCTCATTGCATTTTGGACATTACATCTTGAAGAGTGGATAATAGCGTCACAGGAAAAGAGACTAGATCTAGTGATATCAGCTTGTCTAGCCTGCTTGCAAGTCTATCGGCGACTTTGCTTGTTTCCCTCTTGATTTTGATAACTGAGTGACCGAGGTGCTCCATGGTTTGATACTTTGATTAAATTCCGTAAGCACTGGCCTCAATGACCAGTGGCCTGGGTTTTGCTGTGGTGGTCTTGTCGAGCTGCTATGGCTACCGTCTTATTGTCGGTGAGGAAGTTTACGTTATGCAAATGCGTGGAGACAGGCAGCTTGGATGCTAAAAGCAACGCCTGTGCCTCTGCTTGTAATTTCTCCATTGTGGTAGGATGTGTAACCTGCAAAAATGCCATTAGAAAGACTGTTAGAAATAGTATAGGAAAGTATATAGGCATATATTTCATGTTTTGTAATTGCCTTGGCCATATATTACGAAAGTCACCCCCCCCCCCCCCAATCCAAGGGTGTGTGGTGTTTCCTATCTTTGTACAAAGACTCTATGCCAGTGATGTCAGGATGAAGATACCTATTCCAGTGTGTCGGTGCGGACCTACCTGAGGATGCACGGAAGCATCACAGAAAATTCTAGGACCTTCAAGTACCTGCATGTGTAATTCTTGTCTAGGCATACCTTATGTGTTGGCCATACAGGAGGTTGTGGTTAGAGACTGTCTGCGCACTGGAGCTGGTACTTCACCTGCAAGGCCATACGCCATTTCCGTGGCCTTTGTTTCATGAATTACTCAGTTTATGAACCAATTGATGTTGTTAAACCTATGATCACAGAGAATAAAACTTTTGCATGAGGTGGTCCTTGTTGAAGGATGGTGGCAATCTGATAATGGATGCTATGCCCCGAGGTTGGAAGAGCATTTGTTCGGCGTCCCAATGGGGATGTTAACAAAACCGCACAAGCAAAGGCGCAATCAAAGAAAAAGTGTATCTCTGTCTCTGTCTCATTACAGCGCGAACACTTGTCAATTTCTGGAATTCAGTGGTGAACTTTGCTGGCTGTAGGGTAGTGCGAACCTGAGCAAACGCCAAACAAAACTCTTCACCCTTGGCTGGATTGTTTTGGCAGCTATTACTTGCCTAAGGAGCTGCAGAACCTGCACAGTAATATTTGGAGGGGGGCTAGTAACAGCAAGGTTGATGCCATAGTTTTGTAGGCACTTTTGGATGTGCATATGCCGTTAGGTGTTGTTCGCCAACACAAAATGTCTGGACCGTTTCCTGATGCGATTGGAACCAGCAAAAGAGCATTGACGATGGGCTGCCCAAAAAGAGGAGTGATTTTAACTATGTACCAGGTTTTGTGTTAGGAGCTCATAAATCTGAAACACGATTTGGGATCTGGTAAACCGTTTGTTCCAGGTTAAGGCTTTCATGCATTTGGTGCAACAAGGGAAACCAAGGAGTGTTCCAGAAATTTGTGTTCCCATCTTAGATTTGTATAGTTACATGTTGTTCAAGATGGCACTTAATCTTCAGAATTGAGACCCAAAAGGTTGGTTTTGGCATATGGATAGGGGAAGTCCAGATTGAAGAAACCTCAATCCCAAGAAAGTAACCAAGAGGGCCCATATCGGACATGAGAAACTGCTCATTGAGGCGTGCCTTCACAAAGGCAATGTACACAGAATCATCGCCAGTGATGATAATATCATCAACACAGAGAATACAAAGACTACGACGATGAGAGGCACAAAGGCTGTACTCAGAATCATCACTAGTGATGATCATATCATCAACATAGAGAAGACAAAGAGTGCGACCACGGGAGCAGGATCATGAGCACTAGGACAGAAGCCAATGATTGTGACAACAGAGGCAAAGCATTAGACCAAGCACTAAGGGCTTGCTTAAAGCCATAGAACGACGGAGATGATAAATCGTGCCCTCAGAAACATAATACCACATATAGACCTCTTTGGCTCCTTATACAGGACATCAAGCTGGGAAATGGACCCTGACGAATAGATGCGACAACAAGAAAGTGTGGACAAGATTCATGCGAGCCACAGTAGATGTCATTATAGACTTTATAGTCATGACCATGCTCCTATTGAAAACCATGAACCACAAGACAAGCCTTATACCACTTAAGAGAGCCATCAGAGCATGTGTTAATCTTATAAACTGTCATGTGGGACAAAGCCTACTGTTGCGGAAGCAAGGAGTCCTAGAAAGGGTCAGGAGGTCCATGCCGGTCATCAGGTTAAATCAGAGTTAGATTAGTTGATGGCCTATAGGTCTTGTATCGATTGCAGCTCCAGTGGGTGTAGAGGTAGCAAGATAACGAAGTAACATGAGAATCTTCTGTGTCTTGGAACTTCCCTACTCCCAGCCATAGCACCACCAATACCCTGTGAGGAGCGACCTGCGACCACCCCGATGAGAGCGATCCTTCTTATAAGCCTCCACATGACCACATCTCTGCCAGAAGCATATGACCACTCCTAGAAGAGGATGCCATAGAAGAGGTAATGCGGGTGTTGGAGTATGTGTATTGGCCCATGTATTAGTCCTATGTATGAGGCCCATGTACTCTAAACTATATCACCACCCATCTAGGGTTAGGAAATAATCCATCCAATTATTCTAGCATGGTATCAGATTAGGGTTAGGGTTCCTCTTCTTCCTCCCTCCCCTGCCTCTCTCTTCTCTCCTCCAGGCCGCCGCCGCGCGCCCCTGCCGCTCCGCGCCGCGCCTTGCCGCGCGCCCCTGAGCGCCGCCCCTGCGCCGCGCCCCGCGGTGCGCCGCCACCCTTCCGCCGCGCCCCCGCGCCCGCCGCTGCGCGCCCCTGCCTGCGCCGCGCACGCCCCCGAGCGCTGCCCCTGCGCCGCGCTCCCACGCCACCGCGCCCCCACGCCGCCGCTGCGCGCCCCTGCGGCCCTGTGCGCCTCCCCTTGCTCCTCTGGCTGCCACGCCACCCCTGCGCGCGTCCTCCTGCTCCTTTTCCGGCATCGCTCCTTCCCCGGCCACCATGGCCGGCCTTTCCTCCCATGGCATCTCCACTGCTGCGGATGGCGTAGCCCGACCGCCCACACCTTCCGGTCTCACTTTCCTCTCGCATCCTCAGCGGGTTGATTCCACTTCCTCCTTTCCATCCTCCGCTGCCGCTTCCTCTGCTTTCACTTTCGGCTCCTCCCTCTTCGGAGCCTCATCCACCACCCCATCGACCTCCGGCGCTGCTCCTCCCGCCGCCGGGGCCCCTTGCTGCGTTACTCACCGCCCCACCGCCGCCGGGTGCCATCTTCCGCCGTCGGGACCTCTGCGACCGTGGGCGGGGCTACTTCGATGGTCGCCCCGCTCCACGTCCAGGCCGCGGTGGCTTGGGCGCGTGAGCGCGCCGCGGCTGCTGCTTTTGAGCGTGATTACGCAGCGTATGCTGTGCTCGCCCGTCGGGTCGCCGAGGCCTCGCCTGCTTCGACGATCTCCCGGCCGGATCTGGCGGCTCAGATGGTCCCGGGCGTCCTTGACCCCATGTCGTCCTCCCCTACGGCCCTCTCCACTGAGGACTCCACCAGGCCCCCTCCACAGATCACCACCACCCCACCTGCCGCCCCACAGCTCGCCATTCCCACCGCCGCTTTCGGGCGCATCCCGATGTGGCCTTTCCAGGCCTCCAGGGGGACCTCAGCAGCAGCCGGCAGCCATGTTCGCTTGTGCTCCACTGACTCTGTCCCAGCAGCACCCCACTTCACCAGCTTGGGCTCTCCCAGTACAGCACCGCCCTCCTCCGGCCTCGGTCAGTACTGTCTATATCGCTGACTCGGGTGCCTCGTACCACACTACGCCCAACACCAGTATTCTTTCTTCCATTTGACCTCCCCATCCTTCTTGCCCTTCTTCCATCATGGTCGGCAATGGGTCTTGTCTTCTTGTCACTTCCGTGGGTGATGCGGGTACCCATGGTCCTTTTCGCCTTCCTAATGTTCTTGTTCCCCTCACATGGTTCATAATCTTCTTTCTATTCGCCAATTCACAACTGACAATTCATGTTCCGTTGAATTTGACCCTTCAGGTCTTACAGTGAAGGATTCGGCTTCCCAGCGTCCACCTCTCTGGTGTGACAGCACGGGCCCCTTTACACCCTTCGGCATCGCCCTCAGCACCGGTGCCTCCTCCGCCGGAGCCGCCTCGCCGTGCCCCGACCCACTCCCACGTGGGCTCGTGCGTGTCGCCGGCGGTGTACCACCCGCCCATCCTCCATCGGGATCCCCATCACATCCATCCCATGGTGACGCGACGAGCGGCTGGTGTTCTTCCGACTGCGGCTCTCTCTGCCGCCGCCAAGGAGCCGGGGATCTCTCCTGTGCCCTCTTCTGTCTGCGACGCCTTGGCGGACCCTCACTGGCGCCGCGCGATGGAAGAGGAGTACGCGGCTCTTCTTGCCAACCAGACGTGGGACTTGGTGCCGCGTCCGCCTGGTGGCAATGTGGTCACTGGCAAGTGGATCTAGACACACAAGCGGCGGACTGATGGCACTTTGGATTGCTACAAGGCTCGCTGGGTTCTTCGGGGTTTCACAGCGCCCCGGTGTGGACTATGATGAGACTTTCAGCCCAGTGGTGAAGCCTGCTACAGTGTGCACAGTCCTATCGCTGGCTCTCTCCCGCTCATGGCCTGTGCACCAGCTGGACGTGAAGAATGCGTTTCTTCACGGCACCTTGACCGAGACAGTCTACTGCAGTCAGCCGGCGGGGTTTGTGGATCCTGCTCGCCCTGAGATGGTCTGCGGGCTTAACAAATCTCTCTACGGCTTGAAGCAGGCTCCTCGGGCGTGGTACTCTCGGTTTGCTACCTTCCTGGTGTCTTTGGGTTTCACTGAGGCCAAGTCAGACACATCTCTGTTCGTCTACCGTCGTGGGGATGAGATTGCCTATCTGCTGCTCTATGTGATGATATTGTTCTTACAGCCTCTAGTCAGCACTTGATTCAGAACATCATCAGATCTCTGCAGCAGGAGTTTGCTATAAAGGATCTTGGTGTGCTCCACCACTTCTTGGGTGTCACTGTTGAGCCTCGTCTTTCTGGGCTTTTCCTCCACCAGCGGCAGTATGCTCTTGATATCCTAGAGCGGGCAGAGATGACTACCTGCAACCTCTGTTCCACCCCTGTTGACACCCAGGGCAAGCAGTCCGAGGATGAGGGCCCCTCAGTTGCTGATCCTACTGCCTACCGGAGTTTGGCCGGTGCCCTGCAGTACCTTACTTTCACCAGGCCGGACATCACCTATGCAGTTCAGCAGGTCTGTCTCCATATGCATGATCCCCAGGAGCCACATCTCACTGCTCTGAAGCGGCTCCTCCTGCTACCTCCGTGGCACGGTTGACTACGGGCTACTTCTCCACCGGTCTTCCTCCGCTGACCTCGTCGTCTACACCGGCGCTGACTGGGGTGGCTGCCCGGACACTCACCGGTCCACGTCCGGCTATGCCATCTTCTTGGGCGGCAACCTCGTCTCCTGGTCGTCCAAGCGGCAGCAGGTTGTCTCCCGCTCCAGTGCCGAGGCGGAGTACCGGGCCGTCGCCAACGGCGTGGCGGAGGCTTCCTTGGCTACGACAGCTCTTGGCTGAGCTTCACTCCCCTGCTCGCCAAGAGCACTTCTCGTCTACTGCGACAACGTCAGCGCGGTGTACCTATCCACCAACCTGGTTCAGCACCAGCGGACCAAGCATGTGGAGATTGACTTGCATTTTGTCCGCGACTTTGTCGCCATCGGCACTGTTTGGGTTCTCCACGTCCCGACCACCTCCCAGTTTGCAGATATCTTCACCAATGGCCTGCCCTCCACGACCTTCGACGAGTTCCGTTCCAGCCTCACCTTTCTTGTCCAGTCTTAAACTCCGCTGCGCCGGAAGTTCAGACTGTGTGGGGGGGGGTGTTGGAGTATGTGTATTGGCCCATGTATTAGGCCTATGTATGAGGTCCATGTACTCTAAACTATATCACCACTCTTCTAGGGTTGGGAAATAATCCATCCAATTATTCTAGCAGCGGGTGGGGTGACCAAAGTGCCAGACACGAAGAGGAGTCAGGATGTCATAGGTGCGCTGCAGCTCAAGCACTCTGCTGCTTGTACGACTCACAAGTGGCAGGAAAGAGGCGAAGGCTGAGTGTTCAAGCTCGTGCCACACTGCAGATAACTGGTCGAAGAACTCAACTGTCGCATCGCTCTTCTGTAATAGCTGCTCCTGGCGTAAAGCAGCAATATCAGTAGACTGACGAGAGGGCTCATAACGCTGACGAAGAAAGGTGCACATCTGAGATGCATGATCAAACTGAACAATATCAGTAGCCAAATGCTTCTCCATACTAGCAGTAAGAACAGCACAGGCATGGGCATCCTCATCTAACCAAGTCCGACATGCTGTATACTGAAAGATGTAGGAGAACATACAATCATCGTACTCATCACGCAACTTCTTTTTGTACCATACGAAGCTCCAGTGGCGGAGGACGGAATAAAATGAGGTATGCCAAAGTCAATAGCATGGAGAAGAAAATAAGATTCAAAATCAAAGTAGCCTATACTTTCACCGGACCATTATATATGCATCCTAATTGAACCAACCAATTTTCAATGAAACAAACAGAACGCATGAACAACTAAAGCACTAAGGAGCCTTCCACTACCTAACTTTGTTGGCTATAGCTGAGTGCACGCTTAGCACCCTGCATGCCTACCAATTAGCCTAGCGTTGGATGACGGTTCGCTGCATGCTGTCTCTAGTGGCAGCCGGCAGGGAACAAACCGATGGTCTAGGAACTACATGGTCCAAGCAGCCAGCTAAAGCCCATTAGCAACGGCCAAATAACTGGATTGATATCTCCTCTTCTTCTTCGTCTGCTTTCCTAGTCAGCTGATAGAACAACAATGGCCGACGCCGGACAGCTGATGGACGGTGGCTGACTGGCTATTTGCAAGTACTCATGGAATCGAGTTATGGCGAGCGCCAAAGGAACTGGTCCTCTGCCCCTGCGAAGCTCCCAAAGGATAAACTGGCTGCACATGAGGATAAGGCAGGACTGGACAGGGTAGCTTGCTGGTGAGGAACTCCCAAAGTTGCAATCCGCATACGAGAGACCTATCAGTAATTGGTGCCGTTGAAAAGGACTGACATTGTGGAATCTGACCACCACTGGACAGAACTGGATTTGTGGCCATCCCTCTACTGCAAAAAATCAGCAGCAGCTATAGTTGCAGCAAGAACTGCAGAGGCACAACAAGCACCAAATAGCATAGCATCACACACATCACTAGGGAGCCCAATTTGGATGTGGCCCTATGAGTGCCATGTGCACATGTTTGATATACTGCCTTGCTAGTTGAGCAAGAGGGAGGAGCCAACTTATAGGCCTTTGTCCTGCAGCTATAGCACCTCTAGGTCAACCCTTTTCCATAAAGCGATGATGAAAGTGTAAGTCGGGTGCTATGTGTATGTGGGCCCATGCCTCGTAAGGGTTGGGCAGTGTGGCTTTGGAGGGCGGGGTGTTACAGGCCACGTGCTGCATCAGGGCAAATCGGCGGCTGTGGGTGGGCCCAGGTAAACCTTAAAACCAGGCTCTGTATACCATGTTAGAATAGTGCATATTCCATAGAGAATGCTACAAGGCCAATTGTACATTGGTTGGGCATATATGCATAGAGGCCCTTGTACAATGTGATATACAAGACACATACACCTAACAGCCTGAACTCTCATTGCTTACTACGGATTACTGTTGGCTAACAAATTTAATACACACAGGTCTGTGATTTTGGACTTTCGCGTTTAAAGCACAGTACATTTCTGTCATCTAAATCCACTGCTGGAACTGTAAGTGCCCTTGATGTTTAGACAGTAGAATGACTCTTCTTATTTAGTTGTGTAGGATCATTAAGTAATTTTGTTATATTGTTTTGTTTACCTCTTGTTGTACCAGCCGGAATGGATGGCACCAGAGGTATTACGGAATGAGCAATCAAACGAGAAGTAAGTGATTTTCTAGTATCATTTTCAAATGCTTTGTATTTGTCAGCTTAGGAGGGTGAGACCTGGTTTCAGGCTTTCAGTCTTTGTCCTAAATGACATTATTAAGGTAAAACCTAAAGGGGATTTTGTTCCATTGTCACCAAGGACCCAGGTCAATGGGGTCGAGGTACGGGGTCATGGGACGAGGGTCGATATTTGCAAGTGTTTTACAAGGTGGGGACGAAAATGACTCTGGGAACCTAGGTCGAGGTCGATGACCCCGGGTCGAGGTCGATGCCATGGACCCTGTTTTTGGTGACTATGTTTTGTTCTGCAGCTAATGAAGTCTCTAACTTGAATTTTATGGGTAAGCTCCAATTGGCTGAGGGGAGCTTTATTGACTCATAACAAGGTTCTGCTTAGTGAAATGTGGAACCAATTGCTTTATAAACTTGATATTATAAATAATGCCATTTTGTATAATTTGGCGGTTGATTCATCTGTCTTCCAAGCTCTTGATTCATTCATGGACTGGTTCATATTATTGTACCTTCAGTCTTCACATGATAAATTCCATAGTTCTGCAGTCTAGTTCCTGCTTTTCTTTCAATAGATGTTGAAATGAACACGCCAGTTCTCAACTTTCTGCAGTACAAACTGTTAAAGGTATATGTCTCTTGTTACGAGTCCCCGTAGGATAAGGGCCTCTCTTTGTACGAGTCCCTGCAGGATAAGGGCTTTTCTTTTGACAAGTCCCTGTAGGATAAGGCCTTCTGCACCTGTATAAATATTCGGGCCTAGAGCCTTCATATTGAATACAGATGCTATTCATGACATGGTATACAAAGCCAAAAAAAAAAAAATAGGATTAGGTTTTTCTTTCCTCTCCTACACAGATTCTGGTGTTGCAATTGCACCAATTGATTTTTCTTTTGGATTGGGACTACTGATATTCCTTCTGATCATCGCAGTTTCCTCCTCCCGATCCGATCTTCTCTTTGATTCTACAACAAATTTGTTGTCCGGTGACTCTTTCCATCGTCTGGAAGCTTTCCATCCGCTCGCCTGCTGCTTCGTCCGTGACTCCTCCGCCTGCCTCTGTGCTCTATCCTGCAGATTCTTGCCTACAATGTGTGGTTCGTCTCCCACCGGCTTTGTCCTATCACTCTGGCTCTGTGTGTCGCTGGCTCGACCCATCCTGCTCTTCTCGCAGGACTTACTTGGCTCTTGACTGCCGGGCTCTATTCTCGGGCAGCGCCCTTCTCCCTCAATGCCCGCGGCTCCCTGTTTGGACTCAACCCTTGGTTACTTAATATATTTTCTTTTACATAACCAATATATTGTTGTTAAACTGACTCCAGAAGATTGTCTATCCTATACTCTTCTATCCACTATTCTAACCACTTCCCACTCTATGAACAGTGTCATTTTGTACTATACACGACCGTTTACACGATCTTCTGAACTCAATCTTAATGTGCATGGAAGGCTTGCTAGCCTTGGGATGATCTGATTTGCCACTATACACTGCCGCAAGGAGCACATAAGTACACAACTTTAGACCAAACGTCAATTGTGAAATACTCCCTCCGTTCGACAATAATTGATGTTTTAGGATTTAAAATTTGTTCCGCAATAAGTGCTGTTTTAGGAGATTAGTTGCCTCTAAAAGAAAATTATTCTGCATGCATGCATGTAGACACCACAAAAGGGAAAACATTAATCTGTTAACAAGGGGCACATACGTCATATCCCATTCTACTTAATCTGTCCTAAAAATTAAAACAACATTTATTGTGGGACGGAGGGAGTATCTCATATTATCTTGTATAAACCAGAACTTTCATACAACATGACTGAGCACTGTCATTTTCTTTCTGAAGAATTGAGTTTCTGTTTTTTCCAGCCTTTTCCTTTTTCTTTTTTGTTGGCACAATACAGGTAACATTGTCAATAATACACATCATCTCCTGAGTTTTGCAGGTGTGATGTTTACAGCTTTGGTGTCATCTTGTGGGAACTAGCTACTCTACGAACACCATGGCAGGGAATGAATCCCATGCAAGTTGTGGGTGCAGTTGGCTTCCAGGACCGGCGGCTTGATATTCCCAAGGAAGTTGATCCTTTGGTAGCAAAAATCATTCGGGACTGCTGGCAGAAGTGAGTTTTCAGATGTGTATAAGCTTATTTTAAGTTGTACAGGAAGAACATGGGTACTTCTAGTACTGCTGGCTGAAAATGTATCTTTTTGTTGAGTGCAAACTAACACATGCTCTGTTTATATTGTCGTTTTCACTTTTCAGGGATCCAAACTTGCGGCCTTCTTTTGGCCAGTTAACAAGCTACCTCAAGACATTGCAAAGGCTAGTAATTCCATCCCACCAGGAGATGCCGAGTCCCCATGCCCCACAAGAAATATGGGTGAACTACACCCCATGAGGCTATCATATGCCAAATGTCAACAGAGAAGTAGCTTTGTCGCCTTATATTGGGTTTACTAGTCTGCAAAGGCATGACTTGATTGAGAACCCAAAGTCCCAGATAGCACTCATCTTTGCTGTTGCAAGAAAAAAAGCTGGGCAGCAGAGTATGTACAGTACAGTATAGGGCCATCAGGTAATAGTCAAAAGAAGAAAAAAGGGACTGTGTGGATGAGGGTATTTCACTGGAAGGTTTCTGTTTCTAGTTAAAATTCGAGCTAAATACAAGACTTTCCAATGAAATACCCCCAATCCAAACATGCCCGAGTCGGCATTTGGATTTCATGTGTCAGTGTTTATTTTCCTTGTTGCCCTACCGAGTGCGAGCACGCTAGAAGACTGTGTGCTCGTTGTGTTGTGGATTATAGACCTGTGATAATAATAATAATGAGAATGAGAAAAAAAAAACAAATGCATAGCTCTGCCCGAGTCAATCAAATTCCAGTTTTACCTTTCCCAGTTAGATTCTGGCACAATGCTATCATGATTGATTGTTTTGTCATATCTGACTGCACATGAACAACTCATCCTAGAAATTTATGTATCCCTGTCCCATGGTCTTCAATCAAACGTCCTATACCAACTCAAGTGATCATGTTTTTGTTTACTCTTTTCCAAAATGTTCATCATGGCTGCTGGTGTTAGCCATTGATGTGCTTTTCCGACGTGTGAGTAAAATCTTAATTTCCATAGCCTCCGTGAACGTAATGCAAATCTAAAAATGTGCCATGGATGTTGACTTGCGTATCCGTGAATAGCTAATTTTATCTACTGGTAACTCTTCGACTACCAACATTGTGCAACTTGAAGAATTTGTCTCCTTGTTAGATTAAGATTCAACACACCCACCTATGCCTAGGGACCATAGACTCCATCAAATGGCAATGAACGCCAGATGGACAGTGTACAACCAAGTCTGCCTACTGAGCGCCATTCGCTGGCTCCAACAGTACAATAACTAAATGTGGAAAACAAATACTCCATTGGTTCACAAATGTATGCGTGGTTGTCTTTTTTTTCTTCAAAATGTTGATCACTCGTCTTATTCAAAAAAAATTCATAATTTGTCATTCATTTTGTTATGTTTTGTTTTATTACTAAGCATAGTTTAAGTACGAATTGTATTTTTACATGTTTGAATAAATGTTTTGAATAAGATAAATGATCGAAATTCTAAAAAAAATTAACCGTGTCAGACAAGTTGGCCATAAAAGGAGGCTGCATTGTGTATGCTGTGCGGCGCCCCTAAAACTGGTATGCACCTCTGTCTCCTGTCTCCTGTGCCCGTTTGTCCGATCGGTCAGATCTCAAACCTTGGCCTTGGAGCACCTCATACTACCACCACAAGCTCAGTCATTCAATTTTGATTCTTTGCGAGACCGGTGGGAAGCTGAGCTCACTGGCCCACCCATCCACCACCTATATTTCAAACTCCAGTGCACACATAGTATTTTGCATATCCATTTGGACTTTCTAGTGAGTTCAGGCTAAGCGTGCATATGATAGAAACTTGGTGGTCAGGCCCTAATTCAGTTACTCTCGTATTAGAGATCAGAGAGATTGAGGTTCATTTGTAGACCAAAGTCTCGCTCAATCTCTCACAATCTACTCTAACCCCTTTCATTCCGAAAGTTGCTAAATTAGGCTTCTCATTTTTGCTTTTAATACAGAGGTATTTTACAAAACACTACCCTGCAGGTATCAGGACTCTCTCATTAAATTCTTCCTGGTCGTAATTACTACATACTTCATCCGTCCATGAATGATCTTCATATTTATAGATGGTACAAGACCAAAGTGAAATGAGTACCTACTTATATTTTCATTAAACATGCATCGCAGAAAGGATTATTAAATGCATAGAGTTACGTGCAATCAATGACACCTACATGCATGGACACAGTGGTTAAATACGAAGTGCATTAACAAACTCTTCTACAAATACGTAGATCATTTCTGGACATCTTCTCTCCCCTAAATATGTAGATCATTTGTGGACAGAGGGAGTAATTTACCGTGCTTAGAAAAGTACTTATCTGTAATTAAATTACCAATAAGGCCTTTGCTGGATTAAAAAAGAAAATTTATATGCTACTTTTTTAAATACTGATCTCACCTACCTTTTTAATACCTTCTAGTACCTCTTGGTACATCCTATTTCTAAACTACTCGACCTCTCTATGAACGGTTTATTTTTCCAATTACTATTAAACTTGTATTACCAGTAAGGTCTTTAATGAATAAAAAGAATTTTTTATTTCAATATCATAGTACCTTCCAATACCTCTTCATTAATACCTCATTTTTTTTCCAACCATATTAAATGGCTGTGAAACTCGTTGCTGCTTTGTGATTACTGTCGTCTTTTCGTTTGTTATCATCGAATGCAAAAATCATCGAATGGACGAGTACAATGCAGCGCTTGCTGACATCATGATACATACTCAACAGTGCAAAGGTATGGCTGACACGAGCCTATAGATTTTGATCAGGGAGCCACGGCGTGCGATTACCTTTGCTCACGCAAGGGCAGATCGTCGCAGCAATCTGTGGGCTACTAATTTATCGCGACAGGAAGGTCAAACAAACTGCTAACGTCTATGGTATCCCACAGCACTTTTGATGCAACATTCAGAATGCAGACTTAATCACAAGCATGCCGACGATGATGCCGGTGACCTCTCCTGCGGGCTCGGAGCTCGCTTCTCTTCAGGACAGGGCTGTTTTTTTCAGTGGGTTTGTTTGTATCCATGGCGCCTCCTGGAGAACCGAGTATGCAAGCCAGTGGGTCGTCCTCCACCAGGCTTCCAACTGGTCTCTGCAAAAATTAATTAATATACAAAACGAAGAAGTGTCAACTTGCAGTGAAATATTCTGAAACTTAGATGGACGGACTGCACCTAGAAAAATGTATAGACGTCTCTAACAAATTGTAAACTTGATAGTAACTCACAATTTTCGCATTTGTCTCTGTAGAAATTGATCTGGCCTCGTCATGAGACTTGCTAGCTTTAATTTCCTTCATTCTTTCTACAAAGACGCTGTCGGTATATGAACGGCGGGGGTGCCACCTGAAAAGTGGTTGATCTTGATGCAGATCATCAAATAGATGCTCAGCAAAAAAGTTCTTTCTCACAAGGTTGGACAGGTATACGTCTTCACTATGCTGATTGAGTATTCTGTAAATAAAGCGAGTTAAAAAACAAGTACGATGTTAATGAAACAAGTAGTTAGTTGGAACTCCAGATGCCAAAGAGAAAGAATAAGTAGTTAACAAACCACACATGTTAGCAAGCTCCATCTTCATGCGTCCTTCCGTTTTTAAAATCATTTCAGGAAAGCGATACAATTCTGCATGATAAAAGCCATTTCCCGCCATAACAGCGACACCTGAGAAGTAGCTTCAGTATATTCAATTTTTTAATGAAATGGTGAAAAAATATTGTTAAAAGCCATATGAACATTGAAGAGTCAATGCATGCAATATAGTTATCTGTTCTCTTTCAACTACAGTATGTATATATTATAACTTCAAGAGTGAAAGGTAGCAGAAAACAAAGGCACATGATTTCGGAGCATAAAATTATCTTACAAAGTTTGAATAGGTAACATACATTTAATGTTATTGTGTTCTACAAATAACAGTGTGTTTCTTAGGATGTATTGGTATTGGATGTTAATATAAAATTGTATTGCTCTCTGGTATCAGTATTCTTGCATGGCTAACTTTCTTCTGGGACCAAACAGCGGAGTGTTGGTTAGAAACAAGAGATGCGATCATGTGAATAATCATTTTCCTTGTTAATTGGGTTGGTTCGATTTTAAATATTTCCTAGTCATCATGTTGACTTATCCTAGAAGAGCCACATTTACTACCTATGAGGTAAAAAAATATTAATTGTCTATCATCTAAATAAAGCTTGGCTGTGCCTTTGCACATCATTATTGTACAAGGCGTCACTGCCATCTCCAATAGCTTTGAGATTACCAGTAGTCACCAAAAACTTTAACCGAGGAGTAGGTGGTAGACGAAGCAACTTGTCTCCTGCACAACAGATTTTTTTAAGTGTTAGATGCATATGTAGCATATTAATACCTATATATATTCAGGTCTAGAGCCCTCATAACTATTCATAACATCGTTCAGAGCCAAACAAGGGGCTAGGTTTCTTTTCGATTTGCCTTAGACATTTTTTCCCCACCCGCACAACGCACTTGCTTGCACCAAATCACTCAACCTGAAAGCAAGAGGAGTTTTCAACAGCCGCCTCGCCATGTACCCAGAGTTCCCATTCGTCCTCTCCTCTATGCAACTGGAGTTCTCTGCTGCTTCCACGCAGGTCGCGCCTGACCGTGCTCGTCCACAGTGGCCACTTGGTCCTGCTCGGGATGCTCGTTTACGTGGCTGCCACAACCAGCTTGTCCGGCCACACCCCTCCGGGCCCGGTCACTCTTGTGTGTGCCTTCGCACCACTCTGTGCTCGTTTGCTTGGCCACAGATCTCTATGCCTGACTGCCAATCCCGATTCCCAAGTCTGCACGACTTGCTTAGTCCAGCACATCCCGCGTGAAGACAACCTCGATAAAAAACGGAGAGGAGGGGGGAGAGGGAGGCGGGGGAGGGGGGGGGGCAGCGCAGAGAGAGAGAGAGAGAGAGAGACTATTCATGGAGTAATATGCAGCAATCTGCCTTTTGGAGAAACTCGATTGGGTTTTCATTTCACCAACCTGGAACTGTCTTACCCTTCCAAAGTCCTACCTTTGGCTAGGTCAAAGTTGCAACCAATATCCCAAAATCAGTTATATTTCGTTTTGAAAACTTCAAGTCAGACTTTGAAGGATTTCATGATGTGCTGGACTTGCACTGGAACTCCAACCCGATTTTCAGGAATCAAGCAAAGACGGTTGCTGGCAAATTTAAGCAAGCTTATATTAATAACTGCAACTGGATCCTTGCACTTCTTGATGGATTAGAAGAATAAACAGCACTCAGCTTGATCGAAGTCAACTTCAAATATATTGTGAAAGATCATTTATCCAAACTCATTGAAGCTAAGAGAGTTTACTGGAAACAGAGATCTCAGATTAGATGGGTCAAATTTAGTGATGAAAATATAGGGCTGTTTCAAGCTATTGCCCCTCAACATCACAGAAGGAACCATATTGCCTTCCTATGCCTATCTACCCAGGTGACTCAACATGAGCTCAAAAGCTACTATCCTCTAGGAATCCTTCAAATCTAGATTCAGCATCTCAGATTTAACAGGTTTCAAATTTGAATTTGAGTCTGCTATAGAGATGGTGGAATTGTCAAACCTAGACGACACCTTCACTAAAAGAGATTGACATGGCAGTTAAGGAAATGCCACCGGACCATGCACCTGGACCAGATAGATGGTTTTAACGGTCACTTCTTTATGAAATGTTGGAACACCATCTCGGGAGGCTTTTACAGATTCTCAGCTTTTGCAGAAGGTCATGTGGATTGGACTTGATGTGTTAACAACTCACACATTGCTTTGATTCCTAAGGACAACCCTCAAACCCCTAATGATTTCAGACCTATATCTCTACTTACCAGCTCTTTTAAGTTGCTTACCAAATTGTTGGATAACAGACTTGAAGTTGTGATCACAAAAGTTATTCATGCTAACCAGTATGGCTTCATTAAAGGCAGGTCAATTCAAGATTGCTTAGCATCACCTTTTCAGCCCCTACGTATCTGCCACTATTCTAAAAAGGAGATCACTACAATCAAGCTTGACTTTGAGAAAGCTTTTGACATTGGGGAACATTCCACAATGTTGGAAGTACTTGGAAGAAAAACTCAAATATGGATTAGCTGGATTAAATGTATCTTGTCAGCTGGGCCCTTAGGGCTGGCAGGCACGCTATCGTAAGGATGGGTACTGTAGCAGGGACAGGATCATGGGAAGACTTTATAGATAAGATTGGAATTAGTAGATTAAATCTATTCCTTACAAGTCAAGTAGCCTCTCTATATAAAGAGGGGAGCTGTATCAATTGAGATTAAGGGGGTGTTTGGATACACCCAACTAAAAATTAGCTGCTAAAAATGAGCTATAAAGTGTCCAAACACCCCTAACTAATTGGTAGATTGTGTCTTAACTAAAAATTAGCTACGAGCTACTGGCTAAAAATTAGTAGGGTGTATCCAAACACCCCCTAAGCAATGAATAGAGATTACTCAACTCTCTCCCAATCCTCTATCAAGAGACAGAGCAGTCAGGCAATGACCTATGCCATCTTCTGCAGTTCTGCTTACCGTCCGGGCAGCCAGCTAAATGCCTGACCAGTAATACCTGGTATCTAGAGTCAGGGATCCTTTCCCATGGCTTCTTCTACCACCCTATCTGTGATGCAGTCACCTTCATTGTCTGAATAGAAGGATAGTCTGAGAAGGTTGCTCCATGATGTAGTGGAGCGCCAGGAACTCCAGGATTCGATGGATAGGCTGATACGCCGTTTGTCATCATCACTGGTGTACGACTCCAAACTGCAGCGTACCATGTCCCCCCAGCTGTGCCACAACAGGCTGCAGAGGACACCACCCCCGGCAGCAATGACAGGTTCTGTGCGGCCACCGCAGACCCTAAGGCCCTGCCTGAATCGGCGGTGCCACAATGTAATAATGGAAGAATGCAGGTGCGGTTAAGTATGCAGATATCCTTGAAAAGTAGTAATAACAAAGGTAGAATATAATTTACTTACCCTAACGTAACAGGAAAAAACAACACTCATGGCGCAACATTTGGGAAAGGAGCTTACAGAATACCAACCATAAGAAAGGAATAATGTTATGCATCAGGTTACACATGGCTCTTTAGAAAAGAGAGTCCTATCAATGTTTGAATTTGCAATGGTTTGTCTAGAAACGGTCTCCTTCCCCTCCTGGATGGATTGCACGAGTATGGCTATTAAGTAGTAATATTTGAGTGTTAAGTCTTAACAATAACACAAGCCCGCAACCATGCTGCTGGCATGTTATCAATGTTACCACTTCATCGAGAATGGCGTATGGTTCCTGGTGGCAGGCAGCCAGGCATCAATTTTGTTTCTTAACTGAATGATCCTTATTTACCTTGACTTTGAAACAGTGTATCACATAAAAATATCAAAAACCAATCGAGGGAGAGAGAGAGGGAGGGAGGAACCTAGGCCGATCCCAAACCACCCAAGGAAGCTGCCCACTGCTGAGCCAATGATGAAGAATGCAGTTGGAATGATCTTGGCATACTGGAGCATTTTCTCCTCCTCTGGGGTCAAGACGATGGCCTGCATCACCGGAAACAAAATCAAATCAAGGAAAAGATTATAAATTTTTTTGGGGGGGCGTGAGTGTGTGTGGTGGGGGAGGGGGCTTCTGCATGCCTACCTTGGTCCGTATGGCGTTCTCCAGATTTTGGATGACCCCCTGCCTCATTATAGAAACACAAAACCCCGTCAATCCCCAACCCAAAGATGAAGTGAAAACATTTGGGAGGAATTGCTTAGGAAAAAGATTCTGGGACGAATTATTTGACACAAAACGGCGGGGAGGGGGGGGGGGAGGGGCAGTCGGGCCGTTTCTGGGATCCATCCGGCGAACCTTGGCATGCCTGCCCGAGAAAAAGTAGTTCTTCATCTCCCGCAGCGGCGGCACCATATTTTTCCTCCTCGCAGTGTTGGTGACTGGCTGCAAGGAAGAGGACGACGGGAGGGGAGCTGTCCTCCTGTGAATTTGAGGCTTCCGTTTGTTTCCTGGACCGACCGTCTTATGCTATTGGGCTCAGTTGCTTTCTGTGTTACTGGACCGCAATTGTTGCCTTGTTGGGCCGCGAGAACAGTGCATCCAGTTGGGAATTTTTTTTATTTTTATATTTATTTTTTGCAGAAATAAATAGAGGATTCAAAAAATTGCAAATCTATACCAATACCGCCGGACCATCTAGCGGTAATTAAAAAACGCCGCTCTATCCGGCGGTTTAATGACGTGGCATCCTGTCTGCCACCGGATTTGAACCCTTGTCATCAAACCGCCATCTGCAGCGGCGAAATATAAAAATCGCCAGACCACCCGGCGATATTTAAAAAACGCCGAATGGGCCGGCGTTTTTTAATTCCCCATGGCGGTATTTAGGTCCTGTTGGCGTTTTTTAAATAATGGCTGGCGGTATTTAATCCTTTTGGCGTTTTTTAAATAATGTCGGCCCATCCGGCGATTTTTAAATAATGCCGGCCCATCCGGCATTATTTTGCTCCATGTGCATTTTTTAAAAACAAGAGCATGGTAATTTATTAAATAACCAATATGAGTATACGTACAAGCAAAATGGCAATTACAAAATTATTTGAATGTGGGCATGGAAACTATTGTAATTAGTACCGGTAAATTTGTATTTCTTTATTTTATGACGTAAAATATTTGTTTTCTTTTTTTTACTATGGACGACAGACAAAAAAAAATTATGAGAGTACACGTTACATTAAATTGAAATCCTAGCGTTACATTGAGTACGACATGAACAATTGATGCAGAAGTTAAAATGCAACATAGATTGAACTCGGATACATAATTCTCAATGTTGACAGCGTAGATTAACGACATAAATAAAGTTGGACACACTTGCGATGCCTTGTCGTTGTAGCGCGTAACTCGCGCTACACAATTGACTTGGCTTAGGTAATTTGAAATGCTAGAAACGTAAAAATAGTAGCAAGTTCGTCTAAGCGAATTGGTTCGGATAGTGCTGCGACGGGCCTCCGAGATCATAGTAGCCGTAACCTCCGGATGGTGGAGACTTGGGGGGCATACGCTGCCGCGGGTGGTACGGGCATTTGCAGAAGGGGACAGGGCACAGGGGATCATCTTCGAGTCCAACCACTATCGCGTTAGCGTCAGCCTCGTTTTCCAGAGAGTTGACGCGACACTGAAGGTCGTGGATCTTGGTCTTCAGGTGGTTGATATAGTCTTCGACGTAGGCATGGTGTGGAGGATCTACCCACTTGGTGAAGCGGCATGCCGTGTCAGTGGAATCCTGCAATCATATATATCTCTTTTTAGAAACAATTTGAGTTATGTCAGAACAAAGTGTGGAGAGCGAGTTTGAGCACACACATAGCCAAAAGGGCATCTGTAGAAGCGACGACCTCCATCGATGAACTCATCGAACACCTGCACGACACAATACTCACCACAACGGCACGTAGGCCACACCTCCGTGAGATCATCGTAAGGCCTAAGCCTGCGTTCGCCAACAAAGGCGTCTTGTCCCTCTAGCGGGAAGTCCTCCAGTGGATGTGGAAACATGTCTGGGCCTTGAGGACCTCCCCAGAGGAAGTGGTGGCTACGACGTCCTCCACCCCTCCCTCCTCGGCCTCGGCCGCGGCCACGCCCCCTTCCTCCCGGCTTGGCCATTGCTCCCTTGCTCTGGTAGTGTGTTGTGTGTGTTCTTTGAAGGTGTGCCGTGTTTTTGTAGTCGAGATGGAGGTTGAGTTGTCTTCTGAAAACGAAAAAGTTGTTAGGTCAAACTGGAAATGGTACTGAAAAGGCCACGCAGGTGTTGTCACGTCGAACGGAAAAGGCTATATAGGTGTTGTCACGTCGAACTGAAAAGGCTACATAAGTGTTGTCACGTCGAACTGAAAAGGCTACGAATGTACCTGTAACTGAAAAGGCTACGTCTTGCGCTGTCACGTAAAACTGAAAATGCTACATAGGTATTGTCATATAGAACTGAAAAGGCTACGCATGTACCTGTAACTGAAAAGACTACGTGATGCGCTGTCACGTCGAGCAGAAAAGGCTACGGAGGCATCTGTATCTGAAACGATTGCCTATGTGTTGTCACGGCCTACTGCAAAGGTGAAAGTGATAAAATACATGATGACGAAAGTACACTGAACTAATGCAAGTGAACTCTGGAACTATGATCTAGCTACGACCCCTCTTGCTCCTGCGTGCAGCTCTCTGGGCAGCCCAAGTGTGGCGTGACCTGTGACTAAAGGGGTCGGGTGCCTGTCGAGTACGTCGGCCAGGGACTGCATCGGGCGCTGGCGGCTCCTGTGACTGCTGAGTTTCTTGGGGTGGCGCCTCCTGTAGCTGTGAGTAACCAATCTCATCATGTCGCGGCGGCGACGCGAACAAGGACTGCGCCATCTGTTCTGCTGCACCTGGTGGACTGTGTGGAGCGTGGCCGGCTCCGTAGCTGTCGTCAGGGGTCATGCCACCTTCATATCCTGCAAATCAATCGCATGGATTAAAAATGTAAAGTAACACTGTAACAGGCATGACGAGTCTGCTGCATGTATGTGAATGCCACTTACCCCACTCAACGTCACGAGTCCGTGATGTCCCTGCAGCGAAGACGTCGTGGTGGTAGGTAGGGTAACGAGACGATGACCCAACATGGGTCCCGTACTGCGTACCTGTTGCACGGAACATGCATAAATATTTGACGAACTCGTGTTTAATAACATTGACCTGTACAAGAAATACCTGGCGGCGGGTAGGTCATCGGCGGAGTCTGTGCAAACAGTGGTACCGGAGGTCGTACCGGAGGGGGTCGTGGTGGGGTCGGGCTAGGGGGAACAAACATCGGCTGCGGTGGTGGATGGCCAACATCGTCGCCACGGCAAGACAACGACCTAGTCACTCTTCTGCACAGCCCCGCTATCTTATCGTACGCCGCCTTGTGATCTTGTGGGGCCATGGTGAGGGCATTACGGCTGTATGTCGTGACGTCTGCATGGATCTGCCGGAGCACGTCATGCTGTTTCAAAAAGTTTGCATTAGTTTGCCATGAAGTATGAACTTAGATGTCTTCTAATGCGGAATCGACAATCAGGAAAGAAACTTACAGCTATATACGCCCCCTGGTCTCGCTGTGTAGGGTAGCTGTCCGTGACGGACGGTGTGCGGCGGGGCAACTCCTGTGGCGTTGACAAGACACGAAGTCGTGTCCGTGGGAGGTACCAACGGAGGTAGTGACCCCAGGCTGCATCGTCATGTGGCCTACCCTCCATGACGAGGTCATCCAAGGCCGTGGACCACTTCGCCACGAACTCGGTAAGACGTGGTGCCCAGATCTGGCCAACGTTCTGGCCCTGTCTCGTAAACCTGAAAATAAAAATAGTTTTGTCGGTGGACTGAGCATGTGAATTATGTGAAATATATAACTTTATGGTAATATACAAGATCGGCACGAACCGGTGGACGTGTGGCGGCAGTAAGCTCTGAGGGACGACCACCTCCTGCCGCAAGCCTAGCTGACGGAGCACGCGGTGGACTGCATGCTCCTCGACGTAGATGTCGAAGACAAGTGGGCTGCGCGTTCTCCAGTAGTCGGCGTCGCGTACGCACAACGACGACAGCCCGTCAGGTGCACGACTCTCCACTGCCTCGTCAGAGTAGGGCGTCCAACGAACGTCCTCGTCACGGAGGACGTTGAACTGGCCTATGAAGTCAGGGTAAGACTTCCTAGTCTGCACGTGAGCGTACGCGAACTGCGAAAGCATTCAATTACACCGTTAGTACAGAAAATTAAAGACACACCCAAATAAGTAAACGAAGAACAAGCCACGTACTCGTCGGTCGCACCACAGAGAGCCCATCGTCGGTCCGTCTACGTCGTCGCGTATATACGCGTCGTACGGGCTGTGCACGACCACGGGCCGACCTATCTGAAACCTCTCGTGGGCCCAAAGCTGCAGAAGTAGCGGGCATCCCCCGAAGATGGGCTCCGCTGACGAACTCTTCAAACAACTCGTGCACAGTCCCCGGTACGTCGCAGCTAGGACAGCGGACCCCCAGCTGAACTGCGGGATCGACTCTAGTGGGCTGTCGGCGACGTAACGCGCGAAAGGCAGTAGGTTCTTGGGCACAAAGTTGCCCGCAGAGCTGCAGAACATCACCCACCCCATCAACCACAGCACGTACGCCTCCAAATGCCGCGCAACCTCGTACTCTGTGGCACCTATTCGAATGTTGCCGGCCTGTAAATAGTTGCACATAAGTAAGAACCATATGATTTGTAACTATGCCGGTTGCGGTCGAATCTACTCACCTTGAACTGAAGAATCCACCACTTGGGCGGTCCGCCCGTGTACGTCGGTGGAAACTCCCTGTAGGGCTATGCGTTGCCGATACGCTCGACGGCACTGAACCGAGCGAGCAAGTCCTCACGCCAGCCGGGGCCGACGTCCGTGGGGCCCATGGCATCGCCCCTCAACGGCAACCCAAGCAGGTACGACACGTCCTGCAACGTAGGCGCCATCTCGCCCACGGTGAGGTGCAAAGTGTGTGTCTCCGGTCTCCACCTATCCACCATTGAAGCAAGGAGAGAGAAGTCGTAGCTGAAACACGGTCCGTCTCCCTTGACCATGCGAGCAAGTGGGAGCAGACCAGAAGCGCGCAGCCTAAAAAAAACGATGAGCATATCATAGTATAAATTTGAAAGAGATTGAATATATCTGAACAAGAGAATGAAGCACGTAAAGCGAACCTCGGTAGCCAACGAGGGTCCAACGCCATCGTCTCCATCGGAACACGTGTGCGAAACTGTCCAAGGGAGCTCCCCAATACCGCACTGAAGTACGACCGGTGCTTCTTGTCCGTCGCTGCATCGAGCAGGTCGGGGGTCACGTAACCCTATGGGGCATCCATCCCTAAAAAAAGATTGATATCGTTAGTCCACATTATAAACCAAGTATAAACTAACTAATACATTAACATAAAACTGCATGGAATTCAAAATAACATCACATAACAATAACATAACATTGCATATCATAGCATCGAATTCAAAATAATAACAAACTAAATGGCATAGTCACATAATATTGTTACAATCCATGATAGCAAATCCACATACACAGAATTCCAACTAATATAAGAGTAACGTAGCAGAGAAAGGTTTCAAACATTATGTTATTACAATCCATGACAGTAACTAAAAATCATTAAATGACTTCATTTGTTCCTCCACGATCGCGTCAACCGTGACTCGATGATCCTGGCTCAGGTATGTTCGACACGGTTCCTTGAGGTGTATTAGTGCATTTTTTGTAGCTGTGCCCGAACTCATTGCATTTCGAGCATATGACAATTCTTGGCCCAGCTTCGGCGTCATCCATGTTGTTACGAATGCGACGAGTCTTGCGTCGCCCTATCTGTTGTTTCATGTCAGGGTGAGGATTGGGTATGAAATCAGGAGCACCCTCTGCAATACTAGTGAAAGTCCCCGCAATGGCGAAACCATATACCTCAGAAGTCCAGGTGTGATAGATTGCATCCTTCAGGTAATAGGGGGACACAAACATACGAGCGTTCAAACCTCCAACTTCCTGACATGCAGCTATGACATGTGTACACGGCCTGTGGTATAACCTCGGCTTGTGGCAGGTACAAACACAATGGTTATTGTACAGGACACATTCTTTCACGCGCCTCTCATGATTGCCTCCTCTTCGGCCTTTGTCCCGACAAATGATCTCAAATCGATGCTCAGCGATACCCATGTTCCTGACACGATGTCCTGCGGCTTTTTTGTTTGCTTTGGACATATACTCAAAGAATTTCTGCCCATATACGAGGCGGTGGTCTATAAACACATTCTTTGCTGCTGGATGACGTTCTCGAAAGTATTGTGTTGTACGGTATATGTAAAATTCCACAATCCCAACAAGTGGCATGCTTCTGCTTCCACGTAACACTCAATTATACACCTCGGCAAGGTTCGTAGTCATAATACCATAACGTGCACCTCCTTCATCATGCAACAAAGACCACTTCTCCTTTGGCTCATGCTCAATCCACTCCGAGAATGACTTAATCGAACGACCAGGCCTCCGTCGCACATTAGGACCATCAAGGCCCACATTTTCCATTGCTATTGGCTCATCATCTTCTAAATTCGCACCTCTAGTACTTACTTCCGTAGCCTTCTTTGTGACTTCATCAAGTTTTTTCCACAAAACATTGAATTTCCTTTCTTGATTCTGACTACACAACCTCTTAAAAAGTTTTGTTAGTTTCTTGTTCTTGAACTGCTTCAGAAAGTTAGCTCCCATGTGTCTCATGCACCACCGACTCTTCAGATCGACCCACTTTGCTATTCTTTGACGTTGTACAGATCCTTCCTGTAAATCTTGCACCGCTTGCATAATGCCTCCATGGCGATCATGAATCACACACACATCTCGCCGATCCTGAACAATACATGACTTGATCCGCTCTAAAAACCAGTACCAACTGTCCCCATTCTCACTCTCAACAAATGCAAAAGCCAGTGGGAGCACCTGATTGTTTCCATCTGCCGCAATTACAGTCAGAATTATGCCCTTTACCTCCCTGTTAGGAAGGTCCCGTCGATGCATATCACTGGGTGACAATACTGGAATGCATTGATACATGCCCCCAAAGCAAAGAAAGCACGCTGAAGAACACGCTTTGTCCGGTCCTGAGGCAAATTATAGTGCTTAATCTCAAAGTAACTACCCGGATTCCGGTCATATAGTGTGTTCAGCACACGTGGCAGGTTGTGGTACGATGCTTCATACGTACCCCATCTCATTTCCAACGCCTTCTGTTTTGCCCTATAAGCTTTGCTGTAACTTATTTTGTACTGAAAGTCATCCTCTATGCTATTGATTATTGACTTCGGCTCATATCCAGGATTATTTACTATCTTTGAGTACATATGTTCAGCCACAAAATCAGCTGTCAAGTTACGGTGATGACTCTCAAGCTCTTCAAGGACGCATGTATGATGTTCAATTCTTGAAACGGTCCAAAAAATATCATACTTTCCCAAGAAAGCATGGACCCTAGAAGGACAATCATCTCGTATGCACTTCACATCATAGACTTGTGGACTGCTCTTTTGAACTCTGAACTCTTTCTTCAGGCACTTAGCCGACCATCTTTGCATGGCCTCTTTCAGCTCTATCTTGCTATGGTAAATAGCTCCCACAGATACTTCATTCTCACTATATTCCCATGGAACCATTTCACCTTCATTTACTAGCAGTTCTGGGTGATCAAAGTTGGTCCATTGACTTGGAACCTGGTTCAATATTTCATCTTCACTATCTGAATCTTCATCAACAGGGACATTGGCCTCGGCATCCTCCCGCTGCATCTGTTCAACCAAACCTACAATTTCTTCACCCTCATCTACCTCACCCCTTGGTTCCCGTACTGTTTCATTTGCTTCACCTTGCTCACCTATATCAACGCCCACCTCGTTAACCTGATTCACATTATTTTCCACCACTTCTTCAAATGTTGTGGCCTCATCACAGCCCCGTGAGCTTTCTGGTTCAGCATTCACCTTCTCGTATGCTTGCACAAAAAGAACCAGAGGTAACCCATGACGCAAGCTAACATCAACAAACCTCCTCCATACGGCAGTGCTTTCTATTTGCACTAATTCATAATAAACAGGAGATGAACTTCTAGTTGTTACTGCTGAGATGCTCAATTGACATTCATCATAATCCAACTTAAAACACTTCATGAATCAGTTATACACTGAACGAAATGGCCTCTCAATTGCTTTGTCCAGCCCTTTTGTCACTGACCGAAACCCACTCAAATCTACCCCGAACTGACCGTAACGTATCTCTCCTTCACCAAAATATATCTGAAAATATGTTTTCTGTGACATGCCTGACCACAAATGTGACAACCAAGACAGTACTTAGCACATATGTAACCGCATTTCTATATAACACTAAATTTTTCATATATCATAATGATTGAATATTCTATCTAAATCTAAAACCGGTAAATGTGCTAATGTCAACTAAAATAGTATGAGTATTACATAAAACGAGACTAAATCCGCTAATGATAATTCAAACTAGTGCTAATATTATATAAAATACTACTACTGTTACCTAATCTATTAATATTGTATCTAAACTACTACTAATATCAAAGAATACTACTAATGATATTTAAAATGCTAAAAAAATACATGTTTCAAAGAAAATTTACCTGCAACCTTGGCCTCCTCTACTCTCCCTCTCTCTCTCTCCCTCTCTCCTCCTCTCCCCTCCGCGCCCTCTCCCTCTCCTCCTCTCCCCTCCTCGCCCTCTCCCCTCTGCTCAGGCGCGCGGCGGCAGGATGTTGCCCGAGCTGCGCGAGCAGCGGACAGCGGCGAGGAAGAAGAAGGAAGAAAGAAAAAAGAAAGAGGCGACCGGCGGGTGTATGGGCCTAAAACCGCCGTCCCCGTCGGCGGTTTTTAAAACACCGCCGTCCCCGCCGGCGGTTTTTAACAAACCGCCGTCCCCGCCGGCGATTTTTAAACACCGCCGGCCAATCTGGCGTTTTTTGGTCCGCGGGCCCACCGGTCGCGGCGCCTGCCGCACTCCCAACCTGTTCTGGCGGTATTTAAAAAACGCCGGTTGGTCTGGCGGTATAGGTCTATATTTGCAAATTTTTGAATCGCCCATTTATTTTTGCAAAAAACGATTTAAAAAAAATATAAAAATAAAAAAAGCCCCCTAGTTGGCCAGGATCTTGGAAGCCATTTTTGTGAAACAAAGTATGGCTATTTCACAATTTATGAATCTAACTTCTTATGCTATCCACAGCACTCTTTTTTGTACCTAAAAATATTCTATTCTGGTTATCAATATTTTAAAATACAGAGCAAAATCGCCCGCACTCGTGTGACTCTATACCTTATACTTTGCCGACTACTTTTCTTTTTATTAATTTCTATTTCCTTTCTCTACTCAATTTCCTTATCTTTTCCTCACCCGCCAGACCGCCCTCTCCTCTCCCGCGTCGCTAGCTCCACCTCTCACTCCGTGGAGGCCACCACCCTGCTACCTTTTCCTTAGCACCCGCTTCCTCTGGTCGTCCACCACCCCCTCTGTGCCGCAACCTCCTTCTCCATCAACGACAAAGAGTCGCAAGGCCGGATCCACCCTAATGCGGCATCATCCTCCTCCCTCGATCTGGCACCGCCTCCTCCTTGCATGTCCTCCACAGCTGACAAGGCAGATATGTCCGGCGTGCCTCCTCCATCGAGGGCGATGAGCGGCGAGGCCGGATCTGCCCTGCCACAGCCTCCTCCTCCTCCTCCTCCTTCCTCGATCCAATAGACCAATACCGCCTCCTTCTTCTTGCGATATCCGTTGCCACTGGCTAGGCAGATCTGCCTAGCGCGCCTCCTTCTCCATCGACGATGACGAGTGGCGAGGCTAGATCCGACCGCCCACTTCGTCGCCCATCTGCTCCGGATCTGCTGTTGCAAGGTCCCTACTCCTTCTTTATGTTTCCTAGTCATTGGCGTTGTCCATGGAGCCGGCCCCTAGGGGGCTCTTCTTCCACAACGGGGGAGCAAGAGGTGGTTGCCCATGTGGAAGAGAGAGACGATATGGTGCATGAGTGGCAAGGGTGCCAGATTTGCCGTAGGAGAGCTCCCCCAGGATGTTCCAGGGATGAATGCAGTACCCCGCTACACGCTTATAGATAAATTTTATGCTATACGCTACTATAGTATCGTTTACGATGTCCCGCTGCAGACAACCTTAGTAGTACGAGTATATACGCTGTAGACCAAATATTCCCGTTTTGGAACCCGGTTGCATACCTATACAACAAAATTGTATTTAACAGGGTGATTAAACCAATGCCATTGGTATCTTGTGTAAATTACACAACAAATAAACACTTAAATGTGCGGTTGACTTTTTACGATGGACGATGAAAGTTTATTGACTGTAGTATTAGCTTTATTTACCTTACATGGTTATATACAAGTTGCATATGGGTGGGGCGATAGGGTACATGTTGCCTGATGGTACGGGTGAGAGGGTACAGGTTGCTTGAAGGCGACTAGGGGAGGCGACTTGCACCTAAACACTTTCAGCCTAGTCCTTGTGGGGGGCCGGTGAGGCCTAGGCACCTGTAGCCCTACCTCTAGATAATAGGTACATGTCACTCCACGTTCGGGTAACATGTACATGTTAACTGTATGATCAATGTCGGTGTTTAGTACTGGCAATGCGCCATGAGATATACCACGGGATGCTTTTAATGGCATCTAGATCGACTGTAGCTCTATGGTTCTCGTGAAACGCGATGGGAAACAAGATTTATACAGATTCGGGCTGTGAGATGCGTAATACCCTACGTCTTATTCGTGGCGAATTGTATTGCTCTGAGTTCTCGAGATTACAATGAGGACGCGGCTAGCTAGAGGTTTGGTATGAGATGATAAGATCTCGAGGGAGAGAGATATGTCCTCGGGAGGGGTCCCTAGCCCGCCTTATATAGTCCGGCATGACTTGGGTTACAAGATGGTTTCCTTCTCCTAGACGGTTTGGGTTACAAGTCCTTGTCTTGCGCGCCAAGGTGTTCGACACCTCGGGCTCGAGTCAACTGGTCGGCCCATGTAGAGAATACGCTTCATGAGGACCCAGGGGATATCTATCCCCCACAAGCCCCCGAGCTTTAAGTCGACTTGAGCAACAATCGGCTTGAAAATCCAAACTTTTCTCTTCCGAGTGTCTTGCCTTGTAGTATTCCAAGCGTCTTGCTTTGTAGTTGGCGAGGCACGTAGCAGCGCAGCCCCTCGAGTCGACGAAGGAATCGGCGAGGCGCGCAGCGGCGTATCCTTCCGAATTGACGAAGGAGTCGGCGAGGCGGGCGGCAGCCCAGCCCCCCCGAGTCAACAAAGCGGTGAGTCGGTAAGGCGGGCAACAACCCAGCCCCTGAGTCGATGAAGCGGTGAGTCGTCAAGGCGGGCAACAGCCAAGCCCCCGAGTCGACGAAGTGGTGAGTCGTCAAGGCAGGCAACAGCCCAGCCCCCGAGTCGACGAAGTAGTGAGTCGGCAAGGCGGGCAACAACCCAACCTTCGAGTCGACGAGGCGGGCAAGTGCCCAGCCGTGAAGTCATGAAGTAGCTCTTGTATTGTCTAGCAGTCGAGTATGAGTTCCGAGTCGCACCGGGTATGAGTTCTGAGTCGCACCGAGTATGAGTTCCGAGTCGCACGGAGTATGATTTCTGAAGGTCTGAAAACTGAATGTCACAAGGGTTTAGATAGCTAGGATGGTCAACCGTATGACCGCGCCAGCTCCCTTGGATGTAAGTATGAAAACTGAATGTATGAGGCTGAATATGGGTACGTAGAAGCAATGCCTTTTTGGTTTTGAGTACATGGTTCGAGTCTTTGAGGACGACTCGGCGCAGGCCAAACTGAACATGCGAGGTGCGTAATGCACGATATGAATGGCCAGAAATAATTTGAGTAAAATGAAACCCCGATTAATCCAGAAATAATCTGAGTGATCCAAAGTAACGTTATTGATCCAGAAATAATGATGCTGAAATAATATGAGTAGTCGAGTGGTCCTGAAATAATATAGATAATCCAGAAATAATGATCATGAAATAATATGAATGATCCGATATACCTAGTGATCCAAGTGATCCGGTATCCTGGGTGATCAGAAATAATCCGAGTGATCCATAAATAATTGATCCAACAGTTCGGATATTCCAAAAATAATTCAACTGTGATCCAATAGCCTGGGTGATCGAGAAATAATATGAATAATCCTATAACCCGAATAATCAAGAAATAATTCAAGCGGCATAAGACATTATAGCGGATCACTTGGATTGGAGGACTCACTCATTACGTTGCAGATATCTGTGCTGACATAAGATATGTTTTCCTGCAACATAATCAAAAGAGGATCCGAGCAGTATTATTTGAAAAAGAATGCTCAAAAATAATATCCGAGCGAACAACTCGAGCCAGTCGGCGTAAGGAGTCGGGTGATAATATACTGAAGAAGGGTCGCTGAACCGGAACAGACTAGCTCATGCATGCACGTAAGCTTCTGATGTCCTTAGACAAGTACGCGCATCGTCACGTTTCTCTGATAGCATTACTTGCTCTAATCCTTCTTGGAGTCGACTAGACTTACGATTCTGTAGCAGATCATAATTCTCCTCGGCCTTGGAGTTGATAACTTGAGTTAGCTTCTGTATCGTGACTCAATTTGACTTAACTTTGGACTGGCCAGAATATAGATGGTTCCTTGCAGCCTTTCTCGCGCACAAGCAAGAAGTTTGTTTCCCAAAAATAACTCTGCACGTGATAATTGCACTGGTTCCAGGCTTCAATATAATCCAGGGTCATACTGTCCCTGTTCTGATTCTTATTTATCCCCACGCTGTCCTGATCGGAGTTGATAGACCAGAATTCCGAATCTGCAATCTACAATTTCTTTGATCTGCATGCAGCTTGCTTGGAGATTGATTTTCTTCCATGCCCAACCAAGATCGGCAGCACATCATATTGTATAACGCAGTAGCGCTTTTAATTAAATATAATCTGACTTTGGCTTCACTCCCATGTTTGGCTTCACGTGGTGCCATCATGACGCAATGATTGACTCTGCTATTTCTTCGGGTAGATCAATCTTAGCATACCGATACTAGACGGCGGCGGTGCTTCGTATCGCAGGGCCACCAACTATTATGTGCTAATCTCTTTGTCGTCATCTTTGACCATCATGTAGGAGACGTAGATATATCATGACATCGGGCAGGATCGGAGCCGACTCGCCGCGCTGATGCGACGAAGTTGACTCCAACGTCGTCGCCAGATGTAGATCAACTTGATCTTGAAGTCGATTGCCATCGCCATCTCGTAAACTCGTGTGTTGGTTAAGATTAGCCGTGGAGCTAGGCTGATGTCCATATAGACACTCCTACCTGGTGTGACAACTGTCGGTGTTTAGTACCGGCAATGCATCACGAGATATACCATAGGATGATTTTAATGGCGTTTAGATCGGCCGTAGCTCCTATGGTTCGTGTGAAACTGCGATGGGAAACAAGATTTATACAGGTTTGAGCTACAAGATGCGTAATACCTTACGTCCTGTTTGTGGCGAATTATATTGCTTTGAGTTCTTGAGATTACAATGAGGGCACGGACTAGCCAGAGGTTTGGTATGGGATGACGAGATCTCAAGGGAGAGAGATACTGTCCTCGGGAGGGATTCCTAGCCCGTCTTATGTAGTCCGGCATGGCTTGGGTTATAAGTTGGTTTCTTTCTCCTAGACGGTTAAGGTTAGAAGTCCTTATCTTGCGCGCCAAGGTGTTCGGCACCTCGGGCCAGAGTTAACTGGTCGGCCCATGTAAAAAATACGCTTCATGAGGACATATGGGATATCTATCCCCAAAATCAATTTATCTTAGTTATTAAGTATGTTGTTAAGGGGGATCATGTTACTAGTTAAGTTATGTTTAAAATTCAAGATAACACTAGTGTCAATTTTTCTCGTTTGTTCAATTTAGTTGGTGCTTTGATTTGGATTTGAGGTAGTCATAGATTCAGCTATTAATGTGGAGTAGTTAATGAATGTTGATATCGTATTTTAGTCCTTTGGCTAAAAGTAAAAGTGGGCCGATGAAGTACACTGAGGTCAGGCTCAGCGTGCTTCAAGGCAGCCCATGTCGCTATGCATGGTCGTGTCATATTAGATTTAGGGTTTGTTGGCTTCAAATACGTTTTTTCAGTACCGTAATAGGGTTCTTTTTCGGAACCGTAATTGAATTTGGCGCATCACCTAATCCTATTCTAGACTTTTCTCGGCAGGTGTCATGTAGCTTCAAAGTTGTATCTCTAAAAACCTTTAAGGCAATGTGTTCACTCCCATCTTGATGATTTTTGTCCTTTTCCTTATAGTACATGGTTTAAATCATTAGTTATCACCATTCTTCGTACTATCTATGCTATTTATGGTATGTTTTACTGAGAAGCATCTTTCGTAGTTCAAAGTATGTAGCATAATCTAGATTGTGTTTAAAACCTAACCCATAGGACGGTCCTATGGTCCACCATCAGACATTCTAGACCACCATCGGACATTCTAGGCAGTGGAGAGGAGAAGACCAAGTCCTAGCACTTTGAACGCATCGGACTGTCCTATGGTCCACCATCAGACATTATGGTTGTCGACGGAAGCGACACAGAGATACCATATAGGCACCTCAAGAGTAGAGAGTTACGTAGGGACGTGGGCACTGCTGCTGGGATCGATGAAACTTGCGAGTCACAAGAGGTTTAGAGAGGTTTGGGCCACGATCGAGGTGTAACACCCTACGTCCTCTATAGGGTATCACTAAGAAGTGGGGAACAAGATTACAAGCCGGACATCCAAGGCTATGGGCGCAATGGCTGGCTAGGAGGCTAAGTCCTATGAGTCGTGATCTGCTGAAGTTGTAAAAGGGCAAACCCTTTCTCTTGGTGCACTACCCCTCCCTTTTATAGTCCAAGGGAGGGAGCCTAGTACAGAGTTGGTCGCATAGTAGCGCTACAATGGTGGTTTCAATAATGTACACCCTGGTATGGTCTTGGCGCTGCCCGTCACGTTGCCCAGTACGGTGTGACACTCGGCCGTGCTCCTATACATGAGGCGAAGGCTCTGTTACATCCCCCTCACGCCATGCCGGGTAGGTGTATCCTTGGCACTGTTACATCCTCCAGTCACTTGTCCTAGGAATGGGGGGGGGGTTGAACCGTAGCCATATCCTACATACTGTTGCATGCCACTGTAGCGCCTACCGTGCGCCACGGAGGTGGAGCAGCCTATCCTATCTTATGCATCACATCAGGTGGTGACAGGGCCTACACGCCATGCGCCCTGTTGCACACATCATGCAGAATCTGCCTTTTTGACCCCTCCTGCCCGCTGCATTTAATACGGCGGCAGACAAGTTTCTTCTCCTAGAAGGAGGCTTCCTTGGGGCATACATTGCCATCCCGGGGTTTAGAACCCCAAGGCGGGTGACGTCTGCCAACCCCGAGCTTGGCCACCCACTGCTGGTTGCTGGCGCGGTCTTCCCAGTTGTGGGCCCCCTTGCTGAGGTAAAGTGGGGGCCCACACGAGCACTTCCCCGAGACGTGAGGAGCTGAGTAAGCGATTCAGGGGTATGGGATCCCCGTGGCGCTAATAGAGGCCCACAGGTCCGCCACGAAGTTACACTTCGCGGTGGGCCCAAATCTTGTACATCGGCCGAAACCGTATCACAGTTGTGGAAGGACGTGGATTCCAGGTCCGCGGTGTCCTCGGGCGCAGCGCAGTGCGAGCGAGTGTATGCCTCCCTTAATGACGCTCTGCCCGAGGGCGGTACGTCGCCTCAACTGCTGCACGCGCCCATTAAGGGCACTTAGTTTGGGAATCTTGGCAACTGCAATTACATAGTGTGGGAGAGAGAAACAGTGATGGGGTGGTGGTGAGGGCTGAGTATAAATCTGCCCTCCCTCACCATCTCAGTCTTTTTATGCCTTCAAGCCCTCAAGCCTTCCAGGCCCTCGAGCTCTCTAGCGCACCATTTCCTTCTCCTGTTCATCTTCTTCTTCCCCGTCCCCAAAATCCAACATGTCGACGGTGACTAGGGAGCAGCTCAAGTCATCGTTCCTTCCCCCAAAGTCAGCCGCGAGCAGGATCAGGGAGCTGCTCAGGACCTCCGTGGGGGAGAATGGCGAGAACATGGAGATGGGCTCGATGCCGTCGCGGCTCCGGCAACGGGTGAAGGTGAGTACATCGTGTTCCTCGTGCACGTGAAGTCGGGGGTAAATTTCCCAGAGCCACTTCGCAAAGATGATGCTGGACTCATACAAGATCCGGACTGGGGGACCTTGTGGGGGATAGATATCCACTGGGTCCTTATGGCGTGGATTCTACTACGTGGGTCGTTGGAGGGCCCAAGGAGGCCGGACAGCTGATTTCATGGGCCGGCTGGCCGACTTAGGCCCAAAGATGGTGAGAAGAACTTGGTGATCAAGACAAGGAAGCTGTATTTCAGTTAAGGAAGGCACAAAGACTGTGCGCGACTAAGAGGAGGACTCCGAAGGATGTGGGATTCGCAAGATAGGAAAGAAATAAACTTGTAACCCTAGGAGCCGTCAACCTATATAAGGCGGGTTAGGGACCCCTATGTTTCATATCAAACGTCATAGCCCTAGCCAGCTAAGCCCTCATTGTAACCTTGAGAACTCAAAGCTAATACAACTCGCTGCAAACAGGACGTAGGGTTTTACGCACTTCAACGTCCAAACTAATATAAATCTTGTTCTTTGTCCCAGTTCCATGCGAACCATAAAGGTACAGTCGATCTCGTCGACCACAAAAAAACACCTCGTGATACATCCCATGGTGCACTGCCAGTTTCAAACACCAACAGTTGGCGCTCCAGGTAGGAGAGGCGACATCGACATCACCGTTAGCTCCATGGCTGTCAAGTTCGCTCTTGGCGAGATGTTCAGTTTTGGATCTATCTCGTTTATTGCCAACAAGGATGGCGACATGCACCGCATCTGCTGCACGATAGAGGAGATGCTGGGTCAGAAGGCCGCCACACCGACTTAGAAGCGTCCTTCGACTATGCCCGCAGTGGGATCTGCCTCGCCTATGGCTAAACTTCAGTCGACCACTACGTCGACACATGCTACACTGACTCATCCTTGAGTTCCAGGTGCCCCGACCTACTACCAGGTTTGCCCCGGCCCCATCTGTTTCATCATGGGGCAGGCCATTGAAGGGTGTTTTGGGCCAATCTAGCTCGGGCTCACGACGGTGCACCATGACGTCGGCTCGACAGTGGATCTACATTTACACCTCCAACCCGGTCGGCCACTGCGGCGTCTCCGACTCAGGCGCACCCCACTCCCTACTTCCTCGACCCAGACCTAGACTTAGGTCAGTCGTGGGAGATGGAGATATCAGTCGGGGGCTCGCCACAATGCATGCCCTTGGGCCCCTCAAGTTTCGGCGCCTGCGGCTGCTCCAGATTATGCGGCCCTATCCTCATCTACAACTGAGGGACCACTGGGCTCCAACTCAAGTAGTGGAGAGGATCGGTCCATGTCCCGGTTCGCCCATGGATTTCGCAATGCTGCCACGATGTACAAAGGGCTACCTCTCCCGTGCCTCGGTTCCCCTCAAAGACGACGAGGGTGCATGAGGGGCGCCCACTTCAAATCAGCATCAGCAGCAGTCTCGGCAGGATAGCAAAGAAGATGTCCCCCTAACTAGGCTCCGACTGGGGCTCGTCATCACCTCCTCCCCAGACGGACGCTCGTCTGGCCGAGCGTACTTATTAGTGATGATATTTGTAACTCTTATCTTAATCCCTTTTGTGTCTGAATTGGCTTTTGCTCCAATTGATATATTTTGCATGGAATTTGACCTTCTTCCTTTGAAACACTGAAAACCACCAACACTCGTGGAATTCAATGGTTGAAAGTAAATAATGCATAGAACTATGTTTATACCCCATTTATTCACCAGGAATTGGTGGTCGAAATCAGGAAATAATGACCGCCAACACATGATTGACTAATTTGATGTTTCTTTATGTCTTTGCATGTAGATAGATCAGCTGATACAACATCCCTTTCTAGTTAGGTGGAACCAGGTGGCACGCCAACAGTACACCACCTAGCCAAGAAGTAAAGCATTGAAACCGAATCATAGGAGCAAACAAATCTCCCGGTTCTACTGTTGACTGCGTAGAAGCCCATGTCAGCTTTCTACGTCAACATTCAATGATGAGGTTATACATTAGATTATTAAAAGTGTGGGTAGAACTAGTCATAGATTATGTTGTTAAAAACTCGTTCAACTAGGCCTAGTTTATGTTTTTTTATCAATTTGTTAATTTGGTTTGTTTGCGAACTAGGTTAAATTTGTGAACCATAATTAATAATTAAGATAAATTGATTATATAATTAACATGTACCTATTGCCCAGAGGTGTGGTGGCACGTCCTGGGACCCCATGTGAAGGACTCGTCTGGCAGTGTTCAGGTGCGAGTTGCCCTCTTTTGGATGACATGTACCTTGTTGCTCTACCATTGGGCAACAACTGTATAGATTTGTAAATACTTTATATCGGGATATATTTCTGTAAACTTATTTTTCTAAAAAAATAAAAAATGGATGGGCGTGCTTGTGCAGAAGCTCGACGCCTCGACCCACAGTATATAAAGCCCATTGCTAGGACAATGTGCTTGCTGCTGAGCCAGAGGAGTGGGGTTTTGGGACAGGGTTTTCTCCCCCGACATCGTCCATGATGGGAGTCCAGCCGATGGTGGCGTCCCTTGGTGCGGAGGAGGCTGACGGTGACGTTGCTTGGTGGGTGGACAGCGGGAGCCACTGGATGAGTCTATGCTAACTTAAGTTAGAAGGACTTAGTCAACCTGATGAGTGGACCCATATGGGTGGAAACAGATCGGCTGCAGTACTGCTTGCTGTTGTTGGGTGACTGACATACGGGCCCATGGAGCATGTGGCCCATATGTCAGCTGCACAATGGTAGCCACAACTACGGACAACTGATCTCATTCCCATGCAAGCGTGTCCCTGCACGTTAGCTACACGAGTCCCACTAACTTAAATCTGACGGAACCATTTCCAGAGCCACCTGGTCAGAGCTGCAGGCAATGGGTGGTGCCATGGCAGAGGCGTCGCCAAGAAAGAAGCAGAAGACAATGCAACATAACAAGGTTGTGCGATCCAGTTGGCCCAAAGATGAAGATGGGCACGACAAGCGAGGAGAGTTAAGGGGCAGCTATATGATGGCTTGGGCGCTTTGCACACCACAAAACGACGCGAATAAATTGCAAGCAGTAAGATTCTGTGGACAATGTCAAGCGAGCAGTAAAAGCGAGAGGTATACTCGAACAAAGTCAATAATAGCAATCATATTTTTTTCGGACGCACCCGTTGGCCGCTGGATGATGGGTTTTTCAATTTATTCAACTGCCATGCTATAGAATCAGTCTCAGAATACGGGGGGTATTAAACTTCCAGATACATTTCTCCAGCCTCAAGGCGATTGTTGTTCAAGCTACCTTGAAAATCCAGGGAATGGGCTATACCCAATGGTTGCATCTATTTGATGCACACCATTGACGATGATTGCTGACTCGAAGAAGACGTTCGACTGTCAATGAGATTGCTGCTCAAATCACCCTGAAGCTCGAGGCCTACACCCATTGGGTGCGCCTATTCGATGCATGCCAATGTAATTCGACGAGCGTTTGAGCCTTGGGCCGATTGGTTAATCGACTTAAGTGTCATGGGCTTGTGGTGGCAGACCCAAGTTATGTCATGCACTCAGTTCCGGTCGGCTGGAGCTGTAACCGGTTGGTTGGGCACGGACTCGGTTTGGCAAGACGTGTTGAGCGAATACTTGACATATGCAAGGAAGATCCAGTCAATTGTTCTTGCAAGTTGCAACTCTACCTCTTGTGTATATAAAGCCGGGTAGGGACGCTTCCAAGGGGATGGACCTACATACAGTGCAAACCCTAGGCATATGAGAGTATGAGAGATCATCTTCTGTGTCTTTAACGTAGTTCCCATCGACAATATATGAAGCACTCCATATGAGATGTAGGTATTACATGCATCTCGGCGGCCTGAACCTGTCTAGATCGTGTATTCTCTAAGTTCTATAAACTATCAAATCCAACCGCCGACCTTCCGTAAGATAAACCGGTGTGAAACACCCCAGTGCAAAACATTAACAACCATCAAAATATATCTTGTGCAATCCCAAGAGATGCTCCATGTAAAGTCGCGTGTATATCTCGGAAAACACAACCTGTGAAGCCCCTGGCATCTCAAAGATGCTAAAACGAATTTAGATGCATACAGATGATGGTTGTAAATTAATCATGTCTACAGAGCGCCATGAGCTAAGTAGAGAAGCCACCAAGCCGAATTTTTTTTATCCGAGCATAGGATGCATCGAACTGCCAGGCCCTATAGTACAAAATCCAAAAGTTTTCATGTGAGACTCCAAATGCAAAAGTTTTAGCATTCTATAGATCACTTTTACTTTCTAGACCATGTTGAGAATCCCATATTAAAAGCTTCAAAAGCTCAAGTCAAATATGCTCAAACAAGTTTTAAAACCTAGATTGTTTCAATTAGAAAAAAGTCCATTTTGACCATTGCACCTCAGTCCAGATTTGGCCATCTAACTCTAAAACCGGGTATATCTGACCATCTAATTATTGAAACCGGACATATTTAGCGCCCCAGGTGGTTTCAAGGGCAGTTTTCATTGTTTAAAATAATAAAAAATCTATCTAATATTTAAAAATTCATAACTATTTCATTTAAATCATAAAAAAAATTGAAACTAGTACCAAAATATTTTTGAAAATGTAATCTATTCATTAGTGCTTTACTTAGAGTTATATGTATCTCATTTATTACTCATTCTAGTGTCATCGTTCTATACCGGAAGCCCACCACAGGGTTAGACCTGCAGGGGTGTTGAGATTGGAGGGGGTGACGAGGAGGTCGCCAATGGTGTACAGTATGCAGAGACACGGTGATTAGGCAGGTTCGGGCAGCCAAGTCATTGTAGCCCTACGTCCTGTATGAGGTTTGGTAGATTGTATTGGTCAAAGCTTACCCTTGAGGCATGTACTTCTGGAGATTTGGAGAGTTTTCCCCGATGCCCTATCTCTCCTTATATAGTCCGAGAAGCTAGGGTTACAAGGCGCATCTCTAGGAGATTGCCTGCCGATAAGTTCGTAAGATTACATACCAAGAATACAAGATAAGATCCTTACAGATACGATCCTAGCCGATCAGGATAGACCTCCTTGCGCGCCACGTTATCAGCTGCCTTGCGCCACAAGTCGGACCACTCGGCCCACCTGTTAGGATGGCCCAAATAGCCTTCATAGGACACCTGTGGGCATATGACTCCCACAAGCCCCCGAGCTTCATGATGATTTGGAAGAAATCATCCTGAAGGTCTTCATGGAGTTTGCCCTTGCCATCTGAAATATGGAGGACATTGCTAAATGGACTCCATATGGAGTATCCCCCAAGCTTGGAGTTTACTTGTGTAACAATCAACTCAAAGGTTTGAACTGTGTCTTTATCGAGGTGACCGTTAAAAAACTTGAAAAACCTCTCTCCTTTACCCCCTGCAACCCCCAAGTTTCATGAGGTATGGTAATGCATCTTGGAACTTGCCCGAGTGGTAAGTGATCAACTTGAAGAGAACATCGAGTTGTTCTGTTCTTTCCTGATCACTATTCTGTAGTGGTCGACTGCTTTACCATTGCAGGGTGCATGACTGTAACAGAGTGATGGGCATCTGGCGCACCATCCAACTGGCAACCCTATAGAATTCAATTTGAGCTACACCTGCTTGGAGCTGTCCGACTCCCCAACACTAAAAATCAGGTCACAGCTGCAACAGAAAAGTCAATTATTGCCTTGCATTGTCTTTATGAGTGACTGTTGACCCGTGAGCTATAAAGGCATTGGATTCTTTGCCTTTATTGTCTGGCTATCAATGTTGTGTCAACCGCTCCACATTTGCGGCCGTGATTGCAACAACTTTTACTTGTTCTTTATGATGTCCTTTACTGCACTGTTGAAGATTCGCTAGCCCATCGTCCCTAACTTAGAACTGCTATAAGTAGAGGCCATCGCTGCTCTTCTTCCTCATAGCTTACACTGCGAAACCAGAGTCATGAAGTCCATAGTGTCCAAAGCTTTCCTCCGAATAGCATTCCATCTTCGAATTTTAGACATGGGTGCTTGACCCGTACTCGGTTGCGATGTTGTCGTAGGTGCTGAGTGGTGCACTCGGCTGGTGGCGGATGAGTTGTTGCTGCTTCCGAGGACTCAAATGGAGGACCGAGTACCTAGAACCACTTGTACTAAGGGTAGAATCGCCGCAGGTGCTCCGAGTTCCATGTGTTTAGAAGCTCCCCACCTTCTGGTTTGCTGAGCTTGAATGTAGCTCACCCCAGGACTTCCTTGATGACGTATGGTCTGTCCCATGGGGAATTTATCTTGCTTTGACTAGCTGTGGAGTTCTTGCGCTTGAGAACCAGGTCGCCAATATTGTAGGAGCCCAGCTTGACATTGTTGTCATAGTAGCGCTTCAGAGCCTGCTGGTACTTGACTGATTTGAGGTCAACATGGAGTCGTTCTTCCTTGATCAGGTCAACGTCTTGGTGTCTTGACTGCTCAGCTGCAGGTATATTACTGAACGCTATTCTGGGGGCGTTGTTTACAAGATCCATGTGGAGGATTGCCTCTGACCCATAGACCATAAAGAAAGAAGTGTTGTTGTCGATGGACTTGCATGGTTGAGTTCTCAACCCCTAGATTACGTATGGCAGTTGCTGCTGCCATTTGCCCTCATACGGCTTCAACTTGTCAAAGATGGTTGCGTTCCACTTGCCCATTGGCTCTAGGATGTGCTACAAAAGCATATCGGACTAGGATCCCTCTGTCCTTGCAGAAGTTGAAGAATGCATTTGCTGAGAAATTTGTCCCAAGATCTGTAATGATTTACGAAAGCACTCCAAATCTGTGCATTATCTCCTTGACAAACTCGATGTCTTTTCTTGCTATTAGGCTGTTGATTGGCTTGTACTCAATCCATTTGGTAAACTTGTCGACTGCTACCAGGATGCGGTCATACTCTCCAGGAGCTTTGTTGAAGGGTCCAATCATGTCCAGCCCCCAGCATGCAAAGGACCAAGAAACTGGTATGTTTTGGAGCTCGGACGCTGGTATGAGCTGTTGTCTTGCGAAAAACTAGCAACCCTTGCAAGTTCTGACTATTGCTTCTGCATCCTGCTTCGCGGTTGGCCAATAGAATCTAGCTATGAATGTTTTCTCCACCATGGTCCTTGAAGCTGCGTGGTTCGCACAAACTCCAAAATGAATCTCATGCAACAAGTTGATTCCCTCCGTCTATGGGATGCACTTCATAAGGACCCCTAAGGATGTTGCGTGCTTGTATAGTTGGTCTCCAATCAATGTGTAGAATTTGCTTCTTCGATGTACTCTGTCGCTTGTTGTTTTTGGATCTAGAAGTTTTCTTGACTTGTTGCACTCGACGATCTCCCCTCACCAGTTGGGTGCTATCATAAGGACTTATTTTTGTTAAAGAACACTTGGTGGTGCTTTTGTAGCTGCTTCCCCAGATACTATAGGTTTGTTGAGTACCTAGATGAACACGCCGGGTGGCACTTTGGCTCTTTTGGATCCCAATTTAGAGAGTACATCCACCGCTTGTCATCCCTGACGACATGATGGAACTCCAACCTTTGGAACTTGCTTTCCAGTTTCCTCACTTCCACACAACAAGCTAACATTTTTCAGAGGTGCAACTCTAATTCTTATTGACCTTATTGAAAGGACCTTGATGTCACCTAGAGGGGGGGTGAATAGGCTAATCTAAAAATTAACCACTTAAAACAGAACTGTCAGCCCCACACCGGATAGTCTGGTGGCTTCTACCGGACAGTCTGGTATCACCAGATAGTCTAGTGATGTCCACCGGATAGTCCGATGACACACAGAGAGCAAGCTCAAGAAATGTAAATATGCACAAGAATACTTATTGAGCTTGGTAGATTGGTTTCAAGTGTTTCTCTGGTGATGTAGGGCTTTTCTACACTTCACACCTGCACTCACAGCAAATACTTACACACAAGATAGAAATAGCGGAAGCAAGAATGTAATGCAAGTAAAGAACAAACCACAAGCACAATGCTTGGTCTCCTGGCAGGGGCACAGCACACAAGACACACAATTTAATTCCTGAAGTTTGGGCACACCCGCAAGTGTCCCTACGTCCTCGTTGAGGTGCCCACCAAGAGATAGAGTCTTTTTCAACTCCCGGCCTTCCCCTCACCAACCACCAAGGTACGATGAGGTGCTCACTGCAATGCTCCATAGAGCAGCGTAATCACTTACAAGAAATGTGGCACTCGAGAAGTTGAGTACCCTTCGGGACGCTCTAGCATCTAGGAAGAAACCTCCAAGAGTAACAAAATCGTTTGCTAGAAATGTTTTGCCAACTTGTGCTCAGAAGCTAGGATGCACTATCAAGCTCACACAATCTCACAAATGCTCTCCCATTTCAAGAACCTCACTTGGTTAGCTCAATCTCACAAAGAGATCGTTGGGGAGTGTTTCTCTAGCCTCTGAATGAATATAGACATTGGAGGAAAGCAGCAACCTCAACAAGTGGAGAGAGAAGAGTATAAATACCCAACCCCCAAAAATTAGCTGTTGGCTCTGTGTCAGAGCCCCACCGGACAGTCCCGTGGCCTCTATCGGATAGTCCGGTAGTGGACAACTAGCCGTTGAGGTTTGAACCCCTCTACCAGATAGTCCGGTGAGGGCCACCGGATAGTCCGGTGGAGGACCTCCAGACCAGAAACTGGGAGCACAAAGCCTGGTCACTAGGTTAAGCAAGATGTAGGTGTTTGTCTCCATCAGAGATACACCTAGCTAGGAGTTAAAGCACAAGAAAAGAATCAGAGAGCTCTCACACTCAGTGTCAATCTCATCACTGAAGATGAAGTGGCCCGACACTCTCTGAACTAGCTAGAGCACATGATGACTAGTGACATTTCGAGCTTAGCTTCCCTCTTGATAGAACGGCATACCTATGTCTCAATAATTCTAGATGAAATCCACTTGAGTCTTGACTTGAGGAATAATGCCATCTTGATCAATTCCAATAAAGAGAGAAAACCAAGCTGAGAGTCTTCTGAGAGCAATCCTCTATTGAGCTAAATAAGTTGGACTTCAATTGTGTAAACCTCTTCTATATGTAGATGGAGCACATTTGCTCATTAACTAGTCAATATGCTTGATCTTCATTATAGTTGGCTTTGATATGCAATAGAGAATCCATATGTTCAGCCATTTGTGATTTCAAGAGCAATCCAATCAATATAGTGACATCCATGAGAAATGAATAGACCGATGTCACTTGACTCAATGTACAAGCCGTGGACCTCATAGTGCATTAACAGTGATAAACCAATTATAACCAGCACTTGGGCAAATGCATTCAATCACAGTTATCCATTAATGCCATAACATATTCAAATATCCAATGTGATGTATATCTAGAGTCAGTGATCAATATATGGATGATCCATGGCTAGATATCCTGCTGCATCAGTGGATGTGCAATATAGATTCATTTACATCAACACATGGAGGATATACAATGAAAACCATAATACTCAACATATAAGTGATTCATGCTTGATCATGAGATATATATATTAGAAATCATTCATTTACATTTGACCATATTAAATAAACCTGTAAGACTCTGTCAAGTCATCTCACAGAGAGATTAGACCTTTAATCATGTTGTCACTCAATACACCAAAACCACTAAGGAGCCTTGTTTTACTTACACTTATTGATGACCACCAGGGAGTCATCGTAGACTAGCAGTCTGTTGATGGCTAGCGACTTAGCTATACACAATCCATGGATTAATGCCTCGTATTCTACCAGTGTTGTTGGAGGCCTTGAAAGTGATCTGGAGGACATATTTGACCAGCTCGCCCTTGGGTGATATGAAGAGAACTTTGGCTCCATTGCCCTCTAGGTTTGAAGAGCCGTCTAAATACATAATCTAGTGTTTAGGCTGCTCTGGATCAGCTGGCAATTGCTGTTCTGTCCACTTGATGATTAAATCCACCAAGGCTAGACATTTGATTGCTGTCCTAGGCTTGAAATTGATATCGTAGGCACCCAACTTCCACATCCGTTTTGCTATTCTGCCGGTGGCTTCTTCATTCCGTAGGATGTCACCAATTGGAAATGTAGTGATGACCACAACCCGGTGCTCCTCAAAATTGTGACACAACTTTTACGAAGTAATCAGCACGGCATAAAGTAGCTTCTGCACTTGGTGATACCTGATTTTTGCTTGGCTCAGAACATCGCTGATGAAGTAAACCAGATGCTGGACCTTGTATATGTGAGTGCCATCGGGTCTCTAGGCTACAAGTGTCGTACTCACCACGTGGGTGGTGCATGCCAGGTACAGGTATAGCTCTTCTGTTGGCTTGTCCCCTAGCACTTAGATTGGGGTGGTCAGCACTAGAGGGGAGAAGAGGAAGGCTTTCAACTCATCAAATGCCCTCTGTGCATCTTCCATCCATTTGAAGGTGTCGAGCTTCTTTAGCAACTTGAAGAAGGGGAGTGCTCTCTCGCCGAGTCGTGATATGAAACAACTGAGTGCCGCCATGCACCTGGTAAGCTTTTGCACCTGCTTCTAAGATGTAGGCGGCTGTAGACTGCTGATGACCGATATCTTTTTTGGATTGGCTTCGATTCCTTGGTTGCTGACGATGAATCCTAGGAGTTTGCTGGATGGTACGCTGAATACACACTTTTCCATATTCAGCTTCCATCTGTAGATGCAGTAGGTTGCTAAAAGTTTCTTCCAGGTCCTTGATGAAGTCATTCAGGATCCCTGGTCTTGATCACCACGTCATCTACATAGGCCTCAACGTTCTTGCCCCATTGTTTGGCCATGCAAGCTTGAATGCTTCACTGGTAGGTAGTCCCAATGTTCTTCAACCCAAAGGACATGGTCTTGTAGCATTAAGCCCTATAGGGTGTGATGAAGGATGTCTTCTCTTGGTCTTCTAGAGCCAGCGCTTTCTAATGGTAGCCTGAATATCAATCTAGGAAGGATAGTAGGGTGCAGCCCTGCTGTTGAATGTACAACCTGATCTATCCTAGGCAACCCAAAGGGATCGTTCGGACAGTGCTTATTGAGCTCGGTATAATCAACACACATCCACCATTCTTTGTTATTCTTTTTAAGCATGAGTATAGGATTTGCTAACCACTCAGGGTGGAATACTTCTCTAATAAATCGGCCGCTAACAGTCGTGCTACCTCTGCTCTAATGGCCTCCTTTTTTCATCAGGAGAACCATCACAGCTTCTAGTTTCATGGGCTTTGCATCTGGGTAGATCTTCATCTTGTGCTCGGCCTAGCTCCTATGGGACACTAGGCATATCAGATGGTTGCCAGACAAACATGTCCCAATACCGACTTAGGAACTGGACAAGCGCGTCTTCCAATTTGGGGTCGAGGTCGGTCCTGATGATAGCCGTCTTGGTTGGGTCAACGAGGCTGAGGTTGACCCATTTCATCTGCTTGTGCCAGCTGCATGGCGTTCTGGCTGTGATCGGTGCCCGGGATGGCCGGCTGAAGGCTTGTCACCATCTTCTTCACCTCCTCCTGAGTGGCTTTGCGCTCGAGGTCTTTTGATGTGGTGAGCGCCGCCTGGTCGCACTCGTGGGAGATCTCGAAGTCTCCCCTAATGGAGAGTACGCTGTGAGGATTCGGACATCTTGAGTACTAGGTATGAATTGGTGGGGTATCGCCATGAACTTAGCCAGCCAAGGCCTTCTGAGGATGGTGTTGTAAGATGAGTCAATGGCCGCCACCTTGAACCTGACATACTCGCTTCTCCCGTTGGTCTTGTCGTCAGAGGTGATGGACAGTGATATGTTCCCGAGTGGTTTGGTGCCCCGCCAAGGCACTATGTCATAGAAGGGTGTGTCCGACTCCTCCAAGTCTTCCACAGCTGAGCCCCAGGGCAATGAGGGTCTTCTTGAAGAGGATGTTCATGCCACTCCCATCATCGATCAACACCTTGTGCGTTAGTGATGAGCGCACGATGGGGCTGGTGACCAAAGGGTAGTGGCCTAGCTCGTCGAAGTCAGACCAGTGATCATTCCTACCGAAGCTAATTGGCTGCTTCGACCACTGGTAGAATGTTGATGTAGACGATTGTGACAGCATGACCTGCCTGTCGGTGAGCTTTTGCTTGCGCTTGCTTTCCCTTGAACCGTGGCTGCCGAAGATGACCACCACTTTGTTTGTTGATGACGGGGAAACCACCTCTCCAATCATCGTCATGATATTCTGGCATCTTGCCGTCACCGCGCTTCTCCTTGTCCTTGTCATCAGGGCTGTTCCCCTTTCTAGGGGGATGGAGGCTGCCTAAGCAAGAATTGCAGGCTCCGGTAGTCGCGGTACAGGTGCCAGATCCCTAGGTAGACCGGGCAAGGTTTGTCGAGCAACTCCTCGATCGTCTGCTTGGGCCGCTTGCCTCGAGTAGCCTGCAGTGTTGACGGTGTTTTTGTGGCCACGCTTCCATGACCAGTCTGTCGCCATCGCAGCGCCAGCTATCGTTGTCAGCGGCGCCTGTTGTCGTTGTCATGGCTTTGGTTGCGCCGATCGTCGTTGTCCCACCTTGGCTCATGGTCGGTCTTGTTACACATCAGAATGTCCTAGATCTCTTCACGAGCATTGGCGTATGCTGACGTCTCTTAGCAGTAACAGATTTTACTCCTGCAAGCGCATGGAGATTCGCTGTAGCTTTTTCACTCAGAGTATTACGAGTATCGTAAAATCCACAGTGAAGCAAAAGCGAATAGGTGGAATGGTATGTCGAACTTCAAGCAGTACTGTAAACTGGTAACTACCAACTATTCTTACACCGGGGGTAAGATAAACAAGATAGTGCATGGTGGGATAAGAGAGCAATGACCAAAGCAGTCAGCAAACTAGGTATAGCTATCTGGGAGGACAACGAGCGAGATTAAGATTATCCAAATGCTAAATCTTACTTACTGCATAGCAGTATTTGTGGTTGAACTAAGTTATACAAATACAAACTAGGATCTTGCGTCGAGCGAAATTCCAGACTACACCGAGGTGGCACGGGGGTAGATAGTTGGCCAACCGAACGACAACTGGCTAACGCTTATGGGCTTACCGAACGATAGGCTCCCTAATGATGTCACCAATAGGGGCTACCATCCAGAGCTTGCGTGGGTAAGATGGCACGCTAACTTGATCACTAAAGTTCTTCCTTGATCAAGAGGGTGAGAACTAACTTAACCTTACATCAGAGCCTAAGGAAAGCTTATAGCACCAGCAAGTCTAGAAAGATTCAAATAACTTAAGGACAACACAAACCTAAGTGTTGGTCTAGTATGCAATAAGGTACACCACACTAAGCAAGTCTAAGAAATAAAGTAAAGTATAACAGAAATGTAGAGCATGGAATTTATATTATACTGGAGTAGCAAAGGTACAAAAGATACAAGAACTTTTACCAAGACTCGAAGCTAACTCTGGAATCCCTGAGGCTGAAAGCTTAGACTTGACTCTAACTCCCAGGACTATCATACTGCTACAAGACTATGACAATGGTGTTCTTCTCTTCTCTTCCACACTTCACAAGTGAGGCATAGGGACCTATTTATATCCACTCGGGCAAGTGGGTATTTATACATGGAGTAGATTGGTTATGGGCATTAAGGCTGTTGTAGGGGATACTTGGTGGCCAGGGCGGCCAAGTAGGGAGGTCGGGCAGCCTGGTGGACCCTTGGATCACCCGCCTCTCTTCATCCAACGATCAGTTTTGCCTCCAAAAGTCGGTTAGAGGTCGATTGGTGATTACAATCTTGTGCTTTCTTCTGGATCATTGGATTCCACTTGTGTTTCTTCCTTAGCCATAGGATTGAAGTGCCCTAGATTGCTGACTTCACCAATCTAAGTGTTGGATTGATGAAGTGGTGGGTCTTCCAGTGCTTTGCATGTTGCTTTCATGGTTTACACCTTGGAGTTGTGTTGACCCATCACTTGTGTGCATGCAGATCGAAGATGGAGTGTTTTGGCGACTTTCACTAGGCTGGCCGACCAAGGGGGAGGCTGGGTGGCCAGGGTTTCTTCCTAACTTAGCCAAATTTGCCTGTTTTCTGTGGATCTTCACCTATAATCAAATATTCAACACAACTCGTGGAATTTTGTCAGTAGCAAAGGTTTAGTCTCCATTTTGATACATTTTCCTTCATGATCATGGATAGTTGATGGTTGAGATGAGTGAAATAACTGACCGTCAACTGCGTACTTGTTGGCGATGTTGAAGAGGGTCTCGACGTCGCTGGGGAGCTTTCTCGCCAGCTTCTCGAGTAGTCTTTCATCTTGGAGTCCCTCCTTGAAGGAGTTGATGATGGTCTGATCTGATACGTCCGCCACCTGGTTCCGGAGCTCAGAGAAGCACCGGATGTACTCTTTGAGTAGCCTCACACCAGCCTTGACACATGCGGGTTCAGGTCCCGCACGGTTGCAGGCTGGTGATACATACTGCGAAAGTTGGCGATGAACTTCTCATAGAACTGGGTCCAGCTGCCGATAGAGCCAAGCTGGAGGTTCTGCAGCCAGCGGAGTGCTTGGGGACATATGCCAGCATGATGTTGGAGTCGCCTTGCACTGCCTTGCCACCAAGTGCGTATAGTCACACCCACTCTTCTAGGTTATCCTTGGGGTCGTACTTCTCTATGTTTGTGAGCTTGAACAAAGCAGGCCATGAGATCAACCTAATTCTGGGGGTGAAGCTCCGGATGCCGTCATAGTCATTGAAGGGCGGGTCATCATACAGTGGATCATAGCAACAGTACACGGTGACTGCCCTATTAGGTCGAGGGCTGTCGCCACGTCGCCTGGTGCTATTCTTACCCTGGGTTCCTCTGAGCAGTCGGCGGGGGCATCGTGCCTTAAAATAGTGATCTGTGTTCCTTCTCACGGTCCTTGCGATGCTTGATCTCGGCCTCCCAGGCCTGGAATCGCTTGTCGTTGATGCGAAGGCGGAGATCCTTCCGGTCCTCGATGAACTTCCGGAAGTCGTGGATGTCTCCTTGAGGTGGCTCGGAGGCGTGGGAGGCAGTGGTTGTCGTCATTCCCGAGCCTGAGGCCCTTGAGAGGCAGCTTCTCTTTATGTGCTGATGGGGGTAGATCTGCCACGATCGTGCCCATCACTGCGATGCAGTATTCCTTGCTAGAGAAGTCGTATGAAGACGCGGCCTCCTCAAAGTTGTCGTAGAGGTACCAGGCAGGTGCCGGCAGCCAAGCCAGCGTGCCTCCTCCAGTCTGGGGCATCTCGGGTGGCTCGTTCCTCATCGTCGTCGTCGGCCTTCTGCTTGCACCGTCGGTCGTGGTCCCGATTATGTTCAAGACACGCGTTGCGCTGGCTCAGCATCTCTGTCTCGGATACCTCATCGATGGAGATGGGCCGGTGCAACTCTGCCTCGTGAGCCCTCTGGCCCCTATCACGTTGTTTGTCTGCGTTGCAGGCATGGCGGTCCCGCGCAGCGCCCAGTGTTTCTTCCTAGAATGAAGGTGAGTCAGGGGGAACCGGAAGGGTCATGCTCGCGATCCTCAGCCATGAATGCTTCATGCGAGGGATCATGGGCTTGGGGTCGATGCAGTTGCCTTCGGAGTCATCGGGGGAGGAGGCATCGGGGGGGGCCCTCGGTTGAGCGTTGCGCCAGCGGCAAGTCCTGCCGCCTGGGGTGGAGTTGATGGCGAGCCTCAGCTGGAGTCCGGTGAGAGGCACCAACACATCCTCAGCGTAGTAGATGTTGTCGTCCATCGGCGGGGAGGATTGTTGATGAAGCACAGATGTGGCAATGTCATGGTACACGGTAGCTGCATTGCGTAGCCCATGAAGGCTTGCTGCGCCGAGTGGTCTGGGACTCGCGGATTAGGCCCGAGTCGAGTGGTCGTCGGGCAAAGAAGTCGCTGGAGCCGCCGGCGAGTGCTGGGGAAGTGCTGGAGTAGTCGGAGTCGAGTGGTCTCGGGTGACAGATTGGATATGCCTCGGCTTATGTCGGGGCCGCCCGAGGCATTTGGGGCAGAGTGGTCCCAAGCGCTAGGTTGGGCCTGCCTCAGCACGTGTCAGAGTTGCACCGGGGCAGTCAGAGCTGAGCGGTCCCGAGCGACTGGCTAGGATCTGCCTTAGCACATGTCAGAGTTGTGCCAGGGCAGTCGAGCCTAGTTGGTTCGCGTTGCTGATGATGCTTGCCTCGGCCCACGCTGGGGGCGAGCCGGGGCAATTGGGGCTGGATTGGCCCGCATAGCAGACCGGATCCGCTCCGTTCTTGGGGAAGATGGCACTGGCAAAACCGAGGCGGGTGGTGCAACCCTAGCCGGCAAGTCACCGACGAAGTGCATGTTGCTGAATTTATCGACAACGGAGGTGAAGGCACCAAAGAAGAAGATTTCCCCTAGCTGGAACTTGACTCTTGCGTGGAAAGTGATTCCCATCACAATCTCAAGATCTCGCACACCAGCCCCTACTTGGCGTGATAGCTGTCAGCGTTCTATACCGGTAGCCCACCACAAGGTTAGACCTGCGGGGGTTTTGAGATTGGAGGAGGTGACGAGGAGATCGCTAATGGTGTGCAGTATGCAGACATGGCGATTTAGACAGGTTCGGGCAGCCAAATTGCTGTACCCTACGTCCTGTATGAGGTTTTGTCGATTGTATTGGTCGAAGCTTACGCGTGAGGCGTGTACTTCTGGAGATTGGAGAGAGTTTTCCCTGATCCCTTAGCTCCCCTTATATAATCCGAGGAGCTAGGGTTACAAGGCGCCTCTCTAGGAGATTGTCCGCCGATAAGTTCGTAAGATTACATGCCGAGAATACAGAATAAGATCCTAACAGATACGATCCAAACCAATCAGGATAGACCTCCTTGCACGCCCGTTATCAGCTGCCTTGCGCCACAAGTCGGACCACTCGGTCCACCTGTCAGTATGGCCCAAATAGCCGTCATAGGGCACCTGATGGGCATATTGACTCCCACACCTAGTGTTTTATTATTCATATCCACGTCAAATATTTATATGTATTACTATTTTGCACTATATTAAATCAAGAGATCACCCAAAAGATTACATTTGTAGAAAAATTTTGGTACTAGTTTCATATCTTTCTGATTTAAAATGAATTGGTTATGAATGTTTGAAGATTAAATAGATTTTTTTATTATTTTTGTAATGAAACCCGCCCTTGAAACCACTTGTGGACCAAATATGTCATGTTTCAATAGCTGGATATACCTAGTTTCTGAGTTCGATGGCCATATTCGGACTCGGGCGATAGTTCGATGGTCAAAATAGACTTTTTCCTTTCAATTTTGATCAAATTAAATTTGAGCCCTAGTAGAATTTTCAAGTTTGTTACTAACCATGTCTTAGTTTCTGTATGAAAGTTGTGGTACAATACATGTACTTTCATTTTTTCTTCGCTAAACCTTTCCTAAAAATGACATTTTATATTTTATTTTTGCCCCAAACATTAATTAAAACAGTAAGGACTAGACAATTACTTCGAATAATTCTACGCCCAATCGGTCTGATCTAAAATCTTGGCCTAGATGAACCTCATGCTACCACCACAAGCTCACTCATGCAATTTTGATTTTTGTGCGACCGGTGGGAAACTGCAGTAAGCCCACTTGCGATGGAAACTTGGTACTCCTTCGGGCCTAGTTTTGCAACTCTCAGGTTAGAAGAGATTGGAGAGATTGACCTAGATTTGTAGATCAAAGTCTCGCTCAATCCCTCCAAATCCACTCTGACCCTTTCAATCAAGAGCTACTAAATTTGGCCTCTCATTTTTTTCTTTTAATACAAAGGTATTTTACACCAGTTGAAAGACTACCCACCGCCATTGGAAGATACCTCTCTCATTGGAATTTTACTAATCGTACGGTGGTTGAAAAAATACCTATACGTAATTACACTACCAATAAGGCCTTTAGTGGATTAAAAATAAAACTTTTTGAACACCACTTTTTGAACATGGGTCCCACCTATTGAGTACCTTCTAGTACCTATTGTTACCTTCAATTCTAAACCGTTAGATCTCTTAGAAAGACATTTTTTTCCTGGCGGACCTAACTCTTATGCATAGGGTATTCCAAGACAAAACGATATAAAAATAGCCTAGAATAAGATTCAAACTCAGGTCTAGAAGATCAAAGTAACAATTACTAACAAAACAATTACTTACCACTAGGATAAATAGTGTGTTTTTATAGTATGCCGGCATATATGGACCACTCTTTGGGTCCGCCAGTTACTTTTTTCAACTGCCGTAAAACTTATATTACCAACTAGTCCTTTAGCAAATAAAAAAGAAATTTATATGGATATTGATCCCACTTATTTTAGTTTCTTCCAGTACCTCTTCATTGATATCTCTTTTTTTTTTCAACCATATTAAATGGCTGTGAACCTCGTTGCTGCTTTGCGATTAGTGTCGTCTTTTCGTGTTGGTGAATAATCGAATGCACGAGTACAATCCAGCGCTTGCTGACATCACGATACAAACTCAACAGTGCAAAGATATGGCTCACACAACGAGCCTACAAATTTTGATCAGGGCGGCACGGCGTGCGATTAACTTTGCTCACGCAAGGGCAGATCGTCGCAGCAATCTGTGGGCTACTACTTTATCGCGACAGTTAGGTCAAACAAACTGCTAACGTCTATGGTATCCCGCAGCACTTTTGATGCAGCATTCAGAATGCAGCAAACTTATCACAAGCATGCCGACGATGATGCCGGTGAGCTCTCCTGCGGGCTCGCAGCTCGCTTCTCTTCAGGACAGTGCTGTTTTTTTCAGTGGGTTTGTTTGTTTCCATGGTGCCTCCTGGAGAACCGAGTATGCAAGCCAGTGGGTCGTCCTCCACCAGGCTTCCAACTGGTCTCTGCAAACATTAATTAATATACAAAAGGAAGAAGTGTCAACTTGCAGTGAAATATTCTGAAACTTAGATGGACGGACTGCACCTAGAAAAATGTATAGACGTCTCTAACAAATTGTAAACTTGATAGTAACTCACAATTTTCGCATTTGTCTCTGTAGAAATTGATCTGGCCTCGTCATGAGACTTGCTAGCTTTAATTTCCTTCATTCTTTCTACAAAGGCGCTGTCGGTATATGAACGGCGTGGGTGCCACCTGAAAAGTGGTTGATCTTGATGCAGATCATCAAATAGATGCTCAGCAAAAAAGTTCTTTCTCACAAGGTTGGACAGGTATACGTCTTCACTATGCTGATTGAGTATTCTGTAAATAAAGCGAGTAAAAAAACAAGTACAATGTTAATGAAACAAGTATTTTAGTTGGAACTCCAGATGCCAAAGAGAAAGAATAAGTAGTTAACAAACCACACATGTTCGCAAGCTCCATCTTCATGCGTCCTTCCATTGTTAAAATCATTTCAGGAGAGAGATGCAAGCCTGCATGATAATAGACCTTTCCCCCCGTAAATGCGAAACCTGAGAAGTAGCTTCAGTATATTCAATTTTTTAATGAAATGATGAAAAAAAACATTGTTAAAAACCATATGAACATTGAAGAGTCAATGCATGCAATATATTTATCTGTTCTCTTTCAACTACAGTATGGATATATTATAACTTCAAGAGTGAAAGGTGGCAGAAAACAAAGGTATATGATTTTGGAACATAAAACTATCTTACAAAGTTTGAATAGGTAACATACATTTAATGTTATTGTGTTCTACAAACAACAGTGTGTTTGTTAGGATGTATTGGTACTGGATGTTAATATAAATTTTATTCCTCTCTGATATCAATTCTTGCATGGCTAACTTTCTTCGGGGACCTAACAGTGTAGTATTAGTTAGAAACAAGAGATGTGAATAATCATTTTCCATGTTAATTGGATTGGTCCATTTTAAATATTTCCTAGTCACCATGTTGACTCATCCTGTCATCGATATAGAAGAGCCACATTCACTGCCTATGAGGTAAAAAAATATTAATCTGTCTATCATCTAAATAAAGCTTGGCTGTGCCTTTGCACAACATTATTGTACAAGGCATCAATGCCATCTCCAATAGCTTTGAGATTACCAGTAGCCATCAAAAACCTTACGAACCGAGGAGTAGGTGGTACACGAAGCAACTTAGTCTCCTGCACAACAGATTTTTTTTAACTGTTAGATGCATATGTAGCATATTAATACTATATATATTCGGGTCTAGAGCCCTCATATTGAATACAAGAGATATTCATAACATAGTTCAGAGCAAAACAAGGGTTAGGTTTCTTTTCGATTTTCCCTAGACGATTTTTCCCCACCCGCACAATGCACTTGCTTGGACCAAATCACGCAGCCTGAATGCAAGAGGCATTTTCACCGCCTCGCCATGTAGCCGAAGTTCCCTGCTCGGTCCATTCGTCCTCTCCTCTATGCAACCGGAGTTCTCCGCTGCTTCCACTCAGGTCGCGCCTGACTGTGCTCATCCGCAGTGGCTACTCGGGATGCTCGTCCACGTGGTTGCCACAACCAACCTATCCGGCCGCATCCCTGCGGGCGTGGCCACACCCCTCTATGCTCGATTGCTGGGTCACACCTCTCTACGCCTGACCGCCAAACGCGAGTCTGCACGACTAGTTAGCACACCCCGTGTGAAGACAAGCTCAAAAAAAAACAGAGAAAGAGAGAGAGAAAGAGGGGGGAGGCGGAGCAGGAGAGAGAGAGAGAGAAGGAAAGGAAAGAGACTATTCATGGAGTAATATGCAGCAACCTGCCTTTTGGAGAAACTCGATTGGGTTTTCATTTCACCAAACTGGAACTGTCTTACCCTTCCAAAGTCCTACCTTTGGCTAGGTCAAAGTTGCAACCAATATCCCAAAATCAGTTATATTTCGTTTTGAAAACTTCAAGTCGGACTTTGAAGGATTTCATGATGTGCTGGACTTGCACTGGAACTCCAACCCGATTTTCAGGAATCAAGCAAAGGCGACTGTGGCAAATTTAAGCAAACATCGCAAAGGTATCAAAGCCTTGAGCAAGGAGCTGTCCAAATTAAGTAAGCTTATTAATTAACTATAACTGGGTCCCTGCACTTCTTGATGGATTAGAAGAACAAAGAGCACTCAGCTTGATTGAAGTCAACTTCAAATATATTGTGAAAGATCATTAATCCAAACTCATTGAAACTAAGAGAGTTTACTGGAAACAGAGATATCAGATAAGATGGGTCAAATTTGGTGATGAAAATACAGCGCTGTTTCAAGCTATTGCCCCTCAACATCACAGAAGGAACCATATTGCCTTCCTATGCCTATCAGATGGTACCCAGGTGACTGAACATGAGCTCAAAGCTACTATTCTCTGGGAATCCTTCAAATGTAGAATGGGCATCTCAGATTTACAGGTTTCAAGTTTGAATTTGAATCTGTTATAGAGATGGAAATTGCCAAACCTAGATGACACCTTCACCAAGGAAGAGATTGACATGGCAGTTAAGGAAATGCCACTGGACCATGCACCTAGACCAGATAGATGGTTTTAACGGTCACTTCTTTATGAAATTTTGGAACATCATCTCGGGAGACATTCTACAGATTCTGCTCAGCTTTTGCAGAAGGTCATGTGGATTGTGGACTCGAAATGTGTTAACAACTCACACATTACTTGAATTCCTAAGGACAACCTTCAAACCCCTAGTGATTTCAGGCCTATATCTCTACTTACCAGCTCTTTTAAGTTGCTTACCAAATTGTTGGTTAACAGACTTCAAGTGTGATCACGAAAGTTATTCATGCCAACCAGTATGGCTTCATTAAGGGAAGACCAATTCAAGATTGCTTACCATGGCCTTTTCAGCCCCTATGTATCTGTCACTATCCTAAAAAGGAGATCATTATAATCAAGCTTGACTTTGAGAAAGCTTTTTGACATGGGGGAACATCCCACCATATTGGAAGTACTTAAAATAAAAAAAACTCAAACATGGATTAGATGGATTAAACGTATCCTTGTCAGCTGGCATGTTATCAGTGTTGCCACTTTATCAGGAACGGCGAATGGTACCTGGTGGCAGGCATCAATTTTATTTCTTAACTGAATGATCCTTATTTACCATGACTTTGAAACGGCGTATCACATAAAAATATCAAAACCCAATCGAGGGAGAGAGAGGGAGGGAGGAACCTAGGCTGGTCCCAAACCACCCAAGGAAGGTGCCAAATGTTGAGCCCAAGATGAAGAATGCAGTTGGAATGATCTTGGCAAACCGGAGCATTTTCTCCTCCTGTGGGGTCAAGACGACGACCTGCATCATCGGCGGCAAAATAAAATCAAGGGAAAGATTATAATTTTTTTGGGTGTGCGTGGTGGGGGAGGGGGGCTTTTCCATGCCTACCTTGGTCCGTATGGCGTCCTCCAGATTTAGCATGACCCCCTGTGCCTCATTATAGCAACACAAAACCCCGTCAATTCCCAAGCCCAGATGAAGTGAAAAAAATGGGAAGAATTGCTTAGGAAAAAGATTCTGGGACGAATTGTTTAACACAAAACGGAGTGGAGGGGGGGGGGGGGGGAGAGACGGCAGTCAGGCCGTTTCTGGGATCCGGCGAACCTTGGCATGCGTGCCCGAGAAAAGGAAGCTCTTCATCTCCCGCAGCGGCGGCAACATCTTTTTCCTTGCTCGTAGGGTTGATGACTGCCTGCAATTGCGGAGAGCGGCGAGGAAGACGGGGAGTGGAGAGCAGTCCTGTGGTATTGGACCGCAGTCATCGCCTTGTTGGGCCTCCAGAGTCGGGAGTCGCGTTTTTTTTATTTTTATATTTTTTAAAATCTTTTTTTATAAAAATATACCATAACTCACATTCTTTAAAAATATACTTCCAGGCGGGTCCCGGCGGCTAAAGGCCGGGCACCACGTCCCTTGACCCACAAGCCCGGTGTACGGGGGACGGGAGGCCCGGAGTCAAGGCGCCGAGCCCCTGACGCCCGGAGTGCAGGTGCCAAGCCCAGCACAGGATTGTTGTCTACGTGGAGACGCATTGATCAGCATTTAATGAATAGCGTGGGTAGATTTGAAGGGGCTTCCGAATCATCTGCACTGGAAACTGCTCAGCAAGCAAAGCCGTTTGGGCCGAATGACTACTAGGTTGACTGGTTGAGAGCAAGGAGGTTGCAAAGAGAAGCGGAAAATCCTATTCCCTCCGTTTCAATTTATAGCTCATTTAATTTTTTTTACCAAGTTTGATCGGCTCGTCTTATTCAAAAAAATTCAGAATTATCGTTTGTTTTCATTGTGATTTAGTTTTGCATATAATATACTTCAATTGTAACTTAAAATTTTCTATATTTTCGTAACTTTTTTGAATAAGACGAGTCGGTCAAACCTGATGACAAAAAAATCAAACGACCTATAAATTAAAACGGAGGGAGTACATCCATTGCCTCATCTGCTCAAGATAATGGGCAGCCTAGGAACAATACATCAGATCTGCGCTTCGAGTCCATTTGTCTTAGATGGGATGGATTTATTTCGACACATTGCCTTGTCTAGCCTTGAAGACTCAGAAAGGTTTGGGAGATGACGCGAGGGTCGGGTTGCCGGCCGCCTGCCACCTACGAGTACTAGTATACTATAGGGGTTGTTTGAAAAATACCCACCACAGTTCTAGATAAAGCTATTTCCCAAACCAAACATTGTAGTGCATGAATCTTGAAGCAGTGCAACAGAGCTAGTCGCAATTGGGTGGTACTGGGCTACTAGTGCTGCCGCCACAAGCAGTGATACTGTGATACATAGTTGTGATACTGAGGGCATGTTTGGATCCAAGTAACTAAAACTAAAGTGACTAAAACCAGTGACTAAACCTTTAGTTATCTCTGTTTGGATCCAGTTTAGTCACTTTTAGTCACCCCCGTTTTGATGTAAGGGGCTAAAATGAACTAACTGTTGCATTTAGTCACATTTTAGCTCCTCCTTAGTGGTTAAGGCCCTGTTTGGATCCAGATGACTAAAACCAAAGTAACTAAACCAGTGACTAAAATTTAGTCACCCCTGTTTGGATCCAGTGACTAAAGTAGGAGCTAAAGCCATAAATACTGTCTATAAAGACCAAATTACCCTTATGGAAGGGCATCTGACTGTTTTGGCGGGGGGCAGGGGTGGAAAAGGGGGTGCTTTAGCTCCTTTTAGCTCCTCCTTGGTGGCTAAATGGACTAAACCATTTTAGTCACTTTTTAGCTCTTGGTGTTTGGTTCTTTAGCCTCTAAAGTGACTAAATTTAGCTCCTTTGTCTTTAGTCACATGGATCCAAACATGCCCTAAGGGGACTAAAGCAATTTAGTCACCTTTTAGCTCTTGGTGTTTGGTTTTTTAGTCACCAAATGACTAAATTTAGTTTCTTTTCCTTTAGTCACCTGGATCCAAAGGCCCTGATACATGGTTGATTTGGATGGGTGGTGTGATGGTGTCCATGGACACTCCCACGTGCGGCCGCTTCTCTTCGTCTCCTTCCCCGTCATGGTCACTGTCACTGTGCAGCTCTTCGTTGTCAGTAAGTAGAAGGCATATCTTGAGTTCTGCAATGGGCCTAGCGCCTGGACTCCGGGTGCTAGGTTCTTGGCGCCTGCCTATGAGCGTCAGGTGTGCGCCCTCCAGTTCCCCGTGTTCCCCGTGTACCGGGCCTGTGGGCCAGAGACCTGGCGCTCGGTCTCCAAGCGTCAGGACCCTGGCGCCTAGACACCGGGCACCGAAAGTATATTTTTGTAAAAACTGTCAGCCATGGTATATTTTTGTAAAAGAATATTTAAAAAATATAAAAACTAAAAAAACGCTCAGGAGTCCAGCCAGTTGGCCAGGATCTCGAAAGCCATTTTTGTGAAACAAAGTATGGATATTTCACAATTTAACGCTTCTGTTCTTATGCTATCCACACTCATGGCACTCTATTTTTATATCTAAAAATATTCTATTTTGGTTGTCAAGATTTTTAAAATACAGAGTACAATCATCCGCACTCACGTGACTCCATACCTTATACCTTGCCAACTACTGTACTTTTTTTATTAATTTCTATTTCTTTTCTCTACTCAATTTCCTTATCTTTTACTCGCTCGCCAGACCATCCTCTTCTCTCCCGCGTCGCTAGCCCTGCCTCTTGCTCCATGGAGGCCGCCGCCCCACCACCCCTTCCTCGGTGCCTGTTTCCTCCGATCGGCCACCACATCCTTTGCGCCGCCACCTCCTTTTCCATCAACGATGACAAGCGGCAAGGCCGGATCCACCCCAATGTGGCCTCGTCCTCCTTCCTCGATCCGGCACTGCCTCCTCCTCCTCATGATGTACTTCGCTGCTAACAAGGTAGATACGTCTAGCGCTCCTCCTTCTCCATCGAGGGCGACGAGCGCCGGGGCCGAACTCGCCCCGCCGTAGCCTCCTCCTCCTCCTCCATCGATTCGGTAGACCAGTACTGCCTCATTCTCCTTGCGACATCCGCTGCCACTGGCTAGGCGGATCTATCTGGCGTGCCTCTTTCTCCGTTGACGACAATGAGCAGTGAGGCCGAATTCGACTGCCCACTCTATCATCTATGTACTCCGGATCCGTTGTTGCAAGGTCCCTACTCCTCCTTTGTGTTGCCTACACAGCAGCGTTGTCCATGGAGACGTCCCCTAGGGGCTCTTCTTCCATAAGGGAGGTGGTTGCCCATATGGAGGAGAGAGACGATATCGCGCATGAGCAGTAAGGGCGCCAGATTTGCCATAGGAGAGTACAACCTTAGTAGTACATATACAATAAAACTATATTTAACCGGATGATTAAACTAATGACATTGGTATCGATGTGTAAATGACACAACAACTAAACATTGAAATTGTACTCTCAGCGTTCACAAATGCATGGTGCGGCTGATTTTTTTCATAACTTCGATTATTTGCCTTATTTAAAAAAATTCACGATATACTTTATCTGTTCACAAATGTATATCATGGTTAATTTTTCTCTAAAACGTTAATCGTTTGTTTTATTTAAAGTGAACCAAGATGCATTTATAATGCAGTCCACAATGTATGACTTGGACAAGCTCCCATGTCCTTTGCTTGAACAAGGTGCCAAAGTTTGATTTGGATCTGGACCAAGAATAGTGAAGTGGAGAAACGCTTTGCATGCTCGAAGTCCATGCTGGATGCCACTCCGCCCCGCCCCGCGTGGCAGATTAGCCCTCTGCTCCTTTTTGAACGTAATAAGATTTTATCAATAATTTCTTTGTTAATGTATGATTGTTGATACAAAATTGATGTACATATACAAGCACTAGAAAACTTTCTTGTCGTTATAATTTTGTATCACGTGAATGATACTGCCTCAGGTCTTTCATGTGTCTTCTGGAGGACCATTTTTAGTGGGATTCAATTTAAATTTCATTCTTATTAAACGATATGCGATATCAATATGCTCAGCGATATGGTAATGCAGTTATAAACAGAGGTAGCTGAGGACACAGTGTTATCTAAATAAAATTTGGGTGCTGTTTGGTGGCATATTTGTAAAGTCATTCGATTTCAGAGGAAACGGATGACCCTTGCTATTGTTTGTTTCGAAGCAAGTGTAATCAGATCACTCTGTAATCAGATAACTGCCTATACAAATCTTTTACCGGTGGTACTTGAGGTTCAAGCGTTACCGCTCATGTTCACTGCCCCAGGCCAAGCCAAACAAAGTCTGTGACCTGTTACTTTGGTAACATACCAATGGGCTTATAGGCCAATGGTACTCCACTTCTTTGGAAGTATCGAGGTATTGGGTTCGACTTCTCGTGGGAGCGAATTTAAACAGGAGACTGGTGGTTGTTGAAAAGAAGAAATCCCCCTTGTCGGCGCAAGCTGGGGTTTGGGGGGTTTTCTCGACCGGTTAAGGTTGGGCTTTTTTATCTTAATTACAATGCCGTGGGTCTCACCGGTCGAGTTTTTTTACCCAGTAACCGCACGTGACCAATGCGTCAATATTTATGTGAATTTTGTCGTAATGTGAAATATTTTTGTGAATTTTCGTCATAACGTGAAATATTTATGTGAATTTTAACGAACGTAAATAGCGTGGTTTCCAATTTTTTTTGTTATAAGAAAATGCGCATATATTATTATGAGTAAAATTCAATTGTTTCATTGTCTAATACAGTATAATATGTAACGGAATAAGAAAAAAGTGATAAATGAAACTAATGTTTAATGAGTAACTTAATTTAGATGAAAATAAATAAGCTCACTTAAAATAAATTATAGTATCAAATAAACTCAAACGTAAAAATTTTAATCTACGGCTGAACAATTAGAAATCTTAAATTACACTAAAATCTTAAAATTTATTCTAAACTATACATTATTAAAATTCATTATTTTCATAAATATACTTAACACAAAATATTTCGAAATATATTAAACAATAACTTACCGTTCAGTATATAATTATCCAAAATAAACTCAATTTTAGTAGAGACACAATGGAGATGAATGCTAGAGCTTTCCAACAAAGTCATTAGCATTAGTTGATTCTAACCAATCATGACTTCCTCTCTGGCTCTCTGCTAATACTGGCTAGATTTTAAGCTTATCTTAGAACATGTTTTGGTAATTTTCTGTGTCCCAATAATATAGGGCATACGTAAGCTATAGAATCATTTGCACAATGATGATTAAACTCGCAAACAAGTGAAACATTTTGGATGAGGAGAGATGCTAAAAAGTGACACGATACGAAGAATCTTGCTGGGTGATCACACCAACCTTTGGGAATTGGGATGTACGGGTAGCCTCCTCCGGTTGTGTGAGCAGCATCAGCGATGCAGTATGGACTATGAAGACCACGTCATGTATGTATCCTCCTCACAAAACAAACACATGCCCCCCTCTGATACTTACACGTCAGCAATCCAGGAATCACCATCCAAACTCTGCAATTGGTCTATTCCTTCTCAGAAAATACTGGCCTGTCCTCCTCACAGAAGAAACACATGCCCCACTTGCTGTTGGCCGTGCAGAGACCCACCACGCTCGCTCTGGAATCGCCCACGCTCTAGCAGGCAGCACAAAGTTTTCTTTCTCTCGCTTTCCAGTTCCACAATCTTCTTCACGTCCGGCCAAGGCTGCAAGGTGGCTCGGGGGCTTAGGGCATCGTTGTCCCCTGTCGCTAGAGCGAACTCACGCGAGAGGAGAAGGCTGGTCGTCGTCATACCTACAGCTGGGACTTGGGCCGGGCCGTGCCGGCGCTTTCGTGTTTTGGGCCACTTCGTGCCACGATTTGTAGGCACGCTAGCGCGTCGTGCCGTGTCGGTACGGTACGACAAATCTTTATTTAAACATAAGCACGTTCCCATGGCACGTTAGCACGTATTCGTGCCGTGCCGATCCAAGCACGGTCCTTGAAATATTTGTGTTTGTTTTCTCTAATCAATCGGCTATTAGTATATCACTATTGTAATAAGAGCCAGATAATTACGATCTTCATAAAAAAATATACTATTTATGAAGTAATAATACAAGGTAAGACATCGAGGAAGACCTAGATTCATTATTTTAATAATGTTTTATTACTATAATAATGTTGATGTGCTACTTATGTACCGTGCCGGTCTAAGCATGGTTCAAAATACGTGCCGTGCCACCCATCGTGCCGTGCCGTGCTTCGTGTCGTGTCAAAATGTCATGATTCAGATGGCAAAAAATAGCACGGTCCAAGTCTCAGCTCCAGTCATACCTACTACCACAGCAACAGCTGCGGCGGCGGGCAGTACTACTACTACGGCCCTTAGCACCGGCAGTACTGCCTGGAGCCGTCCACGTCGTCCATGGCCGCGGGGTGGTGCACTCGCTGTTCAAGGCACCTGTCGTCCACCTCAATCTCGATGTCTCGTCCCCGGCGGCGTTTCGGCGGGGACGCGGTGTCGTCAGCCACGGTCGGGGGAGGTGGCGGGGGACGAGTCAGCTGCTGTTTGAGTGCGCGTGCGCTATGGCGGCCCGCGACAGCCAGCGCGTGCAGCTGCTGATGTGGATACTCAACTGGCGTAGCCGTACGGGAACCTTGAGCAGAAGCCAGCATCCTACTTCCTCCATTCACTCTTTGCGCGGCGTCACGGCTCACGACTTCCGGTCGCAAACGTTGCGCACGCTCACGGCAGCGTCCGACCGTAACACGTAGGTCGTTCGACTCCACGCACGCAGTCCATGGCGCCGTGGCTCTAGGAACTCAGCCCGTGATCGTCGTGTGGGTACGTGGCCGCCAACGGCAAGATCCTGGAGTCGTTTCTGCAGGCCGCATCGGCGTCGTCGGAGGCCGGAGCCATTCACGACCTGAGCAACATATTCTGCACGCAGTGGCCCACGGTGCTCGAGGCGCTCACCACGCTGTTTGCCGACGATACGCCGCACCTGTCGATCACCACTGTCGTATCCACCGCGCCATCCGTGCCCACAGCCAATGGATGGAGAAGTTCGAGCGGCTGATGTCGGCGTGCATGCCCTTCTCAGCTTCCGCGCCGGGATCTCATGGAGCTCAACCTCGACGCGTTCGACCTCCGTGACGGAGGCACCACCACCGCGGTTGCCGTCCACTTCGTCGACTCGCTCGGCGTTGTGCCTGGCAGCGCCCGCCGGAGAGACGCCTTTGGTGCGGCCGTCCACCACCTAGATCCATGGGTCGGTATTGTCATCATCGGAGAGGAGGCCGATCTCGTGGCTTCTGACCCTAATGCATCCTAGGAAGGCGGCGCCAGGAAGGGAAGTATATGGACAGGAGTCATCACATGCGGCGGGTGTGGCACGTGAGGAACGCCTTGGTGAGAAAAAACGGGCAATCTACGGCAGAAACGCGTAAGAGAAAGGCGTAATAGTTTCACGGCGATAAGATCCAGCCATAGACGACGACAATAGATCTAAATCTGACCATTAAAATGCTTGACAAATCACGTGACTTTTTAGGTTTAATACCGTCCATGACCTAAGAAAAAACTCATCTAACCGATGGATCAGAAGATGAGGAGAATCCAACGGTGAGTATATAATTGGGTAGATAAATTTTAGGTGAAAATTATTTTTTTGAAAACTTGCTTTTTTATAGAGTAGATTACTTTGGTAACATTGCCGGCGTTTTTCCATTGCGTTAGCGTTTTCAACGTAGTTCTTCAACCACACACCATGTATTAATTTTGACGTGCATGCCGTATTGATGTCAAACAATAAAAAATTAATAGAATAAATCTATGTAAAAATTATTCCAATAAAATAAAATAACAATTGTCCTAAATGGATGGAGTACATGAACATCTCTGTAATCTCTGTAATCAGTTCATGACTAATTCGCAATTCGTTTTCCTGTTCTTTTATCAGTCGCCGGCTCGGCGCAGACCACAAACCAGCGCGAAAGGCCCCGGGCCGAAAGTGGAGCAGCTGCTGATCACGGCCATGTTCCGCAACAAGGTCCTCGTCCGCGCCGTCGCCGCCACGGCCGCCTCCACCCCGCTGCCACCATTCCTCCTCCGCCAGCTCTCGCTCTCCGCCGCGGCCCCCATCGCCGCGGTCGACCTCGAGATCCTCTGCTGCAGGCTCTCCCGCCGTCACCATCTCGCGTGCCTCCCTCAGCCCCCCGCCGACGCCCTCCTTGTCTTCCAGGTCTCACCCCCACCGTTCCGCTCAGCGCCCCAGGCACGGCGCTTCCGTTTGTGACGACGACGGTTGTCAACCCTGCGTGTTCCCGACCGTTGCAGAGATGCCAGTCCAGAGAGGCGGCCGAGGCGGTCTCCGAGATCGTGGCCGCGTTCCCTGGCGCCTCGGTGAGCGCGTGCCCTCGCCTCCCGCGCCCCTCATCTGTTTGACGTTTTTCTGCAACACGATGGGCTGTAAGCCTGTAACCATTTACCGGTGCGCGTGTATGGCGTTTGTAGGTGGGCGAGGAGGAAGAGCTGGTATGCGCAGGTTCGCTGGTCGCGAAGGCCGTCGAGTGCGAGCTGCGCTCCATGATGCTTGAGCACGGATGGAGGTGTCTAGGAGAGAGCATCTATGTGAACTCGAAGTTTGATCACAATGAGGAGCGGACTGATCTGTGCGCGGTGAATGTGGTACAGTACTTTCGCCCCTCTTTTTTAGGCCCCTTTTTTGTGCAAAGGAAACCCATTGGCTCTCCATATTTGGGAGTGAGGATTTAAATTGGTATGCCAGGGTGATCAGTTGAAGCTCTTTGTGAAGCAAAATGGTTTAGAAATAGTTAATCTTGCAGCGCACGTGACCTCGCTGCTGAACCATGTGCAAAAGTTCAGTAATCACAGCTCAGTCTGTGCACCAACCCATTTGGGCCAATGGAATTATAGTAGAATTAACTCTTACGCTGTTCAGAAACATCAACGGTCACTAAATTCAAAATAAGAGTGATCATTTGTCTTTAATTATTTGGGTAATTCCCACAACTCTTAACTATGTGTACATTCTGGTGCTGAGTCATGATCATGAACCTGTAGTTGCCATCCAATTCCATTTGAGCATTGACATGCAAATGCTCTAATCTCCTCGTATGAAGCATGGGCAATCCTATTATGCTCGATAGATATAAAAAAGGATTCCTGGTTCAGCTGCAAAGGTTTTGTAATATATTTTTTAATGGAATAAACAGTTTTGGAAATATGAATCTAAAAGGAAAAATGGGATGCCTTCTGTACTAGATTCATCTGTTAAATGCTTCGGATACACTATTTCTACCTTCTATTATTTCCTACTATGAAGTATATAAGCTTTTGATATTATGGCTCTAGTTGTTAAATAGTTTGAGCTATTATATATCTGGTCAAATTGCTACAGGAAGTCCGACTAGGGAGGAATGATAATTTTGAATTTGTTGTCTCACCTGATGCATTTCGGTACACTATGCATAAGGTATCCCTCAGTTTGCCTCCTCTTTCCAGTGTAGAAAAAAATAGTTTCAATTAACAGGTTCTCTTGCTGCTAGATCTCTGATGTTGCTAGCTCCAATATGATGGAAACGTTTCAGCACAGCAATGAAATAGTTTTGGATACCTGTAACTTTCTAACAGTCTGTACAATTCTTCCTGCACTTCAGGAAGGCCATGTGATTGGTAAACTAAGGTTTTCATATGACTTTACTTGTTGAAACAAACACATTTTGTAAAGACACATTTTCCTCTTTTGTAGGATATAGCAAGATGCTCCCCTCAGAACAGTGCTTACACAAGCTTATGGAGCTCTGCTTATTTAAGGTGACATTATATTTCTTGTCTTCTGATCTCTGTTCTTATTTCATTTCATAGATCCTTTTAAGAGTAAATTCTCCGTATGACTTGTTTTTCATTCTTACATAATCTGTTTTCTGCAGCATGGTTTACATACAAACTACAACTATCATGTAGCAGTCAAACTTGCTTGCGGAACTTCATTGGAAAGAAAATGGTTATTGCTTTCTTGATATCCTCTGTGAATATATTATTATATTGCACCAATGATATTGTTATACTGAACATTTCCACTTCTCACATTTATCTTGAATTCTTGATATGCATTTGATTTAATCTCTTTTATTCCATTGCGTAGGTGGCCTTCTTCATTAGTTCTCCAAGGTCCAGGTCTTCAACCAGCCTTAAAAACTGTAAGAGTATCTAAGGCAATGTCTGCCTTGCAATCCTTTGTAGAATTGTTGAAAGGTAAGGGTGTGATGTTCATAACGTTTGTGGAAATACTCAGTGTAAACTTTCATCTGCCTACGTGCATCTGGTTGGGTAGATTTATGTACACTAACACAGACATTATAATACTAATAATGCAACACTTTTCCTCCTTTTCCTGTCATTATTATTTTATAGACAATTTTGAGTAGGTATCCTTATGTTTTAATGATTCTGGGAAATAATGTTTATACATGCTGGAATGATAGCTTGGCCAATCCTAATTAATCTGTTTTTCCTTATTCCAGCTTGGAGTTTCTTTGGCCATAATAAATTAATGATTAAGGTACAGTTTGAGCACTTGGCCTTTTGTAACTCATTGTGTCAGATTGAATTCTTTTTCGTCATCGTACTACTAAGTAGGAACTAAACATATTTGCATGTTGTGCAGAACATATTTTGCTGCTATAAATGGCTATCCTTTCTTCATTTGTCTTAAAAGTTTATACTCTTGTTGAACCTGTATTTCTCTCTATTTTGTTATCGATAGTGACCATAGCAGGGATATGTTGTTTCCAGTGTGGTTTAAATTATTTTGTTACAGGAACAAGTTCTGCTGAACTGCTCTTCAACTCTGCCTATCTGGAATAAGGCTACAAGTGACCTGACATCATACAATTCAGCAACTGATACTACTGAGGATCTTGATTTAAGTCATACAAATATCATGTCCAAAGATCAGTTATTTGTTCTAGGTACATTTTGCCAGAAGAGCTTTGATGTTTGCATGACTGAAATTTTTGTTTTATGACCAGCTAATTGCATCTATACCTTTTTTTACAAGACTTTCGCACCCCAAAACCTGCTGTCTTTTGTTCTTTGAGTGCCAAATCGTGGAATGCCGAAGTTCACAAGATTGCTCATCATTTGGATGATAATGACAATCTCAGTGTTGCAAGTCCTATTGATGATGGCCTTCGATCACAACCACTTGCTTCAAACAGTTCATACAAATGTAAGATCAGATTTTGCTTACATCTTATATTCTTACCATCATGATATACAAGTAAATCAGGTCACGTCAATTGATGAGGTTTCTCATTGCCAATAGTTCAGTATCAAGTTCTAACTTAGAAGGGTTGATTGGTCTATCTTTGTTCCTTCATTTCATTCACAACTGGTGTAAAAGTCAGCCTCGGTACATGAGCTCCCACTTGTGCGGGTCCGGGGAAGGGTTGAACCCACTTTGGGATCTATTGTATGCAGAGTTCCCCTGCATTTCTGCTAGAGGTTTCCACGACTTGAACCCGTGACCTCCTGGTTACAATTGGTGTGGCTGCACTTCTTTAGTGGAACAATAGCATGTGACCCCACTTATGTATTTATATGTGACTAGGGTATTTAATATCAACATGTCTTACAAGACCAAGGTTACAAGGATAAACAATGCCAACCAGACTTTGCTTCACCCCCCCAAATCGAAAATAATAAATATAACATTTAAGAAAATTCTTCAACCATTGTGAAAATGTAGCCAGCTTACCACATATCGTAAAACTTCTTAAAAACATTTATTTACAAGCATCATATATGAATCCAACATACTTTTCCAAAGATTCTTGTTAGGAGGCACCTTGTCAGACCTTTCTGTTTTCAGTGGTGTAGGTAGGATTAGAGCAATTGTGGTCAATCTAGATGTATTGGGCCAAATCATAGGGTTATCCATATGCAATACTCATCATGCTAGGCAGCTTATATAATGTAGTTCTAACCTTAGGCGGTTAGGCCAAATCCTAGGGTGGTCTAGAGCCCACAGTGCCACCTAGCTGTTTCTCTGCAGCCAAATATCTCAGCATGCCATGCCAATGAAATAATCTGATTGAAGATCAGTTTTCATGTTAAAAGTTGTCCCATGTTTGCCCTGGTTTTTCAGTGATCTGAAGGGGGAGACACATGCTAACTCCTATTAAAGAATGCAGTTATGCAGTACTATTTTTGTTCGAGACTCAGAACATCTGTTACTTTGTACTAAAACTTATGCAGCAGAAGTTACTTTGTTGAAGCCTTCATTTGACAGAAGGAAACCAGCAGAAAAAAAGAATTTGAGATATTCATCAGGTAAGCATTAGCAGTTTATTACAATTATAAACACATGCACATCAACGAGCCTTGTTTACATTTTTGATTCATTTTCTCAATATTTTTTGTTTCATTAATATAAGGCATTTCTCCTTACAGTGCCTATACTTGTTGTTGCATTAGATCAACATCCTGACGCTGATAATTTAAATAAATCAAGCCATCCTGACACTGTAGCAAAGCATCCTAATCCTGTTAGTTCATCAAGTGCAATTCTTCACATGCCAGTCATGCAGGTATGGACCTAGCTCTTATCCAAAGAAATAGCCACAATAGTTCTAGTATGTATCCCCAATAATTTGCCAAAAATGAAGTACTGTTGTGCCCATCAGTGGTGTACGACAGTAACATGATCTGCTCTTGTGGCAGCAGCACTAGGGTTTAAAAGGTGCATATTATTGTTTAGGCTAGAGTTATTGGGTTGATACATATATGATTGTTCTTTTTTTATTTTATTCTCTTCCACTCTTGAGCAGGGTTCGCCTGTATTCTGGAGGGCAGTAGTTCCTACAGTTTATCTAGTTTGTACATAAACTTGCTAGCCATCTGAATGATTCCTAATGTCTCCTCATGATGTGTATGCATTAGTTCTAGACTGTATTTTGAAACAAATAAGAACATTTTTTTATGAGTATCTCAACAAAGGCCCAAGCCAGCGAGCTCTAACAGCCAAGGTTGGTGCGGGACGGAGCTTACTGACTCCATAGACAGGTCGACACAAAGCAAAGTGCGTCGACCCCGCAACCGCGCTTACACGAGATGGTGCTTGCCGACAACACGACCAGGGTCAGTGCAGGAAGGAATCCATCAACTATGCAGAGGGGCCATCACAAGGCTTTCGAACATAAATGCCGCGTGGTGGCCGCTTTTCCCAAGAGATATGTTGCGGTATCCCGAGGTACCAACCTAATCATTACTCGTGGGACCGCAAGTTTAGTACCTTGTGAGAGCAAGGTTAATAATATAGCCTACTATGGGTTTTATGGTATTGCCATGTCACATATAGCCAACTAAAAACCAACTAGTATAATAGCTCTTTCTTGATGCAAGATGTATATTTAATAGTTGGTCCATCTCTTCCTCTCACAAAGCATCTTGGAGTTCATGAGCAGCCTAACTTGAGCTGGCTACAAGTGAGCAACCCACTTTCCTTCTCTCTCCATTTTTCTTTTTTTCACGTCGCCACAAATCTGATGTGGCGTCCCTCGCAGTCCGCCTATGTCACCTTATTATACTTGCTCTGAGGCCATCCGGCGTCTCGCCACCTCAGCCTCCCCGCGCTCCAGCGCCGCACGATTGTGTGGGGCACGAAAGACAAGGTCTGGACGCACACGACTCAAAGGCACACACGCCCGCCTGAGCCATGGTGCCAGACCCAAGGCCCAGACGTTATGCTTGTGGATCACCTGACAAGGCGTCAGGGCCTGAGGCTCTGAGGCTCGGTGCCATTGCATGGGGCTCCAAGGACAATGTGCGACCGCTGAGGAGCTGCGCTAGGAGGAACTCCTGTAGTGGAGGACCCCACCCTGTTTTTCTCTCCATCTTCCACGTGTAACCTATGCCTCCCCTAGCTATATAAAGGGGGTAGGGCTCCTAAGAAGGGGCCTTTCTTCTACCTCCAGCTAGGTCAAGCTACAAGTCCTTGCTCACACGCACTCGGCTCCCTTGCCGACCACTTGTAACACGTCCGGGGCTTCATGGGCACCTGCTCAAACCAGTATAAACTCTTAGCTCATACCAAACCATTCGGAGAGGAGTGTGCTCCCCTTCCTAATCTACAAATTTACTGGCTTGTTGACAAAACACCAACAATTTTATAGTTAGTTTTAGCTATAAATAAACTTGTGATGTTTTATGTCAAACTAGTTGATGATGGTCCCAATGTTCATACTTAGGAAACAAGAATTTTGAGCAGCATGTCTCAATCATCATTACAGGTTTCTGACAATCATGGAAGAAAGTGTGCAGAGTTACTGAAGGCCAGTAGTCAAGGAGGCGGAGGAATTACAAAAAGTAATCCACAAACCTGTTATCTCGTCACATATCAATGTAGGGAAATTATTTAATATTCCTTATTTACCATGCAGTCCAACAGGATTATTTAGAAACAAAGAATTTGGACAAAAGAATGAAGATAAGTTCTTTTATCTTTTTATATGTTATCAGGAATGCTGTTAATTGTAGCACTTTATTGTGTTTTTATAGTCTAATATCTTGCATTATGCTCCCTCCATCCCAATTTATACGTCATTTCACTTTTTTAACATCAAGTTTGACCAATTTGTTTTATTCAAAAAGGTTCATAATTATTATTTATTGTCATTGTGATTTAATTTAGCATATAATATACTTTAACTATGGCTTAACTTTTTCTATATTTTTGCAAATTTTTTGAATAAGACGAATTGGTCGAACTTGGTGTTAAAAATGTCAAATGTCCTGCAAATTGGGATGGAGTAAATGCTTTGCTTCTTGACTATAAGCACGTATTAGAGTCCAGCATGGTTGCTAGTTCTGTAGGGCTAAAAGCCATGTTACCTTTCTGCACAGTAAAGATTATGCGCCAGGTATCAAAGAAGTGACAAAAGCTATACCAGACATTGAGAAAAAAGGCGTGCTTACCACAAAGGCAATAAACCCAAAATTGAAATCTGTTGTTCCCAAGGATGAGATAACTGCAAAAGCGAAGAGAAAGGCCAAGCAAGATGCCGAAAAGAATACATTGTCTTCTGTGACTAAACAGAAAACAATGCCAGAAGTTGTCAGTAATGAGTTTTCTATGAAGGTGGTTAATCAAAATAACGATAATCTTCTGTAATTATATAATTATATATCTTGTTATTTATCCGTGAACTAAAACTTCGGATTTAATTTCTTCAGGTGAGAGGTAATCAGAATGATGATATTAACAAAAAGGTAACAAAGGGGAGAACGAAGGCAGTTGACAAGGATCTCTTAAATTCAACAACGAGGGCAAAAGCAAAGCCAGACGTTGACAGTGATGGGTTGATAGAAAAGGTGACAGCCATTTATTTTGCATTTGCGTTGCCTTACTGGCATACATTGCCTCAAGATAGCTATGCTGCTTTCAGTAGAGCAGGGACGAGTAGTATTTGGTGTGAAGACATATAATCTGCTGCATTTAGTTAATTGCTTCGTTTTGAATACATCCAGGTGATCGATCATCATAAGAAAGGTGAGCTGCGTTTACTGACAGTCGCTGATCTAAAATGTTTCCTCGGTGCAAAGAAAGCAAAGGTTGGAGGAGCGAAAGAAGCTCTAGTACAAAGAGTTACTGAGCTCCTTGCTTGACAGGATGAATTGCTGTTAACAAATTTGAAGTTTTAACCTGACATGGATGTGAAGCTGTACAAAGTACTTGTTTTTATGCTACCTGTTACAATTTTAATGCAGATCCACAACTACTCGCCCAATCACTATTGCTTGTACAAAACAACGACCGCAAGTGGAATTGTTAGTAATGTAGATTTTGACACATCAACACCAGAAAGGACTAAAGCCTCTAATGGTAATCAGGTCTTTAGGTCAAGGTATCTCATCCATAATACACTGCCACGTAGTAGGATTTTAGGTGATGTTGAGTGTTAAGTTCTTATTTGTCCATGGCTCACATTGGATTTCAACTCTAGTCTACTAGAACTTAGGGCCTGTTTGGGAGGATTCCGCTCTAAGTTTTTCAGCTTCACTCCTTCAATTCTACCGTGGAGCAGCTCCACCATAGAGTTGGAGTGGATAAAATAAGTGTTTGGCTCGCGACCTAGCTCCAGTTTATACGATTTATGGTTTTTATGTAAGTTTCCTGTTTTGCCCTGATGGGCTCTCAAAGTACCACAGTAGCACACATTCATCCGTAAGGTGCTGGCCTAATTGATACGCATGCTTGCATGTTGCGGAGGCATGTTAGCTGCACATTGACGCCTGACGCCAAGCTGCCATGCATTGTGCGACTGGCTGCGCAGTGCCATGGCCATGGGCGATGGCCTGCGAGGTGCCCATGCTGGCGGAGGCACCTGCGGCGACAACAGCTGCGCCATGGGCCAATTGCGTAGGCCTGCGCGGCACCCAAACCTAGGTGACTGGCTGCGGTGCCATGGCCATGGGCGACGGCCTATGATACACCGATACTTCACTGAACCACAGTATCAGTATCTCGATACGTATGTGATACTTCGATACACCGATACTCCTCCGATACTGTATCGGCAAAGTATCAGAAAATAAGGACAGAAAAATAAATAAAATTAATCTCGATACACTTCGATACCTCTTCGATTGTTATGGCCCAAACCAACCTTAGTCTCGAAGTTTCATTTAGTTTGTTATATGCTAAATGTTATTTGCTATCTCGCATTATCAGTTATTTCTCTTTAGAACTTTATTGCAAGAACAAACTACTATGTTGTCTGAAATGTGTTATTGAACTATGCTTTTTTAATTATCTTCATTGTTATTTTTATTTATTATTATTTTGTATACTTAGAATATCGGCGTATCCTTATTTTTGGGCCGGTTCCGTATCGCAGTATCAGTATCGACGTATCAATATATAGTATCGGTGCATCATAGGCGACGGCCTGCGCGGCGCCCAGACCTCGGTCGACGGCCCGACGGTAGCAGAGGAGGCGCCCAGGCCACAAGAAGAGCCGCCGCCCAAGCCACCGGCGGAGGAGGCGCCTAGGCCACCAGAAGAGCCGGCGTATGGCCAGCCGCAGGGACCACGCCTGGGGCGACCGCGGAGATGGTGCCTGGGCAAGGACGGCGGTCCCGTCGCCCATTGCTTGGCCACGCCCGACGACGCTTGGAGTCCCATGCGACTCGAGTACAGAACCGGCGGTGACGGCGTATTTTTTTCTTCTGAGGAAACGAAAGGGTAAGAAGCCCTTAACGAGCGGCTAGGTAATTTTCCTATAACTGCATGAGAAGATACCCAAACACCATTTTTGGAGTTTTCTTTCACCAGCTCTAAAAAAACCTAGAGTTGGCCTCTAACTCTACTTTTTTCTCAGAGCCGTAGTCTGCAGAGTTATATACGTTTGGCTGCAAAAAGCGAGAACAGAGCTAAAATTGTTGGAGCGGAGCTTTCCCAAACAGCCCTTACTTGACAGCTTAGAAATAAAAGGCGTTGTTGTATTTGTTGTTTTTGAGTGTCAAGTTCAATGACTTGTAACTGATTGTACCTAGTCTCATGGCACTTGCCTAATCTTTAGGTTATTTTACCTAGTCATTAGCTAGACAGTTACAGGGTGCCACACGACGCGTATGCATAAATCATATCCAATGCAAGTCAAGTTGCATCAATATCTCTTCCATTGCTTCTCTTCACCGTATAAGCTCCCCTTCTTCGATTCGATCTGGCAACGATGACAATGCTATTTCGCCATCTCGTCACTCTAGAGGACAACAAATTCCTTAATTTCCAGTATTTATTCGATAGGGGTCAATATGGTTTAACCATTTGTTGTTGGTGAGAAGCTTCTCAACCGAAATGTTTTTCTATCTTTGAGCCTTGACGTAGAGGAAGGTGCAATATTCTTGGCTGCTGAACCATCGATCCATCTCGACATCCAAAACCTTGCCAAGTCCCCTTTTCCAACTATTATACTACTGTTGAAGCATGGAAGAGGCCCATACCCGTTCTATCACAGGGGTCAGGGGATATCCAGCACAGTCCAACTTTTTATTTCCAATTTTCCATTGGAACCACGTCCATCTCTATAGGACCGAAGACTGCAACTAGAGGGGGGTGAATAGGAGCAGCTAAAACTCAAACTCAACCCCCACACAGCAAACTGATAAAAAAACAGAGCACTAGGTATCGCTTACTGATCAGCTACGTACCTAGCCAAACCACAGCGGAAAACACTTGACTCAACGACCAAGGAAGTGATCGCAAAATAAGAAGAGCAACAACTCATGCAACACGGGTCTCACTTAGCCACTCCACAACTAAGTGCGTCTCACTGATAAACAACAAGCAAAGAGTATGGCCAAGTGGTGAGGAACACCTAAAGCAAGGTTGAAGCAAAAACACGGAAGCAAAGACACCAAAAACACCAAGAAAGGGCAAAACAACCAACAACCCCGGACAGTCCGGTTGAACCAGCCGGATAGTCCGGTTTGAACCGGACAGTCCGACTCGTTGAATCGGACAGACTGATTCAGCCTTCGATTTTTAAGCTCCAAAACCCAAAACTTGTCCAAATCTTCTCCAAACTCCATGAGATTTTGCACAGGGCTATCTGGACCATATTCCAAAGCTATTCCCAAAAGATCAATTCAAAATGACCAATGGATTAGTGGGAATTTCAGATCTCGCGGAGAATGGAAACTTTAGGGAAGAAAGGGAAAAACTCAAGAACGATTTGCTCGTGGCAATCCTGCGGGATTGAGATGTTCCAAGACATAATCTCTACGTCCTTGCAAATCCAAAACACCAAAAGAACATGGCTAACTCATAGGCAAACCAAAATCACCGAAGGCCTTTGAGTTTCACCCAAAATCCAAACTAGAAAAGGGGGAAGTAGATGACTGCACTCATGAACACGATTTGGTGATGAATCTTCCTTGTATTAGAGAGGGAAATCAGATCTTACGATGTTCCTCACAGCCTACCAACCTTCATCCTCCCACTAATGCAAAGCAATAGCTAGCTCTAGGGGACTTCAAATCCTAGATTAGCACCCGGTTTTCAGTCTAAGCACTTGGCTGGTTGGAAAGCTAAGCCTAGGGTTTCTAGAGGTGGAAGAGTCACCTAAATGACTAGCCACTTATTTATATATAACCTAGGCCTAACTGACTCAGTTTATACTAAGACTCCTGTATTACAGAAACGCCCGTATGGGCTAAACCGGAAAAGACCCATCTTTCTCGGGGACGGACGACCGCGATGGAGTCTTGATCTTCTTCCGTCGCACGCAATCTTCCGAATGACGTCCACGTGGCCGGTAGTCCAAATCCGCCGATCGACCCCTGGTTTTGAAGTCAAAAACCGGAAAACTTTAGGGTTTCCTTCCTAGGCCTGGAACAGCCCACTCCACTCTATCTCGGCGAGAATTGAGTCCATTCGCCGAGTCTTGGTAACTTGGTGGTAGGGTGGCGGATTTGAGCGAATCCGCCATCGCCCTTCACGTCATCGTGCCATGCACTAGGATTGGAGCATCGCGGTGGCACCGATATCCTCTGTCCATCGGGGTCACCTCGCAGTCCTTCAGAGGTCTTACACTTGCCGTCGCTGTGCCGCTCCTCCATGTACAGAGCTCACATGGCTGACCGACGCCGAGCATGCCTCCTGTCCTTTGGAGGTCTTTCTTCTCCATCTACCTCCAGTCCAACGAAGGGCCTCCAGTCCATCGGAGGTCTTGTGCCCAAGTCCTTCTGGATCTTGACTTCTGTTAACAATCACTCATCACTCCAGAGGCAATGGAGTCTGTCCATTGGCTCTCAATCTCAGCTGAAGGGCCCTACGCTTCGAGTCTGAAACATGAAGTCTAGTTATATTTTTTTGTCAAACAAGTTACGGGCCAGTTCACCAGGCAGCACCCTCCACTAACCTTCTCTTGCTTGTCCCCTTTCGAAAGAAAACTTGGGCAGCGCCAGCGCTCATTTGTGCAATGCGTGACGATACGTTGCATTTCTGCCTGTAGCTGTGGATGCCTACGGTCCCGCATCGCAATGCACCCCCTTGAGCAAACGAATGAAGCCTTGGTCTGGTGAGGTCTACTTTCTTTCTTGATGATCCACTTTGTGTGGGAAAAAAAATTAATAAAGGTTGTGAGGACATGACACTCTTAACCATATTAGAACCAGACCGGACTAAACACTGAACTGGCTAGCCTCTCAGTTCAAAGGTCAATTGGTCCAACTAATCAACCCCATCGGTCCGTACCGATTCAAATATACAAAGGTTTCACCTCTATCATCAAACTATTCTATAGTGCAGCGGTAAACATTCAATCTCCAACACAGCAAGTGCGGGGCTGCTTCATTTTCACTTGCGTTAGCCTCATTTTCTGCTTAGCGCATGCATTTGTCTCCAACTGCCGCTGCACGTTGGTTGGTACGGGCCAAGAATTTTGGTTTTCAACTAATTTTCGCATTAAAACCGGTGGTTCAATCGATTTTCTCGGTCCACTTTGCACAAACGATCTTTAGCTTCATTTGCACAACCTGTTTTTAGACACATTTTCCAGTTAGATATTGCTGATGTACGCAGTTTGTAGCGGTCTAGGAATTCTAGATTTTAACTGGTTCGTACATTAAAACCAACGGTTGTGTAAGTGCAGCAAGACTCCAAAGTGATTTTGGTATATTGAGTGACAACACGATTAAAGTCTAATCTCTTTGTGAGATGTTTTGACCGATTCTTGCAGGTGTATTATTTATGGTCTGATGTAAATGAATAATCTCTAATGTATATATATATCTCATGATCAAGCATGAATCACTCATATGTTGAGTATTATGGTTTTCATTGTAATTCTTCCATATGTTGATGTGAATGGATATTTATTGCATACCTACTAATATGAGAAGATGAGTTAGCCATGGATCATCTTTATATTAGACCTTATGACTTTGGATATAAATCTTATTGAATATTTGGCTATACCATGGCCAACTACAATCAAAATCAAGTATAATGAATGGATAATGAACAAATGTGCTCCATCTACCTATTGAAGAGGCTTTCTAAATTGAAGTCTAACTATTCAGCTCAAAGAGGATTGTTCGAAAAAGCTCAGCTTGGTTTTCTCTCTTTATTGGAATTAATTAAGACGGCATTGTTAATCAAGTCAAGACTCAAGTAGATGTCACCTAGATTTATTTTTTCTTGAGCATAGGTATGCCGAACTATAAAGAGGGAAGCTAAGCTTAAAATGTCACTAGTCAACATGTACTCATAGCTAGTTTTAGAGAGTGCTGGGCCATTGCATCTCTCGTAGTGCAGATGGCATTGAGTGTGGTATACCCCTTGTGGAAAATGCCTGAGCTTTAGTGTGAGAGCTCTCTGAACCATTTCTCCTGCTTTTATCTCCTAGTTAGATGTATCTCTTTATAGGGATGACACCTACACCTTTTTACCTAGTGACCAGGCTGTGTGCCTTTTAGTTTCTGGTCTGGAGGTCCCCTCACCGGACAATCCGATGAGCTCTACCGGACTGTCCGGTAGATGGGGGTTTGAATCCCAACGGCTAGTCAGCCTCTACTGGACCGTCCGGTGATGGCCTGACACAGGCCAACAAATAGTTTTGTGAGGGTGGGTATTTATATCCCCACTCACCTCTTGTTGGGGTTGCTCCTTCCCTTCAACATCCATATTCATTCAGAGGCCAAAGAAACAATCTCCAACCACTCACTTTGTGAGATTGAGCTAACCAAGTGAGATTCTTGAGTTGGGAGAGTATTTGTGAGATTGTATGAGCTACATTGTGAGCACCTAGCTTCTGAGCACAGTGGGCAAGCATTTCCAGCTAACGCTTTTGTTACTCTTGGAGGTCTTCTCTAGACGACTAGAACGTCCCAAAGGGTACTTGACTTGTCGAGTGCCACATTTCTTGTAGGTGATTACCCCACTCTTCGGAGCATTTGCAGTGAGCACCTTCATAGGCTTGGTGGTTGTGAAGGGGAGGCCGTGAGTTGAAAAAGACTCAAGCTCTTGGTAGGCGCCTCAACGAGGACGCACGGACACTTGTGGGTGTGCCCGAACCTCGGGAATAAAATCTCATGTCGTGTGTGTTGTGCCTCTGCTGGGAGACCCAAGCTTTGTGCTTGTGGTTGATTTATTTACTTACATTACATTATTGCTTCCGCTATTATTATTATTATTATTATTATTATTATTATTATTATTATTATTATTATTATTATTATTATTATTCGAGTGCAAGTTCTCTTTGTGAGTGTAGGGATTAAGTGTTGCTGAGCTCATCATTACTATAGAAACATTTTATACATATCCACATAGCTCAATAAGTATTTACTCGCATATTTACATTTGTGGGGTTTAGTCTCTGTGTGACACCGGACTATCCGGTGCTACTGGACTGTCCGGTAGGACCCACCGGATTATCCGGTGTGAGGGCTGACAGTGTTGTTTTTTAAATGGTGTAATTTTTCAGTTACGTCTATTCATCCCCCTTCTAGGCGACATCAAGGTCCTTTCAGGTTGAACCAGTTTTCTCCGATCCACTTGCACAATCGATCTTTTAAGTGGACCAGATAGGCCAAGGCTCTGGTTCCTTTTTTTGGGTCGAATCACCGGTCCAGTCAGGTCTTGATAATAGTTCTCTTGACCAAAGTTTCATGTATTGGGTTTTCCTTTTCAACTGACAGTAGTTGTCCAATTTTGTTGATGATTGGTTGCATTTCAATCTTCTTTAGCTGTCTAATGTGTAAAGGACGTCCCAAGAGGCCTTTGGTGTCTTATTGAGTTGAGTTAGTGTTGTCTGGCATTGATTCGTTGACGTATTGTTGTCCCAATCCATCCTTCCATTGTTGTCATTGTTTGTTGTGTTGCCTAGTCTAGGCCGCTTCTTCTTTATTAATATAATCGGCGGCTCTTCCACCTGATTCATTTCAAAATAAAAGGTGTTTGCCTCATAAACTAGTAATATTCCAAAAAAAGGTTGATAACATGTTTTGCACTTGTTCCTATAACATCGAACTGGATAGGTCACTATTTTTGACAAATTCACCTTGAGCCCCGAAGATTGCCTTATGATGAAGTGTATCTCAACAAGAGCTTGTAATTTTCCTTTTGCTTGGTGAGAACCTTAGTGGCGAATCTAAGATGGTGACCAAGAAAAGTCTTGCTCATCGGCCTCATACCCTTAGTGGAGAGCCAATGTGGTCCAATGGTGTCTTTGGTACTGAGAATAAACCTTCCTAGGAGCTTTTGTCTTGTGGACTGTTCCTTTCTTTAGTCTTGTAATTAGAATTTATATTGCTTTGTATCTCCTCCTATCAAGCTTGGCTTGACGTATCCTAGCTAGATGTTGGCCCTGACAATTTTTAGAGCACGAGCACCAATAATGGCTCGGGAGATCATATTAAGTCTAGTGTGGGTCAAAAAATTTGTACATGGTGTATGCAAATAGGTAATGCCATCTGGCTTGACCAACCAACCATGAAGGTAGCAATCTACTATTAACTAGTTGTAAAGAACACCAATTGATCTTTGGCAACGAACAATCTGTTGGCTTTTTTGAGATAGCTAATAGAGATAACCACTAGACGATCGGAAAATTCAAATATCGGCCAACATCACCTAATCTTTCCATTTCCTTGATTGAAGGTCTCCTCTTGAGCTTCTCGCTACTGGTGAGCGAAGACCAACCTACCACCATTCCACTTTAGCATAGCCATTAGGATTTTTGTTAGTCATACTCATGCCACCCTTTTATGGGACTAATCCAAGGTTAAAACTTTGTGATCTTTCTCATGGTAGTATGGAAATGTGTTTGTATAACCCTTGTCCCACTCCATTGGCATTGTCATGCTCTTCATTGGCTAGACTTAGGCCACTGATCTATGGGATTGATCCAAAACCTTGCCTTAGGGGTCTTGATGTTGGTGGCAAGCCAATGAGTCCCCTTGATGACCTTCCTCCTACAATATTGCCACTCAACTTCAGGGACAATATCCACCACACCTTCCTGGCTAGTGGTCCCTTCCTATCAGGTGGTCACCATCTTGGATGATATGCTTCTCCCATCATAGGTATTCAGTGAGTATTGCTAGTTTGCTCGCCTGACATGTGGATGACCATTGTCACGATGACCCTTAGCTTATAAGTCCCTGCTCCCATATGTTGAAATATGCTCTCAAGGCCATATATAGGTAAAGTCTCTCTTTTGGGGGTTTGTTAGAGACTATATTGTGATCCAAACCTATACTAGGGGGAGAGGAGTGGGATAGACAATAGACATAATAGACACATAGTGACTCAATATAGATACAATATATAGCAAAAACACAACTACAATAAATTTTTATGAGATACAATAGTAAATATTAATGGAACCATGGATGCAACAAATCTCTTTGCCTTGTTAGAGGTAATAGCCCCAAACTGTCTAGTGCATTGGCAGTAATCACATGGGACTGTTTGGTGCATACACGGTTTCCAACCTCACTTCCAAAGGCTAGTTGAGTGCTTGGGGCTATTTATACCACCACCATTGTTCATCAGAGTGATTTTGGAGACTATTCTAGTATTGAGAGACACTTGAGGAAGTTGTAGCCATCAAAGTGCTCAAGTGCATGTCTTGGCATAGCTTAGTGCTTTTCTTATATGCCTTTTAATGCATTGCTCTTGATTGTAACCAAGGTTTACAACGAGGTTCATATACCTCTTGTTGTCGGTTTTTGCGTGCACCATTGTTGTAAGCTAGGGATTTTGTAAGTATTGCGACACCCTCCAAGATATAGACAGGTTGCCACTTTATTTGTGAGAGGGACAATGGGCCCTTGACATTTCAACTAAAGCTCTCCATATTTAAGATCCACTTAGGCATAGGGGAAAGCCCATGGCTATTTATGGAGCTACCTGACTAAGAGCTTGGCCTCATGCGAGTGTCCTTGCGAGGGGCTCCAATAAGGATTAGGGGAAGACTTGCACTCCTTCTCAATACATTGGTAAAAAATAGTCGAGTTGTCATCGACACTAGGAGTTTGCACTTATACCTCTTTATTTATATTATTAAGTTACATTATTGCAATCGTGTGCTTACATTTCTATTTCTAGTTACCTTGATATGCTAGATTATAGGATTGAATCTTAGGTTGCAAATCTTTGTATGGTAGAAGTAGCAACACTTAGCAAAACCCTAGCACATGTGGCGGAACCGCCGATTTAATCCGGGCTAAGCACACCTGCCACCTCTGGCTTGCAGTGCGATTAGACCGAACTAAACCCGGTCGTCCGTCGAGAGTCATTCGACTCCCAATATTACCTTTTCCCAGAGGAACCAACATCATACACATCTGACTCACGATGGAGCCACAACAGAAACATCATCACAGGCAGTTGAATAGCATAAAATTAGACTTAGTTACAAACCAGTTTTTACATAAAATACAAGTCCAACATAATGTTATACGGTAGCAAGTTTGAAAGTTTCTCGCAACGGAAATATAAGTTTAGGGGTCACCATGTTATCACCAAAAGATTTGCATTAGAGGTACAACATTGAGCCCACCGATGTTGCCCTCGTGCCACTCAGTCACCTCATCCTAAATGAGGGCATGCCCCGCCTCCAACACAAGTGCACACCATGAACTCCATACCTGCGCTCAAAATGTGGGGGCAAACCCTGAGTACTAATTACTCAGTAGGTCTTAATGGATTTGGCTTACGGCTGACGCGAAGCGGCTTACTAGCAAGTGGATCCTTAGCCTTTAGTTTTAAACAGTAATATGTGTAACATAAATAGTAAGTTTTCATCATTTATAGAGCCTTCAACACAACTGTAACTTGCAGAAAGGTAAACAGTCCAATTCAATCATGTGATATTCCAAAAACCATGAGTATTAAACACCGAGAGTTTAAGTAGTTACTACGTTGCCCGTGTGCATTATCAGCATTCCCACACCTGGTGGGCATCAGCGATTCGAATCGATTTTAATTCCCGGGAATAACTATCATGCCAGGGGTATATGCTTACTAGCCATCGCGTTCCCACATATAGCCCCCATCTCCACCTGTCTTGTCCCGAGATTCAAAGCGCCCCCACCTAACCCCCGGGTTGTGCCCCCTCAGGAGCGATACCACGGCCGCACCGGGTCAGCCCTCCCTTAGGAGCGATACCACGGCCGCACCGGGTCAGCCCTCCCTCGAGTACAAGCGCCCCCGGGCCCATCGGCCTCCAGCAAGTGGGTGGGCGGAGCCTCGAAAATTCCGGACAAACCCAGGTAAGACTTCACCGGTCCCATTTCCCGGTTAAGCACTCTAGCAATGTTATGCCGATCAGCAGGCGAACAGCGAACGGGCCTTATGCGACTCGGGCGGAGTCCAAAGTGCAACCTCATGGAAAGCTTATACTGAAATAAATCTCCGCCCGGTCTCCATTTAAATCATAAGCAACAATAATAAATGATATGACTGTAAGCTTTTGTAACTTTGAAAACACCTACGTGACGAGTCCACACACTCGTGTCTACTCGTACCTAGCAATTTTCTAGGCATACTCGTCCTACGAACTCTATGTATAGGTGCTAGGGCCAGGGCGGCCAGGGAGTCTAATGCAATTGGTTCCAAGCAACTCCTAATGCAAATGCGTAATCATCAAATATAATTTGTTTGCTGGGTAGAGTTTGGTCCTGCCTACCTTCCTCGTTAGGATCAGTAGCTGCCTCCTGAGCGAAGTCGGGCTCTTGTTGTTGGTCCTCTGGCTCTGGGTGCAGCTCCTCTTCTGGCTCCTCTACTTCGGTTCGGTGCGGCGGTTGTCCTTCGCTCGCGGAATCTATATGCATGACATGGTGCAATTGGAGCATGTATTAGTGCGATGTTTGCTTCATGATGCGAGTGCAATGCAAGAAATCCGGGTTTATGGAATAACATTATGCATTTTTGTGATGAGACTCGTTTAGCGCTAAGAAATCGTACAAGCCATCACCTAAGATAGCTTAGCTTGTCACATAAAACAACGTGGGGGTGTGTGACTGAATAGCATCGATTTATGCGGAAAGACCGGTGTCTACTATCATCTAGAACTCTTTTTCATGATTCACTATATGCTTAACTACTATGCAAGGGTAAAATAGCAAATATACAGCAAGCATTGAAGCTATCAAATTCTTATACTAAGCTTAGCAATGTTGCTGCCCCAAATTCAGAAGTTTTGACTTTTGTTTAACCCACATTTTCTATTTATTAATTTAAACATGCATGAACTTATCAATTTCAAAACACTAACTATTCTTGACCTGCATGTTACCCCATTTTAACAGTGAGCTCTTTATACTACAGGGAGCACAAATAAAATGTGTAAAACCATTTAGAGCATAACTTCTATATAACTATTATTTCCTCATTTATTTCTATGCTAAAATCACATGTAGGGGCAAAACAGTAATTAACCAGTGAACACTTGAGCTACCAAAAATCACAGTGAACCTATATGCCTTAACAACCCTGCTGTCCAAGTTTGGCAATTTTTGGAGGTCAATTAGTCCACATTTCTTATTTATTAGGGTTTTTCATATTTGCACAAAATCAGGGGCAAAACTGTCTTTTCCTACTCAACCAGCATATCCATTCTGTAGATCTACTTAATAGGAGTTCATAGCAACTGAGTTCACATTTTTGTGATTTTTCTACGATTTTTTATGATTTTTCAAAGTTTACTGCCGAAATATTAAAAATAAAACGAAATCAATGGACCCAGGGACCTATGCGCAATTAACCATAGACTCCAGGGCTAGCATGCAAGTCCTGCAAGACACATATAACAGTGCATGAAGTAGAGTCACGAAAATACAAAAGGACAGGGGCTAAACTGCAAAACGCCATCTCTTTCTTCTACCTCCGACCAGGGTCTTGGCTGCACGCAGGGAGGGAAACGGCGGCGCGGCTCCACGCGTAGGGGCACGGATCGACGGCGGATAAGGTCAGGGAAGGTGTTCCCGGCCGCGGGGAACTATTCCCCCCTGATTTCGTCTCGCGGAGAGATCCGAGTGCGCGGGGAACGCGCGTGAACTCGGCGCGAACTTGAACTGCGGACCGTGGCGTGCGCGTGCTCGATTCAGGGGTGGAGAAGGGGAACAACAGTGTGGTCGAGCGCTCCGGTTGCGCTGAGCGGAGGCGAACCTGATGAAGGAGGTGTGGGGCGCGGGGACGTGGCTGGAGGTGGCTCTCGACGGCAGTGAAGGAGCTCCGAGCTCCCGCGGTGGGCGGCGTCGGGCTCCACGCGGAGGAGGGCAGAGAGGCGCTGAGACCGGGTGGGATCGGCGGAGTGGAGGGAGGTGGAGCCGTTTCTCACGTTTGTGGAGCGAGTGGGGGTCGGAGGGGGTTGGGATGCGAGCTCGAGGAGCTCGCCATGGACTCCTATGGCGGCAGCGCTCTGTGCGCTTGAACTGGAGGCAGAGAAAGCGAGCGAGAGCTGGGGAGAGAGGAGCGCGGCGGCTTCCAGCTCAAGGCGCTGGGGTGCGGGGCACGCGGCAGGGGAAGAGCAGGCCGGCGGGGCAGGCGGCGCGTGCCCGCGGTGGCAAGCGGCGCGTGGCCGGCAGCGCCGGACGCCGGCGCCGCGTGGCGGGTGGGTCGGCCGAGTGGGACCCACTCGTCAGTGACTCGAAGGAAAAATAATTCGGGAAAATGAAAAATACTGTTTGACTGCTGAGACATGTTTTAGAAATTGTTGTTTTTGAACATCCTAGGGGCCGAATTTGACAAAACCCAAAATACAAAAGTTGTTCTACTCTTCCAGATCTACAACTTTGTCAAAAGGAGTAATATCAGATTCCAAGTTGAAATATGATTAAATTTGAATTTAACCCGCTGACTCCAGTTTGACCAAGGTTTAATGCAAACTTAGAAATTCCTAAAGTCTATTTTATGCTCATTTTCAGAGAAATAGTATCATACCAATGTTGTGTAGTTTTTAATTATCTACAACTTTCTTATATGATGTTTTGCATGATAGGGACTTTTGTTCCTTTGAAATTTGAATTTTCCTTACCGATCCAAGTTTAGGCAGATTTCTGCTTTTTCATTAATCGACTCAAAACTCCACCTAAACCTTTGTGCATGTTACCACACCCAATAACAAAGTTGATCTACATAAAATTGTCTACAAGTTTGTTATAGAGAGTTTGGTTCCAATCACATTATATTTTAAACTATAGTCACAAATGCATTCAGGGGTTTTGCTTATTTCACTGAAAATTTTTGACTTCGTGATTTACTAGCCTAGTTGTTGCTCTTCTCCAATCATCATTAAGCCAAATCCTTGACTACCGCTAATCTAATCACGTGTTAAAATTTTCGAGATGCCGGGGGCATCACAGCACACATCTAGATAGTACCTTGCATAGCAGTTGTTTTTGTAAGAACTTAACTTATACAACATCTAATTAACCCTTCTCTTACGACTTATGGTCCCTTTGACCTGAATTAGCTCACACAAGTTAAATAAGAAGGTTTTGGTCGGGTTTTGAGGGAACTCAAATTCATCTCTTGCTAGTGGTTTTAGAGATCAATGCAAGGGTGGAATATGTTTTGCCACATCATAGCTAGGTCCATAAACGAAGAGAACAATGGTTTAATTGTTGGATCAAAAAAATCACAAAGAAAACCAAGGGATTCAACGCAAAAAACCAAATAAAGTGGGGAAGGGGAGAAGAATCAAGAGGAAACTAGAGACCAAGGATTCAAATTTCTTCCATTGAATCACAAATGAATTCACGTATACATTATCTCTATCCATCCTCCCTAATAACCTCCCATTTTAGATGTCAATTACAAGGCTAAAGGGTGATTAACCCCTCTTGGACCATCTCCTAGTCTCCACTATTTAGCACTTGAATAGGGTTCTAAAGGCCAGGAGATGCCCTTAGACTACAACATAACTCAAAAGTCCCATAGATTCAAAAACGAGAAAGTACATGATAACACGCTTGGACAATCATGACGCCTTCACATCTTCTCTTCAAATCAAACAACGTGGTCCCACCATGTATCTCCATCCAAACGGCCATCCATCCATAATATTCAATCAAAATTTTGAAACTGCCCTCCTGGTATTTTCTAGGTGAAAACAACCAATCCTGGTAGATTCGACATTTGTCCCTTCGTCCTTTATCTCGACCTCAAAGTCCTTGCTCTTTTTCTTGATCCAGTCTTGCCTTGACTCGACAACACTAGCTTCACATGCACTCCACGTGTCTCTAGCTTTTGCTGTGCTAGGAATGTATCATCCATGGCCTCGCTTGGCCCAAGGTCTGACCCTCTTGACCATCTTTCTTAGCCACATGTCATAAGCACAAACCTTCGTGCCATGGCATGGTCTGTTAGCATGCACCCATGCTTTGTGAGTTAGTCCCCTTGAGTCCTTGACTCATTAGAGCTACTACAGGTTCGCGCTAGAAGTTCCCTCAAGTGAGATAGTTGGTGATGACTAAGGAAGGATGTGCACTCTAGGTAATGTGTAGGTATAAATTTTAGGATACCATATATGTTGGCATTGACATATTGTAGACTAGAAAAAAGAGATAAGTTTTTTCGGTGTCCAGGAAGCATAAAGGAAATAAAAGATATATCCACCTGATGTCAACTTAAACTTAAACTTTTGTTTCTCATCTACAATTCTCCATCAACTTATATGCCACCTACTTAAACTTTCATTTCTCATCTACAACTCTCCATCCGTTCTACCATTAGGCACCGTAAGTGGAGAAAAAATAACGATTTTGCCTCTTTGCAATTAGACCCCTAGATATTTAAACATGCATATCTTGGCTCTTGTAGCTCCGTTTTTACCCATTCAAATTGTGTTAGACTCATGATGACATGACCAACATGACAATAAAAATGATTTAACACGTTACGTTTCTGAAATTTGACTAAATATGATTTTATTATGGTTTAGTTAAGAGTCTTTCTAATTTAAAACAAACTAGGTTTCAACTAGTATCATTAATGTAAACATAAATATGCTCATTTAATATCTTGTTTAATCTAAATGTGACATGTGTCTAGAGCAACCAGAGTGGGTAAGTACCGGCGATATGCAGTTGCAACCCATCCAAAAAGAGTTGAAACTTGGGCCTATCGTGCCGCTTGGCCTTCTAGGTTTCTCCGAACATGTGTTTCATTTAGAGTAAATAAGATATTAAACAGAACTCATTTAAGTTGATATTAATCATATTAGTTAAAACTTAGTTTGTTTTTATTAGAAAATTTATTAATTAAACATTAGTCAAATTCGTATTTAGTTAAAGTTTAAAATAGTACATGGTAAACTATTATTATTAACATGTAGTTTATATCAAGTCTATTGCAACTTAAGCAGATAAAAACAAAACTAAAACAGCCGATATATACACGTTAAATATCTAAGGGTCTATTCGGAAATTTAAGTGGAAAGGGTTTTGTAAATTTTCAATGGTATAAAAGGGCATGCCGTTTTTTTCAATGGCAAATAATAAGGAATTTTCTAAACTGCAAATGCGCGCGGTTATGAAGTATCTGAAGGCGTCTTTCCCAAGTCTATCCACGGCCCACACCCAGGCCAAACAGTCGCAGTTTCCCTTTCCCCCACTCTTCCCGTGCGCGAATCCGAAAGATGGAACGGAATGTAATGCCCCGGGTGAAGCTCGGAACGCAGGGACTTGAGGTAAATGATCGCAGCCCCTTCCTCCGCCCATCCTAATTCTAATCTTTCTTGAAGTCCTCAGATTTGGCCTCGATCTCTACTTAGAGGAGAAAAGGAATTTGGGTCACCGTATTCATTTGAAGAATCTGGTTTGATTCCCGCATAATAATCACAAATCTTGCAAAGAAAACGAAGAATGGAGTTTGTATCCGCTAGTGGTACCCAGTACCATTTTCTTGCAATTAGCCTGGTATATATTGCTAGTGGATTTGATAGATTGGGGATGTGCAATGTGAAATGCAGGTGTCCAAGCTTGGCTTCGGGTGCATGGGTCTCACTGGTGTATACAACGCTCCTGTCCCTGAGGAAGCTGGGATCGCCATCATCAGGCACGCGTTTGAGGCTGGTATCACCTTCTTTGACACCGCCGATGCCTATGGGCCACACACCAATGAGGTCCTACTTGGAAAGGTAAAAGATTTCTCTCGGGAACTCAGCAAGATGAACACAGAAAGAAACGAGAAAAAGCACAAGAAATCCAGCGATTGCCATGGAAAACAGGGTATTGTGATTATAATTTATAAGAGCGATAGATCAACAAAACCCAGGGAAAACCCCCAGCATAATCTACTCTAGCTAGCATGCTGAGTTCATCTTCTTAGTCTTACAGTGCTTTGGTTATGCCCTTACATGTCAGTCGGATTAAAAAAACTCTGATCAGTGGAGGAAAGACCACCCTCATGGTATTCCATTAAGAGTCCCTGCCGAGAAAACCCCTGAAGACCCTTTAACAGCAGAGGCCGCTCCACGCGAACAGTTCAGGATGTGCTGTGGACACATATAACTCTGAAAGCTGCCAAGGCCATGCATACCTGGCTTTACTGGAGCGAGAGGTTCTTTTTGTGAGAAACAGGGTTTTTTTTCTTTTGCTATGCACTTTGGCGCTTGAACCCTGCCCAGCACCCCACAACGGAGGGAATCATGGGTCACGGTCTGGGCTACGACCTGGTTCTCGGCAGCTGGAAATTACACAAAGTGATAAAGAAAAAGTAACTGTTATCCTTCAAGTAACAGGAGCTACAAAACTGTAAGAAAGTAAACTTGACAGCCTTCCGATTGGAGGTCGATGCCTGAAGTGAAGTTGCCAAATTGGTACTCCCAGAACCTGAATTAACTGTTGAAGCCTGGTGACTAGATACCTGACAATTTCTAAATCCGTTCCAGTGATTTGTGTCTGACTTGTCGGGAGGCTGGATGAGAATGTTTATGTAGGAGTGGTGTTTCTTGGTGACAATATAGGTGGCAATTTATTACTATCTTTGTTGGTTTACTTCAAGAATATCGTTCAAGCATTTCTTGGCATGGCATGGCATGGCAAAATGTACTGATGGGATACGATTATAATATACTTCCTTCATTCTAAATTGTAAGGGGTCCTAAGCTTTGAATATATTCATGCAATATTCCATGCATGTGGTTTGTGTATGTGTCTAGATTCACCAATATGTATTTGAACATGGACGGAGAAAATGAGGACTTAAACCCCTTACAATTTGGAATAGAGGAGTACTTTATCTGAGACTTGAGTGTTTCCTGTCTCAACTCAAAATTAGGCTACGTTTTTTTCGTGCTGAAGTAGTTCAGAGAGATTGTTGAGAAATGTAGCCAGTGAACATATTTGAAACAGCATTACACATGCACACAACAAAAGGTCACAACTCTTGTATCGCTGATTTATAGTCTTGAATAATATTGGATCTTTGGGACACTACTTGTTTTGTCTTGCAGTAGTGAAAATGTAGGAGCACAGAGAAATTCCCCACTTTTTTAGATGATGTGAAAAATCCAACCATTCATTTATTCAGTAACCTAATGGTCGTTAAATTTAGAATATTTTGTTCGCATAATTTATGTTGGATGATAAATTACTTACATGAGCCAAGTCGGTGATGTCCCATATTATTCAAGAATTAAGTTACAAAACCAGCATAACTTTGCAGAAACCAAACCTGCCTACCCCTTGATAACAGCGTGGGGCATCCTAACCATTGAGCAGAGTAGCAGACACATGCTGACATCCTGACATACCCAAACATAATTTAATATATTGAAACTGGATTGTGCTTGATGTATTCTTTTGAATAAGGAATGCACATCTGTGAATGGCTTCAAGCCCTTTTTTCCCATTATAATGGGAGCTAAAAAGCCTCATCCATTTCACTCATGATTTGTTCTTGAACAATGTTATTACTTACCGATCCTACTCCTACAAGAGATACCAAGCCAGCAGCTTGGCTTCTGTGACGACCCCTTCTAAAATCAGTGGGCTAGTATTCCAGGGGTATAACTTGCAACCCTGGACTTAAAGGATCATTGAGTCACTCATGTGCCTACACCATACAATATGTTTTAGCTGCAAAAGCATGTTGACTCCTGTATCATTGCTCCTGTTTCTCCTTGATTGTACACCTAGAGCACATTTTGATACACAAATTGTGTTTTTTTCATCAGTATCATATGAAGGTACCTTTATTGACCAGGCACTGAAGCATTTTCCCCGTGAGAAGGTGCAAGTTGCCACCAAATGTGGCATTGCAGGATTCGATGCCAATGGCATGCGTGTGAAGGGTACTCCGGACTATGTGCGATCTTGTTGTGAAGCAAGCCTTCAGCGCCTTGATGTTGACTACATTGATATATACTACCAGCATCGCATTGATCAGTCAGTGCCTATAGAGGAAACTGTGTGTATCTGTTTATCATGACCTATGCTTTGTAGTTTTGTGTTTCATCCATTCTGTTTGACACCATCAATGGCTGTGTAGATGGGGGAACTCAAGAAGTTGGTCAAAGAAGGGAAAGTGAAGTATGTTGGCTTGTCAGAGGCTAGTGCCAATACCATTCGACGGGCACATGCAATCCATCCGATTACTGCTGTGCAGTTGGAGTGGTCACTATGGACCAGAGATATAGAGGAGGATATAGTACCAGTCTGCAGGTTCATCCACTCCTTATCCCATATACTTGAAAATGCCATCTACCTTTACTTCCAGAGACTTTTAGAAGTTATATGATTTAGCCATTGATACATACCCTTTTTTTTCCATTGGAAATTATGCTTGCATTCTTGATTAGGATTATTGGTTCTTACAGAATATCCATGTATCATGTATGGTGCATCAGTGCATGTAGCAATAGTAATATTCTGTTATTAACATATGTTCTGTTGGAACAATGCTTTATTACTTAGTAAAAAATAATCTTTGAAATATGAGAGAAAACTTAACTTGCTTTAGTTTAGGTTATAATGTACACTACTACTATGCCTATCACTCTATCAGATTAGTGTTGACTACTGTGAGTAAAATCTATAAGCTTATGTACTAATATGTCAGAAGTGTATAGGCTTGGTGTCATACAATACATGAGTTAAGGAAAGGTTTCACTATAATCAGACCCCAGTTTACATATTATGTGATGTTGGCTATTGATTTTACAGTGATGAATACGTGATATGGATTATTACTGTTTCAAGTTATGCATTTTAGGGACACTGTTTTTCAGCGTAGATACTAATGGCAATGTTTAGATGGTAGTCCTAGTTAACTTATGCTTCATTCATCTTCCTTTGGCCTTGTTGAACCTTGATATCATGCATTTCTCTTTATCATAAAAAAGCATTATTTTTGCATTCAGGGAGCTTGGTATTGGAATAGTTCCATACAGCCCACTGGGCCGTGGCTTCTTTGCTGGCAGAGCAGCTGTAGAGAGTGTCCCATCAGAAAGTTTATTGGTAAATGAAATTTACACTACCATAACCATTTTCCACACACAAAGTTACTGATGTTGTTTGTTGTGACTATATGTCTCTGCCCCTTCTCAGTCTAGACATCCTAGGTATACTGGGGAAAACTTGGAGAAGAACAGAGTTCTGTATACACGACTTGAAATGTTGTCCAATAAGTATGGATGCACCCCAGCCCAACTTGCTCTCTCCTGGGTACTTCATCAAGGAGAAGATGTGGTCCCCATCCCTGGTAATGTTGTGAAATTATGTGTTAACATTGAAGATTGTTGTCATGGCCTAGTCTATGTGTGAACATGGTTCATCGAATTCTGCCTGCCCAGTTAGGAAAAAGTATTATCCCCTTTTGACAATTTTATTAACGATTTTTTAAAGATCTGATGCTGGGATCAGCTGGACGATCTAAACGTTTATCCATGTGCAAATAAATAAACAACACATGGGCCGTAAAGCTGGATAATTTTGGAAACCCTGATGAGGACCTATTTACAGTGAATATCCACTGGTTTTGCACTGGCCTTTGAAAACACTGGGTATAACATTTCAAGCAGTAAAAGTGATAGCTGTTGTCCTTAGAGGTTTTGCTGTGACTATATGCTTGGTCAGGTCTTTGGACTAATTTGATTGATCTGAGTTTATAGAAATTTTTATCTGAGTAGCCTTCATATATTGGGTAAGATAAGTATAAATGTACAAGATGCATCTGACTCCTAAATTAGAACTAGTACTCACTCTATAGATAATAAAACAATTTAATGTGGACACATATGAAGATTGTTCTACTCTTTCGAAGGTAGACAAGTTTATACTGGGTGCATAACAAACCTGAACAAAGCAATATATTGGGGTAGCTGAATAGATAGTGGAGTGCATTGCTCATTTTCTGCCTCAGAAAGGCAGTAATATGCATTCTTTCTTTCCTTTTTTTACACACTGCACCTATTTAGCAGAATGTTCTGGATCTTGCAGAGATCTTCTATAAGACATCGGAAGGAGTGAGTCAATTTGATATGTCTTGCACACTTAGGCAGTTAAGTCTGCCTGTTAGCCTTGAAAATTACAGTTTTTCCTTGCATCCTTCTTATGCAAGACGTGAAGTGTCAATTTGATCAATTTGTTTCTGTTCTTATAAAAAAATCGAATCTGTTGCTCATTTGCTTATGTTTTACCATCTTAACCCCCAAACTGCAGTATATTACCTAATTTTGAATAAATTATTTCGAGTGATATGTTTTTTTCTTTATTCTTGTGTTCTTTTACATACCACAATATGCCATCTAAAGCAATTTCCAATAATATTGAGACTAGTTGCGACTTGTAACTCCAGGATCAGATTATGTGGAGCATCCTTTCCTTTTAAGAATCTGTCTTCTCATCCACCTTGTTCCCTCAAGGAAATACTCTGTACGTTCATGCTGCTAAAATAACATGAAAAAATCATGATTTTCTCCAGCAATAATTGCAAGATGGTTTGCACATATAGCTGTTAGCACATAATCTAGTTCATTTGATTTCTAGTTAGTTTAAATGCACCTATGCTTCATATAGAGAAGGAAATGCTACTTTTGTTATGTGATAACCTTATAAGCTATATTTTTCCTTTTTGGATACCATCCAAGAAATACATCTGATTATACACACAAGTTGTATAACTGCTCTTTGAATCTAGGAACAACAAAAGTGAAGAACCTCGATGATAACATCGGTGCTGTAAAGGTAAAGCTGAGCAAGGAAGACCTCAAAGAAATCTCGGCGGCTGTCCCTGAGGATGAGGTGGCTGGGTCCAGACTTCTTGGAGTCCTGGAGCCTTATGCTTGGAGGCTTGCAAACACCCCACTTCCAAAGTAGCCAATTTACATCTTGGAATTCAAATCCTTGGACATCATACCATTTATATCATGTTGTATATATACACATGAAATAAATTGCCTTTTCTCAGCTCTTAAAAAAATGCTGCTCTGGAGCAAGAGATTTCACTGGTGATCTTATGGGGTGTACCGTGTTGTTGTTGTTGATCAGAGAAACATGTCAGAATTAAGCTGATGTCCATTATAGTGCTCTTTGACATATGCTTTAAATTATACTATATGATTTCTGACTGGTACTATACAAGATGCATATTCCTGTACAGAGAGTTCAGAGCCTGTTTCGAAATTAGAATGCCGATCTCAAACCGGGCCCGGGGCGTTATTTACTTTGCTGTGCACAGCTATTTTAAAATTTGAAAAACCAGAACATTTCATTTATTAGTCCTCGCTTTGATTTAACTTACCGCATTTTGTTAAATTTGCTGGTGCTACCCCGCCAAGAATTTTCTTCGTCAGGCATGTATACTTCTTTTTACCCTGAACTCGTGTTGCCATGAAAGAGAAACTTGAATTGTGCTGCTTCAGTAGAATGTTATTACAACGCTGATGTATCAGTGTCAGTGTGTTTTACTGTTTTTAACCCTTTGATATATATTACTTTCCCAGCCACTGGCGACATCATGTCTCACAAAATAATAGTATAACGTCGCACAGACGACAGTGATTAGCTTGCATAATCGGCCGTGCTGGAGTTTGCAGATGTTCTAAGCAACAGGAGGAGACAAGGTGCAATGCCCAAGTAGGGCTGCTAGCAATCTGCTGCACTGCACTAGTAGTGTCGCCCCATGCATGGCCATGCCCATGGGTGTCCCTTTCAGAGGAACCGGCCTTGCCTTGGGAGGTGCTGACCAGATTTCGAATGGATCTCGAGGCACGGCGAGCATCCACCATCACCCATCGGGGATCGCGCGGCGGCCGGCGGGCGCGCCGGTGACGCATGATGAGCTAGAGAGGGGCCGGCGCGCCCATCATGCATGCAAGAAGAACATGTGTGGAGGTGGAGCTGGAGCTGGAGCTGGTGGCCGGCCTTGTTGGCCTCTTGGACCACCTCTCCAAGTTCTGGTGCCGGCCAGGCCAGCAGGATCTTTGCATGCCCCGTCTGGCTGCCAGGACATAGTACCTGCCTGCTGCTTGATGTGGTTGAAAGCAAGGCAGGCAGGCATGAACAATGAATCCACCATGCATGCAGTCTATAATTGTTGGATGATTGATTGTTTGGCTGGCGTATTGTTTCATGTGTTTTTATTTCTCTGCTAGGAGCTCTAGCTCTGAAACTGTATGTGCATCTCTCCATTATAGTATTTGCCTTCTCTCTTTATTTTATTTATACTAATAACTAACCAACTCTACTGATGATGCACTTAAATAATGAACAATCAGCTAATAACTTATGCTGATATATTAACATTACTAATGTGTGAATGCAGGTATCAAAGGCAGTTGATGTACAAACTGACAGCTGAACCGATATATATCTATGCATCAAACTGCTATATAAGAGAATCCAAAAGGAGGGAGGATTGCTTTTTGTTAATGCCTGGAGTTGATTGCAAAGGGGAAGAGGCCGGGCATGCAAAGAGGCCGGGCCGGGAATAAATAAAGAAGGCATGCAAAGCTAGCCAACATGGTAAGGGACGAAAGCAAAGGAGGGGGGCAATTGGGATACTGGGTGTACTAATACCCTGCGCCAACATGCCTGCAAAACCCATGGCTTTTCCTCAAAAGCCTGGGGTTCACTTATATGCATGCAGCTAGCGGCATGCCTGTCCCTTGGCTTAGCTTTGAGATGGATGCATGGCAGGATATAATCCCCAATCCCTAGGTTTATTCCGTTCAAACTTTATATGCTTTATATCCACATCACTAGCTCATCAAGAATATTCTGGCGTATTAGGCTTTTTCATCCATCCTTTGCGTGCGTACCGTATCCTTTCGCAAAGCCCGTTTATATTAGGTCCATGCATACAAGACGCATGCCGGCCGTCAGAAACCAACCAGCATGCAGTACGCTGATCATACCATGCCCCTAGCTTTGCTACATACGGGGGCCAATATGCAACTTGTATATGTAGCTAGGTACACTTGTTGGCACTTCCAAAGGCTTCTTATATTATACAGTATGTCTTATAAAATGCAGACATATATGGATGGATTTTAGTTTATTAGTTTTCCAAATTTTGTCCAAAAGAAGCGTGGTCAAATATTATATTATTGCAGAAGCATATTCTTAACGTTGCCTCGGTGGCGACATTCTCTCTCTCCCTCCTTTTTCATTGGGATTTGTCGGCATTCTCAAATGCACAAAAAGAAGCATATACTGGCTGCATCTGCATGCACCTGGGAAAAATATCCAACTCTATCGTTTAGCATTGAAAGCAATTTATTAATATCTCATATAAAGGAGAATTGAAGGGAAATTACGCCGGTCACAGTTACTAGCTATATATATGCACGCTTTAATTTAGAAGGGGTAATTCAGGAAACTAATGGTGGGGCATGAGCATGATGCGTGTCAACGCACGACAATAAAGAAGCCTGCACACATTTTGCACAGGTCCTTTTCCTTCTTCCACCCATGCATCTTTCTCAAACTATGTGCTAGGCCCTATCTCGGGATTGCACATACATGCATGCATGTACAGTACTATACATCTCCCCATGCACACATATCATGAGCTCGTAATCCCATATGCATGCATGTTATGCACTCATCATACAAGTATACTGCAACAGATGAAAATCCAAATGTTAATAACATACACAATTCTTGAATCTTGATTCAAGGTAAAGCCCCACTAAGAATTATTGGGCAAATATCGGCATGCATGCATCAGTTAATCCTGGCCGAGCATGGCCCTCGCTCGAAATTTCAGCATGCCATAGGATGTTAAGATAAGCTTTTCACTTAGAACCGTGCGTGTGGAGAATAGTTTCAACAAGCAGTCCACATAATAAGGAATCACTTTTATTTGTGAAAATTAATTTCTACATACGGTTTTCTACATGGACTTCCTGTGAAAATAATCAGAATTACTCCTCTTCAGTGAAAATAATATGTGCAGATGCGGTTCATATAACGGATTGTATGTGGGAATCAATTTTCACAAATGGTCCATAGCTAAGTGGACCCCCCAAACCCCCCAAATGTGCTGTTTAAAAAAAAGCATATATAGGCAGTCCATAATTTAATCTGCTCCTAAAAATAGAATTGGTGTGTCTAGAAGATCTGTTTTTTTTTACGTAGTGTCACGGGGCATGTATCTGACACCGCCGGTTCTAAGATGAACAACAATGTGGTATTAAACTTAAATTATTTTGGTTGGCATGGTGGATCGCCAGCTAGCTACTTATATACATTATATAGTTCCACCTAAATAAAACTATAGCTGGCCATCACATTATTGGTAACTTGGCTTTATTATACTCAAGTGGGTTACTTGTCATCAGTAACAGCTATGGTGGAGTTATGTACGACATATTATCAAGGCAGGCATGTAGCCTAGTGATAGCCCCACCTTATCATACTTTTGAAGTCCTGGTTCGATTCCATGTAGGAGCGATTTAAACAGGGTTGTTAAAAAACCCTCCGCAGTGGACTGGGTTCGAGGGGTGCAGGACTGGAGGGGAGGATGTATCTCGACCAGTTATTGGTTACTTCTACCTTGATTTCAAAACCATGGGGGTAGTATCTTCCATTACCAGTTGTGTTATTGCAGTTTTACAATTAAGGGATGAAGTTGTAGTTCTACACAATTGTATCAATATAACTGTAGTCTTTTTTTTTTAAGTTTACTCATACAAAATTATTGTGTGCAAATGTTGCTTCATATGCTTTGTTGCATGGAATTACCGGAAGAATATTTGATGGATATATTACATCTTTACTAATCCTCACAAAAAATGCTAGAACAAAAAACCTAGAAATTCTCTCAAACTCCATAAAACTTCTATGACCATCCATCCAATAGCCTCAAATAATAGTAACAGACCCATTTTGTATTTAAAAAGTACCCAGTATGCCAATACAGAAGATAACCTAAAGTCACCCTCTGATTTTGCACATAAACTACACATTGTGTCATTATGAAAAAGATTTAAATTAACATTGAGGATTTACATTGTGAGTGGTAGATTACCCATATGCCATCATTATGAAATACATTTTAATATAATCTCTTAAATTTAAATATATTTGTTCACATTTGTCATCACAATAGCTAATCTAAGTAACTCCGATCCTCAAGTTTGCATATACATTACACACATATGTCATTGTTAAAGATAAACAAAGATGTCCCATGCATCAAATCTGTATTTAAGTTACCAACTAATGTTGGAGATTGTTACTCACTTTTACAAAAACCGACTCAAAGTTGTAACTGTTAACTAGAGTCTATCACATACAGATGAAGATAAGAAAATATTTTATTAATATATAAATGAACAAATGGAAGTGGTAGCATATGTTAACAAATTTTGTTAGTTTTGTGTCTCAAATTCATATGTAAATTTTTTAACATTTATGTCTTCAATATTAGGAGCATAAGCTTATGTAATAGTATTATTATACAGTAGAATAATTTGCGATGCATAGGAAAACATAATATGCTTCAACGAAGTATTGTCTTAATTAACCATCTCTCAACGAGAACATGCCTCTCAGAGAAACAAATCGTAGAATCCATCAAAGGCTGTGAAGGTCGTCGAATAGCTATCTAGTCCGCATTACCCTAACTGAGAATAAAACAAGGAGAAACACAGTGAAGAAATTAACAGCAGTACATATATGGAGCAGCGCAGAAGAGCACTACACGATCGCCGGCCACATTGGTTGTATACGGTTTGCTAGCTCTTCAACTTCAAAGTGTGCATGCAGTTTGAGTAGCTTCTCCGAGAGAGATCGACTTCAATGCAGTAGCTAGGAGCCTAGAAGTAGTTGTGGCTCCACGTCTCGTTGACCGGTGGCAGCCGCTCGCCGAGGTACTGCCTTGTCAGGTCGGTGGCGCAGCTGGCGGTGCGGTTGGCAGCAGCTGTGGTGGTGCACATAGGCAGCTGCAGCTCCTCGACCTGACCCACACCATCGACGACGCCGAGGAAGTCCCTGGTGAGGCGCCGGTGATCGGCGGCGCTCATCACAGCGCCCGAGGAGCCTCCCTGATGAGTGATGAGACCACCGGCGCAGTTGACCCCCGCGGCGTCGGTGACGATGCCGCCGCCACCGGTGGCGTCTGCATGGAGCTCAAGATAGGGCAAGGGTTGCACCATCCTCTGCTGCAGGAAGGGAGACTGCTCTTGGGGCAGGAAGAAGAGGGTGTTAGGGTTTTGTGCCGCAGGAGGAGGAGGAGGAGCGTTGGAGAACGGGATGAACAGCGGGGTCATGCTGTTAACGTTGTTGATCGTCAGGAGGTCATTGCTGCTGCTGTTGGTGATGGTGCTGCCGGCGTTGTTTACAGCTGCAAGAAGCCTTGCGCTCTCCTCGGCTAGGGCATCACAGAAGGCCCTGTGCGTGAGCAGGCTGTCCTTCCTGCACGACCAGCAGACCAAGCATGAATCAACAGGTTAATTAAACAAAGAGGAAGAGTCAATGAATAGTTAGTAGGTTAGTACTATATTACTACTACTCTACTTGGCATATAATACATGCATGTTTGATGTGCACATGCGTGAGTACTCAATTCAATCCATGCATGTAAAGTTACATTTTAACTTTGCAACGAAAAGTTAAGTCATATGATGATTACCAGGGTTCTTTTGTCAGTTTCCTTTGTGATCACTAAAAATTAAAGAAGCTAGATGTCTGTGTCGATCCATATGTAGGGTAAACTCTCTAGTAGATTCTCTTTTTTTAGATAATGAACTCACTGCTGGTATTAATACTCAGTACACTTGATGTATCCTATGTGAACTATAAGAACTATTATTCATCTTCAGCTTGAAGACCTGAACATGTTATCGACTGTACGTAGGGGCCGGGACCCCCAGCTACCTAGCTCGCGTGCTTTGAAAACTGCATGCTGTTGCATCTCCTTCATCTTCACTACCTAATTAAGTAATGTAGATGATGTAGGAAGCGTGAACAAGCAGAAATGGAAATGTGAAAACATCCTACTACTGTGCACTGCAACAACAGATTGCAGTATTTGTGCGTTCATAAATTATTATTCCCTCAATTTCTTGCATGGATATAGGCAGAGGCAGCAAGGGTCAAATCTTGAAGTTAATGAAATGGCGACCACTGGCACTGACCGTACCACATGGAGCACCATAAAGCAGCTGCAGGCTGGACGTTCCCAAACATGCATATTTCCTGTTACTTTGACCAGGGTTTATTTCTTTTTTTTTAGGACTTGACCAAGGATTTCTGGCGTCTGAGGAAATAAAATCCAGCATGCACCAATAAAGTTCCCTGGCCAGGTTCATATGTGGTGGGGGTTTTTTTGCGCAAAAGAGAGTAGTTAATTTACTAGAGAGAGATATGCATGTGCATGAACGTCTAATCATGCAGACCCTAAGGCCATCTCCAGCGACATGTGTAAATAGATGTACAAAACATTGTCTGACACTAAAGACAGTTGTGTTTAAAACATGAATAGTGTGATGAGTATGTTGCTAGAGATAGCCTAAAAAGAAAAAAAATCAAGTGTCAAGCGCACATGTTGGTGACATTGCACACAGAAGTTTAAGAACCGCGTGCTCACTGCCTAGAAGCAGATGGTGGTTTCACATCATGATTCAATTCATCTGCCACAATAACAAAATAATTAAACACATGAATTCAAGCTACACCTAGCTCAAGATCAAGAGGGGGCGGGAACGCACACATGCACTGATACTCCGACAAAGAACACATCAGCTTCGTTCATCTAGAAAGAAAAAAGAAAACCCGGAATAATGTGCTGATGAGCCTGCTCATCAGTGCTCATGAGATGATCGACTCCATATATAGCTCCATGCATATGCATATGCGCTAGGTACTGTACCTGGAGAAGAGTTTGCCGCAGTCGCAGCGGTACTCGCGCGTGCCGCAGCCCTTGACGTGCGCCTTCCAGTCCGACTGCACGGCGTAGCGCTTCCCGCACCGCTCGCACCGCCACCGCTTCTCGCCGTGCTTCCGGGAGAAGTGCTTCTTGATGCCCGTCAAATCCCCCAGCGCCCTGCATGCATGCGCTCATGCATCGATTCATTCCAATTCCATGGCCCCCAAGATCTAGTAATATAATTGAGCTCATACGTGAACACTTACAGCTAGTACTAGTACTAGTAGCAGTATATACCTTGCCGGGTCGTGGTGGACGCAGGTGGGCTCGGGGCAGACGTAGACGCGCTTGCGCGGCGGCGGCGCGGCGGCGCCGCCATGCCTGCCGCCGGCGCCGGCGCCGGCGGACGGGAGGAGGCTGCGCTGGCGGAGCTTCCAGGGGAGGTTGTGGCCCCGGCGGTGCAGCTGCAGGTTCTGGTCCCGCTGGAAGCCCTTGTTGCAGATCTCGCACACGAAGCGGTTCGTCGCCACCAGCGTGCGCGGCGACAGCGCGATCACCTCGGCGCAGGGGTCTTTTTTTTTAATGGATTTGTTTGTGCGCAGCGATCGAGCAGCCAGCGTGATTAGTCAGTCAGCTGTTCTTGAAGCAAGAAACTGATGAAGATGCACGCAGACATAGTCAATTTAATTACGGAAGGGAATTACCTGGGTTGCCGGGCTGGCTCCTCTTCCTCTTGCCCCCGGCGCCCCTGGGCTCCTCCGGCTGCTGCTGCGGCGGCGGCGCCGTGGACGAGGCCGCCGGCGCAAGCAACAGAGGGCTAAGGGCGGCGTAGCTGGCGATGTCCCCGCCATGGGAGTTGGATCCGGTGGCCTCGTGATCAGACGAGAGATCAGATAGCATCATGGTGGTGTGCCTTCTCTTACAACCTGGACAGGACTGCAGATCAGATCCGGCCTCTCTCTCTCTCTCTCCCTAGCTCTCTGTGGTTCTGTGGTCTCAGCTCAGCTCAGCTCAAGGCTAGCTGCTGCTGCTGCTGCTGTCCAAGTGCAGTGATGTGGTTTGAGAGCAGGAGGAGCTAGCAATTAGATTATTATTGCAGCAGCAGCCAGCAGAGGAGGATCATATCATATCGATGGGAAAAGGCGTCGTCAGGGAGGAGGGATGCGTGCGTGACGTGGCTCTGTGTGTGTGTGTCTGTGTGTGCGCGTGGATTTGGCGTTGCCCTCTGCAGGCTGGAGTTGCTGCAGCCATCCAGAATAAGAAGGCCTACGTGTAGAGCCAGACGCGGCAATCGAGTGCAGTGCGCTCCCTCCGCAGGTCCCGTCTCAGGGCCGAAAAGCTACGGCCACCCTTTCCCCTTTATTTTCTGCACCTTTTGCTCAATGGCAGCTAGCAATAAGCAAGCATGCATATGAACATGCATGTGGTGGTGAGAACTTGAGCTTGAGCTGTACACACACACATGCGTCACGGCATCGGTCATCAAGATCAAGTTACTAATACTAGTATATTTACACATGCATGTCTGTTTGGTTTAGCAGGCAATAAAACATGCATGCATGCATGTGGTAAGAAAAAAATAAGGCAACGTGTATGAGTATGACAAAAGCTAGCTAACACCAACTTTAATTTTAGTTTCCTTGGTAACAGAATAACAGATGATGAGCTTAGCTCATGACGGTGTCGACATACTGTCGTTCTGTGAGGTGCAAAAATAGTTGATGAGCTCATTTCTGTGCTTGTTTGCTGGCTACTATCTTTCTGACCGACACTGACGAGGTTGAGATCAACTGAAGAGGAAATAGTCTATGTTTAAGGTAGACAAAAGGACTAGCTCAACTTTTATTTGCAACGCTTACTCAGCCTTTATTTCGCTATAAAAGCTAATGATCAGATAGATGTGTCGTCAAAAGGCACTGTTTTTTTTTTTCCTTCTGTTGATGTGTACTGTATATGCCAAAGAAAATGAAAGGGAAGTATATATATGTTCTATTTTGTATATATTTCACCTTTGTGGACTTTGAACTGGCTGGTTCAGAGAATTTAGGTCATCAGTAATAAGAATAGTTCAGCCATAACTGGGGCAGTACACGGTGTTGGTTCCTTTTCTACTTGGCGCTGTTGCATGCACTGTAGTTAGACTGTTAGAGCAACCATTGGAATATGATAGCAAGTACTAGGGAAAAAAATGAGGGCAAGACATAGAGCAGCTAGCATGCACACACAAGGGATCAGGCATTCAGGCTCACCCTACAAAGAAAGCAAAAGTAGCAGCACAGAGCACACCCACTACTCATTGATCGATCCTCATCTTTAAATTTTGCTTCTTCTTCCTTTTTTTTTTTTTTTTGCCCCATCACCTCTCTGGTAGATGCCAATTTTTATCAGTATCGTTCAGAGTTTGTCTGCACAAATGCGAGCGCCCACGTTGCGAGTGACATTTAAAGACTGCAGCTTGCAGGTATATGGTGTGGCTTGTGTTACAAAGGCTGTCTTCTAGGCATTGCATAGTTGCACTGGAAGTCAGTTCAGTCATGCAGTCTTGTCTCTACACTTTCTGTGCAGATTTGATCAGAGTCTTAAACAAGGTTTCTTTTCTCCATCTTTCAGAATTGGTTTTCCTGTATGTTTTCTTATATGTAAGTGATGAGGCGATGACGGTGGCTCCAGGCTAGAGTGTTTGTAGCGTGCTTTCTTTGGCGCTATATGTACCCGTTTCTAACGCTTGCCCATCGGGCCGCTCTCCTTTTTAATATAGTTGGTAGACCTCTTGTTAATTCCGTTTAAAAAATAAAGACGGTGTCTGCATACTATCATTCTGATTTCTGAGCGAGGAATTAAGGGCGATGCAACTATTTCCTTGTATGCTGGCTAGCTAATATGAAAAGGTACAAGTTAACAGGAAATGGCATGCCTACTACTTCCTAGTATTTTCTTCCTTTTATGCAAATAGGATTAGTCCAAACTTGCATTTGCAGCATCACGCAGTCTCTTACAACAAACTAGTAAGACCTTTTACACAATTGTTGTTAAAGAGTTCTGTCTCTTTTCCTCTTTTATGCCCAAGATGAAAGGGCTAGTAGTAGCACATTGGGCTATCTCCAAGTGTACTCCTCATTCCACTTTCTCCATTTCAAACTCCACTCTGTACGTTATGTCATATACGGTGCAGAACAGTGCATAAATCCTCATTTTGAGGAGTACCGTTGGAGCAAGCCTTACAAGATCAGTACGATTTTATATGTTACGTATGTTTTTTTTTTCTATCTTTCATTTGTGGGTTGAACTAGTTGGTGCAAAATTTCAAGTTACCATCATAAATAGATTAACCATGCAGAGTAGTACACAACATTATTTTTTTCTACTTTGACTTTTTGCCAATCTCAGCTGGAGTTCTGGTTGCACCTGCACTAAGTCAGAGAAGACCAATGGAATTAGAGGAAATAATAGAGAGAAGAGGAGGAAAAAGGGAGGTGGAGGGAACACAGAATATGCATTCACACAAAGGATCAAGCTCACCCAGTCACCCTACAAAAGAAAGCAGAAGTTCCAGCACAGAGCACAACCACTCATCGATCCTCTTCAAATTTTTTGGTGCCCCCATCACCAGGATTGTTCATTCGGAGTTTGATTGCATAAACCTTCCGACTGGTGTTCTAAGACCACTTTCCGTTTACTTGCAGGTACTCTAGTATTTAGTGTATCTTGTGTAGGGGCGTGTTAGAAAGGCTGTCTAAGGCTTGAAAGTCTGATCAGATGAGACCAGAACATCCAATCTTTAGTCTTGTCTCTAGTTTCTATTCTCTGAGGCCTCTCTTTCTGCTGTTTTGATCAGTCTTAAACAAGGTTTCTTTCCTCCATCTTTCTGTATCTCTGATGCATGCTCTTTTAGCCTGCCCATGCATGTTTTTTTGTGCTTTAGGGATGGTACTGATCTTATAATTCCTTGCTTGCTGCTTTAATCTTTTCCTTCTTTTGTGTGAGTCTCCTTTTCTTATTCCATCCGTGCTTTTGTCCTAAAGATGGTTTGCTAAACTAGCCCCACTGATGAGAATTTTTGGGGCCCTTTGTTTCCCTTAACTCCTCCCTTTGGCATTGTGGGCTCTCCTGCTGGTTGGTTGGATCTAACGCAGCTCTCCTAACACAGCGATTGAAATCTCTCCACAGTAACCAAACGGTTGTGCGAGAATAGGTTAAAAAAATCCGCTTCCAAAATTTTCAAATTTGAACTCTGCACTTCAATTTAGAAATCCTAAGGATGCCATTTTATCTTCTCTAGCAAATTGCAGTGTTGATGTAAAAAAAATAGATTGTAATTGTGGTTATGGCCATACAGACGAGGTGTCGCCTTCATCTACAGGGACTACACCATCGTGTGATGGTTACTATAATTATCTTTTTCGGCAGATGGTTATTATTATCTTTCAACATAACACATATCCATACAAGTACTCAATTTTGTTACAACATATGGAAATTTTTTGACAATCAAGGGGGAGCATCCCCACTTGAATTTGTATTGATATTCTTATGGCAAGGTCACACATTAATGACCTTATTTTTAAGAGAAAAACGAGGCAAAATCCTACAGTCGCTCGGTTAATTAGGAGAAAACCAAGCTAAAACTTACAAAAAGCTACCTAGCTAAACTAGGCTTACAGGCTACACCCCAAGAAAAAGGGTAAAACATGGCGTAACCACATGTAAAAACAGCACCACACCCTAGAACAAGGGCGATCTTGTGGAAAGACCACATATACCAGCGCAATTGCTACGAAACTCCTAGCTTCACGTGCGACATCATTGAAGCCAACATCGGTATCCAGCAAGGCTAGAATGATGTTTTCACCTAGGGCTTCCAGCGTCACAAAGAGAAGAGTATCCATATCATCGCAAAGAATAGCCGATGAGGGATCTCAAGAGCGACGCTTTCAAGAAGGAGTGTAACGCTGAGGACGCATTGTTGCCTATTCGGTACAACCGAGATTGGGTTTTCACCCGTAGTTAAACTTGGTGGTTTGTCAACCACCGTCACATGTCGTGACGCAATCTGGGGAGCCAGATCCAGCATCGATAGCCGGAGGTGGCGGCACGGCCCCGGCCACCCGGTCACTTGAATTTGAGATCTAGGGTGTCGGATCTGGTACTGGACAGCCGGGAGTGGCATTGCGGCCCTAGCAGCAGGGGATGGGGGAGTGGCTAGGTGTCCCCTAGCCCGGCGAGATGGCCTATAGCAGTAGCAACTATGCTGATTTGCCTTGGTCTACGAGAGACCTTGGCTCTGGGGTGCCGGATTGGCCATGGTGAAGCTGGCGTGGCGGTGTGGCCCTATTCTCCTAGCGACGAGGAGGGAGGCCAGGGTCGTGTTCCACTCAGGGGCTTGGTGCCAGCAATGGCAGCCATCGTTGGCGGTGTAGCTCGGATGGCGTGGAGCCGAAGAGGGGCTGGGAGTGCCGAGTCAGCCATGGGGAAGCTAGGGTTGCGGTATTGCCCTGTTCTCCCGGTGACGAGGAGGGAGGCTCGGGTGGTGCTCCACTCAGAGGGTGATGCCGACTCAGCCCCTATGGCGTGTAGGCGAAGGGGACCCGGGCATCACAAGTTTGGGAGCGCATGGATCAAGGCTCGAGGGATCCTGATCCGTTGACGTCGACTGAAGAAACGGCCGGCGGCAGTGGAGATCTAGGCCTTGGTGAGGAGAGGATGCCTTTTTGAGCCGTCGTCGCTGGCTGCTGCCGCCGATGAATATGGGGTTGGGGGCGGCGGAGGCCGGGGCAGGCTGAGGGCGGTGCCACAATGGTGGCGGGGAGGGGGTCACTCCCCAAATCGCCTCTCGAGGACAAAAGAAGGTTTCATGCTCGTGATGTCAACATATGGAGTATGGAATATTTGTTATATTTTCGCCTGTGTCAACTAATACTTGAGCGTTATAGTATGGTACAAACTAATGTAATTGATTTGCTTTTCTTGCTGTTAACCACCTGCTAACCAGTAAGGTTCAGTCGGTTGCCAACACATGACCAGTTTACAACTTCAAAGTTCAGTGAATTTGACGTAATTTTTATACCAGTAAATTGGTACTGGCCTAGGTCTGACATTTTGTATCTTCTGGTTTTTTAAACCACCTTTGTTCTAACATCATCTATTTTTGTTCATAATTTTTTCCTTCTCTTTTGTTCTTCAGAGAAGACAAACTCACATGGAAAAGTGGTGTCATAAGTATACATTTGCATCTGATGACCAATTGCCCTTTTTACCGTTTAAGCAATGGACTGATGGAGTGGTCAATATAGGTGACCTGTGGCTATTGTAATGCATGTTCTTCCATTTCCTTGTCATTCTCTGTCAGATGTCTGCTCACATTGGCCTATATATGCAGAAAGGGAATATGCATCCTGTTTAGCTTGAACATGGCTACACAAATTTAGCATCGTGTTGCTTGTGCCTCTTTGGCTTTCCCCTAATCAACGTTCCATCATCCTTTGCTGTCAAGATCTCTAACAGTAATCGTGCTTTATCCTTACCCCAACTAGTAGCCTCTGATGGAATCCGGATTCAGAGCTTTCAACATCACCGAACCACCTCAATCCACTACGGTGAGCCATTGCTGCGCATCGCAGTCAAACAGTGACAGTGCACTTGCACATGCAGCGCCTGTCTGCAAACGGCTAAAAAGAAACCGCGCAGCCTATGGCAACAGCTTCAACAAGCACGATACGCTGTCATCAGATGCCAACTCAGCGCCCACAAAAGCATGAAAAAGATTTACATCTTCAAGAATAAGATACCAAATTGTTCAAGTTTGCATATATTTTGCGCTTCGATGTACAATGGGGGTGATCGGTACGTATTGACTATGCTGCAGCTGTGGCTGCTGCTTATGAGCCAAGCCGCCGGCAGCAGTATATGTAGCGGCTGGGGGCAGAAGCTGAGCCTGGCGATCGGCTGGGCTTAAAATCCACAGCCGAAGAAGCCGACGCAACGCCATCCGATCAGGGCCAATATGTACAAGCTGAGGTAGTTTCAGGTTATGCCAATCACACATTGAGCGAATTCAAAGTCCTCTCTACTTACAGCCCAACACCTGAACGTGAGAAACGACCACTACCAACAGCGGAACACTCCTCGCATTGACTTGACACAATGACTACCAGCAGAACAGTTCGAGAACTTCCAGTTGAGCCCGATAACAGCTGTAGGGCTACGTTAGCCTTGGTCTACTTGACTTCTTTGCTAGTCGCCGTCCTCAGCATCACTTAGGCCAGCCTGCGTCGTCGGAGACAACATCAGGTTCCGTTCATCGCCCACTTTGCCAGCCTGTGTTGTCGGAGACATTAACACTTCATGGATCTCTCACCTGCACCCACCCGAGAATTCAAACATCAATACACTTAAATGTCTGTGACTGCGAGAACATACACCTTTGTAGCAGGGCAACTGAATACTTACAGCACGGAGACTTCTGTGTCCACGGCCCAGCATGAATGAATACCCAAGAACAGCCGTACACCTCCACCAGTCAACTGAATGAGCAATTGAGAACACTTTAGAAGGGGGTGAGGGGGGATTATGAGGAGCAAATCTGAAGATGCAATGTCACAAACATAAATGGGAACAACTAGAAGGAAACAATATATCATCATTGATTGTCAACCTAGATGTTCAAGATCCATAACTACTCTAATCTTCACTCCTGCATATTCCAGCAAGATTGATATCAGTACTCACTATGTTAGCAATTTTAACAGGTTTGGATCATTGAATTTGAAATATACCAGGCTGTTCAAGAAGATCTGCATTAGCACGGAAAGCGCCAGTGAACCATTACGACTCTACTTTGGGCTAGAAGAACTCAGGTACCCCAGTTGTTGGGCGAGGTCATCCACATCTTCAGTTCTTCCATCCAACTCTGAGTGCGCTGCCTTGTCTCCGAAATCTTCAATCAACAGCTCTGCCCAGAAGTCATCATTCAGCTCTGACTGGTCATTAGCTTGATCCATCTTTCCACCATCTGAACTTCCATTACCAAGCTCCTGAATGTTCACTGCTAAATTCTCCAGCTCAGGCATTCCAGGTTCACTGAGCCCATTGAGCACACCCGAATCGAACAAGAACTGGGAATCAAGCTGCTCGCTCTGACTTGTTTCCCCAGGGCCGTAGAACGGAGCGTTGTCAATGGGCCGCCTTCTTTTCTTTGAGATAGCATCCTCAAGCTCCTTCCTCTTATCTTGCTGCTGGACCAACTGCTGGAAGAACTCTGGATTCCGCATTGCTCTTGCCAAGAACCCCATCATCTGTACCTGCTTCTGTTCAGCCACTCGTAGCCTCTCTTCCATAGCTCTCACATGGTCTTTAGTAGTTTGCTGCTCCTGCCTTAGCTTTACTACTTCTGTTATCAGAATGTTCTTGTCGCGCTTCAGCCTGTCGATCTCTTCCTCAAATCCAAACTCACCAACCTCCAGGCAAGAAGTGGGGGCCTGCTGCTGCTGCTGCTGCAACTGGTAGCACAGCTGATGGCGGCTTCCTTCTCTTTATCGTCTTCAGTAGGTGCCTTTGACCCCTGAGGAAACCTTCATTTGCAAACTCCCACCTGTCAGGATCAACCTTTCTGAATCCCTGCAGAGTGCAGATGGCAGCAGGCAAGAAATGATCATTGTAAGGTCACAGCCACAAAGCAATAATATGTTAGCTTGGCGAAAACTTCTCTGCAAATGTTTTTTTTTAGTGATTTGCAATGATGACAAGAGGAATAATGAGCAGCAGTATACTATAGCATTTGAAGGTGATCAGTAGAGTCTTCTAGAACAAAACAATCTGGTTCTTGGTACTTCATCCAGTATCTTGTTCCATCTAGCTACAATAAAACAGTCCAAGAAACCATGTCAGGATTATACATTTGTTGGGAGAGTTAATCTCTCCTCTCCTTGCCTCACCTTAAGATGAGGCTCACTGGAGAATGTATTCATTTAAGTATAGGCACTTACAAGGATGTATCGCTTCCCATGCATGCATCAATCAAGATCAAGGCAATGAGTAAACAGCAGCACTGAATCCTAATTGCTGTAGAACCCACAGCACAACTGGGTGTGCCCAAAATCTAGTTTATCTTTGTGTGTGCTTAACTTTTCTGTTCAGGAGTTTAGCATAAGGTTTCCAACTATTGCTAGTGGCTAGTGCAGCTATTGTACATGTTCCCCGGAACCAACTGCACATGACCTAATGCAGTAGTAGGTGTGATCAGAACAGAAACCAAACCTTACATTGCTTTGAAATTTTGTTTTCTGAAAATACTAAAGAGCCCAGGGAACGCTTCCTCAATTTGCTTTATCTAGACATTCAGTCATTAACTCTGACCTCTCTGAGTTTTTTCCAGTCTTACCCAGTCGAGTGCATTACTGCCTTATGCAGCTATGCGCCTTTTTTATTTCTCATTTTACTAGGGAATACTCCTAGAAGCCTAAATCCACCAAATCACAATAATACCTCACCATGTCGTTACAGTTACAGCCCTAAAATCTCGGCGAAGCACAATAGATTTTTCGTTTACTGACACTGCAAACTAGTTTAATTATTGCAGAGAACTAGATTTAGATGCCTGCACTTGACCTCCTCCCAATCAAACAGCTCGCAACCAAGAAAATAACACGCAATTAAACGCAGATTGCCAAACTACAAGAGCATTGGCATAGCAGGTCCTGACCAAAGATCACGAATCAAGAGCCAACGATTCCAAGGAAAGAAGAAGACGAGGTTTTGGGCTTTGCTTACTCACATAGGTGTTGAGCTGGCGCACGAAGCTGGAGAAGTTGCTGTGCTTGAAGAGGCGCGGGAGGAGCGCGTCGGCGAAGACGTGCGGATCCCAGACGACGAAGCTGTTGCCGGCGCTGCTCCAGGAGACGACGGCGTCAGTGGCCGGGTCCTCCACCAGGTCGAACGTCTTGGTCAGGAACGGCGGGGGCCCCACCTCGTGCAGCCCTTCCATCGGGCGCGGCGCATGCGCACCCCCGCGGCCGCCGCCCGCGCCGTCCCGCAGCGGCTGGTGCTCCAGGAGCTCCTCCTTCACAATGCCCGGCGACGCCGACGGGTCCATGGCCGCAGCCCAAGAGCCCGGCTCGCGGGAGCCAAGAACCCCGATTGCGGCGGGAAACACGAAGCTAGGAGGTCGATTCGCGTGACCAGGAGCTCGAATCGGCCGGGCGAGCGGATAATCGGGTGGGATCTCTAGGATATTTCCTCTCGGGTGAGTGGTGTCGCGGAGAAGCGAGGTGGAATGGAAGGGAGGCGCGGGTGGAGTGGAGGGGGCGAGATATTTCGTGCTGATATGGCCGGTGTGAATTGTCGGTTGCGGGAAAGAGCGGCGGGCGGGCGGTGGCCGGACCCCTAAATACCCCCACCGTACGGGCGTCGAGACACGTCGCGAGGCTTGTGGAAGCTTCTAGACCACGCGGCGAGCACTCGGCCCTCGGAAGGTTCTGGAGGCAATGCTCGGGGATGCTGAGTTGGTGCCGTGCGTGCCCGGCGAGAGGAGCACGACGCGACGGCGCAAGTGGCCGCGTGGAGTCGGTGACACGAGGCCCAATCGGAAGCCCACAATGCAGCTATAGTGGCCCACTTGTCAAGAAGGTTTATTCTTTTCTACAGCACAATCGGCCGCCGCCAAGCTAGCAATTTCCAAGTCAGTGAGGCATGTTTGGTAACTTTGCTTGCCCCTGTATTGCCTTGCCCAGTGAGGACTAGAGTTAATTTCGTTCCGAAACAATTTTTCGTATGCCGGGCGAAATTCCGCGAAATCTGGAATTTCAGACCGGAAACAGAATTTGAATTTGAAAACCCAAGAGGGAACCGGACTTTTCCAACCGGAAAATCGAGGAAAATAGCGAAAATGGAAAAAAAATGCATGCACAAGCTGTGTAAAGTTGAAAAAATTGAAAATTTTAGCAGAATTTTCCCAATTATGTGTACACTTACAGTTTCTAATGCATAACTTCACAAAATAATAACAAATACAACATTGCACACATAAGACATGTCCAAACCCACAACCTGCGAATGCAATACATATCCAATGTCCATTAAAATTATTACAATGCAAGGCATAGTCCAAAGTCCATTAGAATTATTAATAAGCCATAGTCCAAAGTGCACATGTCCAAAGTCCTAGGTCAGTGTTTGCAAATACATGTTTGAACTACATGGAATATAATACAACACAATGCATAGTCCAAACTAAGTCCATGAAGCAACGACATACTCCCCCGCATTGCATTTTTTATCAATGGAATTAATAAAATAAAAAAAGCAAAACATACAAATAAACACTATTGATAGGATGAATACCTGCATTTTCACTCCTCATATTGCTCTCCCGGTGGTCCTTCGTATGGCTCACATGTGGTGGGAAATACTCTAAGTATTGGCCACTTGCTTGTGAGGGGGCTACCTTAGTGCTGGTAATACATATGTGGAGATCCATATGGTAAGTAGCCGTGATGGTACATATGAGGGGCTCTGTATATTGGCCGTGGAGGGATAAGGTGCAAGGTCGAAGGTGGTGGCCACACATAGCCGCATGCAGGCTCTGTAGTAGTGTAGGGGAAGTAGTGACCACTAGAGGTAGAGCTCGAGCTATCATCATCGTATGCATGGGGCCTGTCGAGTACGTGCGGATCTCGTTAGGCGTTGTGACGTGGGTGCTTCATGATCTGTATCTTCTGTGGCATGGGTGAATTGGTCATCACTAGTGAATAGTATACCGTGACCTTGCTGTCAACCTAAACCACCACTCCCTCCAACACCAGTAGTACCCCCTCCGCCTCCACCATCATCGTTGTTGCCATCACTGCTAGTACCCCCACCTCCAGCACCATCACTGCTAGTAAAATCACCATCACCATCACCTCCACCACCACCACTAGGCTCAGGTGTGGTATTCCCGCTACCAATCTCCTCCTCGTCATCGTTCATTTTCGGTCTTTTCCCTTTTCTTTGGGCGGGACCAACTTTTGTCTTTCTTTTTCCAAGATGCACGTCACCAACATTTTTTTTTCAGCCCATCTGTTGACATCTTCGTCATCACCATGAGCACGTCCAATGGAGGTGAACATCTGGCTAGGCACTAGAGTGTCACTAACTCTTGAGTCCTCATCAAAAGCTAGGGCTCCATTCGATCTAGATTGCTCCATCCACTCTTCAATTGTTGAATGTTGCCGGTACAATGATAGATCCATAAAACTGCTCATTGGATCATACTCATATGGTTCGGGTACTGTTGCACGTTGGAGCTGGAGCTAGAACTGGAGGTTGTAGTTGACAAAGACCAGTTGGTTAAGTTTTTCATGGCTCAACCTATTTCGTAGCTTGGTGTGCATGTAGGCAAATGTGCTCCAATTTGTTTCACACACCCACTAGATGAGGCACACTGTGACAATAAGCATTGGGCTACCTTTGCAAAGTTGGTGTATCTGCCCCAAACATCCCACTAGCTAGCAGGTTTTGTGTTCCAGTCAGCAGCCATCCGCCTAGCAAGGTTAGTAGAAAACTCACCTAGCTTCCTTTTGAGTCAGTCCAACTCTTGCAGTGCAAGTGCCCCATCGTTAGTGTCAAACATTTTTTCGACCCCCTTCCGCATATCTAGCATGACATTATTTGTTGTGCCCATAGTGTAGTTGACCAAAGGGTTAAGGGCGCATGCTATGTGCACATATGTGTCTATCATCACAGTGACCATCCTTGCATCAATGACTTGCATGATCCTTAGAAAGCGTGAAGGGTTATGACCAAACTTGCTGGTATATGTCTGCCTCATATTTTGGTACTCCAAGAGTTCTTCACCCAGACTGGGAGTCTTGTCTTGATCAACAAATCTCAAAAACATATATAGAGGCTCAACATCATTGAGGACATGCTACATATTGTTCCACCAATCAAGACTTGTCATGCAATCAAATGCATACCTTCCTGTCTGATTCCTGAAGTGGCGAGAGCTCTCAAACTTGTGGTGAGGTCAACCATGCCATGAAGTGGTCCTTCTTCATCATGCTGTCAAGAAACATGTAGTTCGTCCCGAACCTTGTTGCATCCCATTTGACCAACTCCCCACCAATAGCTACCTTCATCATGATATGCAAACTGTTGGAGTTGTGTAACGCCCCAAAATTTAGCACCTGGAATTTTTCTTCTAATCTCTCCCTAATCCAAAATTAAATTTTCCAAAAACTTTGGTTGTTTGCTTATTTGTTTTGAGTGTGTTAATATGAGCTCAACAAAATTCCAAATATCGCAAATACTCACCGCGCCATTTATTCCCTCCATCTTCGCGCCACTTTGACCCTCCATCTCTGCGCCATTTGGACCCTCCATCTCCGCGCCACTTGGACCCTCCATCTCCGCGCCATTTGCACCCTCCATCTATAGGACCGAGACGTGCGACTAGAGGGAAGGTGAATAGGAGCACTTAAAAACTCAAACTCACAAACCCTGAGCGGCTAACTGACGAACAGAGCACATAGAAGCTAGACACCGTCCACTGAATGGATACGTGTCTAGCAAGCACTTGTTGCCGTCCACTGAAAGGATACGCACCAAGCAAGCGGAAGCACTCAACTTAACGATCAAAATGACCGCAAGCCAAGCGGAGCAACGACTCACACCGGAGTGTCTCACTAGCCACTCAAGCACCTAGATGCGTCTCACTGATACACAACAAGCAGAGAGTATAGGCATACAACAAGAACCACCAAAGCGAGGTTGAGGCAAAAGCACAGAACCAAACGAACACAAACCAACCAAAAAGAACCCGCCTAGTGATCACCAAGATCTCTTAGCAAATGAGGTGCTAAAGATCTTAGGAACGATCCTAGGCACCACCAAAACCACCCGAAACAAGCCTCAGACCTTAGGAAGCAACTAAAACCAGATTTGGGGGCAAAATCACTGCCACCACCAGGACTGTCCGACACCCTCCATTGGACAGTCCGACAGCCAGATTTCAGGCAGACTGGGTTGCAAAGAAAATTGCAAAAATCCAGTCAAACGGGCTCCAAAAATCATGAAATTTTAACCACAGGCTGACGAAAACATGGGGAACAATATACTAAAAATTCAGCCCATTTGGAGACTGTTAGATCCACCGGACTATACGGTGAAGTTGCACCGGGCTATCCGGTGTGCCCAGAGGTCCACCGGACTATACGGTGAAGTTGCATCCGGGCTGTCCGGTGTGCCTAGAAAACAGCTTTGGATTTTGAATTTACGAACCTTAAACCTGACCAAATCTTGGATCTTCACGAAATTTTATACAGGCTATCCTAGCACTATTCCATAGCTATTCCCAAAAGATCTACTCAAAAAGGTCAAGGGATTAGCGGGAATTTCAGATCTCAGTAAAGAGGGGAAAATTTTGTCAAGAAAAGGGAAAACTTAGGTTGACTTGCTCGTGGAAATCCAGCAGGATAGAGATGTTCTAAGACATATTCTCCACGTTCTTGCAAGTACAAAAGAACCAAAAGAACAGGATTAACTCGCGGGCAAAGCAAATCACCAAAATCCAATTAGAAAAGGGGGAAGGAGATGGCTGCACACACGAGCACGAGTTGGGGACGAATCTTGCCTTGATTAGAAGTGGAAATCAGTGCTTACAAGGTTCCTCACAACCTACCAGCCTTCATCCTCCCACTAATGCAAAGTACTAGCCTAAGGGACTCTCAAATCCTAAGCTAAGCACCCAGTTTGATCTTAAGCTCTTGGCTGGTTGGAAACTAAGCCTAGGGTTTCTTGAGGTGGAAGAGTCATCTAAATGACCAGCCACTTAGGTATATATAGCCTACGCCTAATCGACACATTTTACACTAAGATCCCTATATTACAAAAACTCATGTAGGTGCCAAAACGGAAAAGACTCAACTTTCTCGAGGACGGACGATCGCGATGGAGTCTTGATCCTCTTCGCCTGCAAGCTATCTCCTTGAAGACATCCACGTGGCTAGCAGTCCAGATCCACCGATACACCCCCGGTTTTGAAGTCAGAAACCGAAAAACTTTAGAGTTTCCTTCCTGTACCTAGAACGGCCCACTCACTCTATCTCGGCGAGAATGAGCCCATTTGCCGAGTCTGGTAACTTGATGGCAGGGTGGTGGATTTGAGCGAATCCGCCAAAGCCCTCGCCCATCTTTGGGGATTTGAGCGAATCCGCCAAAGCCCTCGCCCATCTTCGTGCCATGTACTCGGGTTGGAGCACCGCGGTGGCACCCGGCATCCCCTATCCATCAGGGTCACCTCGCAGTCCTTCGAAGGTCTTACTCCTGCTGTCGCCGTGCCGCTCCTCCAGTGTACCGAACTCCCATGGCCAACCGATGTCGAGCATGCCTCAAATCCTTCGGAGGGCTTCCATCTACCTCCCGTCCATCGGAGGGCCTCCTGTCCATCGGAGGTCTTGTGCCCAAGTCCTTTTGGGTTTTTGGCTTCTGTTAACAATCACTCATCACTACAGAGGCATTGGAGTCGGTCCATTGGTTCTCACCATCTCCACGACATGTCATGACAAGCCATCCTCCACCGGCAATAAATAGCGCCCCACCCCATTCCTCCATCCACACCAAGCTCACCACCGCCGTGACCAACCCCCGGCTCACCCAGGACGTTGCCCGCTGCGAACACCTCTCATCCTGCTCTAATTTCTCCGTTTTGTTCTTGACCGCAAGCAAGTTCGCCGCAAAATTCTCCACAACGGAGCCATCTCGGCCCAATTAAACTAGTATAGAGAACCACCTCCACCATGGTGACAACCACAAGAGTTGAACCCCCTCGTCATCCTCCTTCTTTCCATGCCTTGGATCAGAAAATGATGGCCAGAATGTCTACTTTGGCGTAGCTCCGGTGAGTCCATGCCGCTGCGCACGGCGGCGCAAGGCGAGCAGCTGAGCTGCTGCTCCGCTCGAACCTGCCCTGCTCTGTCTCTCTAATTTATCCCTCTCCCGTCCCTAGTCTTGCGTATGGGCCCAGCCATCCTCCCACCAGCACGCACCCATGCGATGCACACGCCAAAAGCACCGAGCCAGTCTAAAATGTGATTAGCTTAATCACGAGAAGCTCCCACCAAAAATCACCTGCTAGCCGATGGTTCAATTGTGTACCAATCTTTTTCTCTATCCATTTATTCCCAATTTAATCCCTCGACCATACGAGCTCCGATTTAATCGATTTTTCTTTTTAAATTCATCAAAAATTAATATCTACCATCCACATTAATTTTATGACTTTTAGAAGTTTTCAGAGCCGCCTACAAGCTGGTACCACATTCGTGGACCGTTGACACCGGCCTGAAACTCCGCTCGCAAGCAGTTTAGAAATATTTTCTGTTCCTCCAGAATCCAAAAATACGATTTTATTCTCTAGTTCCAAATATTTAGATATTCCAAGAATATGTCTTTTTATTTTTTCATTTCTTTTTTCTTAATATACAAAATTCATATCTTCTCCGTTCCAACTCCGATTTGGATGATTCTTTGGCCTAAATTCATCTAAAATCAAGGCCTACCTACCCATACACTCCTCATAATATTTTGTCTGGTTGGAAACCGCCGTCGATGCCACCATGACACAGTCTTACGCCCAAGTCAGTGCTTCACACCGGTCCCACAATTTTTGTATACATGGTGATTGATGCCCTTATCCACCTACTCCACATAAATCCTAAATGTTTCTGTCTTAGCATATCCGAGCCCTGGATTCAGATGATGATGATAGCGAAAATCATCTGAACATCATTTCTCTCTCCACCACTCCACAAATAGATCTTCTCCAAAACACCAACATGCGACAGCCACCCCTTCGGCGTTGCCGACTCCGCATCTCGCGTCCACCACTCCTACCTTGGCGTCTCTGTAACTGTCATTATCGAGCCTGCCAACTCGTCCGAAAACTCGCTACACCCCAACTACTTGCAGTAATAGCACCAGTAAGAACTCAACGGACTCTCATCTCCACGATCCAAGCTCTACACCATCAAACCCGTTGAGCTCATACTGTGCCTCGATTTGTGTGCTCTTTGTTTATGCACGTAGGAGGTCCCTTAGAGGCCGAGCAGTCCAATCACTGGGACATTCAACCAGGAAACCAGAGAAAGCATACTGATCATACGTCAGCCCCTCACCTTTCGAGTTGTAAGGCATGTCCACTAGAATCCTCACTTGATGCATAAATTTTCTATGTTTTGCAAACACAATCCTTGGTCAGTTAATCACATAAAAACCTGAATGTTTTGCTTGGTAACCCAGCAGATATACAGCCACCTAAGCCTATTTTAGATATAACGCACATAGGTGGGATCGCTCGTTTAATTATCTTTCATAATCTTGACATTATGGATGTGAAATATAATGGGTATGGGAGAGTGGATGTGTGTGTGGATTTTGAAATAAAATAGGAAAAACCCCGGCAACCTGACCTTGTTGGAATACGGCTACGCGCCGAAATAGACATAAGGGCAAGGTATGAATGGGTAACTTAGCAACTCGCGGTTACCCTATGTCCCGGGATTCGTGAAGAATACCGGGTAAGTGGATTGCTCGCGCTGTCGAGCATTGAAAAGTGGAAATGGTTCTACCTAAGCTCTCCGTATGGACTGTTACGATTTTCATCTTGCCTAAATTTTATATACAACCATGTCATCTAGCGGTCTTTTCTTACTCGTAGTGGATCATGGTGAATTACGCGAAAAATTGGCCTAGAACCTGTAAAAATTACATGTAGCATATTTCCAAGACAATATTGCAAAATCCACAATTATCGGTGATAAATGTTAGTGAAAGATATAGTTGACGCATAAAATCAACGATAAATCATATAAAATGATGCATAAATTTCGTACAGAAGCCGCGTCAACAACATCATCACTCTTAAACCTTACTCGTCCTCGAGTAAGTCAAGTTTTACAATTAAAGTTCATTTATAATCATAAATCAAATAATCAAAACAAATTTAAAACTCTAAAATTTTTCTATGTTTAGACCAACAATTTATACAAGTAAATAGATATTCATGTAGGCATACACTGCAACATATGTAGAAAGAAATAAAAAACTCATCAATAACAAATCTCCTTATTTTTCAATAAATTTTCAAAAAGGATTAAGTATCAAAGATTAAAATATATAAGCCCAAGAACTACTCTCATCTTTCCAGGCTCTCAGTGTATATATATATGTGGAATAAACTATAAAAATCTATAAGTATAAGTTTATCTGGAGCTTGGTATGAATTCTAATCAAAATTTAATCTTAATATATTATCAAACTAAGAAAAGAATCTGCTGGTATTACTGAGATTTCTTAAAAAGGTCATGAAATTCATAATGATGAAAAGATTAGAAGAGAGTATATATAGAAAAGTGAACATATGCAAATAAATTAAATGATCTCAAGGCACAAATGAAGTCCTTGTTATCGGATTGCATATGGTTGGAAGATTCTCTGGAGTTTCCCTTTTTTTAGACAATCCACTAAGTTATACAGAGGTCTTTAAGAAAACAAAGAGGGGCGGTATATTTACCTAATTCTACTTTTGACCACTTGGTCTTTTTCTCTCTATTATTTTTTACTTCTCTTTTTTTTTTCTTTCTCTTTCCCCTTTTTTCTGGCGACCACATGGTCGTTTTTCTCCCTTCTTTTCTCCTTTTTTTAATTAGACAAGACCTCCATCCCCACTCTTAGATAATACTCATCCTTGAGTATTTTAAAACACCAATATAAGTGGGATATAACTAAAAATATTTATTTTCAAAACTCCAGAAAACAATAGGCTGTGGTCAAGGAAGATATATGAAATGATAATTTTGGTTTCAGGAGGGATATCCAGCGAAGTTTGTAATCTTTCTGATGTAGACAGTTACAATGGATGGATAAAAAGGCTAGCAAATGAAAAGATAAGTAAAAATGAATGACCAGCTTTGAAATCTCATTCCCTAGATTCAAATCTTAATCCAATTCAATCAAGAATTAAATTTGATAAAAACTACGGTTTAACAATAAAGCTCTAAATAGGTAGGGCTAATATAAAATAATCATAAAAAACTTAGTCTTAATATTGATAGCTCAAAACAAAATTTTAAAGGAGATCCATTATGACGAAGAATTGAAATCTAAACTTTGAATAACATGTGGGTCTTTATGAAATATCATATCTACTATATAAATGCCAATCATAATTCAATTAAATTGCATTAATGAGAGCATTAATTCAGCTTAATTAATGACATATGATTACAAGAAAATAAACATTTTATTTTATTTCATCTCATCATAGGGAAATACATAATCATGATAAAACTAACCCACACATAAAAAAACTTAAAACTATACATAAATTGATAAAAGAAAAATAACAAAAATAAAATTCATAACGAAAAGAAATAAATAAAAACTAAAGCAAACCAATGATCTTCACGGTTGACACGCTCTGGTTCCATAGCCTCAAATGGTGCAATTGCTCTTCTATGGTTTGAGTGTTCCGCTCAAACTGATCGGTATTTGCTCTAATTTGATCAAGTATCTGATAATTTTCTGAAGTCATATTTTCTATGCCATAGAATGCTTGTTGAGGCATGCTCTAAGTTGCAATAAATTCAGGAGTATGACGTCTTGCACTCCTTGGAACAAAAGCTGGAGGCAAGGGAAAATGTGTTGGAGTGAACACTGGGGTAGAAGTAGGATCAAACGAGCTAACTAGCCTTGGATTAAGCACATGCACTTGAGATGATGATCCTACTCTAAACTCTTCAGCCATAAAATGCTGACTAGGCTGTGCTGATGGTGTCTCCTAGGCGCCCCATCCAGATGATGGAGGTTACTGGCTTGATTCTCCTTCCTCAGTCATAAATTTTTCCAACCAATCAATCCTTCCTTTTTGCAAATAAGGCAAGTCTAGGACTAGGAATTCTGAAATTGGTTTTGCTAACAAAGAAACCAGTATTCTTGTTTCCATAAATATATTTTCCTTTCCTTAAGGAATTTTTATCAATGCTAGCTGGTAACTTTGTGTAACTTAGGTCAAACAATAAATCGGGTTTTAGCGCAGAAGCGAGGATAGTAAGATAGTGTCCAAATCCAAGTAATCCAGTGTTTCTATTCCTCTCAACAATCCAATGGTTAATCATGGAACGTATTGGATTAATCCCCACAGGCTGACAAAGTGCAATGTAAAGCCATTTGATTTCAGCACTCTGCACCTTAGTGTCATCTAGCCTCTCTATGACTCTGACAGTCATGAATCTATGGATGATTCTGATTATGGGATTAATTATTCTCATTCTTTCCTTGGAAGAATTTTCAGTAATTTGTAACCAGTGGCGAAGCTAGAGACGACATGAGGGGGGTGCAAATGGCCAGTGGGTGCATAGATGTTTGATGTGGGGGTGCTTATATGGTGAAAATTTGGGTTTTAGCACTAATTTGACAAATTTTGAGGGGTGCATGTGCACCCACCGTGGCACATGCAGCTCCGCCCCTGTTTGTAACCAAAAACTCTCTAGAATGTCTTGGTTAACTTCAATAGTTTCAGGTGAGTTCTCCCAAAATCCCAACAAAGAACCAATCATACTAAAGGACATTTCTACCCAATCTTCCTTCAATCTAAATCTCAAGGCATGGTTATAATCAGAGGAACTAACTATATCCATAGTGGTCATGATTTCTAAAGCTATGTCCCTCTGGTAGGTAGCAGAAATATGAATAAAATTGCTCCAGCCCAAATTCTGAAAAGCTTTCTCTAAGCTAGGAGCAAAATCTAGACTACCCAGGAAATCAAAGTCTAAATCATAATTGGAGGTGATGCGATGCTGGCAACTGTTATACCTCTGCTCTTCAATAGCGGTACGGAGTGAGAATCCTTCCTGCGAGTACTTCCATTGATCCTCTTCAACGTCCATCGCTTGAGGGGCTTGTTCTTGAGCTCGGGTAGAAGAACGGGTTCTCCTTCTTGTTGGCTCTAGAACTTCATCAGTGTTGACGGAGAAGCGGGAAGAACACCCACGTAGGCCTTGATCGCGATGAAGAGTCGGAACTTCCCATCTCAGAGATAGAGTATCTCCTTGGTGTGGGCCTTGATGAACTCTCCTCCTCTCGAAGAGGGATTCCTGTAGATGGGGTACTCTTGAAGGCTTTCTTGAGGAATTTCTTCATCTACCTCTCAAATATTTCTCTCAAAACTAAAACTCTACTTTTTCTCCTGGGGGTTTCTGAACTGGTAGTAATGGCTCTGGTGTTGAAAAGCAGCTGACATCAACTTCTAATTTATAGGCAAAGAGGTGTCTCAAAGGGGAGGTCAATCAGGTGAAGGGGGGCTGGGGTCAGCCGACCTGGGGGAGTCTGGTCGGCCGAGCCAGGCTTCTTCTAGACCTGCTCGCGTCCAAACTTCTCCTGTAAGCTACCCATAGGATTCCTAGCAATAAAGGCTGGCTTATATAGCAAGGTTGTCGATATGCATGCAGCTTTTGACAGAAGACCAATCAAGGCTTTAATGTTTGTCTCCTTAGGTGATAGCCTTTTAAACCTTTTCTATCAAAACCTCTTAATTATTATCCATATCAAGTTTGCTAGTTATATTATACTAAAAGAGGATCCTATGTTGCCTAATTTAAATATTTCTTATTAAGAAGTTGATTATCTTCACTAATTCTACGTCCTTATTTTGCATTTATGCAATATAAACATATTCATAAGTATGCCTACTATAGTAGGTTAAAAGCACACAATGTTTATAACACTCAACATAGATTTTAATTTTGAGATATAAAATAATTTAAGTTGCTATTCTAAAACCTATGTTTTGTTTTGCATAAAAACAAATGTTCGGTAGATTTACCGAGTTAATTTCAGAATAAAGATAAGTAATTCAATTCATGAATTGAATTGAATATACCCATCTCATTTCTTTAGCGTGGCTTAGGTATACGCCTAGTTTTTGGATAAATTAGAGAGAAGATTTTGAAATCTTATAATAATAAAAGATTAAAATCTAAGAAAAAGGTCTCTCCTTTTTTTTTAATAAACCGTTTCAAAATTGAATCGAATTCAAAAATCGGCAAAGGCTTCGTAATTTCCAAAATTTAGATAGCTACGTAAGTGAGAGCAGCCACCTTTTTATAAAAATTCAAAATCAAATTTTAACTATTCTAAACTCTTTATTAATTATGACCATGGTTCACTTTAAAACTAAAAGCTTTAAACTAAAAACTGTTTCTAAGAAAAACTAATAAACTAAACTAAAAACTTTCTAAAATACCTGGGTTGCCTCCCATAAGCGCTTGAGGATAAGTCCTTCAGCCTAACTTCTTCTGGGCGCCATCCAATGCCTGGTGTAGACACTGCAGATGAGTCTTCTTCTTCAAGCTTCGTCCTCTTCTATTGCTTGACACATCTCGAATCTTGGACGGAATTTGAATGAGCTTGACTCTCCATTGATGTTGAACTTGATCATCCCTTCTCCCACGTTGATGTTGGCTTGAGCTGTTTTGAGAAAAGGTCTTCCAAGTATCAATGGTGACCTTGAGCTTCCTCCTATTTCCAATATAACGAAGTCAACTGGTACAAGATTTGCTCCAATCTTGACTGGCACGTTTTCAGCGACTCCTTCTGGATATCTGACTGAGCGATCTGCTAGCTCTAGACACATGGATGTAGGCTCTGGCTTTGGCAGCTTCAGCTTGTCAAACACTGACTTAGGCATGACACTTACACTTGCTCCTAAATCACAAAGAGCCTTGTCAATGTTGAGTGCACCAATAGAGCACGGGATAGTGGGACATCCCGGATCTGCCTTCTTCTGCAAAGGAGTATCCATGACAGCTGCACTACACTCAGTCGTCAACTTCACACATTCAGATGGCATTTCCCTTTTGTTAGCTAGTATATCTTTGAAGTATTTGGCATAAGTGGGAACTTGGAGTGCATCCAATAATGGCATATGGATATACAGCTACTTGATCACTTCAAGAAACTTGTTGAAATGCTCATCTGATTTGTTCACTCGAACTCTGCTCTTTTCTGGTAGTATCCTCATGTCTTCCACTGTCACTGCAGGTTCGTCTTCACTCTGAGCTTCTGCTTCCACTTCACTGGCAAGTCTTGTAGTCATTTCCGGATCTCTTGTCTCCCTTCCAGATCTGGTAGTGACTGCTTTGAGTGATTCCTTCGACTGTGGTTGTCCTGGCAATTTTCCTTCATTCTTGTTTGGGAGATGCTCTGCAAGTTGAGAGAGTTGATTCTCCAAAATCTTCATCATCCCCACTAGCTGTTGGTTTGAACTTCCCACAGTGGTGATTTTGCCGTCAATGTTCTCCAGCACCTTCTCCATAGCCTTGAACTTGGAGTGTGTGTCCTTGTTGATCTTGGCTTACTCTTCCATAAAGTCCTTGAGTTGAATCCATAGAGGAATGGCATTCTGAACAGCTGATCCAGCAGTGAACTGTGGTCGATTCTGTCTGTAGTGGGATGGAGGAATCCAACCTTCCTTTCTTGCATAGTCCTGTGCCTTAGCTTCCTCTGGGCAACCTTCCCTTGAATGGCCAAACTCTCCACACTCTTCACAAGTCATCATGGTTTCTGTAGACTTCACTTCCTCTGCTCTGCCACTCTCTATCTTCTCGAACCTTCTCATGAGTGAGTCGATCTTTCCACCTAGGATCTCCATCTTGTCCACTGCAAGCACACTCTTCGCCACTCCAGTGGATGGAGTGAGAGCAGGCTGTGGTGCCACTCTGTCTGCTCTTGTGCCCCAAGTTCCATTCTCAGCGATCTTCTTGAACAAAGCTTCGGTCTCTGTAGGAGTGAGACTGAGAATTGATCCTCCGGACGATGCGTCAATCTGGGCTCTACACACTGTGTTGAGTCCACCGTAGAACTTCTGGATCAAGTCCCATTTCTGAAAGTTGTGATGAGGGCAGGCTGACACATAGTCATTGAATCTCTCGTAAGCTTCATCGAATGTCTCAGTGGGGTACTGCACAAATGTTGAAATCTTGTTGCGCAGGGCTTGAGTCTTTCCAGGTGAAAAGTACTTGGCGATGAAAGCTTGTAGTAACTGCTGCCAGTTGTTGATCGTAGCTTCTGGAAGTGTCGACAGCCACTGGTGAGCCTTCCTAATCAGTGAGAATGGGAATAGTCTTGCTCTGATCTGATCGTTGGTGACTCCATCAATGTTGAAGGTGTTGCAGATCTGCAAGAACGTCTTCAAGTGTTGATTCGGATCTTCCTTCCCACTGAATGGTTGATTCTGCACCATACTGATCACTGAGCTTCTGATCTCAAATGCTCTCTGGGGTGGAGTGAGATCTCTGATCTTCAAATCTACTGACGTCGGCACACACAGGTCCAGTAGCTTCCTCTCTTGGTTCTCGTCATCCATTTTCGGCAGAGCTTCGCCTTGCTTCTGCGGAAATTTGGCAGAGTTTCGGGTCTTCTTTAGTAGCTTCTCTGGATCATCCACATAATTAGTCGGTTTGTTGGACATAGGTCCATCCATTACTGCTAATGTTAGTGGGAGAGAATATATACAAAGAAAATATATATTCTAGAAAAATATATAAACTAGAAAAACAATAATTCGGCCATAAACAAAAGGTAAGAAAATAAATTCGAAATTTAAAAGGTATAAAAAGAAAAACAAATATGGCGCAAGAATAAAAACAAAATAAAAACTAAAACATAAAGAATAAAAGCTAAAAACACAAAAATTGATAAATAGAGTTGATTGCTAATTACATTTACATAAAATAAAAACTATACAAATTAACTAAATAAACTAGCAAAAAAAGACAAAGTTAAATATATACAAACTCAAGTTAATTATGATTCGCTTAATTAGTTCCCCGGCAACGGTGTCAGAAAAGCTTGTTGACATCACTTAAGCATGGCAAACCTTATACTGCAAGCGACGGTATCGTGTGTAGTTTTTTCCCAGAATGAGTATCGTGGGTTATGTCAATCCAAGGAACGAACTAAAGGTAATCTAATTAACAAGAGTTTGAGATAAATTTAAAGGGATGATAGGTGTATAGTTAACTCTAAACCAATCCTTAATCTAAACCAATCCTTAATCTATACTAGATATGTTAATATATAAGATAGACGATTAGAATATCATTAGAGAACTAATTAAAGGGTATTAACTAGCTTCTAATCAGGCTCTAAACGGATCCAAAGCATATGCGATAACGGGCATCACATCTAAGATAAAACAGCGAGATAACTTAGTAGCTTAAGGCAAACAAGCATGTTCAAGCATATTCATCATAGCATAATTAAATCATGATCAACCAATCTAATCCCCTAGATCGAGTTTAACCTTTCCCCGGGCTCTACTGTCACTAGTAACCAGGTAATCGACGAGAAACTCTCAACAGGCATACATAATTAGAGAACACGCTTCTAATTACTTCACATAGTCTAATAACATAATTAAAGCAACTAGAACTTCTAATCACCATGATCACAAGAACTATAAACATAACTATATCATTAGTAAACTAGATTAGAGATCAAGAACGCTAGATAAATAACACCCTTAATGACATGATCTAATTAACAAGCATCTAGATCTAAATCTAATTAGAACTAGAACAAACATAATTAGAACAAGAACTTGATAATTAGACAAGAACAAAGCTTCATTGATTAACTGTATCAACATTACATCCATGATCATACCTTCCCTTCATGATACAATTAGGCCTCCAAAGCTAGGTAATTAGAGCACCGTGCAAGGCCTCTAATCACCTCCAGGAACTAGAAGAACTCTAATCCTAGACTAGAAACTCGACCCTATGCTCTCTCTAGTTGTTGTCCCTCTTTCCGCCGACTTCATGCCTTGATAATGAATTGGATACCTCGACTCGGGGCCTAGACTCGCTATTTATACCCTGGAGAAGATGTGGGAGAAAAGGCAAGTCGAACCGACGTTTGGAAGGGTGGGGTCGGCCGACCAGGAGGGTCAGGGTCGGCCGACCCGGACTCTTCCTGCGTCGTCTCCTTTCCGTCTTTCGTGGGGTAGTTACTTAATGCTTAAGTAATATTTGTGCGGGGCCTTCGGGACTCTTATGCTTCTGGAATCTTCGTAATGGGCCGAGCTTCGATGAATTCTTCTGGCCTTTGTCATATTCATCATCTTTAATGAATAAATATCTTTATTTTCTTGTAGCTCTTTGACACTTCATTGAATCTTCTGGTTAGGGAGACTTGATCTACACAGAGGGGCTATGAGTACACCAAGTCTTTTTTGTTCTTCATCTTCAATCCATGTCATCTAGCGGTCTTTTCTTACTCGTAGTGGATCATGGTGAATTCCGCTAAAAATTGGACTAAAACCTGTAAAAATTACATGTAGCATATTTCCAAGACAATATTGCAAAATCCACAATTATCGGCGATAAATGTTAGTGAAAGATATAGTTGATGCATAAAATCAACGATAAATCATATAAAATGATGCATAAATTTCGTACATAAGCCGCGTCAACAGGGACTAGGGAACGGATGAGTGTCAACGGAAATACCGCGGGGTACTGGAGTGACTCGGATGCCCGAACCCTTAAAGTTCTGCTAGGTGATGAAACAAAGGCAACGGCTTGGTTTGGAATTCAGGCAGTTACAACGGTAACGTGCCGTTGAGTCCAACTTGTGGGAATTAGTACAACCTCTGATCAGAGTAAAATCTATTCGAATAGTCTGTGCCCACTGGTATGGATGAGTTACGGGTTGGTTCTTCAGTTAGCATTTTTCATAAAATAAAACGGAATTGGATAAAATATATTTTTGGTTCAGCAGTGTATGCTAGATGTATGAAAAAGTGTGTTGGTTGGAAAGCCATGAGCCACTTTGGTCCAGCAAGTCCGGTGGCCACCCCTTTTGGGAAAAACCCAATTTTCAACTAGGGCAACTATCTCAAACCCTGCGTACAAATACTTTTCTGCAAAATTATCCTAAGCTTCAGATATATCCTTGCATATAGTGATACACTTTCCCAATTCTTTTGGAGGAAGGTGGGCTGCTGAGTACGTACATGCTCACTCTTGCTTTTTGTTATTGTTTTTCTCAGTGCTATGGACATATATTGATCCGAGAACGAGTAAGGATTACGACCTGCTTCCTAACTGTGGCGTGAGGAAGATGGGCCTACGTTTAATATTCCGCTGCTTAGATTTTTAGGGATGTGCCTCCTTTGTGGTCTAACCCGTTAGGGCGGATCTGTATCACTCTGATGTAAGAATGTGATTACCAAATCCTGAGATGGTAATAAAGCACATTTTAGTCTCATTGTGGAAATTGGGGCTCTTCAAGTTGTACATCCAGCTGCAAATACGTTGCACGCTCTGAATGCATGCTTCATGCTCGGGCCACTTCCCCATGTCCTACAGCATCAGATTTATCGTATGGGCAAGGCAAGGCTGTCATGCGATGTGCGGGAACTCTGTTGTCAGCACGAAGGAGGCCTTCCTATAATTGGAGCCATTATGTGTCACGACTGGAATCACATGCTGAGGCCCAATATCTAGCACGACTGATTTGATCTCCTACATAACAATGACACAATGATATGACTATGGTGTTGATGCTCAGAACAATTTAGTTGGTGAAGCAGCACTTACTCTTTGTAAGAATCGGTGATCTAGTATTTCTCTGATTGCATCAATAGACTTCCAGAAATACATTGTGCCACCGGAATAGACCAAAAAAATTGATGACGCTGTCCTGCATAGGCCCGGTCCAGGAATCGCACGTGAGTGTCACACCCGTGTCAACCCATTCCTCGTCCACTTCACAATCTCTTTCTTTATCTCCTTCACATTCTGATCCAAATATTTCCCATCAATCTCCCTACCACCTGGTATCCTAATCCCAACACCTGCAATGACAGAAAGATAAAGAGTTGAAATCACAATTAAGGTACGAAAAAAAATGTGTGTGAAAGAAAGGCTTAGTTACCTTGTTTCTGAGTCTCCACGACGGCTACCCTAAAAATGGGTCATCCACTTTCCTTCCAAGAATACCTACGGCATGGCATGCCTTTGCCCATGCCCTCCCGAGCAGCTTGCTCCATGTCATCCCCTTGATTATTCAAGGCCCGGTATCTATCCTTTGCTGCCTTGGAGCTGAGCTTAAACCTAGGTGGTGTTGACGCGACATTTGAACGAATATTTTGTATCATTTTATGTATTTTTTCACTGTTTTTATGCGTCAACTATATCTTTTACCAACATTTATCACCGATTATTGTGGATTTTGCAGCACTGTTTTGGAATTTTGGTATACTTCATTTTTGCAGGTTTTTGACCAATTTTTCGCGAAATTCACCACAATCTACCTCGAGTGAGAAAACGTCTCTGAGATGGCATTCTACAAAGATGATGATCAAGGAAGGCTTGGTTAACTTATGCCCATCCTCTGAGTTAATCAAGGCTTTATAATCGGAAACTTCTCGAAGACATCATATGCTACGCTGGGAAGGAAAGCTACTTGAAGAAATCTACATGGAAGGTGTCAAGACACTTCATATCTATCCAAAACCAAAAGGATTTGACAAATCTCGGAGAATATAGAAGATTCCAGAACCCCAAGAGTCCGAGATCCTCCGCAATTATATTTCTTAAGCACCAAGCAACGTCCCCTCAAAAGATGGAAACAACTGGGCGAGGGAGGAGTCCTGGTTGGCCGACCAGAGCCCTCCAAGTCGACCGACCAGGGGACTCCTTAAGTTGGTTGGAGTTTCCTTTTGTACCACGTCATCTCCGGACTATATAAAGCCAGCCTAGGCCCCGAGGTCGGGCATCCAATTCATTATCAAGGCGACACGATGTAGAGAAGAAGGACAACAATAGAGGAGAGCTGAGGGTCGAGTTTCTAGTCTAGGATTAGAGTTCTTCTAGTTCCTAGAGGTGATTAGAGCCCTTGCACGGTGCTCTAATTACCTAGCTCCAGAGGTCTAATTGTATCGTCAAGAGCTATGGCCACGGTTGTAAGTATGATACAATTTATTAATGAAGCATTGATCATGTCTAATCATCATCTTCTTGTTCTAATTATGCTTGTTCTAGCTCTAATTAACTTTAGGTCTAGATGCATTTTAATTAGATGATGTTATTAAGGGTTATATTCTTCTAGCGTTCTTGATCATCGATCTAGCTTACTAATGATATAATTGTATATCTAGTTCTTGTAATCATGGTGATTAGAGGTTCTAGTTGTGCTAATTGTGTTATTAGACTATGTGAAGTAATTAGAAGTGCATTCTCTAATTATGTATGCCTATTGAGAGTTTCTCGTCGATTATCTGGTTCTAGTGACAGTAGGGCTGGAGAAAGGTTAAACTCAATTTAGGGGGTTAGGTTGATTGATCTTGATTTAATCATGCTATGAAGTTTATGCTTGATCATGCTTATCTACCTTGAGCTACTAGTTATCTCGTTGCTCTTATCTATTTGTGGCGCCCATATCATGCATGTCTTGGATCGAATTAGAGCTTGATTAGACTCTAGTTAATACCCCTTAATTGGTGTACTTAGTTCTGTTCTAATTGCTTATCATATAATATTTAGTATAGTTTAGATATAGTTTAGGCTAGTTTAGAGGTAGATTAAAGCCTTGCTTTTTACCTTTAGTTTACAATAAACTCTTGTTAATTAGTTCTCAATTAATTAATTTCCTGGATTGACAAAAACCCATGATACTCATCCTGGGGAAAAGCTACACACGATACTGTCGCTTGCAGTGTAAGGTTTGCCGTGTTTAAGTGCCGTCAACAGGTGGTAGTCCCTAACCTTCTCTGGGATTTGTGTCTGGCTCCTGGTGAATATCCTTGGCAGCGGTCCACCACTCCGTCCAACACCACCTCTAGATCCTGATTGAAACGCCCTACTTCCTTAAGGGGACTAAAATGTGCCTTATTACCATCACAGAGTTTGGTAATCACATTCTTACATCAGATGATTACAAAACGCCTTAATGGGCTGGACAACAGAAGAGGGCCGGCAACACGTAGCCCAAAACAAACGCAGCAAAAAACTAAAATCGAGGCACATCTTCCATAGCACACAATTGGGGAGCAGGCCGTAACCCTCACTCGATCAAGATTACGATTATCTCCTCTGCTTCTTCACTGAAAACCAACAACAAATCAAGGGTCAGTACTTTTGTACTCCACAAGCCCACCTTCTTCCATCATGAGTTAGGGTTGCCTACCATTACATGCAGGGTATATCTAGAGCTTTGGATTACTTTTGCAATAAAACGGTTTGTATGCGGGGATCGAGTAGTTCAAATTTTAATACAGAAATATACTTTTTCAAAAAGGTGCTAATGGGCTTGCTGGCCCATCATGGCTCATGGTCGTCTGCCATGAAGTTTTCCACACTAGGCCCTAGCCCATCATGGTTTTTAAAACACATTTTTGGTTTTTGAAACACTAGTCGTGAAACCAAGCTATAACTTGCCTAGATAGAGATCACTGACTATTCCGAATAGATTTATATCTGGCCAGAGGTGCACAATGTACCCACATGAATTGGCACCGAGACTCCCCGTCAAAAGAATCAGCACCGCACAAAGTCTTCTCCCTACATGTTCACTCTAAGTGACTAGCCATATGGACCCCGTTGCACCGATGCCCCGCAGTACCCCCGCAACACTTTCCCCATCCCCGTAGATTCCATAGCATCCCAGCTGGTCCCTAGAATGGGCGGTTTCATATGCAGTATCAGACTAGGTGTTGCGCACACAACATCACGTGGTCGTGCTTGGAAAGTTAGGCAAAATGAAACACCAACTCGGTCCTTATGAACAGGGCAAAACTCCCATTTCTTTTTCTTACTCGACTCCGCGAGTAACTCACAACACTAGCCTTCTCCACGAAGGCTAGTCCTTGGGAGGGCGTAGTATGGCACTCCCGCACTGTATGGTTATGGCACAATGGACCACCGAGTGGTCACTTTGCTAGGATTTCTCCCCGAATTTTTCCAAAAATCACACACACTCACCCATACCTTCATCCGAACACATCATCACTATTAAATATAGATATATAGTGAGCGATCCCACCTAAGCGCACTAATTCTAAAACATGCTTGGGTGGCTATCCTACCATGTTTCCTTAGCAAACAAAACATGCAAGTTTTATTCGTGTAATAAGGCAATGGGTTGTGGTGATAAAAACTGGGAAATTTATGCATCAAGTGGGGATTCCAGTAGACTTGTTGATCACTCTGGTGAGGTGGTTGAATCGGCGGTGGCGGCCCCAGTTGAACACGGGCTTCAGTTGATGCGTAGCGGTTCTCGAGCGGCAGACCGAACAACCTCTTCGGTGTAGCCTACAAGCACAAACAAGGACCAACACGCAAAACCGAGGTATATTATGAGCCTAGCTGATCTGGAGCTAGAGTTTGGATTTAGAAGAATTTGGTGGAAGAATCGCTCGAATTAGAACCTCGACGGGGTGATAGTGATCCGTTGAGACTCTTACCGGCGGTGCTGGTGCCGGTACCGGAAGGGCGAGAAGGGCCATAATATCTTGGGCACACTGGCGAGCATGGTAGCGACTATTGTGGTGTCGCCATGGCAACGTGTAGGGTCGAATGAGACGAGGGTGGTAGCGCCGAAGGGGTGGCGGCCGCATGGTGAGGTAGGGGTGGTTTCTTGTGAAACAAGGGGAAATGGGTAAGAGTTGGGTAGAGCGTGATTTTAGATGAATTTAGAGACTAATTTCACTGAAATCGGAGTTGAAACAGGAAATATGTGAGATATTTAGTGGGAGGAGGTAGATATAAACTTTTGGAATAGTTGGAGGGGTAGAAACTGACTTTTTCTTGGGAGAGCTGTTGAACTCATCCTGCTGGAAATTAAACTTGGGCCCAGAGTGGCTCCGGCCCACGCGACGCCTAGCCTGGCTGCGGCCCACGTGGCCGGGCCGGCCCGGCAGGGCGGCGACGACGTGGCTACACCGTTGCATGGGGCCCGCTAGCAGTGGGTGGAGGAAGAGGGAAACGGTGAGCGGCGAACGGTGGCTCAGGGAAAACCGGTCTGAGCCGGTCCGGCGGAAGCTCACCGGCGGCTCTCGTCCCCGTCACCGAGGGTCCCACGCGCCCGCGGCGCGGGCTCGCTGGCGCGGAGCCGTGGTGGTCCTTCCATCCTCCCCCGCTCTTGTGGCCGCGCCGCGAGCCTACCGTCGCCTCGCGTCCCGCCGCCTTCCCCGTCAGAGCGCTGCCACCGCCCACCGGCATCCTCACTGCCAGCGGTCGCCTACCCCACGCCTCCGCCTGGCCTTTGCGCCCACGGCATGCGGACTCTGCCATCTGCGTGGGGAGCGGCGTCCGCTGGAGTGCGAGGCGATGCGGGTGGAGCGACGGCGATGGAGGTTGCGCTAGAAAACTCAGCGAACTGCATTGGGGGCCTTGCACTGGGGCCGCGTATTCCCAGTCTGGGAGGGCGCCACCCCCGCCATTGGATGGGCACGCCGTCGCCCCGCGCTCGCCTGCACCACACGCCGGTCGCCGCCCCGCCCTCTCCAGTGCCGCGCCCCGTCGTGACGCCAGCCCTCGCCTTCTCCGCACGTTGGCCGCCGTTTTCTCCTCTGCCTACGCTGCGCCGGCGCGCGGTCGCCGCCCCACCCTCACCAGTGCCGCGCCCCGTCGTCGCGCCGGCCCTCGCCTTCTCCGCGCGCCGGCCGTCGTTTTCTCTTCTGCCTGCGTCGTCACCCGCGCGGCACGGGCACGGTGGCACGCGCCTACCATGCTAGTAGTTCTGATCTGACGACAGAACACTACCGCGCTATAGACCACAGGTTATGGCCATTTTTTAAAAAAACACCACAGGTTATGGCAAAAATGAACCGCTTGGTTTCCTACCACATCCACATTACCATAAATCACCCCAGCTGTAAGCTGGTAGAAAACATTCAGATTCCAGCAGAAATCAGCAACAGCGTGCACATGTTTACAAGCACGAAAAATAGGATTGAAGTTTACCGAAACACTACCATTCCAGGAGGATGTAGGCAAGTGCACGACTGCTAATATATTACAGTGCAGTGCAACGATAATGTATTACAGTACCAGTCAAAATGATGACGGCCATTTAGGGTGCCTACCCAACTACTATCAGGCATCCTATACATTCCCATGACTAACGAAAAGGAACACTGCCAACAACTACAGGTTCGTATACACTACACAAAATAGGCTGTGGCTTGTACTAGAAACAACCAAAACGAGCCTCCATATCCAAAATGAGTGGACAACCACATAGCCTTCATTGGTTAAGTCTTCTTTCTTACATAAGTACTTGGAAAACCTTGTCTATGCTGTCTTCTACTTCAAACAACCAAAAATGAGGCCACATATCCAAATTTAGTCCACTGCCACATCACCTTCATAGGTTAAGGCCTTCTTTCTCGCTCAAGTACTTGAACACCCAGGCATTTAGAGTAGCATCACTAGCATTGCACAACCAGCCATGCTTGCCTTTGTTGTCTTTGGTAGACAAGTGCTCTCCAATAAGAACCCTCTGATCAGGGGTCAAAGGCATTGCCTCCAATCTCTGCCATAAAGACGCATGTGGATCAGTTTGGTGTGGCATTTGGGGAGGAGCAGTAGCAGCAAGTGTGTCTCGAAGTGATTCCATTGTACCCCTGATGTCCTCAATGCACTCAGCAAAACGAGACTTCGTTCTCATTGGCTTCTTAGTTGGCGACTTGCTACCCCTAGGACGCTTCTTAGCACCAGTATGAGAGGTATTTTCGACATTTGCATCTGAACGATGAGTTGATAAAGTATCAGAATCACCACTAACTTGGTCCTCATATGTAGCATCTGAGTTCAGGTCAGTTGAATCATCGCTGTCCTCACTGTCGCTATCACCTAAGCATGCGATGCTTCTTTTTCTTTTTCTTTCATTGATCAAATGCCAATACATGACTAAACAGACAAGTAGAGCAGCAATCAGTATTCTCCTCCTCAGGCAGTGGTTGTACTCCAAATAATATTGCAAATACAGTTTCCTTTGACCCATCTATAACATTTGAAAAAACAGAACAAAATATGCTTAGCTGCCTTTGTAAGTATATAGTATGTATAATGAACAATAACAAACATTTCGAGCATATCAAGACTTAGCAAATAGTGAGCCTGTTGATCAAGTTTATTCATTTACATAATTTGCAGCACATTTTGGTCCTTAAATTGGTTAGCATGGAATTTATTTCTTTTAATATCCAGGTTAGGAATTAACAGGTACCATAATCATCAATTGCAGTTCCTCCGAGATCAACCGATATGTTTGAAATGGGTAACAAAGGTTCTTGCACTAACTGTTTGTATCCCTCTTAGTTGACTCAAACTGTGTTGAAAACAAACTTCCCACAAATATAAATAGCCGCATAGACAATACGTTTATGATAACCACAGCTGCTTGTACAGCAGCATTAATTCGTGTTCCCGGCAATTTTCCATTGAATAAGAAATTGAAGTAACTGCCTACATGCTTGGTTATACCATCACTAATCAGCGATTATCAAAATATCTAAAATATGATCACATGACACAGGGATACCAATCTGGGAGGTTTTTAGGGGATTCCGCATCTTACCTTACCTTTGGATGTCCACGGGTTGCAGGCAAGTGAACCCCACGAGCTGCCAATAGGCGTGGTCTGGTCGGGGTACGCGGCGTCGGCTCGAGGGAGGCGAGGCCCTCAGCGGGTCGGCAGAGGCGGGGATGCAGCGACGCGGGGGGAGATGCCGTGGAGGCAGCGGCCTCGCGTCTGCTCGGGGAAGCGGCGTGGAGGTAGGGTGCGGTGGGGGCAGCTCCGGATGGACGATGGAGCAGCGAGACGGATTGGATGGGGATTTTGGACTGCAGGCGCGCGCGACTGCGTGAAAAAAGACCGCCACGATGCCGCCACAATTCTGGCACGGAGAACGGGATATGTGGCAGGCCACATATGTGGTGTGTCAACTTGTGGCCCATTAACCAAATAGTTGGGCTGACTTCTGCAGAAGAACCATCCACTGGTCATATCAAATTGTGGTCCATTAACTAAATGGTATGACCTAAAAAAACTAAATGGTAAAGTTGTTCAACACAGCCTCAGCTGCTAGACTGACATATAGGGTCTGTTTGGTACTCGAAACTAGCTGGAGCCTGGCTAGGATTTTTGACTAGGCTAAAGTTAGCGTAGCTAGAAGTAGTCATGGACATGGCTGGTCTGTGTTTGGTTGTTCCTGACTACTAGTGTGGACATCTTTAGCCTGTGTTTGGTTGTACCTATCCACTACATGCGCCCGGAACTCCACCTTCGCATGCCGTCGCCGTCGCCATGCCTCGATCTGCAGCGCCGACGCGGCCGTGGACCATGCGCCGGGTCCTCGTCCTCATGGCTGCCGTCGCCAGCACCCGTCCTCGTGGCGGAGGCGGAGCTCGGCCGCTGCTCTTGCAGCTGCAGCGGAGGGAAAGGAGAGAAGCGGCGGCGCGCCGGACGGCTCCCGTCCTCGGTGGGCGGCGGGCCGACGGGGGAGGGGGGAGCTCCTGTCCTCGCTGCCGCCGACCCCACGCCAGCTCCCCGTCCTCGCGACCGCCGTCGCCTGCTCCCGTCCTCGCGGCGGAGGCGGATCTCAGCAGCGGAGGACGGCTGGGAGGCGGGGCGGCGAGCGGAGGGGGAGGTGGAGGCGGCGCGATGGACGAAAGAGGTCGCGCGGCGGCGAGCGGAGGAGGAGGAGGGGCGGTGGCGGAGGGAGAGGCGCGGCAGGCGGCGAAGGGGAGAGGAGCGGCGCAGACGACGTGACAGGGAGAGGCAACCAGGAGAAGCCCCTAGCGGAGCGCATGCGAGGCCAGGAGAGACCGAGCCTACATGAGGAACATCGAATTGGTGATCCCACCAGAGCCCGGCTCCAAAGCCCTAGGATGGCCGCGCGGGGCCTGGCTACAACACCCTGCTGGGATGCCCAAACACGGGCCAGCGCCTACCATAGCCGGGCTAGGGGGCGGGGTGCAGCTGCCAAACAACCCCATAATGTCTCCTAGCCCTTGAGGCAGTTTTAGTTGGCTACCTCAAACCAACACCAGGTAACATACAATGTTGCAAACCGCATTGCTGCGACCATGAAACACAGAGATTACGCCGAACAAAGCATCGTACCGCTACATTATTCATTACGATCGTTTGAAGTCGATTAAATGCGCTATCGGTCTCTATTCTTGTAGTGCTGGATCATTCCAATCTCTAAACTCATAAAAAGTGTCTATTCAAATCCTTAAACTCGTAGTTTGCGTCATTCAGATCCCTAAACTCTTAGAGTGCACATCTCAGCCCCTAAACTTATTATAAGTGTCATCATAGGTCCAAACGGTTTTGACCCACTTCACGTGCTAACACATATGAATTGATATATATTTAGACTACGGTGAGATTCAAATAAAATTTAAAAACTGGAATGAACACTCTAAGAGTTTGGAGATCCAAATGACACGAAATGCAATAACAGAAAATACAAATTTAGGTATTTGGATGGACACTTTGGGAGTTTGGGACTAAAACAAGGTAGTTCAATTTACTCTTTTAAAGTTCTATCTGTACTAGTACATACAACATTAACTGAACATGCAGCGAGAGGATTCATGACTCGTAAGTCGTAACATGATGATATAGCGCAGTTCTCAAAACCATATGATGATGACACTATCCTCTGCAGTTTCTGGTCCATATTCTCGGTGTCTATGATGATGTGTATATGAGTCCAAGTAATTACATATTTGTATATCCCCCAACGGTGAAAACAGATTCAGTGTGCGGCGAGAGCAAATCCAGTGCCCCCACTCATATTCTTGACATACTCTTGCCTCGCCGGATGGTCTTCCTGAGGCCGGTTCAACGCGGCCCAGACGGGTTCCCCGATGAAAAGCCTCATGAGCTGCGCATGGAAAAGCATTAGAATATATTAGTAACTAGGTGGTTCTCCGCACGGTGCTGCGGTAATCCTTAAATTAATTATAAAATTGAAAATTTAAAGTAATTATAAAGTAAAATTTAAAGGTGGAAATACTGCTTTGATTGCAAAGAACATTTTTATATAAACATCGTATTTTATAGCATGTTTATATTAATTGAGAGAGATCGACTTTTAAATGATCAATCCTTCATCTTGGCTGTAGAAATTTTGTAGCATGGTGTATGAACTAAAAGTTACATGTATGGATGATGTTAGCCATAGAAAATCGACAAAAGACTTTAGGAGATGGTGATGTGGCTTATAACTTAGTGAACTCATGGATGATGTCGATAGCTTGCATGTTGAAAAAAATAGAGTTAATGATACTTAGCAGGCTTCACTTATATAGGTCATATAGATAACAAATGCCACTAAAGTGGATGATCTCGATAGAAAATTTTTGAAAAATGCAACACATCCAACTCCTTTTCTAGAAGGAACAATAACTGCCATGTACATTTAGGGTCTACTATTATTTCTACCAACCGAACTTTTCATTTGGCCTTCAAGGAGTCCCACCATTTGAATATTGTGACAGGTCTTATGAGTTGTATTCCTAACTGTGCCACAAAGAGATTTCTAGTAGATCAAATTAGCAGCTCCTATAATCTTAAGATCATGTTGGTACCTTTGCATAGTTGGCGCTGTCCACGGTGAACCGATGATAAATTCCAGCTGGTAGGATGATCATGTCTCCTTCTCTTATCCAAATCCGAATCCACCTATCATCCTTGTCACGGACATCAAAGTAGCCGCTGCCCTCCAAGCAGTAGCGGATCTCTTCGTCAGCATGCATGTGCTCACGGAAGAAGTTCTTCACCTTCTCCTCATAGTTTTCCAGTTTGTCAGGACATATCTCAATAAGATCCTTCAGGAAGCAACACATATTCAGGTACTGATATCATAAACAAGATGTGCAGAGCAAACCAAAGAGATTCGTTGCTTCGGAAAAAAAAAAAGCAAATGAGATTCAGAACGAAACTGGAATTCATGGGAGAGTAGGGCAAACCATGTAACTGTATCCTCTTTCTTTGCGGATTTTTGCTAGCTCCTCCTCGCTTTCAGACTTCTTAGGGTTCAAATGCCAATACAACACACCAATTTCTGCAAAAAAATAAGCAAGGTATACTGATTAGTTGCGTAACAAAGCAGGTTCAGAACAAGAGCTTATCAGGCCATCTAGACACCCTGCTTATGAGTGGCTGATGCAGTCAGGTTAAGTGACATCTTAATCCCCACAAAGTCAAGTCAGGAACCATAATGGTGGCCACTTTGCCCTTGTTTGGAACTAAAGTTAACAAACTTTCACCAAGGGCGTTAGGATTTTGCAGTTATGGCTCCAAAGACACAAAGTCAAGTCAGGAACCATAATGGTGGCCACTTTGCCCTTGTTTGGAACCTAAAGTTAACAAACTTTCACCAAGGGTGGTAGGATTTTGCAGTTATGGCTTCAAAGATCAGCTTGACTAGATTCATACCCCGAAGTAAACAAAGTTTATTTGCACAGGGCAATTGCCGAAAGCATTTGCAGATGGCTTTTTGGAATACATAGGAGAACTATGCTATATTTATGATAGGTCATTACAACATAAGAGCAGTACATTTGCAAAAAGAAAAGAAAAAGGTGAAGTGGCTAAAGAACCACAATTTCTAGGAAACACAGATAAATGCCCCCTCATCTAAGGAACAGATAACCTTTTGCCATTCATAGGAAGGGTAACGTTTAGACGCAACCAACTATCTGTTATTTCATAACACCTAGATCCATTGGAACCTAAACGTAAAGAAAAGGGTTGATCAATTGCGGCCGTGTCCCTCATCAAATAGTTTTAATAAAAAGTGGTAATGATTATTGCTTAACAATTTGGTGCTCACAGCTAAAAGCCTCCAATGTATCCTCATGCCGAAAGGACAATCAATTGGAAGCAAGTCGTGGATTGGGGCAATCTTCAGGTTCAGGAGAGGCACCAGCTACCATCAAGGATGCAATAATTGAAGGAAGCAAGAAAAGGGATGGGCACCTCACCTTCGAGCTCGGAGAGTGGGAGGAACTCCTTGGGTTCTTGGATGTCCTCGCCGTTCTCCCCCACAATCCACACCTAATGTTCCACGAGGCAGCACCACGGAGCCATTGAGCACGAGGAAGAGTGGCATCAAGCACAAAAAGGAACGCGTGGAGACCCTAGAAAAGATCCAGACCGTACCTGCGGAGCCATGCCGAGTGGAACGGAAGTCGCGGAACTGGGAGCTCGCTCGCTTGGCCGTGGGAAGCGCCGCCGGCCGCCCTGCCCGCGCGTGCGTATAAATCCAGGAGCAGTGGAGGACGGATGGTTGGCTAGCCGTGGGTTCCAGAACCCAGATTGTTTGTTCCTGCTTGGTTGTTGTCCTGTGTGATTGCGATTTGGGATTGTCGTTTCGCTGATCTGGGAGAGAGGGAGAACGCCAGCGCAGATTTTTTTTTCTCTCTCTCTCTTTTGGAGACCTGGAGAGTACACGTTGTCGTTGGCCGTGTAAGCTACGTGGGCCGCCACGGCCCATGGTATACGGCCCAAATGTTGAGTTGTGCTAGGAAACGTTAACCCGCGAAACCCTCCCCTCGCTCGCTACCACGCTACCCTGCGGCTCATAGCCCACTCCGCGCACAGATGCCATGCTCGCCGCCGGCGAACTAGGGTTAGGGTTTGGGGCCGGCAGGGGCGGAAACAGGCCCATGGCCCGGGGCGTGGTCCAATACAAACTCCCCTTAAAATTTTGGCCCCCTACACTCCAACAGCCCAAATCTGGCCATAGCCCATGAGCCCCTGCGCCCTCCCCTGCCCTACCGCCTCCCCTAACCGCAAGCCGCCATGGGCGCGCCGCCACTGGTACGCTCGGCTCCCCTGCCCGCCAGGCAAGCCTCCGAACTCCTCTCCAGCCTCGGCGACTCCGCCAGGCTCCTCTAGTCCTCTGTCCTCTCCGCGCGTCGGTATTTCCTGCCAGTCTGCCACTGCCAGGTCGCCGACCGCCCTAGGCTCCTCTCCGCCCTGGCTCCCTGCCACACCGGCTACCCGGCCGGCCGCCGGCTCCATGCGAGTGGATGCCCCGAAGCGCGATGCGGCAATGCCAGCTGGCCCCTCGGCTTGCTACCCGACGAAACATGATCAAGTTGGCCTATTTGTTTTCTTGTGATTTGGTTCTAACAGCAGGGAGTGGTTCTTGAATTTGATTCCCTTGCCTTGATTTAAATTCTGCTGCTTGTCACTTTCGCCTCCATAATCTTGTTCTTCCAGCATCTCAAACTTGGCTGTCCTCAGGTGATTTTGCTTTAAGCGTGTAGGTGCAGTGGCAATCGGTGACGGTGAGTAGCAGCAGTTCATCACTTTGGCAACCGTCATCAGCTCATGCAGATAAGTAGAACAGGAGCACGGAAATTCTAGTCCTCTACTAGGAGTATATCTTTCCATTGTTGCACAAAATTATCTCATTGGCTGATCAAATAGTGGCTTAGCCATTAAAAAGACTCTTTTGCCGACCTATCTATTTATAAACAAACCACTACTTCTAGTTCAACAAGAGCAAAGAAACAAGGTTTATATTTACTTTGTGCGTGCAAAAAGATGCACTTCAATTGATTTGCATAAGAAGCGAGTAACTCATTTTTAGCATTACCTTTGTCTCTGATATTGCACTAGTTGATCTGTTTGCTCCAACGATAACATCGGTTATTCCAGCACTATTGATGAAGAAGATTGAAGATGCAGCCTCACAATGGCCCTTTTCATATGTTTTCTACCTTTTTATGCACCTTTTGAACTATGTTTTTTTCCGACATGTTTTTTGTCACAACTCGGCCGGCCCGGAGCTTTGATGAATCCTAGTTCTGCCACTGGGGGCAGGGTTGCCAGGGGAGGTGGTTGTCCTCACCGGAGCTAGAGGAGGGGGTCGGGGGAAACTACTGGCGGTGTTGAGGGTGGCGACGGAGGCGGTTGCCGGCGGCAGAGGGAGCCGCCATAGCTGGGCTGGAGGAGGAGGCGCGGCACGGTGGTGCACAGGGTTAACACTGTCCTTGAGATCACTGTTACGAGCAGCGCAAGTGCTGCGTCTTTCGTCTTCCCGACGGCAGACGCGCCAGGCTGCTTGCGTTCGTCGGAGAATGTCGTCGGGAAGCTTCCTTGGTCCCTCGCTCTCACTCCCTCTAGTATCTAGGAAGAGCTCTCCAAGGGCAATGAATGGCGCACTGACGGCGCAAGCATGGTCCAGCAAGCTCTCCAAGGGCAATGAATGGCTCACTGGCCTACGTGGTGCCCATATTTCTTCAACTTGTAGTATACTAATTACAGCAGTACCATTTGTAATTCCAGCTTCGTCATCAAAGCACCCTGCGTGCAGAATCTGCATGCAGATCGTCCTAGCTAGCTAATTAAGCTGCCCCCACCTTGATCTCCTCATCGAGAAACTCCACGACTGACAGCGCGACGGGCGCCAGCTCGGGGCGCGCCCTGATGCCGTCGAGCGCGGCGCCGTCCCCGCGCGCCCACCTGTCGAGGAACGCGACGGTGGCGCCGGCCACGAACCTGCGCATGGGCGCCCGGGCGCCGCCGCTCCTGCAGACGGCGCGCGTGAGCAGGCCCCGGGCCCCGGGCGTGTCGTCGTCCATCATGTCCGTGTGCCCGTAGTCCCCGGCCACGATGTGGCACGCCGCGGCGCCCGGGCCCGGCGCCAGCTCGTCGTAGAACGCGGCGTGGCTGACGCCCCGGGGAGCGCAGGGCGGGAGCAGCGGGCCACGGGGCAGCTCGCCGAGCCCCGTGCCGAGGACCATGGCGGGGGCGCCCACGCTCAGCGACCGGCGCCTGCCCGTGAGGATGGGCGGCGGGGTCTGCGCGCCCACGCCCGTGCCGTCCACCGGGTCCACGGCGATGACGGCGGCGAGCGGCAGCGCCAGCTTCTTCGCCCCCAGCGCCAGCGCGAAGGCCACCTTGCCTCCGCGGCTGTGGCCGGAGACGGACAGCTTGGTGAGGTCCGCGCGGACGCCCGATGGCAGCGCGGAGGGGAGCCCGCGGACGAGCCAGGCGATGACGGCCGCCGCCGAGTCGATCTCCTCGGTGGTGTCGGGCCCCGAGAACGTGTACAGCTGCGCCATCGATCGAGCGAGCAGATGAAGCTAAGCTGCTGAGGGCTGAGGCAGACAGACTAATAAACCAGAGCAGCAGCGCACAGAACGAGGTGTATTACCTGGGGCGCGACGACGATGAAGCCATGGGAGGCGACGTGCTGGAAGAGCTGCGAGTAGAAGGAGTTGAGGGCCATGAAGCCGTGCAGGAACAGGAGCACCGGGTACTCCCCGGCCTCGCGCGGCGACGCGACGAGCAGCGGCTTCGGCGGTGTTAGCAGGCTGCCGTCTGCGGCGGGCGGGGACGGCGCCGCGCCGCACCGCGAGGAGGGCGCCCTGCTGGCGTCGTCGACCCTGGTGAGGGTGACGACATGCTCCCCCTGATCGAACACGCTTCCCGCCTCAGACCCCATGCATGCACCGGTGGAGGTGGAGGAGCACTAGCTCGGGCAGCAGGCAGCAGAACAACGCGCACCGGCCGGCACCGCGGATGATGCGAGGTTCATGGGACGACAGCACACAGGGACGGAAGACAGCGGTGATAGTAGCTGATCGATGACTGCGAATCGTGGCTGATTCTCGGCCGACCATGCATGACGCACTCGGCTTCCTTATCTTGAGGAGTTGCTTGCTGGAGGGTGGAGCTGGAGGTTGGAACGCAGTGGCAGTGCTTGGACTTGCGTGCATCGTAAGGTTCTTTTTCGGACGGCAGCAGCAGCCGTGACGCGGATTAGGACAAGTCTTGTTTTCACAGCGCAGGAGTCACACAATGATCAAGCAGAGGAGAGTACAGTAGAGACTACTGATGAAGGGGGTGCATCATTTCACCATTGATATATAAAGCCATACTCGCTCCGCCTCAGTTTATATGTCGTTTACTTTTTCTTTTTTACATAATGTTTCACCAACTTGTTTTATTCAAAAATATTTGTAAAAATATATAGAAATATTAAAGTCATAGGGGAAGTATATTATATGTTAAGCTAAACCACAATGAAAATAAATGATAATTATGAAAGTTTTTTTATTAAGATGAAAAAGCCAAGCGTAGTGTTAAAAAGTCAAACGACTTATAAATTGGATTGGGATGGAGTAATAATTTTTCAAGCAAAATTGTAGCGCAAGCTTAAAGTTTCTTTTTTATCATCAACTCTATCATTGGAGGTGGCCATTAAACTTCAAAAATAGATTTTTTTTTTACCATCTGGAAGATTTTACAAGTGCTTTTGTCTATATATGTATTTCTTGAAATGATAGAAATCTAGTTCAATCTCTTGGTCTAATATAGTGTAAAATAATAATTTAAATTTAATGGACACTGTTAGGAGCAATAACAAACTTGCATAATATTTAAATTTAGTAGACACTATTAGGATCAACAACAAAACTAGCATAAAAATCAAGATACAAATAACTCTAAACTTACTACCAATAGATTGATTATATTTTTAGAAAAGAAATTACTTACTAGCTTTGTATTTGAAGAAATAGGTTTATGAATTCTTTGAGATTAAATCAAAATTTCATTATTTGAAGTATACATATATGAATAAAATAACCTTTGAAACTAAGGGGGTGTTTGGTTGAGGAGTGCTCGATCCATCACCACCTCATTCCTCACTAGTTTGTAACTAGTACTATGATGAGGAATGTGGTCATCCCACCAAATTTCATAGAATCACCCCATGAATAAATGCTGCATCACCTCACCTGGAATTGCTTGATTCCTCAAACGAAACACATCCTAACTAGATGGCAACGAGCATAGTGGTCGATTGGTCGTGCGACTGCACGAGCTGCCAACAAGAGTACTCAAGGCAATGATATTGCACAATGTTGAGTAGTAGGAAAAGACCAACGAGATTAAGAATGATGGATGCTAGGAGGCATGCTTGATCATTGGGTATTTTCTGTCCATAGTCTTGTAGAAGATGAGCACAAACATGTTCTCCAAAGGCATGTAGTCTAGTTGGCTACATTAGTAGATACATCATGCTCATTAGGCCTTGCAGTCCACAGTGCTTAGGAACATTATCGTCTGTAGAGAGTGCACAAATGCCTTGACTTCAATCCCTCCTCTATCAAAGGCAACAACGACCAGTGCATAGAAGAACACTTCCAAATCTGAAAAAAGAAAGCAAATTCAGGAAGATATGAACACAACCACATGCAAGATTGAGAATGTTGCAAAAGTTGACCCATTTATTTGATTATGAATTTCTACATGGTGCGGGTGGCTTGACCATCTCCGTCTACCGGACCGAGGAGACGCCACCACCGCGGAGAGATGTTGTAGCTGCAGAGGTGCTCTACCGTATCCACCCCGTGGCAGTCGGAGAGGGCACCGCACTGTGGAGGTGTGCTTTGCCGGGGAAGGTGCCGTAGCCATCTAGGGGTGCCGCCGCCACTGGAGAGGAGATGCAGCTCATTGCTGTCGGCTCTAGAAGACCAATCTGGATCTCATGGAGATGAGAAACGAGAGGGGAGAGAAAAATTGAGATGGTTTGAAAATATAAATTTACATTTTGAACTGCAGAGGGAGAGTGGTTTTTATGGTCGCTGAGGGTGGTTTGACTACCTGGTAGCAATGATTTTGTAAGTCTTTACTGCCGCGGGTTGGTTTACCCTTGTGGGTGGTGTATGGAGCAAAATGTGCTAACATGTTGGATTTTGTGTTTGGAGGCACAAGATTGGTGAGATATTTTATGGTTCTGGCCGTGAGAATGATCGATAATGTTTTATTGTTGCAAGATTAGTTTAGTAGAATTATCTACGATTGTAGAATAAAAGATTCACCGAGGAGGGTGGCGCTCCGCCATCACGTTGAATATTATTCAACGGGGAGGCATACACACACTCGATATAAGAAGCAAATAATTTATTCGATACGCAAAAGTACACAAACAACGGTAGCAGCACATTCTGCATGCAACACCACAAATTTCATTACACCAGGCAAGGTGATGCCTTTTATTGCTCATTATTTATAGGTAAACAACCATATTATTATTATTACAAAGCATGTAGTAGTATACAGGTATCACTCTTGCAGCAGCTCAAAGGATGAAGATCTCATGGGTAGGAACCGCCACTGCCAGCGCTCCCAGACCCACTCCCCGAGCCACTTCCATATCCACTGCCACCTGAACCACTTTGCCCCCCTGCCGCCGCCGCCACCTTGGCCTCCTGCCTGAGCGTATCCACCACCGTAAGGACTATTTCTGCCAGCTTGACCATACCCAGAGCCAGAACCAGAACCTTGTCCAGATCCACCATTTTGTCCGCCGCCACCACCTCCACCCTGGCCACCTCCCTGAGCATACCCTCCTCCATAAGGTCCATATCCACTAGCCTCACCATACCCAGAGCCTGATCCGGAACCAGACCCAGACCCCCCATATTGCCCTCCTCCACCACCTCCACCTTGGCCGCCTCCTTGAGCATATGCCCCGCCATTAGACCCATACCCACCGGCTTGACCATAGCCTGAACCAGAGCCGGAACCGGAACCAGAGCCCCCATATTGCCCTCCACCACCACCTCCACCCTGGCCTCCTCCCTGAGCATACGTCCCACCATCAGACCCATACCCACCTGCTTGACCGTAGCCAGAACCAGAACCGGAACCATATCCCGATCCACCACCCTGCCCACCACCACCTCCCCCTCCACCACCTCCACCACTAGCGCTAACATATCTTGCTACCCTTGCAGCACTGGCCAGTCCAGTGCTAATGAGGAGGACAAAGCAAAGGGCTACGAACTTGGTTTTAGCCATTCTGAGCACCAAGCTTTGTGAATGTGAAGGATGGGATGAGTAGGAAGCGAAGACCGCACGGGTATTTATAGCGCTCGTGAGCATACATGCATGCAAAGCGGCAGTGCAAACCCGCCGTAACACATGCAACTTGCTCACTAAATGTTCATGGTAGGCAGCCCCGCCCTGACTAAGCACACAGATGGAACATTCCTTTTCCGATCGGCCATGACTTTTACGTGTGAAAATTATCGAGTGACAGAAATCTGCGCAGTCATGCATGCAGCTAGCGCCCCAGGTATTTGACCATCGTTCCCCTGCAGTTTGATGTACAATGTGTGTTTGAATCATGCATGTGTCTCAACCTCAACAAATGGTCTCTCTTTGCACACTCTCCTAGTCAAAAACGCTCAGTTGACAGTACGTGATGACTAAGTGATGAGGACGGCAAATGGTTGGCTGTGTTGTTGTAGCGTAGTGTGATATGCACATGAGCTATAATCGCGAAGCGTAACGCGGTCTTTATTTTCTCCGTCTCTATATTTAGATATGAATAATACATAAAATATTAGTATATAAATATGTCCGAAGTCTGGAATCCCTTGTGATTTGATACAGAGAGAGAGAGAGAGAGAGAGAGAGCAGCTGCGTGGCATTATTTCTGCCGACAAGCATGCATACAAATACACGAGAGATCAAGACTTTGGATATGCAGAAATTCTCTTGTGCCCCGGCCTGTATTATCTGACTGATCAAACAAGTGGCAAACACGTGACTGATGGACTAGAGCAGCTAGCATGCAAACGCGTGATATCATAGGACAAGCTGGCTGTTAGGCACTCTGCGACGGTGATGTGCTGGTGCTGCAATGATCCATTAATGTAGACTACGTGTACACTATACCCTGTTCTTGGTCTTCAGCATCAGTGACCAGTCCGTGTGTGTATGTGCTAACGGCCAAATGGGAGGATAAGCTTAGCGAGACAGCCGCCATGCATATGTATGCTTGGTGGTAATACGCTACACTCTTAAGAGCTTCTAGATAGCACAAAGTTTTGCGAGGCTTATTATTAGGCGCACTTGGTTTCGACTTTACAGGCATTATTAATGGGAGGTACGTATGTATGTCAGATTCATATACAAAACTATGGTGACCGTCAAATACAGCGCCGCGCCAGTGCCCCGTGCCCTGATTTGCAGACCCACGAACCGATTAGAAAAAACTCCATGCTCAATCTAACGCAAAATATTGTGTTCCTATATTAATAGGATGAATCCATACATCATCTTTTCTTCAACTGCATGTACGCTAAATTTCAGTGGAGAGTTAGCTTCTAGTACAATTAGTTTAATGCCATCAAATAATGTGTCTGGTTTTTTTTCGAAACATAGTGCAATGCAGGCATTCACATGCGTGTACACTCATCCCTATGAACATACACACGCACGTCCTATCTTTATGAGCACCTCCGTAGAACTGGGCTGGACCGACATCTTGAGATTTAATGCCACCAAATAATGTGTCACATTTTTTTTCGAAACATAGTATAACGTAGTGCTCACACGCGCGTGTAGTCATATGAGCGCATACACGTACACCCTACCTCTATGAGCACCTCCATGAAACTGGGCTTGATTGGAATCTCAAGATTCATAAGTCACCACACACGCCTTGTTGTGGAAGGGGACATCGCTTACTAGTGAAAGAACAAAGCCGTTAAATCATGGGAATACTAGGGAAAAGTCGAGGACTTGAACCCAGCTGGGCAGGTTCTAGGTTCCACCTCAAAGAACTTAATCGGCTGAGCTACGCTCAATTCACAATGTGTCACATTTGTTTTGGAAGTTGGCACAAACAATGGTGGGGGGGGGGGTCAAATCTAGGTTCACTATTGCTATCAGGAACAACTATTTTCTGTTGAGCATTATGGCTTACTAAAAATGACTTGGTGTTTAACAAAAGCCAACCAAAACTTTTTTTGCAGGTTTTGTTCGGGGGACTCACTGACTGCGATTTTGGGCCTAGTTACAATGCACTAATGACATGAAGAATGATATAGTGCGAATTTCAATATGTCTAGAGTTGGCGGCGATGGAGTTTTTACCCTCCTATAGACGACCTTTTAAGTTTAGAATTAGACAATAAACATCGCTTTACATCTCATGAGTTGTAATATTATTAATCCCTATTTCAAGGGCGGAAGCTAGATTTGTTACCATTATCTAAAATATTAATAGGAGCATGTAGACACAACATTCGATGAAAGAGTTATTAAGGGGCCGTTTGGTAGAGCTTCCACAGCTCCACTCCCAAGCAGGTCTCGTGCTGCTAAAGAGCAAAAACATGAGCTGCTTCACAGAAGAAGCGATTGAATCACTCCTCCATTTTATACCAGAGAGTGGGAGCAAAAAAAAAAAAAATCTGCTCCCCAGCTCCCAAGTATAAATGCACATACATGAATCACTTCACAACCATATACAACAACAAATTCACCTTCCACTAGAGAATTAGCTCCCAGAGCTGAAGAATATAAGAACGGAGCTCTACCAAGTGAGCCCCAACAAATCATGAAACAGTATTGTATCCACAAATGGTTATATAGATGAATGTTTACGAAAATATATCATGTGATAAAACACTATGTTTGCTTAATAGGGATATGTTAGGGTTTGCCAATTTGGAGGTGAGTCGGGCCGGTCCAATGGTTTGGTGCGCCTGGGCTGAGTCACATATAGGATGAAGAAGAGGAGTGCGGCACACCATGTCAAATTCTAATGTTAATTATGTTTAACCGCTACACTAATGGAATGAGCATATTTCATGATGATTTGTATATCACCTCCACGAAAACAACTAATTTTTCTTGTGGGCTGGGGGAACCTGCTCACCCAAGTTCCAACCCTCATTTGACCGGAGGGTTCTTATTTTTCTGAATTTATTCTATGATTTAGTGGCTTTAATTGTTCATATATGATATTTCCATCGTGGTAGGCGATATTTCTGTCGACGAAGATGGGTCTATGATGACTTAGACAATCTTGAGATCTCTACTTAGATCAGTTTTTTAAGGTGTTTATAGAGATAGAGTGTTCATAGGAGTGACCATTGTGTGTGTGCGTGAGCTTCTTCTGCGTCCATCCTATGTTTTGGGAAAAAAAAGGTATTCATACCATCTTCACGTGATAAAACTAATTTCACGACGGTGTACTAATTAACGCCACTGTCACGAGATTTCGATCGGTTTCTAGTAGTGAAAAGAAAATCAACGACGTTACATTATTAGTCGGAGGCAATAGTATTAGTGGTGTGCGAGTGGTTTTCTCGCTTATCCTGATTGTCTCCGATGAGTCGATGACCTATTTGGCTGTTAGCACACACGGACTGGCCAACTTATCCTGAAAGGGTGTCACATACTATGCTGGATTGTAGCGCATCCCAGTCGGCAGTCGGAGAGTGCCTAACAACTTATATTATCCTCCTATCACGCGTTTGCATTCGCTCTTGAACGACCAAGAATTTCTGCAACCAATGTCTCGACTCTCGAGTGACTAGCCGCCGTTCGGTACAAATTATTTATTGCTTGTCGTCAAAATAAATTGAAACTAATAACTAAACAGTGCGTTTTCTTTTGCAGCTTCTCTTAACCAACGTGTACTATATAGCGCAGAAACTGACAAAAACCAATTTCTACATGTGTTTTATTTAATATTTGCATAGTTTATAAAAAAACGCTTCTCACCACCGCTGCACCGGGGCCCTAATAATGCTGTTTGCATTGCTATCGCAAAAATGCCTGCTTGCATGTGCGAGTTCCATGCATGTACACGCGTGTGAACCGCAGGTACTGGAATCATGGTTTCATTTACCGGCATGTGTGTGCTATACCGCAGGTAAGCCGGATCTCATTTTACTGAACTACGCTGATAGAATTTGGCTGAAACCCTCTTTTGCCACATGCTTACAGGAAATTCATCAAACTCATGGAAATTTACTCCAAAGATATGAATTACAAAGCAGTTTGCTGCATTTTAATTTACAGATCATTAGTTTTTTTACAAAAATGGTCACTTTAATACTAACAATCACTGTTCAGTCTAAACAGTCGTTTAGCCCGTTTAATGCTAAAATGTGGTAGACCGTTTCCGTTTAATTGACCATTTAGACCGTTTAAACCCATTTAAACAGCTGTTTAGCACCGAATAATAGCTAGTAGGTGACCGACTGTTTACCGTTTAGTATTTAGGACTAACACTGCTGACAATAGAGTTCTGGCCTCAGCTAAAAAAAAGGAAGAAGAAAGATTTAAACCCATTTGGTTCTAAAACTCTAAACAACATCGAACTTGGATCTCAGCAGCATATATAGCTCAAAACCACCTACATATCTATCCTAGCTACATTCCAATTAGAATGGGCTAGTATAATGCGGTAACACCCTATTCTCTTGCACCTCAATGTGAGAATATCGTAAATTCCAGCAAAAGATCTCACATTTGAAGTCTATCGTACCTCCACCGACCGGTCAAATCGTAGCACCTGAAAATGACCACCAACTAACCACACCACAAACGGTGATAGACGATAAGGTAAAATTGATCACCTATCTTTCCTAGGAGCTATTGGTGAGTATCGTTTTATCTTCTCTGTCTAAATAACTAGCTCCAGCTAGACACGTACGAAGCCACTGTCATTTTAGGTGTCCACCAAGTTCCATGACACATTATCATCCACTAAGACGTATATTTATTTATATCTTGCATCGATTTTATGTGGCTTAATGCCTATGGTGCTTTCGATCTGTACTGTATGCGTCGATATATCACTCAAATTTCCGTATCAACATACAGGGTATCTTACTATTACTAATTAGAGATTTTTTTTGTAACCTTCACATTAATTCTCACCAGACACGCTAAGAAAAAAGATAAATCTTGAAAATTCTCATAAAAATCAGAAACATCCGTTGTCCATCGTGTAGTTCTAACAATAACAGCCATTAGATCTATTATATTTTCTATAAAATTACCCACCAACCATTACGAAAGATGAGATAAAATAACCCTATAAATTTATATAAAAATTACCCACCATACCATTATAAAAGAATAAATAAAATAACCTCGGATTTATATAAAAAATTACCTACAATGCCATTATGAATTACGAACTAAAATAACTCCCTAAATTTGCATAAAATTGCCTATCACACAATTATAAAATATGAGTTAAATTACCCCCCTAAATTTGCATAATTCCTAAATTTCCATATAAATTACCTAATGACATTGCAAAAGATGAATTATAATAATCACCTCTAATATTAATAAAGATTAAATCAATATCTCCTAAAACTCTAACCCGTGCGAGAGCACGGATAGTTTATAGAAAAAGCCCATGCAATGCAAGAATATCTTCTTACACACAACCATCCATGCAAACAGATCAACGCCAAATCGCCAATGAATATACAACATGTTATACATCTATATAGTAGTAGAGATGGGAATGGGATTTACAGAATCTAATATCCAATTGGAATTTTTCTACCTGGACTTAGGTTATCTCCAACGGTGCCCTCAAAATGAGAAATCTAGCACTGTTCTGTACGGTACGCAGAGTGGAGTTTAAAATGAGAAATGCGAGATGAGAAAGATGCTGGAGTTGGCCTTAGTTGGACCGAATATGTTTGGACGTTTTGGACGTTTGGATGTCCTTGTGTTGTTAGGTCCAAAAAATAATATGGATGTTCGATTGGTGATAGTAGATCTTTTTGGATATCCAAGGCATCCATTCGACCGTGTGTGATATCCGATGACAAACTAGCAATACTACCTCCTTGCGTTGGCGATGGAATGGATGCCGACCATCCTCCAGCCGGAGGGTGAAGAAAACCTTAGCTTGACACCTTGCCTTATCTATCGCCACGAGATGAGATGTGCTTCCTGGTCAACGTACCGCCGACGTATGTAGTTTCATAACCTGGGTGTTAACACGTTTTCGCGCCAAACACTAAAGGTAGAATCTAGATCAAACTCTCTAGGAGGGACCCCATCAGGGAGGATCGATGCTAGGGATTGTTCTAGCGTCGGCAAATCACCTAGAGCTCCTCAAGTCGGCGTAGAGTTGAAGAGAGACGAAAATTAGGGTTGGAGAAGAGAATTAGGATTTGAGAAATAGAATATGCGTTAAAGTAGATAAAATAGTAGATTGGTTCGATTGTGGATGCGTCAATCGGCCTTGCCCCTTCATATTTATAGGAGAGGGTGGTCTTGACCCTTGTACAAGTCGAACTCCACGAGATCCCTCACAAATCACAGGATTCCACTCAGATTTGACCACACCGGATAGTCCGGCACGACCCACCGGATAATCCGGTCCCACCGAACTATCCGGTAAGCTCCACCAGACTGTCCGGTGAAGGCAGGCCAGTACAAGCCTGCCAATTTGGTGCTCTAACACTGGGCTCCAGCAAACTTAGACAGTTTACCTACTTATATGATCTAGCAGCTTGCTTGGCTGCTGACCTTTTATGTAACAATATGGTACAAGTCTAAATGAATGAAAATGTGAGCCGGCCTGTTCTATGTTTGATGTGCAATGGGAGATCGTATTATTGATGTTTAAAGTATCAATAATACAGCATCGGTAATGTGAAATTATTTATATATTTTCCTAGGCTTATATGAATGCATATAGCGTTGGATTGTTGTTCGGAGAAGATATATGCATCTCATCAAACAGAGTGTCAAAATATAAATACTAAGATCATTTTCAGCGGACTGACTAAAAGAGACTGTCTATCATTATTCCTAACTACTCTCCTCTCTGTCTACAGTGACACCTACGGTATCGATTTATACTATAGATACTCACTTTACACGCTTCGTTGCCATAGCCTAACAGATTGTTAGTCAGGACTTGGGAAACATATATCAATCGACAATCGGCATATCTCCAGCTTGTCTCACTATCTGTAGGTATAAATACATTCGCGGCTATAACTTACAACGTCAAAAACAGTAAGGGTTTGTTTGAGAACAAAGTATTTCTCTTAGTATTGTAAGAAATACTGTGGTATTAGAAGAAACCATAGTATTAGAGTAAAAATGTGTTTGGCAAACCTCTGTATTCAAAACCGAAGTATTACTAATAGCACAGTATTTTGCAGTATTAGGCCCTGTTTGGGAACAAAGTATTTTCATGGCTTTCAAGATAATACTATGATATTTGAGAATACAATGATATTTGAGCCAAAAGGTGTTTGAAAACTCTATGTATTTAAAACTATGGTATTGCCATGGTATTTTTGGAGTATTGTAAAGTCCACTCCATACCAAAGTTTCTCATCTAAGTGAGCAAGAGCCTAGTAAAACCATGGTATGGCTATGGAACCAAATACTTTCTAGAATACAATGGTTTTGTTAGGGAGGAGAAATATTATAGTTATGTCATAACCAATATAAAACTATTGTATTCTAAAACCATGATATTAAAAACTTTGTTTCTAAACAGAGTCTTAATTGGATACTTTGGTCTGGACAGAAGTTTTCCCTCACGGCAAGAAGACGCGTCCCAGTCGCGCGCTTTTATCACCTCCCACGGTCCTTTTCCCTCTCCCCCGCGCCCTTTTCCCTTTCCCCCAACTCTCCATCGCATCTGCAGGAGAGGAAGCTCTACCGCCGCCGCCGATGCCACCGGCCCCATCCACCCGTTGCCGATTCGACGGCCCGTGACAAAGGTACTTCGATTCGTCTTTCCCCCTTCCTCTTTAGTCGGTATTCCTATATACTGAAGCCCTGAACACAGGACATCATCTACAATGGATTGCGGTACATCGAAGAGTGCTTGTCCTCCGACAGATGTGATATCACGCGTTTGCATGCTAGCTCCTCCGTCCAAAACGGCAGTCGCGCTTCAATGCCCAAGGCCGGGTCCCGTCGCCCACTTATATTTGATCAATCAGATAATACATGCCCAAGGTCTCTCGTACGTGTGTATATATGTATGTATGCATACTTGTCGGCAAAAATAATGCCGCGCAGCTCTCTCAATGTATATAATTAATTAATACTCTCTCTCCCTAATTACAAAGTTCTAGAATTCAAATAGATTTATATATGCATATAATTTGTATACATTTATCAACACCTATCATAGTACGAAAGCGTTTCTACAGACTTGACGCTAACACTATTGCAGTACAAAATAGCGCGCTATTGCGCGCTAATAACGTTTTTTAGCCTGACGCTAAATTCAATAGCGCGCTATTTTGTACGTTGACACCTATATAACTTTTTAAGAATGAGAGTGTTGGAGAGAGACTCCACAGCATATAATAAATACATACCAGTTCGTGAGGGAGAGGGAAAAAAAAATCCATCAATCATTTATTCATCCTCTCTGCCTCTCTCACACCTCCTCCCCTTTAATTGGAAAAAGGGGGGCACTCACTTAGAGTGGCAAGGTAGGACTAAACATGTAGTACAAGTGTTACATGGGTCTCTCGAGCCTTTTTCCCTAAAGGAGCAAAGGCACATTTTATCCTTTCCCTCAACAGTAGCCCCTTATCTACTAGGTTTTGGCAGTACAACAAGACTTAGTAAATGCTCAAATAAGGAAAAAGGACTAACTATCGTACAACTCGAGTTGTGAGATGAGGTTCTCACGATCGGCCAGCCAACCGGTTGGGTCAAGCTTCGATTCGTACTTGTGGATGTTGGAGACCTTGAAGTTCTGCGGCTATGCTACTCCACGAAGCCGAGCAGTGAAGGCCGGGATTCTGACCACGCCACGGTGGGCTGGTTCGTACCGACCTCCATCTTGAGCCGCTGAGTCGCGGCGTTGCAGGGATCGAGGGCGATTTCCCCCCAATCGGTCAGTGGACTGACCGTCGGGTCGTCGGACTGTTGATAGACGCTCTAGCCGAGTTAGCTCTGCCTCGATCTTCAGGGTGAGGTGCCCCGAAGTCGCGGTCGTAGTAGCTACGACATCGGATTTCCTCTGCATGCCATTCTGCGCGCGATCGCTCGATGTTGTTGCACACATCCCTGCCTCCCGTTGATGGCCTAACTGGAGTCGGGAACTGTTGGAGGGTTGACGGAAAGAAGATGGTGAGTTGCTTGAGCGAAGATTCGTCGGTATGCTTCCCCCTTCCGGAGTCTGAGGGAGAGTGTCCGCCAGCCGTGCCAGGACTCCCCCCGCTTGACTCGGGGTGCCCATGGCCGCGGCGAAGTCAAGGAGCAGGTTGCGCCCTGGTGGTGGAGGCACTCGAGGTTGAGCGTGGTTCTCTGCATCGTACCCCCTTCCCCCATGATCTCGCTGGTACTGCTGAGCCTGCATGTGCCAGCGATCTCGCCGCCAACTGTTTCTCTGACGGCGGAACTCAGCTTGCTCAGGCGACTCGCCTGACTCGGACGCTTCATCTTGCGAGACGGGTAGGGTCGGGTCTTGATTCCCCGAGTTGTGGTGACGGCAGACGTTGCGGCGCCAGTTGCGATGTCGCCGCTAGTCATGCTGTTGAGGTGTCTCCCCATTGACGGAAGGCTCATCGCCAGAGACAGGGTCATCCTTCATTGGTATGTTGATGATGAGTACCTCGGAGAATGGCGTTGGCGTCCCCGAGCTTGCCCGATCATTGAGGAGCGTCAGCGACCCCTCCGAGTGAAGCCCGGGGTCAAGAAGCATGGATCCCGATGCCATAGTCGTTGGAGCTTGCCTGCTTCCGAGCTCCGTGGAAGACTCTAGGTTGTAGACCATCTCGATGCAGGAAGGCTCGCCGCCCTCTCGGGGGAGAAGTAGCCGAGTCACCTGGTGTGGAGACTTCGGAGGCACGATCTCCGACTTTGCCACCGTGCACGCGCTGCACCACATGGCGGTCCTGCCGCTTGGGGTACGGTTTGATGACGAGGCCCAAGCGAAACCCAGTCACCGGCTCCTCGACCGCGTGGTAGATGTCATCGTCCATGAGTGGTGTGGGCGTTGACCCTGAGGAAGGTCTTGTCGGTTTTCCTCGCCCCCCTCTTTGGGTCGAGGTGGCTAAGGCTGTGGTTGGCGATGAGGGCCTACAGTCTCCCATCATGCACATCCTCATCGTTTTTGAGGAGAACCTGTGGTGCGAGGAACGAACCGCAGGTGTGATGGAGTCCATTGGCGAGTTACAGCGGTGTTGCGGAGGCCGCGGGGAAGCTTGCAGGGAGCCCGATCTTGCGTGCGATCTGTGGCTTTGCTTGCTTCGGCCATCAGTCGGGAGCAAAATCGAGGTCTTCTGGCGAGGTGGGGTCACCGGCGCAGGGAGTCGAGGGCGTGCGGCGAGCCTCCAGGTTGCCGCGGTTTCTTCTCCCGACTGATCTGAGTCCAGATCCGAGTTAGGGGAAGTAGAGAGCGCAGTGCGTCGAGTCATCGAAGACGTGGTCGCCGATCGGGGTGAATGGAGTGGGAGCAGATCTGCGCCCGACTGATGCCTCGACCTGCCTGTCGAGGTCCCGACCCAGATTGAATTAGGGGAGTGGTTCGGCACCTTGCCCCGAGGTGGGACAAACCTGAGGCCGAGTGCCCCTGGTTGGCTGGTGCAGTCGATGCTCGGAGGATGAGCTGGCTCAACGCTGGTGAGGGCCGATCGCTGGCCAGCCGCCCCCTGGACAGATCCAGGAGCTGGTGAAGTTGAAGGAAGCTTCGGAGTCGGTGACGGAGCCTTGCAGCTACGTGCCTCCCTTATGGCACCGATTAGATGGTGTAGATCGCCAGGATTGATCGGCGATGAATGAGATGGATCCGAAGCAGATCATCTCGCCCGGAGCGAACTTGCTGACGTTGTCGATGAGGTTGGCCATGGAGCTAGCTCGATGTCGATGTCATCGAGCCCCTACCTGGCGCGCTAACTGTCAGCGGTTTAGTACCGGCAATGCACCACGGGACGTGTCACATGGATCTTTTGTGGTTCGGTGAGATCGACGTAGCTCGATGGTTCGCCGGAGAAGCGACAGAGACATGAAGATTTAGACAGGTTCGGGCCACGGGATGCGTAAAACCCTATGTCCTGTTTGTGGCTGATTGTATTGCGTCGAGTTCTCGAGGTTACAATGAGGGCTAGGGCTGGATTGCGATGGGTTGAGGTGTGTCTCGGTGTTCTACGTAGGGGTCCCTCATCCGCCTTATATAGTCTGACAGAGTCTTGTGTTACAAGTTGAGTTCCTTCTATATCTCCTAGTCGGTTTGGATTACATGAGATCAAACATAATCTAAGTTTCCATCGTATGTTCTTCGATCTCCTCAAATCTCGGAACCTGAATCCGAGCTAAGCTTCCTTGTTTGCCTTCTGGATCGCGTCGTTATTGCCGTGAACTCCAAGTCATTACGACCGTATTTGGGCCTGAGTTAAGCAGCTCGGCCCATGAAATCAGCCGCTCGCCCGACTCAGGCCCACAGTTGGCCCATGTCCTAGATCCACGCCATGAGGAGCCAGGGGATATTTATCCTCCACAACCTCTACCTGTGCGCCTCGTTAAAAACTCCACCCCAAAAACCCAGTGGGAAAAAAGGGGTGGAGAAAAAGAGTACACACATACGATGGGCTAAACTGAACAAGGTGCATCTCTATGCTTCGGGTGACTCAGGCCAAAGATGGGAGATGTCTTTGTTTCGGTGTGTTCCCTTATGCTTCGCTTTAGTTGTCTTCGTCTTGTTGGGGTCTTTGAGTCCTTCAGGACTTCATGCCCGAACTTGTTCTCATGTTATGCCGAAGTAGATGTTGTAGGCGACGTAGATATCCTTATCTTCATGTGTTCGATGTAGTCGATGAAGATGTAATCGAGGAAACAGTCGATGTCCCACATAGTCATGGTAGTCGACGAAGCATTCTTCGCTTACGGTCTTCGGACAAGACTAAAAAGTTAGCCTCCCGGCGCTCCCCCAGCCCCTCTTGGACGAATAATGTGAGTGAAGACGTCGATGATGTTTGGAGTGGCCGATGTTGTGGTCAGTTTGAGCCCTTTGGGTGAAGTTGATTATGGCGGAGCCCCTAAGCCGAAGTTGATGACGAAAGATTTGTTTCGAAGTTAATGCTGCATCAAGTGTTGATTAATTGCCAACAGTGGTGGGAAGCTGCATTGTTAGTAGGTGAAATATTTTGATAGAAATAGTAATGCATACGAAGACATGCTATGATTGAATCTATAAATCTTGACGAATGTAAAATTCGAAGCTGGTTTGGATATTTAAGTAAACTCAAACCTCCTTTGGGAGCTTTGGTTGTGGCCATTTTTCACTGCACAAGGATGCATGCTTGGTATGGTATGAAGAACAAATATGTTCCAACAAAGTAAGGTATTCATATAGATGAAGCTATAAAACTTTGATACTAGAAAGTGTGAATATATAAAGGAATACTTATAACGTTGAGAACCTGAAAGGTTAATATATATATATATATATTACTGATGATTTAAACATATGAAAAAAAATGTTTATTTCATGCCGAAGAGGTTGATGGTTTGGTCTGCCTGAGATACGGAGCCGATCTAGCGAGCTTCGCATCCAATCATAAGCAACTATAAATCTATGACAAGTGCTATGAGTCCCCTCAAAATGAAGATGATAACCCGAACTTGGGATAACAAGCCGGTCGCCGTACAAAGCTAGCACCAAAGTCATTATTTCTGTATACGGGAACGCGCTCGTCCGAGCGTCCGGACGCCGCGCGTCCGATCGGACCGCCATATGAAACAACTCTTTTTTAAATATTGCAACATCAGTTATGTTACGATGTTTCGACAGTACTTTCTAAATGTTTCATTCGATTTTTTTAATTTTTTCACCAGATTCGTGGACCCCGAATTTTTCATTCAATTCAATTAATTCACACGTGCTGATGTTGCAATAGTGTATTTTCAATGTTTCATCAGTTGTTCATTGATGTTTCAGTAGTTATTTTCTAATATTTCACGCACCGTTCGACGCGTTGCATCTAGATTTTTTTTCTCAAATCGTGGACTCGAATTTTTCATTCAATTCAGTTAATTGGCATATGCTGATGTTGCAATAGTGTATTTTCAATGTTTCATCTGTTGTTCGTTGATGTTTCGGCAGTTATATTCTTATGTTTCACGCACCGCCTGACGCGCCGCGTCCAGATTTTTAGACGTTGGACGCAACACAGGTTGAATGTTGTGGTGGGAATTTTTCTACTTTGAATCCAATGGTCAGTACCTGATGGACCGGACGGCGTATGCTGCGTCCGACGCCGGGCCGTCCGCCCGGACGTCCGGGCAGCAGCACGCCCCCTTCTGTATAAGCCGAAGCTGCTCATGACTATCATTTAAGAATTACGGTGCTGGAGAAGACGTTGAGGCCCATTATTCTGGTCGGCGGCCCATCATATTTATGGCGGAGAAGGCATACTAAAGCTCATTAAGATGCCAAAGCCCGTTAAAAAATAACAGCATCGGAGACAATAGAGGCCGAAACATAGTCAGTGCCTGTCGTTGCCCAACAAAGTTGTTCAACGTCCTTGTGTGAAAACCACCAGGCCGAAACTCGAGCAACTTCCGAGAAAGATGAAGAGAATTCACATGCATCGACTATTCACTTGTCAATGTTGATATATTCATCGGAGCCGAAGCAGCTATGACCGAAGTGGGATAAGACCAATTGTTTCTGACGGAGAGTTATAACTGTGATGCTAATCACTTTTCTTTTAGAGGAAGTTTCCTAGAGGCAACTGTCCCTTTTCAATTAACCAGCGTTAAACTCCCGGATTTCTGCAACTGAGGTTAGTGGGCCGGGAGCGGATGCAATAATTAGCTCACAAGTAAATGGAGAATACTATGAAATAATTGACAATGATTGTACCAATATGCAACGTGGCTTACTGCAATTTATTGGACGCCTATAACTGTATGTACAAAACCAGATTAGAGTTATTACCAGGAATAGTACCCGGGTGACCCATTTTTGCTGGGTGTTGGCACAAGACCCGCCGAGGCCCATGACTGTACGAAGCGCACCATGTTTGCAAGTTCTGAAACTAGGAGGGGATACAAAGTCCAACAGCATCGTCGGAGGCATGAATGAAAACACGCGAGACCCATGGAAGGAAGGGTGGCTGAGACTTAGTGGAGCCCACGCGGGCTGAAATTCCGAAGAGGACAATTCCCAAAGGGCTGAGTTTTCGAAGAGGCAGCTAATTGGGCCGAGCCGAAGCCAATTCATGTTTCGAAGTAAATTTCAAAACTCGCTGCGAAAAGTATACCTGCGCGGTGGGCTTCGCTAAAACCCAATTGCCATTCTGAGCCGCTTTTGGGCCCCGAAGATCAGATGAGCCTGGGCATTGACTTGGCTCGCCAAGTGACTTGGCCCATTCCTTCGGAGGTGGACAGGCTTGGTGCGCCAATCCGACGAAGTGAAATATCTCTTGTTGGGCATGTTCAATATTTGATGAAGAATGCTGAATATCTCTTGGATGTCGCAGACATTAAACTCTTAGAACTAAGCACCGAAGTTTCCTTGCGGATACTCAAAGCAAGGATTTTTTCAAGTTTTACGGTCGATATCCATTCTTAAAAATGTTTCGACTTTCCTTGAATTTGCAAGGGTTGTAATCCTGATAAGAAAAAATTGTGATATTTGAAAGGATGATATTGAAAAAAGAATATTTGGTATTTAGCCAAAGAGATGCTTTTTTGTGCGCTCACTGCGACCTTAGTCGACTTCTGTGAGATGATCAAAGCATATGGCTTTTTGGCCAAAAACACATCCTTTGTGTGCTTACTGCGACCTTAGTCGACTTCTGTGAGATATTTGTGCCTTGCAAGGTCGTTTCTGCTTTGTGTTAAAGACAAAGTCTTTCTTTTAAGTAAGTATGATTAAATTGTAAAGGAAAAGTACTTAGCTGAAATTTACCACTGATGTCATGATGATTAAATCTCAAAATGAATTCAGAGGATACCGTACAAGATTTCCAAATACCCAAAGGGTAATATTTGAAGGTAATACCTGATTGATCTGGTTGACCTCCGAAATGCAATATCTGAAGGGTAATACCTGATTGATCTGAAGACATCCGAAAAAAGCAATATCCGAAGGGTAAACCTAACTCCGAAGTAGCTGATAGATTTCCATCAAGTAGTAATTTCTTCCTTGCAAAAATTCATAAACTCCCGAAGCTAGATCAAAATTGTGCCTGCAGGGTTGTAACCTCAGGAAACACAAAAGGTTATCTCAAAGATCCAGCCCCATTTTCAGTGCCAGGTATGAAGAAGCTAAAATGGCGTTAGTTTGCAGAGCCACGGACGGGTTCTTGTTGCACTATTATGAACCAAAATAGTAGCGAAGGCATAATATGGAGGTATGAAATTGCATGCATGTTTAGTCTGTATGTGTGCATATGACTCGAACCAGAATTATGTGGCTAAAATGAATGACAGTTCTCAAAATGAGTTATATGGTTGAACAAAAAGACTGAGCCCATTTGTATTTCTTGTAAGATTAAGCGGGGGAGAATAGATACTTAGCTGGATTTGATTGCCGAAGCCACAAATAATAGAATCTGCCCATCCGAAGCTGCGGCCATAAACAGTACACAGAATATAATATCCAAAAAAAATGTTTACGATCGTGCCTCTTTATTTTTGCGAGGATAGCAATTACGAAGATCCCTTCCTCTTTATCATTTCTTCCGAAAAATAACATTGGAGGATAACCGAAGATCCATCTGCTATGATCCATCCTCCGAAAATCGAAATCCCTTCTTCCAAGTAGCATACGAAGGACCATTTTTATTCCGAAGCACCAAAGTTCCCAAGATAACTGAAAGCCAATAATTAAGCACAAAAATTCCAAAGATAATTTAATGCCGATGGAAACTCCTTCTTTCGAAGATAATAATCATTTTAGGGCCGAGCTGACATTATGTCTCAGCACCGAAAGTCACCATCGAAAACCACAATCTCCCAATAAATTATTCCGGAGCTCGATGATGAGTATCAGAAGCGAAGCTCCAATATTATCCTTGTGCCGAAGTAGCGAACCAGCAGCCGAATAATTCAATCCATCGTCTTCGTACCGAACTGACCAACGGATCCAAATTCCAGATAGGCCAATGATGTCAAACTTCAAAAAGGCCCATTGAGCTGATCCCAAACGAATTCCTAAAAGGTATTCCAAGGAGGCCCGGCAAGGGCAAAGACAATATATTCCGAAGGTCCATTACGTTAATTTCCTAGGATGATATTCCAAAAATTGGAGATAACAACTATTTCTTAGGTAAAACGCTCCTCTTTTCTCAATTACACCGCTAGAGTTATCAAAGCCCCCAAAGCTCTGCTCGCGAAATCCATTAAATAATCTGAAAGGTTCCAGAGCTGTAGTCATGACATCGAAGACCATTAAAGTGGCCAGCGAGTAACTTCAGCGCACAGACTTTTGGAACAACCTCTATTGCTAGGAAATTAGAGTATGGCAGCTATAAACTAAAGCGGCACAAGGCATCTATGACTGATGGCTAAAAGGAACTGCATAAACCCATTCAACTTCTGGGTTAGTGGTACTATGAACAATGTAACATTACTTTAAGAGAGATAGATGTAGAGCATTTGAATGAATAAAGAAACTGAATACTAACGCAGCAAACCGAGCCTTTAGAGCAAGCAAACAATATGGATTGCACTGCTGCAGCTCCAGCAGTTGGCCTCTCGCACAGGGCATGTCCATTCGAAGCAAAATGAATTCCGAAGCAGAAGAAAGTGAATAGCATAGTGTGGTGTAGTGGTAGCACCACCTTCGGACAAGGATACGGGGTAGTTAAGGTCATTAAATATCACATTGTAAGATTAAAGAAATATACGAAGGTATATAACTTAAAAACTGTACACATTTCGGAAAGGTGAGCGAACTTGACACTATATGTGTTTCTGAAATCGGCCCTTCGGATGAGAGAAAGAGCTAAATAAAGTGAACAGATTATTCTTTGTATGTAGCATAGAAAGAGTGCACCTTCATATTTCAAAGAGGGAGATCTTCGTATGTGTAAATGGAGCACAATTCTGTACCTTCGTCTTATACCATGTTTTCTTACCTCCATTCATGTTGTTTCATACCAGGAAGGTTACGCTTCGGCAAATGTCGTTGACGTATGCACGCATGATATAGCTGCAAGAGCTTTATTAAACTAGTATTTCAAGTTTGCATCCGAAGCATCGCGATAGCTCTTTGTTTTCTGTTTGGTCCACTCATCGTTGCCGAAGGAGTCTGGCTGGAGACAAATGATTACTCTACTCCGAAGCCACTCCAAACTCTTCATGCCGCGAATAACTTTGTAGAAAGAAAAAACTGAGTGAGTCCTCCCCTTTTACGAAGTGGATTTTTGTTCCACATGACAAGCCGAAGGGGGGAAAGTCATTCCTGAATTGAGAATGAATATGTTGTTCCATCTGAATTGGTCGAAGAGCTGTTGTGTCTTGCCTTTAACCTTCCGAAGAGATTGTTGTTGGAGTTTGGTCCTCTTACTGACGAGTCGGGTTAAACATCTTTAGAATAATTAACAATGATATAATTGTCATGAATGTGCAACGGATTTGTTGGTCATTTGGTGGACTAAGGAAATGAGGTAGAACAAAATAATTTGAGGATGGATATCGTTGCCCACATACTGAGCAGTACGTCAATACCATTTGCCAACCGTCCCTAGAGAAGCTCATTCACGGACATCGCTAGAAATAGAAAATAGGTTTGAATTGTCTTTTGACCATGATACCATACGGGAGGTTCAAAGAGCAACACCGTGAAAGATGGAACTGGAACTTCGAGCTCCGAGGGCAATCTGCATCTTAGACCAATTTTGATCACTCTTGGCCATCGTCCATGAGTCAGACGGATTGGAAGTCAAAGACGGGTTGGCCCATGCTTAAGTATGCCTAGAGAAAGATATCTTGTCTGGCATCCGAAAGAGTGGTGTTGATGTCCATAGGAAAGAATGAAGGCCACGATAAAGCTGGAAGCCCATGGCTGCCTAGTTTCTTGAATGAACGTGATTAAGGAATCCCAGCCAGTACTTCGGAGATCATGTAAAAAAGTTGGCTGCTACTTCGGACGTTTGAAGAGAAATTACATCACGAGAAGAAATCAGATTTTTTTTAAACAAATGTAAAATTCAAGCGCTTTCTTACGTAGGACGCTGATATGAAGTGCCATGCAAAGTGCCGGTGGCTGCTTTACCAATGATGCCACTATATGAAGCAGATGGTTACTTTGTTGTCAAACCTACGAAGCTATGAAAAAAAATCTTTTGCTGACAACGAAGACATTGATGGGAACTAGAATTAGAATATAGACCAAGTTAGATGCTAGCTAGCGTAAACTCTTTAGCTGATAGGTATACTTTTTAATTTTGCATGATCAAACGATACGTGAACTGACAAAAACATGGCTTTGATCCAAAACACAATGGAACTCTGGCCGGCGTCCAGACTTAGGCGCACAGATTAATCCTTCGTTCACGATGGTCTCTAGGAGGTAGGAGCACTACCACGGTTTGAGACTAGGTGGAGAAACACGGCAACGAAGCTATCGTACGAAGGTACGCAACGATCTCACTTCGCTTGACAGGAACTTCGGACAACTACTGAAAAAAACTTCGAACGCAGAGAGAAAAACGAAGAGAGGAGTTCTCTCATGCCCCCTCAAAGCCAAAACGGTGGGTGCTAAATGTTGGGGAGAGACTCCACAGCATATAATAAATACATACCGGTTCGTGAGGGAGAGAGAAGAAGGTCCATCAATCATTTATTCATTCCCCCACCTCTGTCACACCTCCTTCCCTTTTATAAGAAACAAGGGGGACACTCACTTAGAGTGGCAAGGTGGGACTAAACATGTAGTACAAGTGTTACATGGGCCTCTTGGGTCTTTTTCCCTAAGGGAGGAAATACACATTTTATCCTTTCCCCCAACAGAGAGTATCTCTGTTTTATTAACTGAAAGCAGCAATAAGAGACTACAAGCTGGGATTACCAGTTTACTATGTGAGAGCCAATGAACTGGCCTCCTTGATCTCCTGGTGTGATGAGTGATTGTCAACCAAGCTCAAGCCCTTCGATGGATAGGAGGCCCTCCGATGGACTAGGAGGTAGACGACGCAGACCTCGATGGATTGAGGCACAAGTCCTCTAATGGACCGGAGGCAAATGACTCAGCATCGGTCGGCCATGGGAGCTCGATACACGGAGGGGTGGTAAGACAATGACATGTAAGTCCTCCGATGGACTGGAGGCGGCTCCGATGGACTAGGAGGTCGATCGCAGCATGGAGCTCCAACCCAAGTGCGTGCCATGAAGGCGTGCGAGGGAGGCTTTGGCGGCTTTGTCTCAAAACCACTACCCAAGTTCAAAATGACTTGGTGAGTTAGGCCACAACTCGCCAAGATAGAAGAGATGGGCCAAATCTGACCTAGGCGGAGACTTTCTAAAGTTTCCCGATTTCTGACTTCAAAACCGGTGGCGGATCATGGATTGGGCTACTGGCCATGTGGAGAGCATTCAAGGATTGCATGGAACATACGAAGATCAAGACTTCGTCGTGGTTGTCTGTCCCGAAATTTCTTGTACCTTTTCGGTTTGGCCCCTTAAGGCATTTCTAGTGTTAGGGGTCCTTATGTAAGATAGCCAAACTGAGTCTAGGGTATAAATAGGCTAAGTGCTGGTCATTAGAACTTCTCTTGGCTGCTGGTGTTTGTGTCTTGTGAGTGATTTTCGTCCTCATGCTAAGAGCTCCATTTCTAGAGAGGTGAGCCTAGGGTTTAGCCTCCAAATCAACAGGGAAGGTGAGGGTGGTTCACTTGGGATGAGATCCTTCATTGTAATCTGAATCTTGAGACCCTTTTAGACCATCTAATCCAATAGATTTCGTGCAGCAAGCTTGTGTGCTTCTTCTTCCCTTTTCCCTTTGGTTTTGGCTCTAATCCTTGGCTTTTGGGTGTTTGCTTTGGCCAAGCTTGGATCCTTTCTTTTTCTGGTGATTTGGACTTGCTAGGACATGGAGGTTATGTCTTAGAACATCTAAATCTTGCAGGATTGCCACGAAACAAGTTGTTTTTGAGTTTCCCTTTCTTGGCCAAGTATTCTCCTCTTCACGAGATCTGAAATTCCCGCTAATCCGTGATCTTTTTCAGTAGATATTTTGGGAAAAGCTTGGAAATGGTGCTGGTATAGATTGTGCAAAATCTCATGAAGATTGGAGAAGATTTGGTCAAGGTTTGGGTTTGGAAGCTCACGAACCGAGCTGTTTTCTGCTGTTCAGTTTTCCTAAAGTTTCTGTCTGTCCCCTTGCCTTGGTCGGTTCAGTGACAAACCTTCAAATTTTGGGCTTAAAATTTGTTGAGCTCTTTTCCTATGAATCATAAAGCTCCCGTAAAAAATTCAGATTTTTTGGAGGTGTTTGGCCTAGTTTTGGTATTTTTCTCTTGGGTGAGGTCTGCTAACCATCGGATCGGTCCGATGGGTGTTGGACTTTAGTTTCTGATTTTATTGATCTAAAAATTTGTGGAATTATTCCTTGGTTCCTTCTTAACCTTTAGTAAAAATTTCATAATTTTTGGAGTTGTTTTGATAGGGTTTGGGATCAATGCTTTTTAGGGAGTCAGTCTGTGAACACCTAACGGTCCAGTGCTAAATCACCGGATGGTCCGTTAGTCAAAACTTGCTCCATTTGCTTTGAACTTTTTAGGAGCTATTTTTTGGTGTCTTGTGAGGGTCTGGTAATTTTTGGGGGGTTTTTGGAGCTTTTTTTTGAAGAGTTTTGGCAATTTTATTTGCAGTCCAATCTTGCTGATTTCCGCTGTCTTCCCGTGGTTGGTTCATTTTGCGTCTTTTCTCTTCGGGGTTGAGTGTGTGTTTACGCTTTGTGTTTGGTACGTATCTGTTCAGTGGACGGTACCGAGCACGTGTTGTGAGATAGATACGTATCCTCCCAGTGGACGGTATCTAACTTCCTTTGATTAAGTTTTGAGTTGGGGTTTGAATTTGAGTTTTCAGCTGCTCCTATTCACCCCCTCTAGTCAGCAGGCTTCGATCCTGCAAGTGGTATCAGAGCCAGTTAGGTTTCCTTTACCTTTACTGGGACGAAACCTTAGCGACCATGACTCACTTTGGGAAGATTCTGGTCCTCAGCTCCGATGGTTACTTCTATTGGAAGGGTAGGATGAAAACTTTCTTGCTTAGTTAGTGTCAGGATATATGGGATGGTACTCAGAGTATGACTTTCACCGTGCGTTGAGCTGTCGAGCGCACTACTCCTACTATTGTGGCTTAGCATGAGGCAAATGCCAAGGCTGTTAACTTTCTCTTCTCCGGACTTGGTCCAGTTGATTATGAGAAAGTGAGTCACCTTGATACTGCTCGTGAGATATGGTTCCTGCTGAGTGCACATCATGAGGGTACAACTACTATCAAGGGTCGTCTCGTTGAGACTTACCGGCGCTGAGTATGAGAACTTTGTTTAGAAGCCCGGGGAGTCTATCAATGACTTGTTCGGTCGTTTTCAATCGATCGTCAATAAGTTACGCGTTAACTCCAGCCCTGAGAGGATCCCATACTATGACCATTAGCAGGCTATCAAGCTGTTGTATGCATTGGATAGCAAAATATGGGAGATCAAGGCAAACTCGATCATCGAGTTAGAGGCCTATGACACCATTGGAGTGGAGGCTCTTTATAGCAAGCTCAAGGCCGCAGAAGTGGACTACAAGTTGAGAGGCTCTCTCACTTGTACTGGCTCCAAGAACCTGGCCTTGGCTACTCCATCCACAGAGGCCGCTACTAACCCTCTCACCTAGAACTTCTCATTTTCTGCTTTGATGTCAGTGACAGATGAGCAGTTGGCGCCACTTGGGGATGAAGAGCTTTGCCTGGTGTCTAGTCGATTTCAGTGCGCCTATGACAACCGGAATGAGCAAGAAGAGGGGCGAAAGGCCCAAGTGCTTTGAGTGCAGAAAGGTCGGCCACTTCATCGCTAAGTGCCCGAACAAGCAGAACGACTTCTACAAGAAGAGCAAGAACCACTCCTGTGACTCTGACAAGTACAACTCCGGCAGGCATCGCTTCAATAAGCATGGCTCTGGCAAGAAGAACTTTGGCAAGAAGAGCTTTTGGAAGGCATACAAGTCCTACCAGAATGACAACCAGAAGCGGGACAAGGCTTTCTTCGCCGAGATCGGGCTCTACAGCAGCGAATCTTCTTCTTCTTCTTCATCCTCGTCAAGCTCGAGTGATGAGGAGATCATATACAAGAAGGACAAGAGGAACGATCAAGGAGGTCCAGCTGGCTTGTGCTTCGTCTCCATCAAGTCCAAGCGTAAGCACAAGATGAACTAGACTCCTTCTGCTCCATGGAGCTTGAGGACAAAGATGACAAGGGCAACGGTAGTGACTCTTCCTTTGATGATGAGGTAACTCCTGAGCAAGCTGAGATTTTTGATATGTTGGAGAAGAATAGTCGTGAGTTGAAAGCCCAGGATAAGATGCTGGAGAAGGTTGGCAAGAAGCTAAAAAAGCTTAAAGCCAAACTAGCTAAAGCCTTGGAGGAGAATGAGAAGTTGGGAAGTGCTAGACTCCAGCCCAAGTGAGGTCGAGTGCCCTACCTGTGAGTCCATGATGAGTGACCTTTGTGAGCAAAAGAGCAAATATGCTCATCAGGTAGAGAAAATTGATAGGCTGAAAGTTGAGTTAGGCAAACTTTAGTCTAAGCTAGATAAACCTATTGTGAGTGAAGAGCATGAGTGTGAGGCTTGCCCCCATCTAGCTAGTGAGTTAGCTGAGCTGAAAGTTAAGTTTGAGAGGCAGCTCAAGGAGTTTTAAGAGCTTAGGGCTAGACCAGTGCTTTTGGGTGCATGTATGGTCTGTCCTACCTTGAGGAGTGAGCTAGAGCAGTTGAGAGCTGACTTTGAGGTGCTTTCAGCACCATCTGACTCTTGTGAGAACTGTCTCACCCTTAGGATGTTGTTGGTGGATTGGGATGCCACCATTAGGAAGCTTGAGAAGGCAGCTGTCCTAAAACCCTACTCAGATTGTGATGTGTATGTGGCTCAGACCGTTGTGTTGGAGGATCTGAGGGAGGACAAGCTGACCTTAGAGGAGGAGAATGCTCATTTACGTGAGGTGCTCAGTTGGATGTATGCAAGGGAACCCCAGCTAAGGATGATTACAGAGGGTAACAAGAGAGCTCGGGGTGACGTGAGTGGACTTAGGTTAGGAGAGGGTAGTACCTCAGGTGAGAAGAAGAGTGCCCCAATTAAGCTTAACACTGCCTCTCCCCTAGCTTGTTCCAACTGTTGATGGGGTTTACCATGAGCCTCCCAATGCTGCCCTAAGGAAGTAATACTGGACACCCAAGCCACCTCAGGCTAAGTTGGACAAGATAGTGACTAAGATCCTTAAGCCTCCTAGCAAAGAGAGAGTCCAGCAGCCTGCTCCACCTAAGGCTACACCACCCAAGCCTAAACCAGCTAAGGCTCAGCCTGACCCTAGTTCCCAAGAGGCATGTCTGCTGCTGTGAGTTTTGCCAGCGGAATGGTCACTTGTAGGAGTTTTGCTTTAGGAGGAAGTGGGTTGAAAGGCAGGAGAAAGCCTAGGGAAACCAGGATTAGTTCTACCAGGGTGGTAGGCAAGGTTCTCCCCATCGCGATAAGGTGAGAGACCGCTTTGCTGGTGAGAAAGGAGACGAATTTTAAACCCGTGCTCCTAGTGGTGAGGGTGCTTTGCCGGCTGAGCTCCTAGTCATTTTCAGCCTGGCTATGGACCTCGTGACCGTGACGGTGGCTTTAGGAGATAGTTGTAGGGTCCACACTTTGCTAGTCATGATTACCTCGACCGTGGTATGAAGGATGATTTCTTTGATAGTGTATCTCCCTCATTTGAGCAGATGACTCGACACTGGTTCAGTAGCTTCACTAACCCTAGTGTCGGACTGTCTGCCCCTCCATACTATCGCTGATCTTGTAGGTTCGAGTTCTGAAGAACATGTGGTGTGATGAGTGACACTTGATGGTTCTTTGGGCTTTGAGGTTGCCTTTATGGGCTTGTATCCTTTGTACAGTTTAGAGCTTTGCTCCTTGCTCTCCTATGTATTTAGCTTAATGTGTGTTCCTTCCCTTGTGTTTTTTTTTCTACAAAGCTTTCATGCTTGTATGCTTGGTGCCACATATCATGCTAGCTTTCAGTTTGCTATTTGTATGCCTCTATTGTTAGTCTAGTCTCCCTTGCATGCTTGCTTGTGATTCTTGTGAATACCCGTGCCATGCTTTCTTAGGTTTGACATATTATTCAATTGTTATCATGTTGAGCGTTTCTAGATGTTTAGCTTTAGTTTTCTTTAGTAGATTTTACTTGCTAGGTTTGGTTCTGCCTTGATGGGATATCCACATGACATGCTAGTTCGTGTGTTTCTTTCATACACCATATCTTGCTAGCTTTCGTTGTGTTGGTGGACTAGTTACCTTTGCTTGTTAGGGGGTGTTTAGATCCCAGGACTAAAATTTAGCTCCCGTCACATCGAATGTTTGGACACTAATTAGAAGCATTAAATATAGTCTAATTATAAAACTAATTACACAGATGAGGAATAAACGACGAGACAAATTTATTAAGCCTAATTTATCTATGATTAGCAAATATGATGCTACAGTAATGAATCATTAATCATGGATTAATTAGGCTTAATAAATTCGTCGCGCCGTTTAGTACTCGTCTGTGTAATTATTTTTATAATTAGACCATATTTAATACTTCTAGCTAGCGTCCAAACATCCGATGTGACGTGAGCTAAAGTTTAGCCCCCGGATCCAAACACGCCCTTAGTGTGTGATAGCTCGTGAATATCATGCCATGTGACATTTCAAGCGGCTTCTAGCTGAGACCTTTTCAAGTGGTATTGTTCTTGGCATGTTATTCATGTGTTATTATTTCTATTGTTGCTTTCTCTAGCTTAATCTTGTGTACATGCCTTGAGTGCTTTTGTTTTGCTCCAATTGATTTCAGTCTTGGTTGATTGATATCATTTAGAGTGTCAAGTGGTATCTCAGTGGCTTGGGTAGTATAGACTTGTGCCTAATTCATTTGCTTGAGCTAGCTTTGCCCCTTGTGTCTGTGAGTCTTGTATATATGTGTGCTCACTTTGTTTTGTAGGATTCATGCCTTGTACTTAGTTCCACAAGTGGTACTTTCCACAAGTGGCCTTTGTCATGCACGATTGTCTATTCTAACCCCTAACTTGAGCCATGGACCTCGTTCGTTCATTGGTTTGTTTTGTTTCTCTTGTTTCTAGCTTTTGTATAGCTAGTTGGCTCAATTTGAGGGGGAGCTTCATCTCTGCTTCATCACCTTGGACGAGGATGCATGTATGACTACTTCCACTACTACACGTGTTCCACCTCTACAAGGACCACTTCTTGTACATGTAGAGATGGACCCGCTGAGGACGCAGGGGAGGTGACCTTAGGGTGTGCAATCACCCCGAAAGGTCCAGCGGGATCTTCCTTAAGCTTTTGAGCTTTTCGGGTATGTGATGTGTTTTTTATCTTCTCACAGCAAGATTTTGACTTTGGTTTCTTGGATGGCTTTTCTGCATGTTTGGATCATCTCATGCATTGCATCCTATATCATAAGCATTGTCACCTACACTAGCACTAGAGCTCTTTTGGAATGATGAGTTAGTACTTTTTTGTGCTAGATTGTATAGTTGCTTGCATGATCATGGTTGGCTAAGCTCTCTTGAATCTGTTGAGTACATTTTGTGAGCTAAGTCTTTTGCTTTCTTGAAAATCCAAAACATGATCACCACTTGACTTGGCTACGTAGCATGTGTAGGACTGTTGAATGCCATGCTATCTTTACATGTTCGGATATGCTAGTTGTATGCCTTTGCTAAAGTTGTTGCCTAAGCTTTTATGACACCGTGCTTAAATTGAAATCTGAATTAAATTGCTATAAAAGTGGTGTCTCTTGTGCTGAAATGGAAAGATTTAGGTGGGTTTGCTTGGCACACTGACTAAGACTGAGACAGGTTGCCTTTGCACATTGGCAAGAACTTAGGTCTAGGCTGTGAATGACCAAAACCTTGTCTTAAGCTTTTGATGGTTTTCTGAACCTAGGCTTGGCATTGGTTGGTAAGAAGTGGCTAGATAAGCAAATAACCCCTGGCACATAACTAGACTTTGCAAATTCTACAAGTGGTATATTTCTTAATCATGCAAGACTCTAAAATACTTATGGCCTCTTGTATATGCTTTGGTTGAAGAGTAGCATACCTTGCATGAATTGCTAGCATCTTGTTATTCATGCCTACCTTGCTAGATGCTATTCTTGTTGGTGATGCTTTCTTTTCAATAACCCCAAAAACCATGCTTGCTACTGATCTGTATAAGATAGATTCATTTGAGGTTGTTGCATGCTACTTTGCCGTCACTTGCTCTATATGCTAGAACTTGTGAATACTACGTTCCATCCCTTCTGAGCTCTTTCTGGTACACTCTCTGCATTTCATGGCATATTTTGAGGGGAAGTTGTCTAGTTCAGGGGGAGTCGAGTTCTATGAACCCTTGATGTGTCCATTGTCAACAAGGGGGAGAAATGTTGACTTAGGGGGAGAGATTGTGGATCAAGAGGGAGAACTTTGGGGATATTCAGTTGTGGGGGAGTTTTGCATTCATATTGCATTTGTAAGGATGCATTTCAGGGGGAGTTGAGTTTTTAGCCTGCTCTTGCATCGGTGCATTGAGCCTTTTGCCTCTTTCTGAAGGAGCTGATGCTTTACCTAAGCATGATTTGTTGAGCCAGTCTGCCTCTTTCTTGAGGGATCATGCTTTAGTTTGATCGACTGCGTTGAGCGGTTTCCCTTTTCTTAGGGGGTCGATCTTTGGCTTTCTTTTGTTGTTTCAATTTGCCCTTCTTTTGCTTGTGTTTGTGTTGTGCGCAAATAATAGCAGATGGTGTGGTTCGGGCACAAGGCACATGGGAGCCGGGGATCACGCTGCTGCTGCACTCGTCTCCCTATCGTGCGGCTCCGATCAGCTCACAGTGGGGAAGCCGATCCTGGTTGTGCGTGGTGGTGTGGGCGTGCCACCTGGCTTGACCTTGCAGCCAGGAAGGTGAGTTGTTCGTGGTGGTTGGCTCATGTTCTCCCTGTAAAGCGTACACAACAAATCTAAACGTTAAGTTCCTGCCTGATCGCTAGGATCGGCAAACACGAAGTGTTGTGTAGTCCTAGTCGGCCGATGCGAAGGCACCGAGTGGTCTATCGGGCATGAATAAGCAGAGTAAAAGCCAAAACCACGTACACATATGAAAACACCCTAACTAGAAACATGATGTAACAGATCTGTATAATCACATCGGCTTCTAACCAGGCCCTCCAAGGAGGTCCATCCAACTAGATAGATACAGACTACGCCATGTATAGCTAGGGTGCTTGAGCCACACTGATCTATCAGCAGATCATGTGCATATGCTGTAACAAGCAATTAGATAGCGCAGAACGAGGTACATGGAGATCGATCTACTAACTGAAGCATAGGTACATAAACAGAACGAAAAACATGCAAAGGTAAAGATGAATCTCGCGCCGAGCGAAGCTTGCCGCGAGATTCATCGGTTTAACTAATGGATCTTGTGCCAAGCCAAGCTTGACATGAGATTCATTGGGATAACACATGCCCCCTAGCTTTGGCAATAATAATTATTTCAAAGCTACGAGTAATCGTAAACCTCACCAAATCCTGCACCATGCTTTGTCGATTGATCCGCCTATTTTGAATCGTGTTCTGCCTAGATCTTCTTCTGCTGAGTCTGTTGCCAGATTCGCCAAAGTCATGGGTTCTATCTTTGTTCCAGACGTACACCAGTTAAGTACAGTCACTGTTTTAAATTTGTCTTTTTTACTTTCTTCACCCGTGCTGGTGTAGTCACTTCTCTAGAAAGCTATCTTGGGAGAAAGACATCTTCACCTTTCCCGGTGTGCATGCCGATTCCCTATGCTGACGAGAATTATTGTAGAGACCTTTGTAGCTTTGCCCTTGTAATTTTCCTAAATCGGCTGACTACCCCTTGTTGGGTGTATAAATAGCTCCTCCTAGCCAGTATCTCCTTCGTGGATCTAGAGAGTCCTCAATCCACCACCACTTCAGCTGATTCTTCCTAAGAAGTATACTACGATCCTCCTGAAAACCGCAATATCCATTGTCCAAAGTTTCTTCCCCCGGATGTAGCTGACTGGGATACTAGAGTGAAGATCTTTGAATCCGAAACTGCTGCTTATCAGAAAGCCAACGGACAAGCTCAAACCAGGGTCGACGTCTTCCTTGTTGAAGGATACACCAATATTCCTCATGTAACTTTCCCTCCAGACAAGCTCGATCACCCTAGTGACGACTCGTTCATCAGGTATGATAAAGAATGCCATCGTTCACTCCATCTCGTCAGTCTTGGGATAAAACCAGAATCCTAGATGATTCCCAAGGTATCGGCTGTAAAGCTGATTGTAGTCCATAGTACAAATGAATCCTCATGTTTTTTGCGCATTCGGCAAGATAGGGTGCCAGAGTATAAATAAATTCTCAGGAAATCCACCCTTTAGGTAGGCTGGAGTCATTTTCCACAGTGTGGTCAGGCGTCTCAATCTGGCCATTAGACCATGTAAACCCCAGCATACGTGTAGTACTCCGACCACTAGCAAGAAACTTCCTACGGGGATCCTGTATGCTACATAGAATATCCCCCTGGTTTTACCCTCACCGTTGTCTCGTCAGTCATTGAGTTGAGTTGACCGGACAACAGGGTTAGATTTTCCCAGGAGGCAGTGGATACTAGGTGTATTTGCACCCCGAGCTCGCTTCAGTCCAAATGATGTATGAATTACTATATTTAATAAAATCACCATTTGGGCACAGCTCTGTTTTGGATCCGATTTGGGACTTACGCATTTATGTCTTCCTAGAGGCGATGATAAAACATCGGCTTTGAATGTGTTGAAACTTCTGGTGAAACTGAATCGGCTGCAGTTGACTTCGGCTGCAGTTGACTCCACAAAGGCCCTTATTGAAAGAACTCTGAACAAGGGGTACCTGCAGTCGATGGCAACGCACCGGCTTTTACATCTGTCGTAGCCGATGACAGTGCGTCGGCTCTTATTATTTATTTTTCTTATTTATTTATTTTTTATGGCCGATGGCAACGCATCGGCCTCTGGTAGGGCACATAGATGCCCCCCAGCATGTGAAATCTAGGAGCCAACCCACAGACTTGGGTAATACTTTTTCAAGTATTTTTCGTTAATGTTTCTGCTAAACTTTTCTCCTTCAAGTGTCCCCATACGATATGAATTTCCGGGAGCCATTTCAACTATACGATATGGACCATGCCAGTTAGGTGACCACTTACCATACGCCGGGTCCTTTGTTCCAACTGGCAACACTAGCTCCCAGACCAAATCACCAACCTGAATTCCTTCGTCTTGATCTTTTTGTTGTAGGCCTTTGCTACTCTTGCTTTGTTTTCTCGTATCTTTTCCAAAGCCCAAAGCTGAAGTTCCATTAAATCCTCCTTATTAATTTTCATAAGAGATGTGTATTCTCAGCTGTCAAGTTATCCTAGAATCTAGTTCGGCTCGAGCCGATGCTGATCTCCCACGGTATTACCACTTTTTGACCGTTGGCGAGTTGATACGGCGTGCACTTAATAGCTTCGTGACAAGACATACGATAAGCCAAGAGTGCTTCTGCTAGCCGATCATGCCACTGCTTTGGATACTCATCAATTTTGCGCTTGATTAGTCTGATCAGGCTCTTGTTAGATGCTTCAGCTTGCCCATTGACTTGGGCATAATATGGCGACGACTGGATTAAAGTGATGCCCGTCTCCTTAGCAAAGTTCTTGAATTCCTGTGCTACAAAAACAGAACCTTGATCCATCGTGATAGTCTGAGGTATACCAAACCAATATATGATGTGTTCTTTTACAAAATTGATTACATACTTAGCCGTAACATTCCTTGCTGGTCTAGCCTCCACCCATTTGGTAAAATAATCTGTGGCTGCCAAGATCCATTTGTGCCCTCTACTGGTAGGCGGGTTAATCTGGCCGATCATATCCATACCCCAGCCCCTGAAAGGCCAAGTTATTATGATTGGGTGCAATAGATCGGCCGATGCCATTTGTACAGCTCCAAATTTCTGACATTCTTGGCAACCTCTATAGTATTTGAAACAGTCTTCCAGCATAGTTGGCCAATAAAACCCTGATCTCCTAATCAACCATTTCATTTTATGAGCCGACTGGTGCATACCCCCCAAGTGCCTTAATGTACATCATGCATGATCTTCAAAGCTTCATCCGGACTAAGACATTTGAGTAATAGGCCTTCCATGGTTCTGAAACACAAGTCATCTCCAATCAATACATACCATAGAGCCTTATGCCGTATTGCCCTGCCTGCCCCCCCCAGCCAGACGCTTTAGATAATTTAAAAGATCGGTTCTCCAATCCGCATATGTCAATATTAGAATCTCGACACAGGCAACTATCGGCCTGAGACAAATAACTAGACACTACATGTGCCAATTTGTTTGCTTCACCATTCTGCTCCCTCAGAATCCAAGAGAGCACAATCATGAGGAACTTGGTCATTAATTCCTGACACCTGACGAAGTAATGGTACAACGAATCGCTGTTGCAATCAAAATCTTCCGTGAGCTAATAGATGACCACTTTAGAATCTCCGAAGACTTGGATTGTTTCGGCTCCAACCTCATATACAATTTCCAAACCCTTACAAATGGCTTCGTACTCGGTCTGGTTGTTTGTATACCTCTTCGGTAATCGGACCTGAGAATTCATATGTTGCCCCCCGAGGGGAAACAATATACAACCCAATGCCACAACCTGCCTCGCACACAGATTCGTCAAAGAATAGAACCCAGGGCTTAACATCCACAAACTAAACCAACGTCGCGACCCTTTCTGTTATTAGATCAGGCAGAGCTTGTCCTTTCACTACTTTGCCCGGCTGATATCGGATGTCAAATTTAGAAAGAGCGTACATCCATTGGCCGAGCCTTCCTTTGAGAATGGGAGCCGACAACATATGTTTGATAACATCGGCTTTGCAAACTACCTTAGTCTCGGTACTAAGAAGATAATGACGTAGCTTGGTGCAGGTAAAATATGGACAAAGACAGAGACGCTTCACCTCGGTATACTTGGTCTCTGTGTCCAAGAGGCGTCTACTGAGATATGACACCACCCTCTCTTTGCCTTCAAATTCCTTAATCAACACAGAGCCGATGGAAGTTTCATTGGTCGATAAATATACGATGAATGGTTCATTCAGCTGAGGTGGAACCAGCACAGGGGGCGATGTTAAATATCATTTAATATCATCGAACGCCTTCTGTTGCTCCGGTCCCCATATAAAATCGTAGTCCTTTTTTATTTTGACAAGAGGCATGAATGGCCCAATATGTCCAAACAGATTCGATATAAATCGCCTAATGTAATTTATCTTGTCGATGAAACTCTGTAATTCAGTCTTGGTCATTAGAGGTACCATCGTTGCAATAGCATCTTTACTCTTGTCACCGATCTCAATCCCTCGCTCGTAAATCATGAACCCAAGGAACTGTCCTGTAGTTACTCCGAAAGCGCACTTCTTGGGATTCATTTTTAAGTCGTGGAGTCTCGTATGCTCCAAGACTTGTCAGTAAATCGGCCAAATGTGATGTTTGCAGGGCTGATTTCACAACCGCATCATCGCTGTAGATCTCAACCAACCGACCAATGAGATCATAAAAGATGTAATTCATGGCCCGTTGATAGGTAGCCCCAGTGTTCTTGAAGCCAAAAGTCATGGCCACCCATTCGAATAAACCGATATTACCTGGGCATCAAAAAGCAGTCTTGTAAACACCTTCTTCGGCCATAAAAATCTGGTTATAGCCTGCATTGTCATCCAGAAAGCTCATCATCTTGTGTCCAGCGGCAGCATCCACTAAGATGTCGGTGACCGGCATTGGGTAGTCATCTTTGGGAGTTGCCCTGCTGAGATCTTTGAAATCGACGCAAACTCTTAGCTGCCCATTCTTTTTGCGAACGGGCACAATATTTGAAATCCATGTAGCGTATTTACACAGCCTAATAAATCCAGCTTCCGTCATCCTCTGTATCTCGTCCTTAATTTCAGGTAGGAGTTTGGGGTTGAACCTCCATGGATGCTGGGTATAAGGTTGAAAACCGGGTTTGATCGGCAGCCAGTGCTCAACTATAGAACGATCCAGGCCGGGCATCTCATGATATTCCCACGTGAAGCAATCAGAAAATTCTTTCAAGAGCTCTACCAATCGCGCTTTAAAGTCTGGTTCCTAGTTTCTTACTGATGTACGTTGGCCTTGGTCGATCACCCGATCCGATATCAACCGCCTCTAGTTTATCGGCCGTTGTAAAGCCGAATCCTAACTTCATCCGCGAACTCAATGCTATCATTCTTAGAAGGCATGATTTGGATGAAATCTTTAGTTAAGCGAACATCATAAGCCAATGCCATCTCCTTATCCATCGGATCTAACATTTTTTGGGGCTGATCATCGTCTGAATCGGCCTTAGCCTTGTTCCCTAAACTAAAACCAGTGCCCACTATGTTGATAGTCAGATGGAAAGGTTTTGTTCGTTTCTCGGTGAAAGCCATACCATCTTCAATGGTGTGTTGGACCCGTTGCAGGAATCCAAATGACTCAGTTGGTGTGGCAATCCTGATCTTACTTTGACTTGTCGCCATCGGCTCTTCCTGCCGATGAGCAAAAGATGTTGCGCTAACCATATTGACATTTGGGAACATGGTATTATCTATCTTCATCTGGGTCTTGGGGTTGATCAATCTCCCTTGCTCAATTGCGACCTGGATCTGTTGATGTAACACCTTGCAGTCGTAATTGTTGTGAGAATTGAATGTGTAATGCCATTTGCAGTATTTGCGGCCCTTTAGTTCTTCAACCGGTGCAATGTTATGACCCGGCGTCAGCTCCAAGCACTTCTCTCTGAGAAGGAGGTCAAAGATTTGCTCAGTTTTAGTTATATCAAAGTCATATCCGGCCGATGCTTCTGGACGTCTGACCCATTGGCAAGGCAACGACTGTTTTGGTCTGCCCCATTGTACGAACGCTACATCGGCTTCCTCATTGACCGATTCTTTGTCCTGTGGGAGGTTGATGGCCCTGTGCGGCTTCTCTTGGTATTGCTCCATGTGAGCGCGCTCATAGCCCGAAACCTTGGACACTGGATGGCCGTTGGAATTGAAATCCGTCGGCCCATACGTGGCCTTGTGTACCGATGCAACCCATTGTATGCCATCTCAGCCAGGTTCTTCTCTGATATATGGAGAGAATAGCATTTGTTCCTGGCTTCCCTAGACCTCTGGATGTACTGATTGACTGTCTCTCTAGGGCATTGACGCATGGTCATCGGGACCCCGAAAAGAATCGTGCGAGGAAGAGTTCCTCCAGTTGTTTCCACATTGTAACAGATCCTGGTGTTAGCGATGTATACCACCCAAAAGCTAGGCCCGTCAAAGATAGTGAAAAATGCTGAATCTTCATGTGTTCAGCTGACGCTGCGACACCCAATTGCGCAAGATATCTGCTGATGTGTTCCACAGTGCTAGTACTATCATTGCCGCTGAACTTGGAAAATTCTGGTATCTTGAATTTTGGTGGAGGCTGCAACGGGTCGTACATCTCTGGGTACAGCTTGCAATAAGTAATAGATCCCCTTACTGGTGTCAGGACGTATCGATTCCTAAAGTATTCATCCAGATCGGCTTGGCCAAGCGATCCGCTATTACCATAAAAACCGGCCTGGTTGCTAGAAACCAGCCCTGATCCAAACCGAGCTTGCCAGGTAGCAGTTTCATTGTTGCTGACCTTGTCCTTGCCACCACCCATGTGGCCCGAGTGGTGAGGCTGCTTGCTTGGTAGGGGTTTGCACGGAGGTTCTTCTCCTTCGCGAAGTGGCATGTACACAAGTTGGTAGATAAATCCTTCGGGTATGAATGCTGGCAGTTCATTGTAGCATGTAGGTTGATCCCCATAATGTTTTGGTGAATGCATGATGAACTCGGCCTTGTTATTCTCTGGTGTAACGATATGAGGTATATAGATCGGCCGACTATAGAACTTGGTCTCTCCAAAGAAAGTGCCAATCTTGGGGCTGGTTTCCTGGTATTCACCGGTCAAGACTTCTTTGATTACACGTGCTACTATGCCCTCCATAGAATTCAATACAGCTTTAGACTGGCGTAGCATGGCTTTACCCACCATCTCATTCATCTCTGCTCGTAGTGCTCTAGTGCGCTCTTCAGACGGCGTCGAGATGTCTACACCGTCCAGCAAATTTTCTAGGTGCCCAGAGCACTTGACATGACCGCTCTGAGTCCAAGTGAAGTGGTCAAGAACTTGTTAAGCTAGCTCAGCAAGTATGCGGTCGTATGCTTCTTTGTGTTCAGCTTGAAGTTGATCGAGCCTGGGTGGAGCATCTTTATCTTTTGGCCACATACTTGGGTCATGTCTAGCCGAAATCATCATCGCACCCTTCTTGGAATTTTCTAGTGCCATTGCTTGACAGAAGAGCTGATGAAGGTGATGTCCCACCGGGCATACCAAAAGTGTGTTGCGCGCAAATACTGGTGGACGGTGTGGTTCGGGCGCAAGGCACACATGAGCTGGGGATCGCGCTGTTGTTGCACTCGTCTCCCTATCGTGCGGCTCTGATCGGCTCACAGCGGGGAAGCCAATCCTGGTTGTGTGTAGTGGTACGGGCATGCCACCTGGCTTGACCATGCAGCCAGAAAGGTGAGTTGTCTGTGGCGGTTGGCTCCTGTTCTCCCTATAACGCGTACACAACAAATCAAAACTATTAAGTTCCTGGCTGATCGCTAGGATCGGCAAACACGAGGTGTCTTGTACTCCAGTCGGCTGATGCGAAGGCATCGGGTGGTCCATCGGGCATGAATAAGCAGAGTAAAAGCCAAAACCACGTACAGATATGAAAAAGCCCTAACTAGAAACATGATGTAACATATCTGTATAATCAAATCGACTTCTAACTAGGCCCTCCAAGGAGATCCATCCAACTAGACAGCTACAGACTACTACATGTATAGCTAGGGTACTTGAGCTATGCTGATCTATCGGCAGATCGCGTGTACACGCTGCAGTAGCATGTCATGGATTGTAACAAGCAATTAGGTAGCGCAGAACGAGCTATATGGAGATCGATCTACTACGTGAAGCATAGGTACATAAACAGATCAAAAAACATGCAAAGGTAAAGATGAATCTCGCGCCGAGCGAAGCTTGCCGCGAGATTCATCGGGGTAACTAATGGATCTCATGCCAAGTCAAGCTTGACACGAGATTCATCGGTATAACTAGCGAACCGTGCCATCAAAAACGCTTCGGTACATGGTCCACCATGTGGCTCACATCGCCTTAACGGATCTGAGAACCATTAGAGCAGCGTGACGATTATCTTGAAAACTCTAGTTGCTAGGGGTGGCAATGCGCCGAGAGAAGTTAGAGACAGTCCGTTGCCTGATAACGTATGTCGTCAATTTTATTACATAGATATGAGTACATATTTATAATCTGGAGACTTGGACGTCAAGTACGATTCTAGCTATCAAAACCCTAACTTTAACTAGGCTGACTTCTAATTCGACTAAGAATAAGAAAATAAAAGATACATGGCCCACAGGCCCCTCAGGATCGCCTCTTCCCTGGGCGACCAAACTTAGCCCATCAGTCGATCTTCTCAATTGGCTCTGCTCAGCCCAATGAGCCGACTCGGCCCAATACCAATCGGCCAAATTTTGGTGAAAACAGTTTGGCTTTTAGGCATTTAGAGCGACTTCTTTTTTTTTCTTTTTTTTTCAGTTTTACGCTTTTCTCTTCTCCCTGTTCTATTTCAGGTTACATGTTATGGGTGTTGACAATGCACTTATCAAGGGGGAGATTTAGAGCCAATTGACTGGCCTCATTACTTTCCTGGTGTGATGAGTGATTGTCAACCAAGGTCAAGCCTACCGATGGATAAGAGGCCCTCTGATGAACTAGAGGTAGAAGATGAAGGCCTCGATGGACTGACGCACAAGTCTTCCAATGGTCCAGAGGCAACTGACTCAGCGTCGGTCGTACATGGGAGCTCGGTATACAGAGGGGTGGTAAGACGACGACATGTAAATCCTCTGATGGACTGGAGGCGGCTCCGGTGGATTGAAGGTCGGTCGCAGCCTGGAGCTCCAACCCCAGTGCGTGGCGTGAAGGCGTGCGAGGGAGGCTTTGGCGGCTTCGGCTTAAAACCGCCACCCAAGTTCAAAATGACTTCCTAAGTTGGGCCACGGCTCGCCAAGATAGAAGAGATGGGCCAAATCCGGTCCAGGCGGAGACTTCCTAAAGTTTCTCGGTTTCTGACTTCGAAACTGGAGGCGAATCACGGATTGGCCTACTGGCCACGTGGAGAGTATCCGAGGATTGGGTGGAACTTATGAAGATCAAGACTTCATCGTGGTCGTATTCACCCCTTTAGATTCCTTTGGTTAAGTTTTGAGTTGGGATTTGAATTTGAGTTTTCAGCTGCTCCTATTCACCGCCTCTGGTCGCAGTCTTCGGTCCTATACACTAGGCAAACACTTCGATTACCATGCTAAAAATCAACACCTATGTAAATATAAATGAAGAAAATGAAAGATCAAATCTCTCTGTAACTTGGAACGGAAAAAGTAAATAGCACTATAGCAGTTCGCGATTATAGCTCATGCATATCACCCTGCACACTGCACTACGTAACAACACAGCCAACCATTTGCTGTCCTCACTGTCAACTCGGCAGTGATTAATTTGGAACGTTGACCCAGAGAAATTTTGAAAATAAATCACGTAAAACATGGCAGAAATACTCATCTAACATACTAGATAGGATGATTATAGCAAAGATCTCGTAGATCATAATAAATAATAAACAGATAGATATGATCGATCTGATTATACATGTCGGCAGCTAGAGCCGATTCCGTACCGACGACGTTGACGATGACCGTGTCGCGGACGTCGTGGGTACTGTACGCAGCACGATGTAGGAGTCTGTGAAGAAGTCGTCGGCGCTGGGCTCCGGCAGCGGAAGCAGCTGGACGACCCGTGGTGAAGACAGCGAGCAGTCGCGCGGAGCGCTTCCCAAAAACCTTATTCGCCTTCTCTCGGTGCAAGAGCTTGAAAGGCGAAGGGTTCCGGAGACCGGCTCTCCCGGTTGCAGATGCACGTCAGCGTCGGGATGGAGAGAACTACGAAGGCGGTGCGGCACCGATATGGACTAAGAAAGGCTATTATAATTTTCCATCACCACAAATTTCTCGTATTTTTTTTGCTAGGTTCAAGTTGCACTATATATTCACCGGTGTTAGTAACTCTATGTCTTAGCTCAAAGTATGTGCTAGAGTGAGAATTGTTGCAAGAGACAGACAAACTCCAGATTTGAAGCATGGACCCGTTTTACAAATTGGCAGTATGTAAAGATAACACAAAAGGCATAAAAAGTTCAACTACAGTAGTTTTAGGTGAGAACCGAGCATAGCTCAACTAGTTAGGTTCCCTACGGTGAAACCTAACCATTGGGGTTCAGTCCTATGTTTAACACTGGTGTTTGTATTTTCCTAGATTATTTTAGGATTTAACAACATTTTTGTTTTAGCCCGTTGACTTTGTCCATCTGAGATCTATCGGCTCAATACTTCGAAGATGCTCATAAAGATATGGTGTGCGTGCATGTGTTCATAAAAGTGAGTATACATGCACGTTTGTGAGCGTTTGCATCTCTACTGTGTAATAAAAAAATTCAATTTCAATGTCGTCATCCACAGGATTTTATATACGGTTGGGACACAGGAGAAGCTAAAACAGAGGTGGTCAGAGAAGCAATATGAAAAAGCATGAGCGCTAATGTCTAACAGCAAAAAATTAGAATATAGAAACTATATATCTCGACACTCTTATTAGCTGCCACGAATGTACTTGTCCCTAGTTACCAGCAATTCTTTTAAAGCATCTCCAATTTGCATCCTGTCTGCTGGTAGTTCTTTTGAACACGCAATCCCAATTTGAAGAACTGTAATGATGCAATCAATTCTCTTTTCTCTAATGCTTTGATTATCTTGTGTCCTTCCTTCATCATCCTCTGTTGTTGACAGTAAGTGTTGATCGATAACATCAATTGCTTGATTGAGTAATGACATCCCAACATAGGTTTGCAGATTAGAACCTTCTATAAATTCACTATCTGTTGGCCTTTTTCTGGTGAACATCTCCAGCAATAAAATACCGAAGCTATATACATCACCTTGGATTGAGGCATTATTGCCCTGTCCATACTCTGCAAATAGATTCCAATAAACAAATTAAGGAACTCTGTAAGTTTCATAATAAGAGTTAGATAAAAAATAGAGGCAAACATAGGAATTTCTTGTATATTTGGGAGATTTTAGTCTAAAAGCTTGTTTTTTAATAGAAATTCAGATATTTCTTTGGATGGTGTATGCCTTTCATCTTTAGTAATACGGACCTTGTCAAAATGTATACAAGAACATGTTGAGTAATGAAACAATAGCTATCATATTTCATGACACAAGTAGGATGAATATTCATGGAGACAACAATAAAATAGAAATAAGGAGCAAACCTGGAGCAATATAGCCAATAGTCCCTCTGATAGCAGCCCAACTTGTTGACTGCTCTAAGATGTCACCGGAGTCTTCATGCAGAAACCTTGCAAGCCCAAAGTCACATACTTGAGCAACCATGTCATTGTCAAGGAGAACATTGGTTGGTTTTAGATCACAATGGATAACGGGAAGTGGATCGTGGTGGTGCAGATAGTCAAGTGCAGAGGCAACATCTATGGCAATGCATATTCTTTGGAAAAGGTCTAGCAACTTTTTTTCACCTTCCCTCTCTGGATGTAGGTGTAGCCACTCATGAAGATTTCCGTTTGGCATAAACTCATATATGAGAGCCTTGAAGTCATCACCTCGAAAATTGGTGCTTGAACAGACTGTCAGGACTTTCAAAAGGTTCCGATGCCTAACACACCTCAAAGTTTCACATTCTGCATCAAAACTTTTAAAAGCCCCTCGCACTTGGATGTTGAACACTTTCACTGCAAAAACTAAATGTTGACCATTGTTCATCATTGTTCCCTTATACACTGACCCAAAGCTCCCTACTCCAACCAGGTTCTCAGATGAGAAGTCATTTGTTGCATTGGCTAATTCAGCATAAGAGATTCTGAGATGTTGCCCACCGAGTAGTGATTCATGTGTCTCTTCTCTTCTTGGCTTACTTCTCCAACGTATTATTGAAAACAACACAACCAGTGAAGCGAGGAATAGTATTCCAGCAACAATGGAGATCATCTTGGCATTATTTCGAGAATGTGTATCAGTAGGATACCTAGCACACAGTGGCAACTTCAACTGAGGAATACCCCCACACAGGCCGCCATTGCCCACAACTGAGACAGCGGTTGTGTTGAGAAATATTCCATCCTTTGGTACCTCACCCTCAAAGTTGTTGAATGATAGATTCAAATGGGCAAGGCCTCGCATATTCCCAAAGAAATCTGGGATTGTTCCAGATAAATTGTTATGGGAAAGATCAAGCTCTAAGAGACCATTGAGTTGCCCTACTGATAATGGAATTACACCTTGAAGTAAGTTTCTAGATATAAAAAGATATTGCAAGCTCTGGCAGTTACCAATGGAGAGAGGAATTTCTCCAGATATATTGTTACTGGAGAAATCAATTGCTTCAATATTTCTGAGTTTGCCTACTTCAGAAGGTAAAGGTCCAGTTAGCAAATTATGATCCAAGAGCAAGAAATCAGATAAGGTAGAGATGAGAAAAAGTTCTTTAGGTATTGGACCAGTGAGTCTGTTACGTGAAAGTTGCAAGTCTTCAAGAGGACAATGGCTTAGACTCAAAGGTATGCCTCCACTGAGGGCATTTCCATCCAGACCAAGTTCAGAAAGCCCTGTTAAGTTGCCAAGAGTTACTGGGATCGGCCCTGACAGATTGTTATCTGATAGAGCTAGGGTATTCAAACTTTTGAGATTGCCAATTGACAATGGAATATTGCCTTCAAAGAGGTTGTTGTGCAAGCCAAGCTCACCCAGGCCAATTAAGTTCCCAATGCCTTCTGGTATCTTTCCAGTTATATTGTTGACCTCCACACTAAGAAAAAACAGGTTCCTGGAAAGATTTCCTATCATATCTGGTAGCTCACCTTGTAGCTTATTTCTACTCACATCTAGCAAATTCAAATTACTGCTATTGGTTAAACCTGACAAGAAACTCCAGTCAGCATTATTTGTAGCTTCAAGTTGGTTCTGTCCAAAGCTCAACACTGACATATATTTCTGTCGAATTCCAAAACAATTGGGAATCTTACGTGATAAGAAGTTTGCTTGCATTTGAATCATCTGAATCACAGAGGTATTGCATAATGTTGCTGGGATCTCGCCATGAAATTGATTATCATTGACTAGAAACAGTTCCAAATTTGGGAGTGTGCTGCCCAAATCAAGTGGGAAAGAACCATTTAGGTAGTTGCTTTGTACGTTGAGAATTTGAAGTGAGGAGATGTTGAATACTGTTGGGGCTATAGAACCTTCTAGTTCATTGTTGTCTATATCAACTTCCATGAGGGCGTGGAGGTTTCCAAGGGAATTCGGTATCGATCCTCCAAGTTTGTTGACTGAGAGAGAAAGCACTTGGAGCAATTTGAGGTTCCCTATTGATTCCGGAATAATCCCAACCAAGCCATTTTTCTTAAAATCTACAACTGTTAGTGCTGAGAGGTTCCCCAGCCAAGAAGGGATTCTTCCTGTGAGGCTATTATCTCCCAGTTGAAGGATACTGATAGATGAAAGGCCTCGCAATGGAGCTAAACCTCCTGTTAGCTTGTTCGACTCAGTGCATAGATAAGTTAACGCTGAGAGGTTCCCGATAGTGCTAGGAATGGGGCCCGTCAACTGATTTGAGGTTAGATCTATCTGGAGGATACCATAGAGCCTACCAATCTCTGATGGGATTTCTCCCGTGAGGTTGTTGTAAGACACGTCAAGAAATTGAAGGCTCACGAGGTTGCTAACCTCCGGAGGGATGCTTCCAGTGAGAGTGTTATTAGCAAGACTCAGTACCTTGAGATTCTTCAGTGACCCCAACTGGTGTGGTATCTCCAGTTGAAACCTGTTCCTGTCGAGATCCATTGTCTCGAGGAGCCTGCAGTTGGCGAGTGACGGCGGAATCTGCCCTCCAATGGAGTTGTCGCTGATGTCCAGATGCCGAAGGCCACGAAGGTTACCGAGCTCCGGTGGCAGGGCACCAGACAGGCGGTTTCCTGGCAGATGGAGCCGTCTCAGGTAGACGAGGCTGCCGAGCTGAGGTGTGATGGTGCCAAGAAGGCCGAGACCAGGGAGGTCGAGTGCTATGACCCGGCCGTGGCGCCGACCCCTGCGGCCACACGTCACTCCACGCCATTGGCATGCAGCAACGGACTGGTTGCCCCATGTCGCCAGCGCCCTTGATGGATCACTCCTTATGTGTGACCTGAAAGACGAAAGCGCGACATGGTCCTCATCCGTTGCGCTGCTGCTTGGGAGAGGTTTGTGGCTATTTGGAAGGGGCGACAGCAGCACTGGCCTTGGCGTTGCCATGGCCGATGGATTGTAGCAGACAACGAGAAGGAAGGTGACCAACAATGGCAAGACCATGGGTCGCATTGTGAAGGAAGGCATTGGGCAGCTGGGTTAAGGAACAGAGTGAGGGTTCCATACTTGCATATTAATAGATTGGGAGATTGGTGTTTATATCTTCCTAGAAACTCTAATAGTGCTTTTACTCTCATTTTTAAAATTTTATGACTTTATCACCTACGTTTTCAAAACGAAGACTGCGTATATCTTTACTTCTAACTCTTTTAGATGCAGTTGGACTAAACCACTTGAAACAATTAGAAAAACCTTTCAAAATTGGAGAATAGGCAAGAATGTCCATTATGTTTTCACCCACGGCCTACTGGAGTCAGTACAAGTGAAAACCTGGACACGACGTGGCCTGTGCGCGGTGTGGCATGGGGAGACCCGCCTGACGACGACACAACTGACTGGGCACGACTAGCCTGCGCCAAACGCAAATAGAGGTATTATAACATTACATTAAAAAAATCTGGACAAAAATCGTATGGGCATGATGGTGTTTTGGCATCAGAATTGATATTGTCGATAAGTATTAACAAAACAAAGGATAAATTCTATTTTCGATTTGAAAACGTAGAGATAAATTCATAAAGTATAAAAAATAAGACTAAAATCACTATTAAACTTAAAATAAAGATATAAACGGCAAAAGCCCCAGAAAAATTCAGGCTAACAATCATATCGATGATTCAGAGCTACTGGCGACATAGCAGAAGAATCGGTCGACGACAAGCATGCTGCCGCGAACTTGACTTCATACCGACAAAACGAGTGCGCAACACAGTACACTAGCTACCTGCATACTAGGCCAGTCAAAGGCCAGTCAAAGTTCTCGGCTGGCAGCCTTTCACTTGTGCTATCTATCGGTCGGTCCAAGTCCGGTCTTCGTCCTGCTGATCAGTTGAAGACCAGCTATCTTTGGATTTCTTCAATGTCGGCAAGAGACTTTCTGAAAATTTATTATAAGATTTAAGGACAAATATAAATCACTAGTACCCACTGCTCTCTCCGTAGCCCTACCGATTTCACAGCCAGCTGTGATTGACCATGATTAGAACTACCGCTGCTTCGTTCACTGCTGGTTTCAAAAGGCAGCAGTAAAAAATGGTTTTCAAAACGGCAGCCACGTTAGGTCATTCACTAGAGTTTTATTGCACAGCTACCGAGAGTGATATGTCATCTTTTAAGTAGGTATAACCTTTCCTATGAAACTTTCTTTTATCTTTTTTTGTTAAATCCGTTGACATGTCACCATCTTTATCTATGTGACATGCCATTTAATGAAATTAAAACCCAAATCACCCCCCTACCGAGAAGATTAACCTTAGGCTGTTCCCAGTTCCAAAGTATCGTATTCTAATATCCAAGAATGCCATATATGATTAAAAGTCTGATACCATTGGAAAGAAACAACTTCCACAATGCATAGTATCTTCTCTTATATATATTTAACTCAATTGATTTATGGGTTGTTGTGTCTATAAAAGTGGACCGAGTTATTGAATTTTGTGCCAAATCTAAGATATTGAGTCAAAGCAGTATCCTGCTCAAGATACAATTTTCTTCTCTTGATTATTACATGATCTGCCACATCATCACAAATTCCTACGTGGCACCTAGTTAACGAGGATGATACTAGTCATTAGGAGCAAACTTAGGGCTTGTTTGGCAGAGCTCCGCTCCACGTTTTTCAGCTCCGCTCCAACTCTGTCTGGCCAAACATGTGCAGCTCTGTAAACTCCAACTCTAGGAAAAAGGTGGAGCTAGGGGCCAACTCCATGTTTTTCTTGGAGCTGTTGAAAAGGTACTCCAAGAATACTATTTTGATACTGTGGCGGAACCGCCGATTTAATCCGGACTAAGCACACCTGCCACCTCTGGCTCGCAGTGCACTTAGGCCGAACTAAACCCGGTCGTCCGTCGAGAGTCATTCGACCCCCGATAATTTCCATCAGGCTTGTTCATATGAGTCAAATGCACATTATCATGATGTGAGATGATGCTTATGAGATGTGATTAAGTAAAGGATGCACATGATAATGCTCTGGAGATGCCCAGGGCATCACAGATACCTCCTCATGGAGTTGTATGAAAATTACCCACCTTGCCACCGATTACACAACATATCGGTTCGTTTCTGCGAAAGAAATAAACAACGCGCGACAACTTCATCCTCCCCACCCCAAGAGTTCGTCCTCCCCGCTGAACTTTGAGACCTTCGTCCTGCCTCCCCTCGCCGGCCGGCGTCTCGCTGCCACGGCCCGTCATCTCGCCGACCGCGGGCGGCTCACCCCCGCCGCGCGCCCCCTAGCTGCTGCCGGCGGTGGTCGCCCCCACCGCGCCTCCCCTCGCAAGCCCGCCGCCCGTCATCTCGCCGGCCGGCCGGCTCACCCCCGCCGCGTGTCCCCTCGCCGCGGCCGGCGGCTCGCCCCCGTCGCAAGTCCCCTCGCAGGCCGAAGGCTCGCCCCTGCGCGGGCGCGCGGCGTGTTGTCTCGCTAGGCCGGAGGCTCACCCCGCCGCGTCTCGCCTCGCAGGCCGGCGGCTCGCCCCCACCACGCGGTGCGGGTGCGGGAGGAGCTGGGCTCGTGACAAGACCGAGGAGGTTGGCGAGGAGCACGCCGACGACACCGTCACCGTCTCACCGATGCAGAAGGAGCTAGGCGCTGGGGGCCTGCGTGCAGGTGCTAGACCTCACCGACGACGCCATCAACGTGTGGATGCACTACTGGGAGTGGGTCGACGACGATGAGGAGGAAGCAGGGGAGGAGAAGCACAGGGTATGGACGCGTTAGCCCAAGAAACGAGGGTATAACAGGCAAATCACAACTAATGCATCTATTTTAAAGAGTAGAGCTACATAACATGCCAAACACCCTTTCCACCCATTGTAGCTCTGTGGTGGAGCCGCTCCACGGTGGAGTTCGTAGAGTGGAGCTAAATTTTTTAGAGCGGAACTCTACCAAACAGGCCTGGTCTAAAAAAGAGATTAGTATGGCTAGTGACCCTAGACTACACACTTGTAACAAGTCTATCCCTACTCACTCTGAGTGTTTATGTAAAGGCAAACATCCCCCTTACAATAAATTCAATGCACATGTAAAATGTAGGCACTCCGTGCAAGTATGTATTTTTTATTTTAAACATTTTTAATCCATATTAAAAAAAATATTTTACAAATCTAACTTATATGTGTCATGTCACGCTGCGCGATGGAAATACTTTGTCATGCCACATATATTGGCATGACAAAGATGCACCACATGTATAGGAGCGCATGAGAGGAGTTTGCCAACACAAGTTTTATGGGAAAGCTTCCCACATGAGGTGACACACTTTTGTCACACCAATTCATGTGGCACAGAGAGTGTGACGCAAAACATGGGCCGACACGATCAAAGGAGTTAGATTTGCACTTTCGATTAGTGTTGTTGTTTTAAAACTTAACTTAAATGTGCTAAAATAAAAAAAATCTATAAATAGTGGCTACAATTGTACTACTATAATAAAAAATAATGATAAAATTACTGAGTGGAAACGTAACATACCCCCTAAAACATACTTAGAGGTTTTTTTAAAAATCTCATAGATATATAACTTATCTTGTTGCAAAAATTGGAATGCAATTCAATTTGGAAAAATTCATGCGAAAATGGCAAATTTCATGTGCAAGCACAGCAAGATATATAGAAAATATAAATATTTTATTCTAGTGCATTTTACATGAAATTTTCCATTTTCATATTTTTTTATAAAACGATATTTCATCCTAAGCATGCACCACATATGTCCATTTAAAAAAAAAAATCAAAAACCTCTAATTATGTTTTTAGGGTTTTCATGTTTGTACTGACCACTGCGAATGTGGTTTGCACCGTTTTCACCCCCTAAGCAAGTAAGCATCCTACATAATATGCACACAGATGTCTATCTATCTTTCATCTATGGGTTTAAGGAGGTTATTATATTAGGGCGCATGGTGTAGATTCGATGTATATTAGGGAATTGCATTGTAGCCGCGGAAAAAAAAATCTAAAAATGTTGTAGCTGAGGTAACATATAATAAGCTCGTCCGTAAACTTTATGGCCATGAACCGTCCCTCGTGCACGCTTTACACAACTCCAAAATAGATTGGAGGTACCATGCCTCCTCTACACTAGTGTACGCTAAAGAGGGGCTGTACAGAAGTGGGAAGCTTAGTTCAAATTCCAAAACCCAGTTCAGCAGATAAAAGAAATGGAGATAGAGCTCAGGGGTGTCTTTCGCAGGCACTCAACTTGAACGTCCCATTGGAGAACCGAAAACAGAAACAAGATGAATAACAAGAAGACTAAGAAAAGAAAACTGAAAGAGTAAGCTTCAAAATTCTTCTGAGTTCTTGCTTCAATCTTGAGTCTTAGACGGCAGCAACCTTCACATCACTCGTCTGCTTAGAAACAAAAGATGTCAGAGTACTGCCTGCAGAAACCATTGCCTGGCAATCCATGTCCCCCTCCCCCCACACCGCCGCGAGCTCTCTAAGCAACACCTCCGACGAGGGAATGATGATTCTGCACCACTGTTGCCGCCCACAACCGGGCAGAGTTTCCTCCGAGACACCCGCCAGTTGGATAGAAGCACCTTAGCAACGTCACCGTCGTCGGCTCCGACTGCTGTCGGCCAAAGCTTTCGCGCGATGCTTCCACAGGCTGGATCTAGCGGCGGTGACGGCTGAGCGCACACGCACACGTTGCAGTTGGACGCGCGCAGAACGGCGACCAGGGAGGACGGATCCAGCGACCGGGTGGCAGCCGGAGGCCTGATTCGCCGGAGTCGCAGTCGTGGCCGTCGGCGCTAGCTAAGGTGGCGCGGCCACGCGGGTGGGTGCGCCGCCGCTCCTCGGTAGCAACCAGACCGCAGCTCCTATAATCTTAAGATCATATTGGTACCTTTGCATAGTTGGCGCTGTCCACAGTGAACCGGTGATAAATTCCAGCTGGTAGGATGATCATGTCTCCTTCTCTTATCCAAATCCGAATCCACCTATCATCCTTGTCACGGACATCAAAGTAGCCGCTGCCCTCCAAGCAGTAGCGGATCTCTTCGTCAGCATGCATGTGCTCACGGAAGAAGTTCTTCACCTTCTCCTCATAGTTTTCCAGTTTGTCAGGACATATCTCAATAAGATCCTTCAGGAAGAAACACATATATGTTCAGGTAATGATATCGTAAACAAGATGTGCAGAACTAAAGCCAAAGAGATTCGGTTGCTTCGAAAAATAAGAAAAAGAGATTCAGAAAGAAACTGGAATTCATGGGCGAGTAGGGCAAACCATGTAACTGTATCCTCTTTCTTTGCGGATTTTTGCTAGCTCCTCCTCGCTTTCAGACTTCTTAGGGTCCAAATGCCAATACAACACGCCAATATCTGCAAAAGATAAGCAAGGCACACTAATTAGTTGCGTAATAAAGCTGGTTCAGAACAAGAGCTTATCAGGCCATCTAGACACCCTGCTTATGAATGGCTGATGTAGTCAGGTTAAGTGACATCTTAATCCCGACAAAGTCAAGTCGGGAACCATAATGGTGGCCACTTTGCCCTTGTTTGGAACTAAAGTTAACAAACTTTCACCAAGCGCGGTAGGATTTTGCAGTTATGGCTCCAAAGACACAGTCAAGTCAGGAACCATAATGGTGGCCACTTTGTCCCTTGTTTGGAACCTATAGTTAAAAAACTTTCACCAAGGGCGATAGGATTTTGCTTATGGATCCAAAGATCTGCTTGACTAGATTCACCAAGGGTGATAGGATTTTTATGGTTACTGCACTAAGTGGTCTATAATCTACACACATTCTTAAGAATTTGTCTTTCTTCTTCTCCACAAAAGTGACTGGACAGCCCCAAGAAGAAGAGAGCTGGGACGAATAAGTCCTTTACTTAATATTTCCTCAATTTGCTTTTTCATCTCAGCCATTCCCTCGGAGCAATTTTATATGGCTTTCGATAAATAGGCGTTGTACCAGGCACTAATTCAATAGAGAATTCCACTTCTCTATCAGGTGGTAGTCCTGAAAGTTCTTTTGAAAAAACATCTAGGGAATTCACGTACTACTGGAATGGATTCCAATTCAGTTGTCTTCAGAGAATTTATCATAGGGGTGTCTTTAACGGCTTGAGGAAGGAATACTTGTATTTTAGTACCATCCTTCGAGGTTAGCTGAATGGTATGAGCATTTATATCCATAACCACTTCATGATTACTCATCCAATTCATTCCAAGAATAAGTGGAATCTTTCCCCTGGGTAAAACTAAAGGTTGAACTGGAACGATTTATTACCAATAGTTAAATGCAAATCTGAAACTACATGATTGATTAAAATCTTAGTTCCAGGGGTGATTATAAGATAACCTGTTTTTATCTTTGTGAGGGGAAGGTTTCTATTAAGAACATACTTTTCACCAATGAAAATATGTGAAGTTCCTGAATCAAATAAAATAAGAGTAGATTGATCATTGACCGGAAGCATACCCGTCGTTACTTCTTCACCCTCAGAAAGTTCATCCATTTACACATAATGAACTTTACCCATTTTAGGGGTAGGTCATTTCTTCCTAAGTGGATAGGATTGATTTCCTCCAATAATGAGTGCAGGAGGACGAATACCAATACTTTATTTTGGTTGCGGACAATCCTTAGCAAAGTGACCAGCGTTTCCGCAATTGAAACAAGTATAAGGAGTTGGAGGTCGAAGGTTCAGAATAGGTGGTGTTGGAGGACGTTATCCAGGCTGTTGAGGCCTTAGAATCCATCTTCGAGGGTTTTGGTTTATTTGAGACATTGGACGTGCTATCCAAGGTGGGTGAGTAGTAGAAGTATATTTAAACGACCATTGATAAGTCGTTTTAGGATGTGATGAAGAACTTTTTGCTATTCGCTTTCTCTTCTTTTCTTCACTATATGTTCTCAATCTTTAAGTTGCACAGTATCATTCACCATTTGATGAAAGCTTGAATAACTCATGTTCATTTTAGCTCTCAACTTTGCAGATAAACCTCGAGAAAAATACATTTTTTGGATTCATCTAAAGCCACTTGAGTTGGAGCATATTGAGCTAGATCGTTGAAGGCTTCCAAATATTCCAACACTGTTTTATCACCTTGTTGTAAGTTAAAGAATTCTTGCAATTTCATCACTATTAAACCCTCAGGAATATATTGGCTCTTCAAAAACTTTCTTAAATTCAGTCCATGATAATCGTTTACCATCTTGCAATGAGGCTTGATGTCTGATCCACCAGGATCCTGTAGGCCCTTGAAGTTTGTGAGATGCAAATAACACCTTCTGTTAATAAGAAATATTTGGTAGAAGTTCAAAGATTCCTTCAATGGTACTTATCCAATGTTTCGCACTCATTGGATTTGAAGCACTTTGGAATATAGGAGGGTGGAGAGCCTCAAAATCGAGATATGTTGCTTCATAATTCCTATGAGAAGAGTGGTGATGTGCATCTTGCTATTGTTGAAGTTGATTATGAGTAAGAAGCTCAATGAGCTTATCCTGTCTTCCCAGGATATCCGTCATAGAAGGATAAAAAGGGGAGGTGGAGGTGTGATCCCGAATTCCCGTTAATAAGATCACCAGCCATTTATATCTATATTATATTGATAAAAAGGTCACTTAATATACACCAGGAAGTCATTCAAACTCACACCTAATTTATAAAAGTTAAAACAAAATTACAAAATATTTTACAACCAACACCAGTTTTATTCTACACATTACTTTGATCCTCTGAAATATTCTCCTTCAGATTCTTCAGGATTGAAAAACGGATCATAAATAGGATTAGGAGGTGGACCTATTCATCCGGAATAAACTCTAGAGGGTCCCTGAGTAGATCTTGATTCTTCGGGAACTAATTCAATTGGGTCTTCTCTAGGCATTTCATCCTGAAGCTGATCTATTTGGAGTTGCATGGCTGCTATTTGGTCATTGAGATCCTTGATAGTTGGATGATTATGTGTAATAAGGTAGGCCTGGTTTTCTACTAGTGATATTGGCAGTGTGAAGCTGATTTCTAAGTTCTTCTAAAACACGTTGATCATTACAATGACGGAGGCTAAGATCAATAATTTCATTATTATTTTGATGGTGCTATTCCCTAAGTTGGTTATTCTGTTCAAAAACCTCTAAGATATTATCACGAGCATCTAAGGATGACTCATGATGTTTTCATACTAAGAAGCTAGATCAGTGGCAAAATGAACCTCTTCTTTCATCTGACGTCTCCGAATGCCTCTTGCAGTATGGTCGAGTTGTTTGATTCTCCAATCCACTCAGATTGATTGCGATCAGAAGGAGAAAAGAACATTACATTAGATCCTTCTAACTCATCTGAATGCAGAGTACAGAGCCTTGCCAAAGCTCTACAAGCTGTATCAGATACTTCTTCTTGTTCGGTGGCCCCAGCACCTTCTATTTCAAAGAAATTATTCTCTAAAAGGTTAGGGTGTTGGGGCATAAGGAGTTCAACGTAAAATGAATATCAAAATAAAGATCGACAGTACTAATAATATATCTTGGGCAAGCATGATAACCTAATTCTATAGGACAATTAAGAACATTCATAGTAAAAGGACATTCTTCGGGACATTCAGTATGCCAGTCACCTCTGACGTCCCTCTGGGGAACGAAAGAGTGCGGCATCTGATCAGAGCAACAGATATTTATTAAAATACGTAAAATCTCATAATAAAATACTTAAAAGTATAATGCATTATGATGCATGCGAAAAATTATCATATTTACATGAGTGTGCTAATGGCCTTTAAGAAACTCATATCACTCAAATTCTAAGTCTTCAGAAAAGTAATTAATAATGGGTTTATAAATTTAAAATAAAATTTTAAAATATAGTAATCTTATCCCAAAGTTCAGCTCTGATACCAGCTATGCCAGAACCACTTAAATTAACATGAATGTAACGCTTAATTAAATTTTAAGTATTAGTCTCAAGTCAACTTAAATAGTTTATTAAGATTTAGAATCTTAATAAGCGTTACCAATTGGATCAAGCTAAAGGGTGACTCACAAAGGAGTCCACAGATTACAACATTTCATAGTTTAAAAGAAAATATATTACAGAACTATTAAAAGTTATTACAAAACTAGTTTCAACTTATACTACAAAGTTTAGTCTTTGAAAACATCCACAGAGTTTATTTACAAAAGTTTATGTCCTGTCCAGAGATGTAGATTCTACACTTCGAAAATTCTATGTAGGAAAAAGTGGATGGGTCATACTCGAGGAATATAAATCCAGCACATGGAAAGATGGAAGAGCTTTGAGCAAAAAATACTCAGCAAGACTTATCCAACTAATGGGTTGCACCCTAACTTTCTAATTATAGCAGAGTTTTAAAAACGGTCAACTCACACGCGGCAGGCCTACAATTTCGTCTTTAGCTTTTAGGGTGTTAACTTCTTTTAGTGATTCCTATTTATACTAGATTATACCTATTCTAATAACAAACAAAGCAAGCACTTTGTAAGATTATAATTTAACAAAAAACATTACTCTTTTTAACTACGATGTTGATCATGATTCAGTTCTTATACCTGGTAAGCCTAGCGATTCTAATCGATTTTATACTCTGAAGAATAATACTCAAACACCAGTCATATGTGTGTACAACGACCCCACGTATGACGACCTAACATCCTCATTGCCACATAGTCTAAACTGCCCTCACCGAACCCGGGTGTACTCCGACACCCACCTGTCTTCCACTATTCAGTTGGTCTCACCACAGTTCAACCCTAGGTACAAAGGATGTGAGCCTTATCGGAGCTCGTGACGAGGACGATAAGTGAATGAGGTGCGTTCGAAAACCGTAAACAAGCCTCAACATCAGACGGCCTTATATGACATAGACAGGATCAGGATCTCAATCATGTTCATTTATTAGACCTTTCACATTCACCATTCTTAAATGCATAACTGATCCCGTTCAATATCTCCAATTAATTATCATTAGGAAGCTTTCTTGATTCCTCTCAAAGTAACAAGCTCTATCTTGGATTCTTCTCAAAGTAAACGTGACCTAATATTTAATTTGACTAAGCATTTAATCTAATACGTATAGGATTCATCATGCTTGAATCAGGAATTCAATATGCACTAGGGTTTCAAGCTATTTTTAACTCTAATGTACAATCATACACATAATTAAGTTTGAAATTTAGAAAGAGTAAATGCACCGGAGCTTGCCTGTATTTTTAGTACTAGGATCAAAAGAGGCTTCAAAAGATTCTTCTTCAGGAACCACAGGTGGTTCTTGAGCTTCTACCTCGTAGACTTCAGAAATGACACTTTCAGAAGTTTCTCCCACAGGGTTTGTAGGAGTTAACGCACCTAGATGCATGATATGCAAGAATTAGATTAACTTGAAATAAAAGAACTATAAAAGTTCTTGAAATAATTTTTCTAGGGTTAAAATAAGATTTTAGGGTTTTTAAATAATTTTCTAGAATTTTTAAAATAATTCTTAGTATTTTCAAAGATTTAAAAATAATTATTATACTTAAATAAATTTACTAAAGTTTTAGAATAAATTTTTAGAATTTAAAAGCCAAAACTGAATTATTAGGAATAATAAAATAATTAATTAATAAATTTTGGATATTAAAACTGATTAAAAATTAAACTAAATTTAATTCAAATAAAAAATTTCAGAAAATAAAGAAGAATAGGATTTAAAGAATTTAGCCCAAAAGCCCAATTATTTGCTTTTTTAAAAATTCTAATTCTACCCTTTTGAAATTCACCCTGGCCCAATTGAAATGAGGTCGGCCCATTTCATCTTTTTCCTTTTTTCGGACCAGAAATCAGGTCGAAGGCCTGATTCTTTCTTTCTCTTAAATCGTCGGCGTGCCCGACGTGCGCTCGATTCTTTCTTTCTCTTAAATTGTCGGGCAGTGCTCGACGCGCGCAGCGCAGTGCACGCCGCGGCGAGGGCGAGGGCGCCGGCGACCCCTAAGCACAGCGAGGACCGCGACTCGTGTTGGCGGTGACCCACGCGGTGGTACTCTCCTTCCCATCTCCTCTCTCTCTCCTCCTCTCTGCCGCAAGGGCCATGGCGGGCATGCCCAGTGCGCCGCGATGTCCATGACGGTGAGGGTGTTCTAGGGAGCGATGAATCAAATCGAGGTCGAAAAGTACCTTCACAAGGTGCGCGAAGAAGTGGGGTGGAAGAGATAGTGATTGGGGTGGAAGGCGGTGAGCAGCAGTGGTAGACCGGTGGTGCTAGGCGCAGGGTAGAGGTCAAGGGCGGAGATAGGGTTGGGTCTTGGGTTGAGGTGCGGTGGAGCTTGAATAGGGCTCGCGGGCGGCGGGATAGCATTAGCAGCATTGGCTCGGGGTGGATTGGGGCGACGGCCATGGCGGTGGAGCTCCATCCGCTCGCCCACGGGAGAAAGAAGACGGGGGCGGGGAGGGCGGCTCCAGTGGGCCGGCCCAGGTGGCAACGGTGCGCAAGGCCAGCACCGGCCCAAGGTTTAGGCCGGGCCGCCAAAATATGGCGCGTGGCTCCCACAGGCCTAGAAACCGGAGGCTGGGCTGCCGTGGCTTGGGCCACCGGCTTGGCTTGGCCCTTGGTTTCCCCCCTTTTTTATATTTCATTTTTTAAATATCCATAATTACATTTTTGCCCCTTTTATATAAAATTTTACTCAAAGGTCCAATTGCAAAAGTGAAAGGGTATAAAATATACTATTAGTTTGTACTTTTACCCTTGGACAATTATAAATGTTGAAGGATCAAACTTGGATAAGAGCTGGGGTTTGTAACCGAGGCCCCTGCATCGCCCCCGCTCGGGCGGCACCAAACCCTAGTTGCCGCCACCTCCTCTCCCTATCATCTCTCCCTCGCCGCCTGCCGGAGCTAGCCGTCGGGAGGCTCGCGCGGCTCGCGGGGAAGGCGGCGGCTTGGCGTTTCGCCCGATTCAGTGCCGGTGTCGTGCGGTGGCAGCCATGGCGGCTCCCGGCGGCGCACCCCGGTTGACGACTGGCGGCGGGAGGGCGCATCTGGAGCCCAAGGTCAGATCTGCCTCTTCTGTCTTGCCTGCTCGCCAGGGACAGCGGCGGCGGGGCCATTCGCGCCCCCCTGGCGGAGCGCCGCCTGTTCTACGACGGCGGCGGCTTTAGCCTTAGGGTCCCTTCCTCAGATGGCTGATGGCGGTGTTGGTGCCGTCCATGGCTGGGCTCCGTGCGCTGGGGATGTGCGATGGAGGTATTTCCAGCGAAAGCCATGCCTGCTTGTGGGCGAACGGCGGCGCCGCTTCTACCCCCTAGGGGTGCTGTCCTAGGAACCCCCCCTCACTCTCCGCGTTTGTGCCCTCGCCTCGGCCTTCTTGGGGCTTTCGCGCTGGCTGGTCGGCCAACGATGGGGCTCTGGTGGCCGGTGGCGTCGGGGTCGCGCTGTCCTGGTGCGGCTGCGGTGGTGCTTCGGTGGTCGGCGGAAGGAAGGCGACAATGTGCGGCGGCTTGGCGTCGGCGGTGGCTGCCCTGCAGTCCTTCGCCCATGGTGCTGGTGAACACCTCTGCTCTGCTGGAGTCTTCGGAGGAAACTCTGCCTGGTTTTACTAGGCGGGTGGCAGCGGCGGTGACTCGGCACCGTTCTCCTTCTTGAAGGCGTTGTCCAGAAGATCTCCAGTTGTTTGCATGGTCGCTGCCAACGTGGGGGCCTTTCGTCACTTCTCTGAGCTCGGTGGGGATGGGTCAGTGAGGCTCCTGGCGTCTGCTTGCTCCCGGTGCTCAGCGCAGTGGTTCCAAGCTCGGTGGTGAAGAGTCGGAGCTGCCTTGTGTGGGGCGTGTGGAGGCTCGGCAATGATGGCGCACCTCGGTCTTCCTCCTTGTGTGTTGGTTCTTGGGGGTAGGCGTCGTCGAAGTGGCTTTGGCCGTTTGTTGCCCATTGTGGGAAGTTGGAGCTGCCCGTCTCTTACGACAAGCTCGGCAACGATGACTCATGAGGGCTTTGTGGGGGGGGGAGGGCTGCTGTTGTCTGGGTTGTTTTAGGGTGGCCTTTCGCTGGTTTTTATACCGTGCGCTCTGTGTAGGATTCGGGTCCGGTTTTCCTTAAAACTGGGTCAATTCTTTTTTTTTCTTAATTGAGAGGCAAAGCTCCTGCCATTACGTTCAAAATAAAATCAAAAATTGCCTTTGAATTGTAATAATGGGTAAAAAGAAGAAAATTCATTTTTATTTTTGCTAAAAGGTTTAAAATGTTTAAATGATGCATTTTCCTTTCCATTGTCTAAATGAAGATGTGCATATGATGACATGCTTAAAATAGTTAATCCAGGTTTAAAAATGTGGATGTTTAAATGATGCATTTTCCTTTCCATTGTCTAAATGAAGATGTGCATATGATGACATGCTTAAAATAGTTAATCCAGGTTTAAAAATGTGGGGTATCACACCGTATCCACCGCATGGCTGTCGGAGAGGGCACCGCACTGTGGAGGTGTGCTTTGCCGTGGAAGGTGCCGCAGCCATCTAGGGGTGCTGCCGCCACCGGAGGGGAGACGCAGCCCGTTGCTGCCGGCCGGCTCTAGAAGACCGATCTGGATCTCAAGGAGATGAGAAACGAGAGGGGAGAGAAAAATTGAGATGGTTTGAAAATATAAATATACATTTTGAACTGCAGAGGGAGAGGATTTACTACTGCTGATGGTTTTTATGGTCGCTGAGGGTGGTTTGACTACCTGGTAGCAATGATTTTGTAAGTCTTTACTGCCGCGGGTTGGTTTACCCTTTGGGTGGTGTATGGAGCAAAATGTGCCAACGTCTCGGATTTCGTGTTTGCACGCACAAGATTGGTGAGATATTTTATGGTTTTGGCCGTGACAATGACCGATTATATGTTTTATTGTTGAGGGATTGGTCTAGTAGAATTATTTACAATTGTAGAATAAAAGATTCGCCGAGGAGGGTGGCACTGGAGGTATACACACACTCGATATAAGAAGCAAATAATTTATTCGATACACAAAAGTACACAAACCATGGTAGAAGCACATTCTGCACGCAACACCACAAATTTCATTACACCAGGCAAGGTGATGCCTTTTATTGCTCATTACTTATAGGTAAACAACCATATTATTATTACAAAGCATGTAGTAGTACACAGGTATCACTCTTTCAGCGGTTCAAATGATGAAGATCTCATGGGTAGGAACCGCCACTGCCAGCGCTTCCAGACCCACTCCCCGAGCCACTTCCGTATCCACTGCCACCTGAACCACTTTGCCCTCCGCCGCCGCCGCCACCTTGGCCTCCTGCCTGAGCGTATCCACCACCGTAAGGACTATTTCCGCTAGCTTGACCATACCCAGAGCCAGAACCAGAACCTTGTCCAGACCCACCATTTTGTCCGCCGCCGCTACCTCCACCCTGGCCACCTCCCTGAGCATACCCTCCTCCATAAGGTCCATATCCACCACCCTCACCATACCCAGAGCCTGATCCGGAACCAGACCCAGACCCCCCATATTTCCCTCCTCCACCACCTCCACCTTGGCCGCCTCCTTGAGCATATGCCCCGCCATTAGACCCATACCCACCGGCTTGACCATAGCCTGAACCAGAGCCAGAACCGGAACCAGAGCCCCCATATTGCCCTCCACCACCACCTCCACCCTGTCCTCCTCCCTGAGCATATGTCCCACCATTAGACCCATACCCACCTGCTTGACCGTAGCCAGAACCAGAACCGGAACCAAATCCCGATCCACCACCCTGCCCACCACCACCTCCCCCTCCACCACCTCCACCACCAGCGCTAACATATCTTGCTACCCTTGCAGCACTGGCCAGTCCAGTGCTAACGAGGAGGACAAAGCAAAGGGCGACGAACTTGGTTTTAGCCATTTTGAGCACCAAGCTCTGTGAACGTGAAGGATGGGATGAGTAGGAAGTGAAGACCGCACGGGTATTTATAGTGCTGGTGAGCATACATATGCATGTAAAGCGGCAGTGCAAACCTGTAACACATACAACTTGCTCGCTAAATGTTCATGGTAGGCAGCACCGCCCTGACTATCAGGCACACAGGTGGAACACTCTTTTCCCGCCAATCGGCCTGACTTTTACGTGTGAAAATTATTGACAGAAATCTACGCAGTCATGCATGCATCTAGCGCCCCAGGTATTTGACCATCCTTCTCTGCAGGTTGATGTACAATATGTTTGAATCATGCATGTGTCTCAAACTCAACAAATGGTCTCTCTTTGCACACTCTCCGAGTCAAAAAAATGTTCAGTTGACAGTACGTGACTAAGTGAGCGAGGACGGCAAATTGTTGGCTGTTTTGTTGTGTAGCGTAGTGTATACGCACATGAGCTATAATCGCGTAGCCGTCTATATCTATACGAATAATACATAAATAAGTATATAAATAATAAAATAAATATGTTTCGAAGTCAGGAATCCCTTGTGATTTGACACATAGAAAGAGCAGCTGCGTGGCATTATTTCTGCCGACAAGCATGCATATACAAATACACGAGAGAGACTTGGGATATGCAGAAATTCACTTGTGCCCCGGCCTGTATTATCTGACTGATGATCAAACAAGTGGGCGGGCGGCGGGATCCCAGCACCTCTTTTGCGTTGAAGCGCGACTGATGGACTGGCAGCATGCAAACGCGTGGCCCTGTTTGTTTCTGTGTTTATGTGAATCGATTATCTGAAACACAGTTTTTTCTGAAAATAAAATATGTTGTGGACAAAATCAAAACGTTTGGCAATCTTGATTATGATCTAGACGAATTACACCCAACCGAAGGCGAGCAGAAGGCATTGAAATATATTTTCACACCTATTTCAACACTACAGTTTACTGCTTCAGTAGTGGTATTCAGTACTCACCATTGCCGTACTGGATGGAGGCAGAGGAGGCCCGGCTTGGAGGCGGATCCGGCGGCACGAGGGCGAAGGAGGAGGCGGACCGGCGGCGCTGAGAAGGAAGAGGTAGACCAGCGGTGGCTTCGAAGGCAGCCCGGCGGGGGTAGAAGCCGCCAGGCGAGGGCTGAGGCGGCCCGACGAGGGCGCAGAGGGGGAGGAGGCAGACCGGCAGCGGCTATGTAGGCAGCTTGGCGGGGGCGGCCCGGTGAGGGCGGATCCAGCCGGTGGCGCCAAACCTTAGCGTGGGGAGCCAGGTGGAGGGGGAATAATCGATCCACGTTGAGCGAGAGGCTCCCCTTCGCTCGCATTACCGGAAACATGAGAATGCACTGGGGGAAGGATTTCGGGGGAAGTTCGCTCACGGTAGAATCAAGACGTTTAGGTGGAATTTTCGTGATGGTTGGTGCAGAATCCGCTTATAAGCCGAAACAAATGCCAAGCTGGCTGTTAGGCACTTGCGATGGTGATGCGCTGGACTGCTGGTGCAGCAACAATCCATTAATGTAGACTAAGTGTACTATACCGTGTTCTTGGTCTTCAGCATCAGTGACCAGTCCGTGTGTGTATGTGCTAACGGCCAAATAGTAGGATAAGTTTAGCGAGACAGCCCGCCACACGCATGTATGCATGGTGGTAATACGCTACACTCAGAGCTTCTAGATAGCACAAAGTTTTGCGAGACTTATTATTAGGCACTTGGTTTTGAGTTAGGCACTGATCCTTCCGTCCTAATTTATAGGTACTTTTTTTACACTAATTTGATCGGTTCGTTTTATTCAAAAAACTTTTACAATTATCATTTATTTTCAGTGTGCTTTAGTTTAGCATATAATATATTTTAAATATGAACTGAATTTTTCTATATTTTCAAAAATATTTTGAATAAGACCAACCGATCAAACTTGGTATAAAAAAGTCAAATAACCTGTAAATTTAGAGAGGGAGAGTATTAATAGAGGTACGTATGTACTCTACGTCAGATTCATATACAAAATCATTGCGACGGTCAAATACAGCGCGGCGCCCGTGCCCGGATTTGCAGACCACGAACCAATATAGAAAAAACTCCATGCTCAATCTAACGCAAAATATTATGCCCCTATATTAATAGGTTTGGCGATGCTGGCGCCTGGTCGTCCGATCGTCCACCAGCAGTTGGGCGGTATGTGCAATAATGAAAATACATATCCTCAATATTAAAAAATAGTATATAGAATATTGAAAAACAATTTTTGCAATAAAAAATCACCGCGTCCATCCGGTTTAAGGGAAAAAATCACACCACAATATCGGTTCATGTTTTACACAATATGGAAAACACTAGCAAAATTCACGGAACATTGGAAATGTATATCTTCAACATCGAAAAATATGTATACAACACTCGAATTCAAGTATTGCAACATCCATAAATCGAATAAAAAATCAATCACATTCATCCAGATTAAAAAAAACTACTGTAATATTTGGCGCAATATTAAAAATGTATATCTTCAACACCGAAAACAGTTCACGCAACAATAAAATTCAACTTTTGCAACGTCAATAATTTCAATCAAAAAATCATTTGCGTTCATCCTAGTTTAAGAGAAAAATCACCACCACAACAACATTGAAAATGCATATCCTCAATAGCAAAAAATAGTGTAGACAACACTAAAATTCAACTTTTGCAACATCAATAACTTAAACTAAAAATTCATAAGATTCCCACAACAAACAACGTGGTGTGTTTTACAACACAACCATTTAAATACACTAACATTTTGTAATACTAGTTAAACTATCGCCCTATGGTTGAACAATGTAAATTGATATTCTCAACATCTATAAAATAGTGTACGCAACATTAAAAATTAATTTTTTAATTTTAATAACATATTTATTTAACTATCGCAACATCATAATGTAGACTATGTGATAAAAATATTAATTAATAAAACATAATAGAAATACAAGGTTGTTAGAAGAAAAAATAGAAAAAAAACAAGTCGTAATACGATGAATCAATACGTCATCTTTTCTTCAACTGCATGCACCCTAACTTTCTTTGGAGAGTTAGCTTATAGTACAATTAGTTTAATGCCACCAAATAATGTGTCACTGTGTCACATTTTCTCGAAACACAGTACAACGCAAACGCTCACACGTGCGTACACGCATTCCTATGAACATACATACACATCCTACTCTGTGTAACTGGACTGGATCGGCATCTTTTTTTCAAAACACAACTACACATGCGTTCACGCGTGCGTACACTCACTCCTACAAACGCACAACATACCCCTATGAGCACCTCTGTGAAACCAGACTGTATTGGTTTCTCGAGATTTATGAAGTCACCACAGACGACTTTCTGTCAATGGAAACGTCACCCACTGCTGAAAGAATACAGCCGTTAAATGATGCGAACACCTGTATTAAATCGAGAAATCAAACGTGGGTGGCCAGATTTTAGAAAAACCTAACTAGTTGTACGCTCAGTTCACACCTGTGTCATATTTGCTTGAAAGTTGGCACAAACGTAAGGGGTTCAAATCTAGCTTCGCTATTGCTCACAGGAGCCACTGCTCTCTGTTGGGCATTATGGCTTGCTAGAAAAGACTCAGTGTTTAATAAAAGCAAATCAAAATTTTTTAGGTTCTATTCATTGGATCCACTGGCTACGATTTTGGGTATAGTTACAGCGCACTGGTGTAACATCTCAAAAATCCGTAAATTCAAATCACCAAACAAACCACTCAATTTTTAAAATCCTTTTTCGAAACTTCTTTTTCACCTCCCTGAACCCTGACAAGCCCCATCTATTCCTTTCTTTCCGAAACGCCCCTTCATTTTATTCCTCCAGGAGTCCCACAAAAATTCCCTACAAATACTACTCAAAGTCAAAATCAGAAAATATCCTCAGAAGGAGCAGCGGGCCATTTTCTCTCACTTCCCACGAATCCAGCTCCCTTTCGGCGCCCGGAATTGTTTTCGGCGGCTCTAGAAGACCGCCGAAAATTGTGGCCTTATTTTCGGCGGCTCGTGGAATAGCCCCCACGCCCCACCGCTGCCGTCGCCTCCACACCCCACCACCGTCATCGCCGCCCCCATGCCCATCCGCCACCGCCCCCACGCCCCATCATCACCGCCGACCGCCGTCGCCTGCCTCGACGCCTCCGGTCACCGCCGCTCCTTAGCCCGCCAAGTGCCCCTCCCCGGTGTGCCCTGACCAGTGCCCCTCCCTCGGCAGTGCACGTGGACCTCCCCAACCAGCTCCCCTCCCCGGCCGCCTGGCGCACAGGCCCTGCCCGGCGCCTCCCGGTACCCCGGCCCTGGCCTGCCTCCAGGCGAGCACGCCGGCCCAGCCTAGCGTGCCCGACAGCCCCATCTCGCATTTGAAGTAAGAAACCTATGACACTTTTTATAGTGATTGCAGTTAACTTTCGGCAACCAGCCCCAGGCCACCGAAAATTGACCAAAACTATTTTCTGCGGCGGAGTAAAAGCCGCTGAAAATTGACCAATATTATTTTCAGCGGTTTGCTCTGACCACCGAAAATAAAGCATTAATTTTTGGCGGTGTGAACTGGCCGCCGAAAGTTAGCCAAGGGGGGATAATTTTCGGCAGCCACAAAACCGCCGAAAATAAGGCTTATTTTCGGCGATCGACTGCCGAAAATAGGCTTATTTTCGCCGTTTACCTTTCTGCCGAAAATTAGGCTTTTGCTGTCGAAAATAACTATTTTCGGCGGGAAAGCCCTTATTTTGGGCGGTTTGTGGCCGTCGAAAGTCAAGTAGATTCGTGTAGTGTCCAGCCCACTTGGCCCTCCTTCCGCTGGCCCACACACCTCCTCCTAACTAGGCCGCCAACATGCTAGCCCACTCGGCGCTCCTCCTACCTGGACCACTAAATGGCCCAAGCCGCCTCGGCCTCACGCTCTTACCAACTGCAGGTGGGCCCCACCTGTCACTCCTGTGTACCAAATCCCGTCAGACCAGCGAGCAAAGACCACCGATCGTCAGCCCCGTGCCGCGGCCGCACCCTTCGGATTGAATGCCCATCGGCTGAGCGACAACCCATCCCGTCACTCGCCTCGCCATCCTGGCTCCGCCGCCATGATATCAACTGTCTAGTGCTTCTCGAACCCCAGCCTTGGTACCTCAGATGCCCGCGTGGCGCTGCCACGAGAGGAAACTACCACTACGATGGGATTGGCCATAGCCCATCCCCGTACATCGACGCGCGTGCACACATGTGTTGCACGACCAATTCTACTCCCCTGACCCCCGGCGCCACACCGCGGTGGACACGCCACCTCTCCAGCAGTGCACGCCGTGCCACGTCCAGCTTGCGGCCTCCGGCTATAAATGGCCCCCAAACGCAACCATTTGAGCACCACTTCAAGCCCAACACGCAGCATATACATCATTCCACTCCGCGGCGAGGCTTGCTGGTGCAATTCCACAAAAGCCCCAATTCTAAACGTCGCCGCTGAGCCTACTTGCTTCCAGAAATCCGATCGCCATCCGTTCCCTTCCAACCCAATTAAGGTGAGCCCCGATTACTCCCTCTTAGTGTGCACCTCCCACGCACAACATCGGGACTGAAACCACACCTCAGAGCCCTCTCCGTACCGGTGACACCACCCCCACCTGGACTCAGTCTCATGCCGACAGACTGAACCCCACCTCTCCCCACCTCTAGGTCATCACCATCCACACCAAGCTGCCTTCCTCTATCTCCCCATCTTGGCCTCATCGGTGGAACCGGGTGCGACGGCGGCGAACTGGCGGTGCCGTCGCCCTTTCCGACCAAACTAGCCCAAACCTCCATCCCCTCCTGAGCCGACGTCATTACCCTTTTTACGCTAACAGGTGGGCCAGTCCCTACACTATCACGACATCGTCGCCGCACCAGGCTGCACAGGGCGGCAGGCCCACTAGCCGCACCCCACGCGCCTCAGCCGGTTAGGCCGCGTGCACACTCCCCCCTTGGGTGGTTCCTATAGGCCAGCTAGGCCAAGCCTTGGGCCGCCCCTTGGGCTGAGCTCGGTGGGCATCTAGCAAGAGTTTTTCCATTTTCTAAAAGCCACAAATACACCGTTGGATACATCCCCTTTCAAAATGTTTTGAGCATGAATGGTTACATTTATTAGTTGTTTCTTTTGTGTATGCAAAGACACCGTCCCAGAAGACGTTCTGGAGCTAGACGTGAACCACCAGGAGACCGAGGAACCCAACATTGACTTCTGTTGCACCAAAAACATCAACGACGCAAGTCCACTGGAATCTCACTTGATGCATAAATTACCCAGTTTTACAACCACAACCTATAGCCCTGATGAAACCAATAAAACCTGCATGTCCTACTTGCTAACGAAACCTGGTTGGATAGCCACCCGAATCCCAACTTAGAAGTAGCGCGCTTAGGAGAGATCGCTCATTAAATATTTATATATAAGAAAATTATGATGTAAGCGTGTGTGTTTTTTGGTTAAACTTGGAGAGAAATCCCGGCATATGATTGTTTCACAATCGTCTTAGCCATAATAAGAGCAGGGTGGGAGATCAGGGTCTGTGTTCATGGTCTGCCCAAAGATCTGGCCTTCATGGAGGAGGTCGGAGTAGTGGATTGCTCACGAAGTCGGGCTGAGAAAAATAAATGGTAGTTACCACCCCTACTCCTTAAGGACAGAGTTGATGTCTTATCTTGCCTAACTCCTAGCGTGACCACATGGTGTTGTGTGGGCAACACTTAGTCTAGACTGTAGAGAGAACCGTTACCTGGACATTTGCCGGTGAGGTAGGATGCTATGGAACACCGGGGATGGGAAAAGTGTCGCGGGGTGTAATGGGGCATCGGGCAATGAGGCTGCCTTGGTGTCCATATGGTGGTGTTTGAAGGACTTTGTGCGGGACCGAGCCTCTCGGCCGGGAGTGTCTTGGGCCCTAAACATGTCGGTAAAGTGTGCACCTCTGGCTAGAGTAGGAATCGATTCGAATAGTCTGATTATGGCTTAGTTTCAACAACTAGGGTATAAAAAGAAAGAGTGTTTTGATCTGACATTGGGTGCGGAGTACTACGGTGGGCAAGGCCTAGTAGCGGGGTGTGTGTGTGTGTGTGTGTGTATGTGTGTGTGTGTTATGGCATGGCAGAAGGCCATGAGCCACTGTGGACCGGTAAGTCCAGTGGACCCCTTTTGAGAAAACTGTTTTCTAAATTAAAAAATTAGAATTACTAAAACCCTGCATTTAAAATGTCATTTGGCAAAAATTACCCTAAGCTCTAGATATACCTTGCATATAGTAGTAGACAAACCCTAACTTCTGAATGGAGGAAGGTGGGCTTGCGGAGTACGTAAGTATTCACCCTTGCTATGTTGATGTTTTTTAGACAACGGATGACGATCTGATTGAAGCCCTCTTCGGCTAGGTCGTGCTCCTACTTCCCAACTAGCCCGTGGCATTGAGCAATGAGGATGCTTCCGCATGTATCTTACTTTTCGCGCAATTATGTACTCTTAATGTGTAATTGTTAAGTCAAACTCTTTATCACTTGAATAAATGTGTTGCTAGCCTCCTGGGACTAGCATTTGTATCACATTTGAGTTCCTGTGAAAGCGGGGGCACTTCAACTGATGACATGAAGAATGATATAGTGCTTATTTCCAGATGCCAAGAGTCAGTGGTAGTGAACTTTTTTTTGCCTCCTATGGATGGCCTTTTAAGTTTAGGATGGAAAAAGTCTACCTAACCTCTCACTTTTGGAGGGTAGTCTACTTTACCCTATCACCTTTAAAATTGGATGTTTAAACCCCTCAATTTACATATCATCCTTTTACCTCTTTTTTATCCTCTCTCCTCCCTCCTCTCTCTCCACCCCAATGCCGCTTAGCAGGCTGGACCTATGGCCATGGCCCTTGCTTGCCGAGCCGTCGCCATGGCCCCCATAACGGCTCCCCCATCTTCTCCCGCCCTAGTCGGCTCACTGCTCGCCCTCTCCCCAACCAGCACAGCTTCCCTCCTCCTGACTCTCAACCGCCGCTCCTCTTCTCCACACATGGTGCCGTTCCCTTCCTTCCTCGATCCAAGCCACTGCTCGCCTCCTCCACAGCCAGTGCAGCTTGCCTTCCTCGCTCTCGCCTACCACTTGCCCTCTCCCTGCCAGCGCATGTCCCACCTCCTTGCCCCTAGCCGCCGCCCATCCCCTCCCCATCTAGCGCAGCTCCCCCAACCATGTGCACAGTGCTGCGCGTGGCAGCCACGACTGTAGGTCCGGGAGCGTGTGCGGACCACAATGGCGAGTCCAAGGAACAATCGCGCTGTCCATGGCAGTGGCTCTAGCGAAGTGCAGCCGCCGCTCTGGCGTGATCTGCATGAGCACTATCGCCGCCACACAGGCGAGGGGGCACCTGCCGCTCGGATGCCGAGGAGGCAAGGGGTGCGGATGGGTGTGGGTGTTCCATCCCTTTGTCAAGAGATAGAATAAATCCTATTAGAGCCTAGTTGAAACACAGTTTATAAGCTGGTTATCTCAAATGAGTTTGGTTAAGGTTGATTTCTTTTGAAAGTTTGATCTCTTGAAGAATTTGGTCATCTATTTTTATCTCTTGATTGCTAGCCTCCACATATATATTCAGTACTAGTTGTTCTACACTGGAGCACTAGAATTGCTAAATTCCATATCCTTTTAAACCCTTTGATCTTTCGACACTCATTACCTACAGTAGTGAAGTTTTTGCTTATTTGCTAATCATAAGGAAAAGTTCTATAGTCATCTTGATATAGAAAAACAAATGGCAGAGTGAAAAAAGAAGAAGAGGAAGAGAGGCTGGAAAAAAGAGAAATAAAAAGAGTGGGTGAAAAAAGGGAAAAGTGAGAAAAGAAATGAAAAAATAAAAAAAGAAGAGAGAGAAGGGAAAGAAAGAAAGAAAAGAGAATTTAGAGGTGAATTTTGAAAAGTGAAAAGTTGAGTTAATGTTTATTAGTGTATTGAGCAAAAACTTTCACTCTTTCCAACCATGTGTAATACAATACTTTATTGGTAATCCAGTTATCTCAAGTTTTCATCCTACAAATTGCACATGTCCACTTTCTATATCATCTTTTCCACCCTTCTACTTTATTATTTTTGTTTTATCTATTTTTCGATGACCAAATTTATTCAAGTTGATTGAATAATCTTTAGGGAGATATCTTAGCTGAACAATAAGTTGAGTTAACTTTGCTAGCCTTTACCAAAATCTATATATATACCTGAGAGAGGTGAGTGGTGAGCAATAATGAATAGGATAGCCACAAAATATGAGTGCCTACAAGTGAGCTTGACAAAGAAGGACCGATGTAATTTCTTGATCCATGAATATTATTTTTCATACAAAAACCCCTCTATTTTGATTTTGAAGGAAGTTTTGCTTTTGGTATGATTCATTTGATTTCAAAAATTTCTATGGAGATCTCTATGCATGAAAGTTGATTAAAATGCCAATATAAAGAATGAGTTGAATTTTGAGTTTGATTAGTTTGAAAAGTGATTGTTTAGAACTTGCTTAAATTCAGTTAAGTTTTCGATCGATCTCTTTGCTCAAGGACTAGCAAGATCTAAGTGTTGGGATATTGTTGACGCAAGATAACGACGATATTTATGCTCTATATTGACATGATTTCATGCATTTTTCAGAGATTAATTATACGATGAAGTCATTTTTACTAACAATTAACCCTATATTGTAGTATGCTCTTTGTTTTTGTAATTTATTAAATATTGCAAGGAAAATGAGGAATAATTGCAATAATTGAGAAGGCTACTCGTTGATGGATCAATGCTACAAGTTCAGGCAGGTGGCATAATTAATAAAAGAAGAACAATTATGCCCAAAAGAAGGCCGAAGCCCATGAATTGAGAAGGTTTCAGAAACCAAGGATTGCTTGTGTATGAAGGAGTTTGAAGATAATGAAGGTTTATCATGAGATCCATCCAAGCTCAAATCAAATCTCGAGCTACTCTTGGAATTCAAGACCGCAACAGCTTGTGGGCCCAATTCGAGGACCTTAATGATGTCAAATGAAGAAAGTTTGAATATCAAAGTTGTATATATTTTCGAGCTCTACAGTTTGGAGTTTGAGTTTTCTTTATTTGGACTTCAGATGATGAAGTTATGATCGAAATACTAAATGCTATAGATTAAGGAATAACTGATTTCGGGAAGGACAAAGGCTATAGCTTCACCTTCAAGCAAGGGGCTTTATGGGCGTCCAAGAACCTTCAAGAGTCTTGTATATATATGAAAATAGAGCATAGAAGCCATCTCAAACCGACCTGTTAGTTTCCTTGTATAGGACACCCTTCGGGGTATAAATACAGGGCCTCCCTAGGGGGAGAGGCCATCTAATTCATTGTAAACAGAGCTCCAAAGCTAAGGTTAGAGGTCCAACTTTGTATGTTTCTTCGAGAAGGAGTTCTCAGTGAAAGGGTGAAGCAAGAGGAGGCAGAAGGCCCTAGGGTCGGTCGACCCTTAGGGTGTAGCTCGGTCCGACCCAGGGGCTTCCCATGGAGCCTCGAGTTCATCTTTTGTTACGTTCTTCATCTCATCGAAATAGACAACTATGTGTTTCAAGTTCACGATGAATCTCGTGTAAACTCTCTGTTCTTCTTGTTTTACTATGATAAACCCTGAGTTCGATCAATGAAATAGTCTTTTGGCTTTGATTTCTATGTTTATACATGATCTTTGATCCATGTCTTTTCAATGCTTCATCTCTACATGTGCTCGACCGAGATGATATATCCACATGTCTTTTAGTAGATCTTTTTACCTTAGTTGGTTGATTGAATTTGCTCATGCTTAGACTTGGTTTAGGCTTGTTACTTCGTTGATTACCGTAACTTATGTGACAAGTGGTTGGAGGGAAAGATTCGAGCAAGTTTATGACATTCATGATCATGTTTATTTTATGTTTCACTGTTAGATCTATGCTCACGGTGGCTCCTTAGTTTATAAGAAGCTTGTCGCATATCTTTTGCTAATCCTTTAGTCGTGTTTATCTTATCTTGAACTTGCTTAGTTTGTTCCGGGCAAGCTCTTATCTTTAATATTGCTTATGCTATAGTTTAGTCTTATATCTAGTTTGTGATTAGATTATTGTTTATCATCCTTTAGCTTATTAGATATATTAGAGCTAGTAGTAATTGATTAATCCTTGATTAATAGTAATTTAAGCCTAATTTTCCACGGATTGGCAGATAGTACTCATCTTGGGGAAAGGGTACAACCGATACCATGTGCTTGCAGTATATAAGGTTTGGCATGCTTAAGTGACGTCAACAAGGGGGTGAAGTAGACTGGCCTCTAAAAGTGAGGGGGTTATGTGAAGTTTTTACTTTAGGATTGGACAATAAACTTTGCTTTACATCTCATGTGTTGTAATATTATTGACTGAAGCCCTCTTTCGAGAAGCCAGATTTGTTGCCATTATCTAAAAATATCAATACAAGCATATAGATACAACATTCGCTGATAAAGTTATTAAGGAGCCATTTGGTAGAGCTCCCACGACTCCACTCCCAGACATAATCACTCTCGTGCAGCCAAAGAGAAAAGCATGAGCTGCTTCACGGAGGGAGTGGAGTGAATCACTCCTTCATTTTGTAATAGAGAGTGGGAGAAAAAAAACTGCTCTCCCATCTCCCAACTCTCTCCCAAGTATAAATGCACAGACAGAAATCACTTCACACCCATACAGCCAAACGGTTCATCAAACAGATTCATTTCCATCAAAGAATCACTCCACTGGAGAATTGGCTCCTGAAACTAAAGAATCTAGGAACAGAGCTCTACTAAACGGGCCCTAAATGAGCCCCAACAAATCATGAAATAGTAGTACTATCGTATCCACAAATGCTTATAGACGAATGTTTACCAAAATATATCATGTAATAAAACACTATGTTTACTTAATAGGGGATATGTTAGGGTTTGCCTATTTGGAGGTGAGTTGGGCCGATCCAATGGTTTGGTGCGCCTCGGCTGACTCACATATAGGATGAAAAAGAGCAGTGCCGCACACCATGTCAAATTCTAATGTTAATTATGTTTAGAATGATAACCTTTGGTTAAATCTGATGGTTATTAAGGCTATTCTTAGTGTATAGTGTTATACGCATTTAATATGATAGAGAGCTGACATGGGAGTTAAGAGGGAAAAGAATAAATCAGTATATTGAGAGAGATACTGTTTGGCACGAGATAGTAAGCATTGGAATCTGAACCGTCTAAGTGGCCCGCAATTTAAACTCTTATACACATTGAATTTTTAATTATTTTGTGAGGACTATGAAATAACACATGATACTATGCATTAAGATAATGGTACCATTTAAAGTAATATATAACATGCTAACTTTGGATATTATGACAAAAAAACAATAGATTAAGAATATCCTAAATATGATGAACATATTAGGACGAACTTAAGTTGTGGGCTAAAACTTAAAACTCGTGGACCAGAAACTTTGATAGATCATAAACTAAAAATAGTAAAGGGTAATCTTGTACTTTATGTCTATTGGTATAGTTTTCGCAGCGTATTCTCCATCCCGTTCCTGTCAGCTCGCCGCGCGCTGACATTCATGCGTTGTGTATGGCGATCATCCTAGGCACGTTTGAGTATGGCTGAGGCGTCGCCGTACACGTCGCGGCTCCGTGGGCGATTGAAGCTTCTCTCCGAGATGCTCTGCCGGAGGCGTCCAGCCTCGCTGTGCTCCTCATGGTGGTCTTGGTTTTCTTGGACCTAACATTGATTTGAGAGTAATAACTAGGTTGTCAGCTTGTCAATTAGTCATGGCGATTGTTGGGCTGATACCGCATGGAATTGATCCATTGGTGTCTTGTTGGGCTCCTGTAATCTCCTTTCCCTTCGATTTTTATCTTGCTGTGGAAAATGGAGTAATTTGGCTACGAAGCCCAAACTTTGCGGCATGGAGCATCAGATCCATGATGATGCTGGCAAATACATCAAGTAGAGGCAGGACCCTGCAGGTGGCGGTGGCGCCGTGGCGGCCTGCCCGCCTTCCCCTGCAGGCCCACACGGCCGGCGGCTGCCCCAGCAGGCGAACGAATTACGGAGAAATAGGAAAATTACTGAACCGCGTTTCGTCCAGGCTGCGTGAGCATGTCATCATTCAAGGAAAATTTACTAACCTACCCTTACTTTACAATAAATCATAATTAAACTGTAGGAGGAAGAAGCCACCGGTTCCTCTCAAGGCACTGTAACAAACCTCTTATGTTTAACCGCTACACTAAAACAACTAATTTTTCTTGTGGTGAACCTGCTTTCTGTTCCATTCTTGGCTCTGGTCGGCATCTGTGGTATATATATTCAGGTGGGGACTTTTCGTCCTCCGGCAAACTTTCTAAAAAAAGTTCCGACCCTCGCTTGACACTGTACTATCGCTCTTATTTTTCTAGATTTATTCTCTGATTTAGTGGCTTTAATTGTTCATTCATGATATTTGCATCGTGGTAGGCGATATTTCTGTCGAAGATGATAAGTCTATAATGATTTATACAATCTCGAGATCTCTGCTAGACCATTTTTTTAAGGTGGTTGTAGAGATAGAGTGTTCAAAATAGGATTGAGTGTCGCTAGACCGTACTATGTTTATTTTACGACGGTGTACTAATTAGCGCCACTGTCACAGGATTTCGATCGGTTAGTGAAAAAAATCGATGACGTTACATTAAAAATTGGAGGCAATAATAATAGTGGCTTGCGAGTGGTTTTCTCGCTTATCCTGAAAGTCTCCGTTGACCTATTTGGCTGTTAGCACACGCGGACTGGCGGCCACTTTTATCCTGGAACGGTGTCGGCGTGTATGTACTTCGCTGGATTGCAGCGCATCCTAGTCCGCAGTCGTCACACAGCTTACCCTCCCATCACGCGTTTGCATTCGATCAGTCAGAATACTGGTGGAGTACTAGTATAGGTGTGGATTTACAGAATTCAAAATCCAATTGGATTATTCTCTTCCGACTTTGACTGGACATATGTTTGGACGTTGGATATCCATATGTTGTTAGGTCAAAAAATTTTATGGATGTTGGATAATTGGTGATAGACTTTTTTGGATGTCCAAGGCATTCCATTCGAGCGTGTGATATCCGACTACAAACGAGTAGTAATTCTCCCTCTTCTGTGCGCTGGCGACGGAACGGATGCAGACCATCATATCCTCCAGGCCGGCATTGGAGGGTGAAGAACCTGTGGGCACCTTAATTGCCTGTTATCGCCATGAGCTGAGGTCTTCCTGGTGATCGGGTCCACCGCGCGCCGAAGTTGAGCTGCAGAACCTGGGCTCCGGTAAACTTAAACTGTTAAGTACTTATATGATCTATACTGATCTAGCTGGCTTGCTTTTGGCTTCTGACCTTTTATGTAACGTACAAGTCTAAATTAAAATGTGGGTTATGTAGTAAGCCTGTTCCCTGTTTGATGTGATCATTGATGTTTAAAGTATTGATATTTAATGGATAAATGAAAATATCTTAATCTTAATATTACTGATCAGAGGTTCTTTTTGAAACCTTCATGTTAATCCCCACCAGATACGCTAAGGAAAAAGATAAATCTTAGAAATTCTCAAAAAATCAAAAACATCCGGCCGTTCACCATGTATAGGGGTGTAAATGGTATGGATATTATTCGTCCGTATTCGAGTTTCGATCCGTTTAGAAGAGTTAAAATCCGATCCGTATTCGAATCCGAACATTTAGTATTTGATCCGTATCCGAGTATTCGAAGTTGGATAAATACGATGTCGATAACTATTTAAGTCTTATCCGACACATTTGATCAATATCCATATCCGATCCGACGAATTCGAAAAAAAAATGAAAACAAATATGGTATCAGTAATATCCGTCCGTATTTGATCCGATTACACCCCTAATCATGTAGCTCTAATAATAGTAGCCATTAGATCTATTATATTTTTTCTAAAAAGTAACCAAACATATGCCATTATGAAAGATGAAATAAAATAACCACCTAAATTTATCTAAAAATTACCCAACATGCCATTATGAAACATGAAATAACATAACCCCCTAAATTTATATAAAAATTACCCACCATGCCCTTATAAAATACAAATTAAAATAAACCCCTAGATTTGAATAAAAATTACCCATCATACCATTATGAAATATAGATTAAATAACACTCTAAATTTGCATATAAGCTACTCACCATGCCATTATTATAAAAAATGAATTAAAATCAGCCCTAAATCTGCACATAAATTACCAATATGCTATCATGAAAGATAAATTAACATAATTTATAAATTTGTATGTAATCATCCATGCCATTATGAGAGATGAAGTAAATAACCACATCTAATGTTATAAGGAATTAAATCTATATCTTCTAATAAAAATCTTATCCGTGCGAGAGCACGAGTTGATGGATTAGTTTATATAATTTATAGACTTAGTACGAATGTATAACGTTAGATTGTTGGTCGGTGAATATATATATATATATATATGTATCTCACCAAACAAAGTGTCGGTGTAAATTCTAACATATTGCCCGTTAGGAAACATATGCCAGTCGTTATATCTCTGGGTTATCTAATCATCTGTCGATATAAATACGTCAATTGCTATAAGTTTATACCAACGCTATTTACCAGAAACAGTAAGCTGGTATACCCTTATAGCGATTGATGACTTGTTATACAGACTACAAGTCAGCTGTAGCCAGGGTGCGGTACAGAGTGTACAATGTCACTATCCTGAAGACCTGAACAGGATATCGTCTACACCCTACAATGGATTGCGGCGCGCACATCACCGTCGCAGAGTGCCTAACAGCCAGCTTGTCCTCCGATAGATATGATATCACGCGTTTGCATGCTAGCTGCTCCATACAAAACGGCGACATTCCAGTCGCGCTTCAACGCACAAGAGGGGCGGTGGTCCCGTCGCCCATTTATTCGATCAATATTCAATCCGATAATACAGGCCCAAGGTCTCTCTCTCGTGTATATGTATCGCTTGTCGGTAAAAAATTGTGCCGCACAGCTCTCTGCTGTATATAATAACACTCTCTCCCAAATTACAGTGGTTCTAGACTTCGAATAAATTTATATACTATTTTATATATGCATATGTTTTTACACGTGATTAAATTGATCAACTCCTGTGTATAAATATAAATAGACAAAATAAAGATCAAATCTTTTTTACAATTTGGAACTGCCTGAACATATAGCAGTTTGGCATTATAGCTTCCTGAACATATAGCTGTTTGGTATTATAGCTCATGCATATCAGCCTACACTACGCAACAACACAGCCAACCACCATTTGCTGTCCTCACTATAAACGGCAGTGATTTGGAACAACGTTTTGACCAGGAGAGAGTGCAAAGAGACCGTAGTTAATAATGAGACTCGCATGATTCAGCGTATATTTTTTCATTAACGACCTGCAGGGAACGACAGATGGTCAAATACCTGGCCGCTGCATGAGTGAGTACGTAGATTTCTATGTTTCTTAACACGCTCGCCAACAGCCCTTACTGTCAACTCAATAATTTTCACACATAAAGTCAGGCCGGCCGGTTGGGAAAAGAGCTCTATCTGTGTGCGTGCAGATAGTCAAGGGGGTGCCTACCATGAACATCTAGTGAGCAAGTTGTTTGTGTTATAATTTTTGCACTGCCGCTTTGAATGCATGTATGCGCACCCCAGCAGTATAAATACCCATGCAGACTTCACTTCCTTCTCATCCCATCCTTCACGTTCACAAAGCTTGGTGCTCACAATGGCTAACACCAAGTTCTTAGCCCTTTCCTTCGTTCTTCTCCTTAGCACTGGACTGGCCGGTGCTGCAAGGGTGGCAAGATATGTTAGCGCTGGTGGTGGTGGTGGAGGAGGAGGAGGAGGGGGAGGTGGTGGTGGGCAAGGCGGTGGGTCTAGATATGGTTCTGGTTCTGGTTCCGGCTACGGTCAAGCCGGTGGGTATGGTTCTGATGGAGGGGCATATGCTCAAGGAGGAGGCCAAGGTGGAGGTGGTGGTGGAGGACAATATGGAGGGTCTGGTTCTGGTTCCGGCTCTGGCTCTGGTTATGGTCAAGCTGGTGGGTATGGATCAAATGGAGGGGCATATGCTCAAGGAGGTGGGCAGGGCGGAGGTGGTGGAGGAGGGCAATATGGGGGGTCTGGGTCTGGTTCCGGATCTGGCTCTGGGTATGGTGAGGCTAGTGGATATGGACCTTATGGAGGAGGCTATACTCAAGGAGGTGGTCAGGGTGGAGGTGGCGGTGGCAGACAAAATGGTGGGTCTGGATAAGGTTCAGGTTCTGGCTCTGGGTATGGTCAAGCTGGCGGAAATAGTCCTTACGGTGGTGGATACGCTCAGGTGGCCAAGGTGGCGGCGGCGGTGGTGGACAAAGTGGTTCAGGGAGCAGTGGATATGGAAGTGGTTCAGGAAGTGGATCTGGGAGCGCTGGCAGCGGTGGTTCGTACCCATGAGGGCTTCCCCGATTGAGTTGCAAGTCTTATGCCAGTACACTACTACATGATTGGTAATTGGTAATAATAATATGGTTGTTTACGAGCTTGTTCACTCAAATAATGAGCAATAAAAGGCATTGCCTTGCCGGGTGTAATAAATTAGTGGTATTGCATACACAAACACAATGTGTTCTGCTACGGAGTCCGTGTTGTACTTGTGCGTATCAAATGAATTATTTGCCTGAGTATATATGTTTGTGGACTCGGTACTGATTATTCGATGCATGGTGAACCTTTGATGCTTGTGCTCGTGTCACGCAGTCACTCGCTGTGTGACAACCATGCGCGACGTTACGCTGCAAGAAGGTTTATGGGCTGAGAGTTTTTTTTTCCCGTACGTGCTTTTTCGATAATGGAAGCACTCAAGCACATATTAATATACCAACTACGTTACGGAAGATACAAAGCCTTGGTACGTATTTCCGGCTTCTGTCTAAAGCACACAGCCAAACTCCAGATAGACAAGTACCACAACGATACAAAGCTAGCGGCAATCAATCCGAAGACTATAATGCCACCCATGCGCCCGGGTAAAAAATGCCGTGGCCACCCGCACCAAGTGTCGTGACCCCACTGCAACCAAAGGCCGGACCTCCTCCCGCTGGAGGATAACCCAACTCGAAAAACAATGTGTCGCCGAAAGAATAACCTGCAAAGGAGAACAAGAGAATTTTTTCTTAAATACTAAGTCGTTTCTATAAATCCAGAAAACCCAGCACAACAAGACCGTCGCTCCAAGTAGAAACACGGATTTCAGCATTTTATTCAAGCCCTGAAGTCAAACCTTGAATATATGTTCCACATTTTGCGATGGATTGATGCCACTAGCTATCTGTAAAATGCTTCAGACTGATCGAGCTAAACGGCACTCAAAAAATAAATGGTTAATGGTCTCATCCTTGTGCCAGGAGGCGCACGTTAAAATTCCTTGCTAGTTGCGTTTAGCCAAATTATCTTTTGTGAGGGTTACACCCTTTCGTAGATACCATAAAAAGATTTTAATTTTCAGGGAGGCCTTCAACTTCCATAGATCTCTATTCACATTAAGGGTATTACTAAGCATTAAGGCGGCGTAATGCGATTGTACCGAGAACTTCCCATTCGGGCTGAGGTTCCTGTAGAAAGCATCTTGCTCCTCGGACAATTCCAAACCCTCGAGGCGTGACAACAAAGAGGTCCAATTGTCTAGGTTGGTTCCATAAAGTTGTCTCCGCAAGGACATGCTAGGAGACAAGGAGCTCAAAGCTTATGCTATTGTTATTGATTTGGGCCTCGCAATATTATATAGGGAAGGATATTGGTCTTTCAACGGGGCCCCGTCCAACCAACTATCTTCCCAGAATCTTACTTGTGATCTATCTTTTACGAGAAAGGTTCCAAAGCGTAGAAAATCTACCTTTACCTTCATTAGATAGGACCAAAAGTGGGAGTCGCCAATTTTCCACTCCACTGAGCCAGAGGTTTTGAACCTATGTATTTATTACGAAGTATTTGTTGCCACGTTCCATCAAAGGTAAGTAGTTTATACAGCCATTTGCTAAGTAGGGCGTTGTTCTTAGTGTTCAAATCTAGGATACCAAGGTCTCCTTGGTCTTTTGGTTGACACAGAATAGACCATTTAGCAAGCCTGTATTTCTTCTTGTTTTCATCCCCCTGCCAAAAAATACTCGAATGGAAGTAATCCAATTTCTTAAGTACTCATTTGGATATGGAGAAGAAAGACATCATATATATCGAAAGGCTACTAAGCACCGAACTAATCAAAGTCAAGGGACCTCCGATAGAGAGATGTTTTCCTTTCCGGCTACTAAGTCTCTTCTCAAAGCGCTCTTTAACTTTAACCCAATCACAATTTCCTAGTTTTCTGAAATGGATTGGGATACCAAGGTAGTTGATTGGAAAGTTTCCGGCTTTACATCCAAAGAGTTTTGTGTATAGCTCTGCCTTTTTCTAGGTAGCCCTGAAACAGAACAACTCACTCTTGTGTAAGTTGATCTTTAGGCCTGAAACTTGCTCAAATGCAAATAGAAGAAACTTCATATTGTGAGCTTTGTCCAGATCATGATCCATGAAGAGTATAGTATCATTTGCATACTGGAGGATCGAAAGCCCGCCATATCAACTAGATGGGGGATGACTCCCTCAAACTGCCCGACCAATTTTGCATGGCTAATGAAAACTTTTATCATATCCACCATAATATTGAACAAGAGAGGTGACAATGGATCTCCTTGTCGGAGTCCTTTTTTTGTTTGAAAGTAATGGCCAACATCGTCGTTAACATTAACTGCTACACTGCCGCCTGAAATGAAAGTCTCAATCCAAGATATCCATTTGGACGAGAAACCTTTCATCCGGAGTGTTTGAAGTAGGAAAGGCCACCGCACCTTGTCATAAGCTTTCTCAAAGTCTAGCTTCAGGATTACTCCGCTTTGTTTTTTTTATGTAATTCATGTATTGTTTCATGAAGAATGACCACTCCTTCGAGGATATTTCGACCCTTAACAAAGGTAGTTTGTGATGGACTAACTACCTTATCTGCTACCGAGCTCAACCTATTCGTGGCTACCTTGGTGAACATCTTGTGGCTCACGTTGAGTAGGCAGATTGGTCTATATTGTTGAATGACGTTTGCCTCTTGGACTTTAGGAATAAGGGTGATAACTCCGAAATTAAGGCTGAACGGAGGGAGATCTCCTTTGGATAAATCCCAAAATATTTGCAATAGGTCCCCCTTGATAGTTTCCCGGAACTCTTTCCATGATGTCTGTGGTCTCTACTTTAGAATTTACTAAACATAGTACAGTACCACTTTAGAGTTCACTTCAAAATAGAAATCTCTGGAATATGAATCTTGGCATCGGGCCCTTCTAGAGCTGTCATTGAGGCACTGTAGCTCATGCATGCGACTGTCCATCCCTTCTTGCAGTATCCATGGAAAAAGATAACCCTTGAAGTTTGATGCGTGGAACATTTAACCTCCTAAACTTGAAAACCGGTTTTCTAATATCCCATACTATTAAAACCGGGCGAATCACCCTCTAGAGTAGTTTTGTGGACAGTTTTGTTGACATGGCGCGTTCAAGGCCCACCCATCGGTGCGACATGTGCAAAACATACAGATAAGGCATAGTTGACCGCCATTACTCCTCAGACCCGCTTCCTCCTCTCTCTCTCCCATCGCTGCTTTCCCTCTCCCCACCGACGCAACTCCCTTTCTTCTTGCTCCCTGTTGCCGCTCTCCTCATCCCCACAGGTGCCGCTCCCCTCCTTGCGGAGCGGACGAGGCAGTGGTCCGTGGCCGTGGCGCCCGCAAAGCCATCTGTGTCGTTGCCGACCTCCTCGAGTGCCTGAATGACATCGAGTTGGCGTGGAAGGCCGCGGAGCGGCCCAGGTGGGTGATGTAGCGCAGGTGGACGTCGACGACGGCATCCACCGCTGAGCTGTGCATGCAGTCGAACCCCGCGGCCTCTAGCACCTGGGCCACGGCAGCCTGCGCCATAGCCCGCCTGCGTTCTTGCCGCTCATGCCGCCAAGGCACTGGGCAGCTCGCCAGCGCGCATGCCCCAGATCCGGGTGGTGCTAGGCTTCAGATCCCACCGCCCGCGCCACCGCCTGAGCCCAAATCGATCGGCCCATGCTCAGCGCCTGTTGCCGCTCACTGCATCCCCGCCAGCACCGCACCCCTCCTCCTTGCTCTCCATCGGCACTACTACCTCCCTTCTTGCTCTCGCTCTCCATCGCCGGTGGCGAGCAAGAAGGAGGGGAGCGGCGCCGGTGGGGAGGAGGCCAGCGGTGACGGGGAGGGAGGAGAAGGGGAGCTGCGCCGGCGGGTAGGGGGAAAGCAGCGATGGGAGATTGGAGGAAGCGACGCCGAGCAATAGAACTGGGTCAACGATAGCTTCCTGTTTATTTTACACACGTGGCACCGACAGGTGGGCCCTATATATGTCAGATCAGCAAAACCGCCTACAAAACCACCCAGGGTGATTTGTTCGGTTTTAAATACCTTGGGGTGTTAAAAAACCGGTTTTCAAGTTTAGGGTGTTAAGTGTTCCGCACATCAAACTCCAAGGGGTTATATAGACTTTTCCCCAGTATCCATCGAGCTGTTCTCGTCGAGGCTATTCCTCTCCATCATTTATCAAAAATTAGAAAAAATAAAGTGCCCTATCGGGCGCCTTGCCAGCCTTAATTAAAACATAGATATAATCATATAATACTTCAATGTCTACCTAGTGCATAGCAAACACTTTGAATATTGGCCATGTCTGTTCATCCTATCAAGCAGACACAAATTATTGAAACCATTGATACAAAGAAAGATCATTTCCGTTGTTGAATTGACATGTCCAGTTATATATATATATAGTTACATATAGTTACAGGAAGCCCGACCAGGCCAAGGAACCGGACCAGGGGTACGGTTCGCGAGCGCGCATGGGCGGAGAGCGTGGGCTGGGTCGAGGGCCCGTTTAGCGTAAAATGTAAGCAAAAGTAGCGTAAAGATGTGTATAAGTGAACATAAACTTCAACTTCCGTTATAGCAGGCAAGTGATCCACTAGTCTGGTGCAAAAGACGCACAGGATATGGGGTAGTTGCATGCATGCCTTGCGTCCATTCCAGTACACTCATTTTTTTTATATTTTTTTGTTAAAACATCCAATTCACAGACTGTTTTCACCACTGCAATGTTAATATTTTCCTACACGTTTTGACATCTATTGTGATTATATTTTTGAAAATTTTAAAATTCATTAATTTACGTTTTTAGGTTAGAAGTGTAAACGCAACAGGAAATGTCATAGATTTGGTTTGGAAGTGCATAAATCACGAATCATATGACCCACAAAAGCACCGTAAGAAGCACATAAGTTTGGCATTTTGGCGTATATTCAACAACGGATCATGAAAGACTTATTTAGGAGATAAAATCACAAAGAAGGATCATAAAAAAAACAAGATACCATCGTTTTTATATGCTCTAGGACATTGTATGCAGTCATATATTCAAATGGGTCGTATCATAAAATCCTCACCGGTGTGAGCTTCTTGTCTGCAGTCATATATTCGAATTCGTCATCTATCGACAATTTGCTCGTAACGTAAACAAAAAATCAGCATAAAAGACATTACTTAAGGTTACGATCCCACATGAATTTTTCAAGACAGGATCACAGAAAAGTTCAAGCACTTAACAGAAACATTTTGTCATGATAGTAATAAGGATCTAGACCATCATAGAAGGGACTTGTTTACTGCAAACTTTGCCAAAATATGAACCCAACTATATACCGAGGAATCGTACATTCTGCCTAAACTAGCATAAAATGCTTCTGTTCAGTGCATAAGAAGTGATCCAAGTGTGCGTAGTGGTCTTAGCCTGAGCTATTCATATGTAAATATGCAAGGATGTTGGAGAACCCTTTCCTCGTTGCGGCTTCCCATTGCTTGTCACTCATGATCCATATGCTTATAAACTCATCATGAGGATTGCATCTCACATTAATCCTTTGGGACACATATATTAAAAGGGGAATATTAGACAAAATGTAGAATATTGTGCTAGTAGTATCTGAAGAATGCATTGAGATAAAGGCCATATCGATTATCTATGCATCTGATCATAGATAACAACAAAGACTATAATAAATTACAATCATCACATCATCATGTAGAACCAGAAAACAAATATATAATAATGAATCAGCCAAGCATATACATATAGTATTAGTTATTCGTTGCCAGGCTACAACAAAATAAAAAACATTGGTAGGCATAAATAGTGCAATGGTAGACATAAAAAGGGCATTGATATGCATAAATAGTGCATGGTAAGCATAAATAGTGCGATGTAAGTATAAATATTGCAACGGGTCGGCATAAATATGCAACGGTAGGCATAAATAATGCAATGGTATGCATAAATAATGCAATGATAGTCATTCTGGTCACATTTTTATCACCCACTCAAGCATTCTGGTCGACAAGCTCAAAAATCAATAGGAAACTCCTCTTGCACAAGCATAGCACAAATCAATTTGACAGGCATTCTATGAGTTGCAGAATAAAAAGCTATACTAACAAGAGGTGGCGGGCACCGATCCCTCAAGCCATGATGCTAGTCGCATTTTAACACGATTGACCTAACACTAATCAGGTTTCTATACATAAAAACAACATCACTAATCAGGTTTCTATATAGAGGGGGCTCGACTACTGTGCTAAATCAATAACACATCTCGTGAGCTTGGCTGCTGTGAATCAAGAACATTCCAGCCAGAGTTGAGCTCTAATTCAATTGCAATCATAGAAAATTTTATTTTTCTTGACAGTGATAAGAACCTTGGTCTGCGCAGGACAAACAGAGAAAAGCAAAGGTATCAGGAAACTAAAAAGCTCTAATTTCTATGCCAAAACCAAAGAAAAAAAGGAAATACAACATAGAGCGCTTGCACTAGGGGATCCGCATCAGACCACCTCTTCCCAATGTCCTCGAGGGAGAGAGACCAGAGGTGGTCATGTTCCTCGAGTATAAAAATAACATGCATAAAAAATAGACAGGAAAGGCATAGAAACAGGAACTCCACACAATTTCAAACAACTCATTGCTTGACAGTTGAAACCCCCAGAAGCAACCAGCAGAAACAAATATTAGGATACTAGTCGTAAATTATAACAGTATTGAGATAATCATCTTGTCTGGTTATTGTTGAGAAAAATTTGCTGGCCACCAAGAAGATATATTAATTGTAACATGTCGAGCAAAGAAAATAAAAAATAAGGCTTATAAATGTGTTTAAATCCTCCACCTAGCTATGGTTGCGCTGCACAGGATCTGCTTGGGGATGGAGTTGCACAACAGAGGATTCCTATCATGCGTAGCTGCTTCAGCATGAGAATTGCTAGCCTTGACAATCTGGCCATCTTTAGCCATAGTCATTTCCATGCCTGCACATGAGAACTAATTAATCGGTTTTTTTATAACAGTATCAGCATAAAAGCTGCATAAAAAGCAATTGTGATAGTCATAGAACAAAACAAAGAGCATGGAAGTTAGGATATGCACACATTCACAATTGAACTAATCTATTCTAGTCCCCTACTCTGATTTCATGAGCAGATAAAAAATCTACAACTGTGATCCAACGGTCTGATTCTTGGTTCAATGGAAACAATTGCATAAAGGCATAGAAAAAGTGAGGGGAAAGCATAAAAACCAAAATCGCAACATAAAAAATAACATCATTGCTTGCTTCCTAGGCATTTTGCAGAACGTCTTAATTTGAGGCATAGAAATAGTAGGGAAAAGCATAACCGGGACGAGCAGTACAATCGGATGTGGGCTAGTGCAACCGGGACAAGCAGCACAACCGCCGTCAGGCCACCACTGCTTGGCGAGCTGCTGCCCCTCGCTGATATGGTAAGCTATGGGTCACCGGTGAGGAAGGTAGAAAGCATGAACGATGATGAGTTGACTCACTTGCCATGGCCTGGTCACAGTCACCATGGCCGCTGAGGTCGAGATCGAGGTCACCGTCTACCGAGGTCGTTGTGCCAATGGAACAGAGAGAACGGGGCAGGCACCACAGAGCGGATGACATCTCCTAGGAGGCCTCAACGCCGGCGAGGCTGGGGAACTCGCCGCTCACCGCATGTGGATCCTGGATCTAAGAGTTCGGGGGACAAAGAAATGAAATCCAAGCCGGCAAGAGGGTTCAAATCGAAGCCACAACCTGCAGGCCAACGCAAGCGACGAGGAGGGAGGAAGTCATGCCGTCATTTGCTCACCACACCTAGGGGATCTGCGATGTCGTGGGGGCCGAGTTCATCGCCGTAGTAGCAACCGAGAAGCCACCGTTGGGGAAGCCTCGATCCAACCACAGGAGGTGAGGGGGGTTGATTTGCCGCGGCTCGTCTTTGGCGGCGGCGGAATCGCCATTCGTCGCGCCGGCAATGGGCGACAACGGGTAGGGGTTGGGGGCGGCAGCTGAATCATCGAAAGGGATATGGTTGTGACCAGGGGCCGGAGGGGGGTGCGACCTGGTGTGACTGACCGGGAGGGGGGCGACGTGGTGCGGTTGGGTGAGGGGGAATTGGGTGCGGCTGGACCCAGAAGGACACCATTCGACCGGGGCTTTCTTTCGTTATTGGGAGCCCAGGGCTCCTAATATACATAATATATATAGAAAAATTCTGTTCTACATATGCATGTAGTTACACTCACCTGCGTATCTCAAGATTTTGAGAGTATCTGGTTGAACGAAAGATATGTACACGAAGTATGTGATGATACTAGATCATATGTGGTGGTATATATGTGAGGTATGTGAGTATACTTGAGATATGTGGACATACCTCATTATATGTACTAATATAAATGTATTATCATAATAGATTAAAATCAGAGGCTGTTTTGCAATTTTTTCGTATGGTGACATTTGAGGTATCTTAAAATAAATATGTGAACATACTTAAACTGATAAAAGAGTATGCGAACATACCTTTATTGATTTATTAAAGGTGAGTGTAGCTAAGAGTTTTATCTATATGCGCATATAGCTACACTCACCTTAAATAGACCAATGAGGGTATGTTCGCATACTCATTTATTGGTTTGAGTATGTTCACGTATTTATTTTAAGAAACCTCAAATGTCACCACGCAGAAAAATTATAAAACAACCTCTGATTTTAATTTGATATGATAATACCTTTATATTAGTACATATAATGAGGTATTTCCACATACCTTAGGTATACTCACATACTTCACGTATATACCACCACAGATGGTCTAGTATTATCACATACTTCGTGTACATACCTTTCGTTCAACCAGATATTCTCAGAATCATGAGATACACAGGTGAGTGTAGCTACATGCACATGTAGAAATGAATTTTCCTCTCTCAATATATATATATATATAGTGGTTACATACAGCTCATGGTTCTAGTCAAATAACCCAAACAATTCAATACTTTTATTCAAAAAGATTCTATAAGAACCAATGTGAAGCATAATTTGTCATCAACCAAAGGTACCCATCACAGCAAGGTGTTTCCGAAGTCGCATAGTATCAGAGGTGACAGAAATATCTTTATGATCCCAAAACGAGAGCTAAATATGTGCTTCGTATATCAACACAATAGAATGCACCCTCGCCACATTGCTCGACTCTTTGTGGAGGCCTCTTCTATGCTGGTAGTCATCGTGCACGACTCTCGCGGCCGTACCATCTTTACCCTCAGCCTCAGGGCCTCGACTGCTGTGCTCTGTCATGGCGGTGACAAGCAGTACACCTGCAAATGGGTACAAAGAGGGAGGTCAGGCTACAAGATGCACAAAAAAAAAAAAAAAAACAGCCATGATGTGATGCACTGATGCTATAATCAGATTACATTACCAATAAACTGCAGATGGAAGCAGATAGATCCATCAGCATGCATGATCAAAGTGTAACTGTACCTTTTATAATGATTTCAGCTTGAAGTGGAATAGCTTCAGCAACACCAGCACAAACAGAAGATCCATAGAGTTGTGACTTATGGTTTTATCGCATCAGTGATTACTTGCATTATAATTAGATACTCTTGTTATTTTACTCAGAAGAATATAGCTATTAGTTCCATGCGAACCGAGCATGCACAACCTACATATAAACAAGCTACATTCTTCTTAGCACATGTTTCTTTGACGCCAAAAAGTAACTGTCCGGTAGCAGCTGATTAGTTGGCTGCATACGTGGATGACAAAAAGGAGAGCTTCTCTTTCTGTGATGGGGTGTCCAGTGTCCTCCTACACTGAACAGGAAGACGTATTAAAGATATGTGTAGATTATTCTCATGCTCAGATTAACTAAAGAAGCCAAAAATCAGCACGCAAACAAACCAAACAATAATCATCCACGAATTTGCTACTGTGATTAAGCATAAGGAACGCCCTTTAATATCAAAACCTGCAGATAATCGATCAACTTTAATAATTATGATGTAACATGTATATATTACAGTTGGTAAAGAAACTAAATTAAGTGAGAGAAATTTATCAGTGATTTGTGGTTCACATTATACAACAGACACCTAAATCAGCACGGTAATCTCCAGAAGCATACACCAATCCATACTTTATAGCTCGGCACAATTCGTAGTAGATGAAGATAAGAGAACACAGCCGTCAAACTAAAAGACAAAAATACTGCATAAGAAAAAATATGTAAGAAAGAACGTATCATAAGAAAGGAAGCAGCAGTACTGCTTTGGTAAATAGCAAACCCATTTCTTGGATGACAGTATATGACACATAAGACAAAGCAACCATAGATGACACCATTCTAGAAATTGTATGGACCTACATTTTTTTTAGACAGGAAGCTATAACGGTGCACAAAAAACAAGAATGAAAGAAACCTAGACTACATCCTGTGCATACACATCTATACTTCTATACAAGCCGCGTCCAAATGGCTGCCTCCGTCGCTCCCCGCCACGTCGCCCGGGGGCCCGCCCACGCCCCCGCTTCGTCGGCGCGCCCACCGATTCCTCGGCGAGGAGCCGTGCCAAACCTTCCTCCCTCCCCCGGCTCCTTCCACCTGCCCAGCTCCGCGTTCGCCGTCGTCCGCGGCAAGCGCGCCTGCGCAGCGCGGCGGCGGCCGCCGGCCCCACGCGCGCGGTCCGGATCCGTTCCGTGGCTACCCCGACCGGTGTGCGCCGGAGCGTGTCCACCTGGCTCCGCCCTCCCCGCGCCGATGCGACGCCGGCTGTTTCACCGGCATGGGCCTGAGCCGAGCCTTCTTCTACCCCTGGCTCCTGCAGCCGTATGCGCCTATCTGTGCCGCGCGGTCCCCGGGCTTGATCCGTGCCGTTGCTGCCCCGCGCGGCTAGGGCCAGGGCGCCGCGGGCAGGGTCCGGCGAGCATGGCGCCGGGCTCCGCCAATTGTGCGGTGCCCGGCCGATCTACTCCGCCTCCGCCACAGCCCCTCCTATCTCTGCATCCTTCGCCTTCCGCCCGCGTCTTCGTCGTCTCGCCGGTGGCGTCACCTGCTCCTCCCGCATACAGCCCCCGATGGGGCTCAAGATCCCGTGGGTCGGGTCGCACGCGGCAGCGCTCCGGAGCCTGCTGCGGAGCACGGGGGGCGTGCTACGTGAGGCCATAGCTGGGAAGGAACGCGCATTGGGGGAGAGCGTCGCCCCCGCCATCACCCAGCGCTCGCCTGCGCCGCGTGCCCGCCGCCGCACCACCTTCGCCTGCGCTGTGCCCGCCCTAAGAAGCTACGCCGTGCGCCTGTCGCCATTTCCTCCACGTACGTTGCGCCTGCCAGCGCTGCGTCGTCACCCGCGGCGCGACACGGGCACGGCGAAGCGCGCTCACCGTCCTAGTATTTGCCGTAAGCTTTGGTTTGTGGAGTGATGGTTCACTTTGGTTGCCGCCCGCGCGTAGCAACAGCAAGATCCCACATCGAGCACCTGGTGGTCATTGTAGCCCCTAGAGGGTGAGCTCGCCATTGGATCCATGGAATCAACAAGCACCACGAGGCACGAGCGTTTCCTAAGGCTTGACGCTGCCGACGAGATGCTTGCGCAGCGCCTCCCCCAAAGCCACCATGGGTTGGAGCGGAGGACAAGGAGACGCTCCTCTAGTCGGAGCCGTCGGGCCCGCCCTCCCCTGGTCACACGCCTCCATCAAGCTTCTGCCAAGCGCCGCCCCATGGCAAATCCATTTCGCCCTTTGCACAGAGCTTGCCAGGGAAGATTGTGAGGCACATCTGCCGGGGCTGGACCACACGGCAGCTCTTGTGACAGATCTAGTGGGTAGGAGCGTCGACCCCTCCGTTGACCTCACCGGGAGGAGCGGCGCGTGCGTCCCAAGCAGTGAAGGGCGACGGCGGCGGCAGAGGGAAGAAAAGAGAGGAGTGACAGAATGAGGGTTGTGCTAGGGTTCAGGCCAGGACGAGGGGCGCTCTGCAAGATCTCTTGTGGGGGGATTTGTGCAAAAAGGAGATGATTCTCTGATTTTTTTTTCTTCTTCGCATATAAATAAAATTTACATGGTGGGTCTACGTGCAAGATATTTGAGCACATTTACTGTTTTGGCTAGATGAGTTGGACTGTGGGTTCATATATAGAAAACAGAAAGGTGTTTTTGCAAAATAACCGAAGGCACGTGTCCGCCCGCGCAGGCCTCCGCGAGCAGGGGGATGAGGTTCTAAGAGGAGGAGATGCAGCCGCTTGTACAGCGCCCCCTGTGCTTATTCGCATATGTCAAAACTACATAATACTTGCATGAAAAATTCAACCAAAAATATCAGTAGAAATGCGATGCAAAAATCTACATACATAGAAAATTCGAGGCAAAACATTCATTTGTGTGAGAAGAAAAAAAAAAGTAATTGTGCTCATCGCATCCAGAGCGATCGATTGAGTTCATGAGCCGAACCCCACGTGGCAACCGGCCCCGTGGTTCGTCGCCTAATCTTCTACGGACTCAAATGTCGCTTCTTCCTCGCAATGTTAAACAGCAGATGTACCACCATGCACCCTGCACTCCATCTCCGCAGCCATCTCAGTTCCCCTTCCTCTTCCTCTCCTCTCTGACTCTGAGCTCCCTATGGCATGACACGGCATCATAGCACGGGTCATCCGATCGAGTGGACAGAATAGTAGAACTGGAGCAGTGCAGGTGCAGCAGTAGTGGTGAGGCTCGGACTTCCGAGTTCCGGCAGCAGCGACAGTAGGGGATTGAATGGTGAAGTCACCGTCGTTCCATTTCCGCTAGCCAAGTAGCCCCATTGCTTCGGAAAGTGTTGAGCTATTAGCCTGTTATTGGACTCCAGTTTCTCTTATTGCATTGTAGTATACCGTATACGTATTGGTTACTGGAACTTTTCATGCATGGTGCACTCTGCGATGTAAAGTTCTTTCACCATTCAATCCCCTTGGGTCATTGACCACTGACTTTTGGCCGATGTACTCATCTATTTAATGTTTTTTCTAAAGTTCAGAACTTAATTTGTTCAGCAAGTCAATATTCTTCCCAAAATATATTGCGCAACATCAAATAAACCAGCGTGTACATACCACTGTACAGCATCCCATCGATCTCCGCACATATTCAAGTAAGTCAACGTTTTTTTTAATATGCACCATCTACTTAAATGACTTGCTGGATTTTATTGTTAGGTTGAAACCATGTCTTTTAGAAGTGGGAGAAAAGAACTGGTAGTCCTAGTATCAGAAGGTTCAGTAATTGTTCATACTTTACTGGCTTGTCAATAGTATTAGCCTAAACGGTAAACGATAAACAATCAGTCATCTACTGTTTAGCCATTATTCGGTGCTAAATGGCCGTTTAAATGGGTTTAAACGGTGTAAATAGCCAATTAAACGGAAACGGCCAGCCACTGTTTAGCGTTTAAACGGTGTTTAAACGGGCTAAACAGCCAGTTTAGGTGAACAATGCTTGTCAAGCATTCCGTTGAGAGCCAATGGACGAGTCTCGTTGCTCTCCTTGTGTAATGAGTGATTGTCAACGAACTCAAGCCCTCCGATGGACTGGAGGTAGAAGAAGGAGAAAAAGGAGAAAAACCTCGATGGATCGAGGCACAAGTCCTTCAATGGACTGGAGGCACAAGACTCGGCGTCGGTCGGTCATGGGAGCTCAATACACGGAGGGACGGTATAGCAAAAGCTGTGTAAGACCTCCGATGGATGGTGAAGCAGCTCCGATGGACTGGAGAAGCTGGGTGCTGCCATGGTGTTCCAACTTGAGTGCATGGCGCGAAGGCATTTCGAGGGGGCTTTGGCGGCTTCTGCTCAAAACCGCCACCCAAGCTACCAAGACATGGCGAGTGGGTCGAAACTTGTCAAGATAGAAGATTGGGCCAAGACCTGGCCCAGAAAGCCCGCAGAATAAAGTTTCCCGGTTTCTGACTTCAAAACCAGGGGAAGCTTCTGGACTACTGGCTACGTGACGTACATCCAAGCGAGGCGTGGGGACGAAGATCAAAGTGTCATCGTAGCCGTCCAAATGTATCTTTTCCATTTCAGCCCCATCTGGGCATTTGCAGCATAAGGGTCTTAGTGTTAATTGGCGTCGTTATGCCTAGGGTATAAATAGACTAGTGGGCTGTCTTAGAGAGGTCACTTGGCTGGTTTGAAACCCTAGGCTTAGCATTTCCTTGCAGCCAAGAGCTTAGAGAGAGAATTGGGGATTAGAGCTAAGTTTTGGTGAGCTTAGTGCTAATCCTTTGCATCAAGAGAGAGGATAAAGGGTGGTAGGCTGTAGGAACCTTGTATGAATCGATTTCTCACTTTAATTCAAGCAAGATTCGTCCTCAAATCGAGTGCATGTGTGCAGCCTATTTCCCTTCCCCCTTCTAGTTTGGATTTTGGATGAAACTCAAAGGCTTTTGGTGATTTGTTTTGTCCTGCGAGTTAATCTTGTTCTTTTGGCTCTTTTGAACTAGCAAGGATGTGTAGATTGTGACTTAGTTCATCTCAATTCTGTTGGATGGCCATGCGCAAGTCGTTCTTGAGTTTTCCCCTTTGTTGCCCAAAGCTAGCCTCTTTCACGGGATCTGAAATTCCTGCTAATCCCTCGATCATTTTAGTAGATTTTTTGGGAATAGCTTTATAATAGTGCTAAGATAGCCTGTGCCAAATTTTGTGAAGATTGGAGAAGGTTTGGTCAAGTTTAGGGTATGCAAACTCTAGAACCGAGGCAGTTTTTCTGGGCCCACCGGACAGTCCGGCTCACTTCACCAGATAGTCCGGTAGACCTAAATTCCTCCAAATGGGCTGAATTTTTAGTATGTTATTCCCCATATTTTTGTGAGCGTGTGTTTAAAAGTTTATGATTTTTGAAGTTTGTTTGACTAGGTTTTGGCATTTTTCTTTGTGATCTCGTCTGTCTGAAAATGCGCTGTTGGACTATCTGGTAGAGCATCTCGGACAGTCCGGTGTGGCCAAGGTTTTTGCCTCCAGATTTGGTTTAAGTTCTTTCTAAGGTTTGTGGCTTGTTCTAGGTAGTTTTGGGGTGTCTAGGATTGTTCCTAAGGTCTTTAGCACCTCATTTGGTAAGAGATCTTGGTGATCACTAGGTGGCTTCTTCTGTGTTGTTTTGGAGGTTGTTTGCTTTGATTGCTTTGCTTCGACCTTGTTTTGTTGTCAACCATTGCATATCGATACTCTTCACTTGCTGATCTTCAGTAAGACACGCTTCGGTGTGTTGAGTGGCTGGTGGGCGACTTTTGCAAGGTCCTTTGCTTGACTTGGCTTGCAGTCATTCTGTGATCAGTTGAGTTGAGTGCTTGCACTCGCTTGGTGCGTATCCGTTCAGTGGTGCTTACTAGACACGTATCTGTTCAGTGGACGGTGTCTAGTCAGTTTTTCTCTGTGTGCTTCCGCTCGGAGGTTTTGAGTTTGAGTTTTTAATTGCTCCTATTCACCCCCTCTAGTCGCAGTCTACGATTGTCGTCGTGGACAACACCAAGATACCGTATAGGTACCGAGTAAGTGTAGAGTTGTGTAGGGACGTGGACACTGCTGCCTGAGCTAGATGGCTACAAGGAGCTGGGGCAAGAAGGTTTAGAGAGGTTCGGGCCACCCGCAGGTGTAACACCCTACGTCCTCTTTGGGTTTCTCTTTTTACGAATGAAGGACTAGAGTTACGAATAGGACTGGGAGCCTGGGCACCCGGTTGTGTTTGGTGAGCTCGAGAGTAGAGTGTTATGGAGTGATCTTAGAGTATGGAGTCGTTGGAGTCCATGAGCGACTGTGAAGTGTCCTCATCTAGGTGTTCCACTACTCCCTTTTATAGTCCAAGGGCTCGAGTGGTAGTACAGAGTTGGTAGCATAGTGCTACATTGGGCGGCATGGCCTTGGTTCAACTTGTCAAATGGCATGTCCCACCTCCACCATAAGGTGATGTGGGAGGTACTATTTCCTTCTCCGTCACCAGGTCTAGACGGAGGGCGTGTAGTGGTCGCCTGCCCCATCTGATGGTACGGTGATGTGACCTGCACACCGCGGAGGATGTGCAGGCGCACACTCCGACCGAGCGCTCCTACCGCATTTAATGCGGCTGGTGATAGTTCCTTCCCCTAGAAGGGTCCCTCCCAGATCTTGCCAGGTGGGTCCTGCCAAGACCCCTGGGGCTTGCCACCTGTTGCTGCTGCTGCTGGTGTTCCTTGGAGCACTTGGCCACGTGCAATGACTGTCTTACTCAGGGAGGTCTTCTTCTACTTGACGAGGCGCTACGTATACGTCTCTGGGGTATGGGTCCCCCGTGGCGCCAACAGAGGCCCCTAGGTCCACCAGTGCAGTTATACTGCATTGTGGGCCCATATTACTTCTCAAGCGACCGAGGTCAAGTCTCGGCTTAGGGGAACAAACCGCCGTGCCCTTGAGATGGACGCAGGTGGGTATGTACCCGTCCCATTATCACCACATTGCCCGAGGGTGGCGCGGCGGTTCGCCTTCCGCACGCCCCCATTAAGGGCACGCGGCGAGAATCTTGGCAGTGGTTTCCGATAGGGTTTCACTGTGACGAACTGCGCGCGGGTTTGAGCAGCGGGGAGGCCACATAAAAGACCGCTGGCTCTAGCCCCCTTCTACCTTTTATGCCTTCCAATCTTCCAGCGCACTGCTCTTGCCTACTGTTCATCTTCTTCTTGCCACCGCCGCTCACTAACCACCCAGCAGTCTGCGATGGCCAGATCAATCAAGACCATGCCCGAATCGTCGCTTCTCGCCCTGAAGCATGCCCTGAGCTAGATCTTTGAGGCACTCGGATTGTCGGTGGGTGTAGGCAGTGATAGGGTAAAGGTGGGATCGATGCCGCTGTGGGTCCCCCTTCAAGGACAAGGTCGAATACATCGTCTTCTTGGCGCATGTGAAGGCGGGGGTGAACTTCCCGCTCAGCCGCTTCACCAAGGAGGTCCTGAATTCATACAAGATCCGGCTGGGGGACCTCACCCCTGAACTCCGTGCTGATGATGGCAACGTTCGCCTATCTGTGCGAAGTGTTCGTGGGGGTGCGGCCCTGCGTGGTGCTCTAGGCGCCACTTCTTTCATGCTGCGGACGTCGAGTGGCTTACAAGGCGTTTTCGGCTACTGCCGATTCCAGACGTGATAGAATCCCCGCACGGAGTACATCCATGTGGACTTCACCGGTAAGTGGGATAACTAGCAGGATACTTGGTTCTATCTCAGGACCAAGGAGAACCGACACATGAGGATTCCACGGAGGGTTGAGTCCACGGATGAGTGGGAGTCGACCCCAGACATTGATGAATCCGGTGCTCAAGAGGATTGCACCGTGAAGTGCGCCAACAGCAGCCGTCGTGTGAAGGCCCTACGACTTGCGGGTCTTCACACGACGGCGCTGTTGGCGCACTTCACGGATGCACCATATTGCGCCGCTGCAAGAGCACGAGGGGCCAATGTGCCTCTACACCAAGGTGCCATCTGATCCGATTCGCATCTTCAGGGGGTCCTGGATAGGGCCGCTGTCTCTGCAATCGTCAAGACCTACACCTCCAATGCGAGGGGTGAGGCACATGGATCTTGCCCCAGACGTGGCGCCGGTCTGGGGGCTGTCTGGTGCTGCCATTCCCGGAGGGCCGATGTCCGGACACGACCAAGCAGGGCCTAGTGCACCCTACGGGGTTTATTTTGTTTGCCGCGATGGAGGGTGCCGGACCTAGTGCGGCCGGTGAGGCTGGGGCCGCTCCCCATCTGCGCCGGCAAGAGCAGTGGGCCGCTGGGGCCTTGGGAGCTTGTCCGGCCCTACCGCCGCGCCGGCCCCTGCCAGGCAGGCGTAGCCTGGACAGAAGCGTGGGCGCACTGGCTGAGGAGTCCTCTAGGGGCGGTGCTGCAAACCCCGCAGACGGGAACCCCTTCGCCCTTAAGTCGACGAAACTGACGACCAGGCGAATCAGGTCATACTATTCATCTTAGCGTTTCCGTTCTTTGTTACATTCGGCGTTGTTTCTCAATGCTGGATTTCTGGATCTAGGAGGAGACCATCTTCTTTAGAGGTCGAGGGTGGCTCCAGCAGCGCCGGGGCTAGAAGCAGCAGCCCAGCTCCCCTGCCGCCTCCACCGGAGGCTTCATCAAAAGGCTCCGGTCACGCCGGGCGCGCGGGGGCGGTAGCGCCCGGCAGCTTCCGGGGCTATGCCCCATGACGTAGACTCTGACCCCGAGGGAAGGGTGGAGATTCCGCCCCTCGGGGTTAACCCCGAAGACGGGCAAGGAGCAGGGAGCTCTAGGGTTGCCCAGGGTGGTAAGCACCAGGACAGCCCTAAACGTGGTGGTCATCTCGGATTCTCCCACGGAGTCCGTCCCCCGGGGCTCTTGTGGCGCTGGGCCGAGGGCAAGGTTGCAGGAGCCCCAGGCCTAGGCTTCTATGAGCTAGGCCCCTGAGGAAAGGCCTCTGTTCAGGCGTGGCGGAGGAGGGGGTCTCCGACGAGCACCGGACTGTTGTTGCCGCTGCAGCCAGCGCCGAGCTGGCCACTACGTCTGCCCATGGCACTTCTAGCCCTGGGACTGCCACTTGGGATGTGGCCGCCGAGGCCATGAGGGCGACGGTGTTCGAGTCAGATGACGAGGGCTGGCCCACGCCTAGGGAGGAGTTCTCATGGATGCCCCAACGGCTTTCGCTCCTGGAGGACAGCCTGGTTGGCCGGTCGGCTGAGTTCAAGGAGGAGCAGGCCGTAGCCCACGCGGCCACTCAGGAGGCAAAGTCCTCGGCCGCAGCGGCCCACCGGGAGTGCGACGCCACTCGAGAACAGGCCCGGTAGGCGATCGCCGAGAGGGACGGTGCATATGCAAGTGCTGTTGCTTCGGTGAGGAAGGAAGAGGAGGACCTGGAGCTGCGCCGCCAAGTGCTGAACATAGACCTGGCAGAACTCGAGGCGAGCCTTGCGCAGGTCAAGGCTAGGGAGTCCAAGGTGGCGATGGATGCAGAGGCGCTCTCCACTCATGAAGAGTCTCTGCACCTCAAAAGGGAGCAGCAAGATGAGCGCGAATGCCAACACGTCAAGCACTGCTTGCAAGACTCGCGAGCTGGTAGAGGCTCTCGAGGCGAAGCAGAGGGAGTATGCTGCCGCCAAGGCTACACTGGAGTAGCTGTAGGGGCAAGTGTCTACCCGCGAGGTCGCCGTCGCGGTCCAAGAGGAGGCTGCGCTGAAAGCGATAGAAGGGCATGACTCACTCACCCAATTAGCAGCAAGGGTGGAGCAAGTCGAGGCTGCTCTCATGAACGCGCAGTCCATTCATGACGACCACCTCCTGATGTGCTCCCACGTGTGCCACGGCGGGTGGCGGGTGTACGACGACATGCTCCAGATGATCCACGACATGAGCATCCCGCTCCCTCCAGCACTGCGAGTGGCATCCCGCGGCTCTCTTGGAGGGTTGCAGCCCGCCCTTGCTGACCTTGCCCATGCCTTGGTCAGCGTGAAGGCTTTCCTCGACCAGGTGGTGGAGGCCGAAGGGTGTGAAGTGGTGCTGGTGAAGAGTAGGGAGCCAGGTCTTGACGTGCGCCGTCTTGCAGAGGAGGGACCCGACAAAAGTTGGGTGGAGCAAGCCATGGCGGATTGCAGGCCCGTAGCAGAAGAGATTGTTGAGACCTGCCTAGTTGCACGCGTGCCCGCTCATTTGGAGGAGTCCTCTGATGAGGACTAATTTGCTCTTATAACTTGTCATCTTTGTGTGCTGTAGTGGTTGCTTTTCTAGACATCTCTGGGTGGTATATCATCGCCTTTATGCTTGGACTATATTTTGAATTCCTCATACTTGCTATTTCGATACTTAGCCATGCACGACTTCCGTTGATGCAGAAGGTCCGGCCCCCTGCCACAGTAGCGCAGGTGTTGTCTTGTCACCGCACTGTGAGGGTTGCGGTACAATGGTTCTTTAATCCGATATGTCTTTTCGGATCAGGTTGAGCAGAGGCTCCGGACGAAGCTACCTTTTGACCAATGGGGTATTTGTTGTTGTTTGTTTTTTATCACCTGGCGAAATGCAGCCCCCCGACTTATCTCGTCAGTACGCGCCCCAGTTGGAGCGTCGGGAGCCTTCGTGTGCCTTGGCTTTGAGTTGTCACGTCGGCCTGCCCGAGGGCAGCTTTTGACCAAGGGTACACGCCTCAAGGCGCAGGGAGAGCACGACCTCCAAGGTGCGCCTTTAAGTCTCCACCCTGCTAAGAGGCCAAGCACAGTTGGCTCTGTAGCAACTGTTTGGCCAACTCAGGGGCCTACAGAGATCCAGCGACCCCCAGGGGCTGAGTTGAGGCTATAAATAGGAGGTTCCTCCTACTTGTTCTCGCATCCAATCCTGACATGTTGTAATCACTTTGGCATAGCTTGGTAGATCTCTTTAGGCTTCCCTTCTCCTCCCAGGCCTCTCTGGCAGAAGTAGCTTCTTCCCACCATGGGGGCATGGGGTGTTCCCTACCCTAGCCCCACCACCCAGGTGGGCAAGGCGAACCTTAGAGTAGCTTGGTCTTGCTTAGCTTGCTCAGCTCGAGTCTTCTAGTTATGAGCATTTCTTAATGTGTATCGGTCTCTGGTTAGGAGCGGCTCTTAAGGTGCCGCTCTGAACCAGGCCTTCTCTGAGCGACGGCCATCCTGGTCGTCGTGCCCATTGGCAGCATGGTGCACCCACCCCAAGTGCCACCCTAGCTAGTGCAAGAGCACCAGACCAGCTAGGGTGGAACACCAGACAGTGGTGCTGTGCAGCCATCGATGCGTGATGTGGCTGGAACCGCCGATTTAATCCGGACTAAGCACATCTGCCACCTCTGGCTCGCAATGTGATTAGGCCAAACTAAACCTGGTCGTCCGTCGAGAGTCATTTGACCCTCGATATTACCATTTCCCAGAGGAACCGACATCATACACATCTGACCCACGATGGAGCCACAACAGATACATCATCACAGGCAGTTGAATAGCATAATATTAGACTTAGTTACAAACCAGTTTTGAATAAAGTACAAGTCCAACATAGTGTTATAAAATAGCAAGTTCAAAAGGTTTCTCGCAGCGGAAAATAAGTTCAGAGTTCACCATGATATCATCAAAAGATTTGCATTAGAGGTAACAACATCGAGCCCACCGATGTTGCCCTTGTGCCACTCATGTCGTTTCACCCTAAGTGAGGACATGCGCCACCTCCAACACAAGTGCAGACCATGAATTCCATACCTGCGCTCAAAATATGGGGGCAAACCCTGAGTACTAATTACTCAGTAGGTCTTAGTGGATTTGGCTTACGGCTGACGCGAAGCTGCTTACTAGTAAGTGGATCCTTAGCCTTTGGTTTTAAACAGTATTATGTGTAGCATAAGTAGCAAGTTTTCATCAGTTGTATAACCTTCAACATAGTAGTACAATTCAGTAAGGTAAACAGTTCAACTCAAACATGTGATATTCCAAAATCATGAGTATTAAATACCAGAGTGTTTAAGTAGTTACTACGTTGCCCGTGTGCATTATCAGCATTCCCACACCTGGTGGGCATCAGCGATTCGAATCGATTTTAATTCCCGGGGATAACTATGATGCCGGGGGTATATGCTTACTAGCCATCGCATTCCCACATATAGCCCCAATCTTAACCTGCCTCGTCCCAAGTTCGATTCACTCCCGTCTAGCCCCCGGGTTGTGCCCCCATGACGAGCCTGCCAACATCTCGGTCTCCCCGCCATGAGTACCAAGCTCCCCCGGGCGACCTTCCTCTCAACCAGCGGGTAGGAACGTGTCTCTGTGCTTCGGACGAGCCCAGGAAAGACTTTTCCGGTCCCATACCCCGGATAAGCACTCTAGCAATGTTATGCCGAACAGTAGGCGAACAGCGGACGGGCCTTATGCGACTCGGGCGGAGTCCAAAGTGCAACCTTATGAAAAGTAAATACTGAAATAAATCTCCGCCCGGTCTCCATTTAATTCATGAGCAACAGTAATAATTGATGTAATAGTAAGCTTTTGTAACTTTGAAAACACCTACGCGACGAGTCCACACACTCGTGTCTACTCGTACCCAGCAATTTCTAGGCATACTCGTCCTACGAACTCTTTGTATAGGTGCTAGGGCCAGGGTGGCCAGGGAGTCTAATGCAACTGGTTCCAAGCAACTCCTAATGCATATGCGTAATCATCAAGTATAATTTGTTTGCTGGGTTAAGTATGGTCCTGCCTACCTTCCTTGTTAGGGTCAGTATCCTCGTCCGGAGCGTAGTCGTGTCCCTGCTGCTGGTCCTCCGGTTCCTGGTGCAGCTCCTCTTCTGGCTCCTCTACGACTGGTTGGTTCGGCGGTTGTCTTTCGCTCGCGGAATCTATATGCATAACATGGTGCAATTGGAGCATGTATTAGTGCAATGCTTGCTTCATGATGCGAGTGCAATGCAAGAAATCAGGGTTTATGGAATAACATTATGCATTTTTCGTGATGAAACTTGTTTAACATTAAGAAATCGTACAAGCCATCACCTATGATAACTTAGCTTGTCACACATAACCACGTGGGGGTGTGTGACGGGGTAGCACCGATTCATGCGATATGACCGAGCTCACTTAAACAACTCTTTTCTACCTAGCTAGCTTAACATTTCTATCACGCATTTCTAAAACAGTAGCGAAGACCTACATTGCATTCCCAACTTAGTGGCTAAGGCCTACATACTCCTAAGTCCCCACTTGTGATTCATGGTGGCATTTATTAGTATACTAGTCTCACATTTCCTATTCTTTGCTTAAATAGGCATTATATCTACCATTTTCAAAATAGGGTCAAACTTTACATGCATGGCCTCACGTTTTCAGCGATGAGCTACTTACACCATCTAGAACCTAAATGAAAACCACAAAACCCTCTATAGCTTACTTTTATCTAGAACCCTTTTCCTATGCTAATTATATGCTTAATTACTAGGCAAGGGTAAAATAGTAAATATACAATAAGCATTTAGACTATCAAGTTCTTATACTAAGCTTAGGCATGCTAGCAAAGCTGCTGCCGAAAATCAGAATTTTTGAACTTCATTGAAACCACATTTTCTATTTATTAATTTTAAACATGCATGAACTTATTAATTCCAAAACACTAAGCAAACTTGACATGCGCAGTACCCCATTTCAACAGTGAGCTTCCTATACCACACGGAGCACAAATAAAGTGGGTAAAACCATTTGGAGCATAATCTCTATATGGTCATTATTTCCTTATTTACTTTTATGCTAAAAAAACACAAGCAGGGGCAAAATGGTATTTAAACAGTGAACATTTGAGCTACCAAAAATCATAGTGAGCCTATATACCCTAACAACACTGCTGTCCAAGTTTGGCAATTTTTTGGAGACCATTTAGTCCACATTTCCTAATTTTATTGTTTTACCAAGCATGCACAATAACAGGGGCAAAATGGTCTTTTCATATCCAACCATCATATCTATTCTGTAGATCTACTTAATAGGAGTACTTTGCAACAAAGTTTGTATTTTTCTGATTTTTATTGGATTTACTACGAATTTCCAAAGTTTCAGCAGTTTTAAATGCATTTTAAATCGAAAATCTACAGATCCAGGACCTATACACAATTATCCGTAGCTTCTGAGCGCTAACATGCAAGATCTACAAGACTCAGGGCACAGCGCGGTGGACTGATTTGTAAATATGGGAAAAAGCAGGGGCCGGATCTGAAGTTTCCCCGGCCCCCTTCTTCTTCCTCGCGACGCCCGCAGGCCGCGCGGGAAGAAGCGCGCGCGCCGGCGAGCCGGAGCTCGCCGCGGCCGCGACGCGGGTCGGGGATAGTGTTCGCCGTGAGGGGCTTCTACCTCGAGGTGGCGGTGACGGCGGAGACGGCGTGGACGAGGCGGACGGCGGAGGTGAACCGAGGGTGAACCGGCGCGGCGCGACATCGAGGCGAGGTCGGATCTCGGCGTCCGGGTGGGGAAAGGCGACGGGGACTCGAGCGCGAGGTGCGCGGGGTCGAGGCAGACTCAGCGGTGGAGGTGGGGAGGCTCGGGGAGCGGCAGAGGGAGGGGCGCGAGCTCGAGCTCGGAGCTCGGCCGTCAATGGCGGCGTGAACTGGCGAGAGCGGAGGGAAACAGAGAGGCCGAGCGGAGGGAGCTCAGGGGCGGGCGCGCGAATGGAGGCTCGGGGAAGGAGGCCGGGGCTTCGCCCCCGCCTTGAAAGCGAGCCGGGCGCGCTGGCGGTGACCGGAAGCGGCGGGTGGCCATGGCGGTCGGGGGGGCCGGCACGTGGCCACGGCGCCCAGGAGACCGGCGCCGCGTGGGCGCGGTCGAGTGGGGAAGGAAGAGAGAGGCGCGCGGGTGGGCTGAGTCCATGGACCCGGTGAGGCTGACAGGTGGGGCCAAGGCTGAGAAGGAAGAGAAAGGTGCGTGGACCGGGTGCGTGGAGTGAGAGAGCCGGTGGGGCCCGCAGCCGCTGGTGTCGGGCGGGAACCCGCAGCCCTGCCAGCTGGGACCCACTTGTCATAGGCTCATGAGAAAAAGAAAATCCCGAAAAATGAAAAATGGGGTTTGACCAACTAACCAGGTTTCTGAATTTTGCCAATTTGACCAACTTAGGGGCCGAATTTGAAAAGGACCCAATTGAATGAAATGTTGTACCTTTTGAGATCTACAACTTTGTCAAAAGGACTTATACCAGATTCCAAGTATAAATATGATTTAAATTGAATTTAACCTGCTGACTCCAGTTTGACCATTTGAAACCCTCAGATTGGAAATTATTAAAGTCTATTTTAGGTGCATTTTCATGAAGAGTGAGTTATACCAATGTTGCATAGAATCTCATGAACTACAACTTTGGTATTCAAGTTATGGTAGGATTTTGAATTTTGTTTCACAAAATTTTGAATTTACTAATCAGGTCTGAGTTTGGCAAAATTCACAGTTTCACTTAAAATGACCCAAAACTATGTTCAAACCTTCATGCATGTCATGACACAAAATACCAAAGTTATTTCCCATGAAATTGTCTACAAGTTTGGTATGTAAAGTTTTGTAAAATTCACAACAGTATTAAAGTTACAACAGCAATGCAAACACAGTTTTTTCCGCAAACCGAGTTTAATTGCTTTAAATGACCTAAGCTATGTATGCTCTCAAGATAAAATGCCCTTGAAATGATGTCATTAAGCTAATGATATTAGGGTAATGCACTTGAGATGCCAGGGGCATCACACGTGAGGACCACGGGCACCCACTGCTCTGGTGTTGTAGCATCAGCCCCGGTTCCTGCGGCAGTCGTGTCTCTCGCCTAACGGCCTCCCATGACCGTAGGTGATGGTGGGACAGGGACTGTTGCTGGGGGCAGGTGTCTGCTGGGCACTGCTGGTTCTAGGGCAGTGGCATGTGCACGCGGGGACGATGTCGTCGAGGAGGAGTTGGTAGTGAGCGGTAGCGCCCACACTTCTGGCTGCTACCAGAGTTGAAGCCTGCCGCCACCGTGGCCTCTAGGCGTGAAGGAGGGGGCGAGGCTAGGGTTTAGGTAGTCGGGGTAGCGGGTTATCCTGGTCTGCACCCCTAGCTGGCAAGACGCCTGCCTTGCTGCAACCTCCTTGCGCCTGCTGCGGAGCAGCACCGAGCCGATTGGCGGACTCATAGGATGTAGGCAACGTAGTCCTGAGCCCCCAAAAGAGGATGCTCGGCGGTCCTGGGGTGCCGCCGGCGCTGCTGAAAGGTCCTAGATGCTGGCCCTTTCCCAGGTGTCGCGGTGCTGCATTCCAGGGGCTGGCTTGAGCCTCCTGCTGCTGTGCAGTGCTGATGACATCGGCGGAGGTGTGGAGAGGCTCCTGTTCCACATCTCCCCCTGGCGATCAGGCGCCACACAAGGTTGTTGCAGAACTTTTCTTTGCCACAGTCGGCGAGGTGTAGGGCTTCCTAGGTCTTTGGCCCTAGGATGGGGCCTAGGGCTCCCTTTGATCCAAATGTCTGCATGTCTTGTATCATGTACTATATTGACTGGAATGACTCTGGTGCTTATTCTTCAAATGGTAGTAGTCTTTCTTAGCGTCCCCGGGGCTTCATCGAGCTTCGAATTGCTTTTGTCCTTTTCTCCTTGAAGCCCTCGGGGCGTCGCCTGGGGTTCCATCTACCTCCGACCTGCTGATGTCCTTCAGTCGGCCCTGAGAAGTACGCCAACCTCTGGACTCGGCCCGGGGTCAGACCAGCCCCAGGGTTGAACTCGGGGATTCATCACACCACCTCCGGGCCCTGGGGCTTTGCTCTGGGGCTTTATAGGCCCAAAGAGGAAATGCCCTTCCCTCCTGAGGCCCCCCAAGGATAGCTCGGGGCTAGGTGATCTCCAACCTGCATAAATGTTTCTTCAAAGGAACAATAATTCTCCCCTCAAGGCACTGCCACCTGTACCTTAGCGTTCTTATTTGGCTCACCTGGGGTATATTCTGAACTTGGCTCGAACGACCAAGGGCAGGGGGTTTAGGGTTAAGGAGTGGCCGAGGCTGAGAACGGATGAGCTGGTGAAGGCGGACCAGGCCGAGTCACAGCGACCCATCATTGAAAACTATGGTTTAGCTGCGCCCGCGGTACTGCTTCGTACCAGAACACCGAGTCAACTTACCTTGGTTCCCTAATGCTAGGCCCTGACCCTAGCCCTTTGCCAAAGAGATGGACTGTTACCTCAAGCGCCAGATTGAACACTTTTCAGGTACATCAAACAAATCCTCTCAAGGGTATAGGAGTAGAGTAAACAGTGAGATTGACAATTGATTTATTAAAATTTGAAAAAATAATTTACATCTTTCTACAGTTACACGAGCACTGCAGGAACATAGCAGGTGGCCCCCAGGCAGCATGGGAGAGCCAGAAGCTGTGTCATTGTGCCTTAAGGGTAAAACTTACATAGGTGCTCGATATTCCAAGGGAATAGGAGCTCTTCACCGCTCTCCATGGCCAGACGCACACAGCTACCTCGAGATACCGCGATCACATGGTAGGGGCCCTCCCAGGTGGGGGAAAGTTTGTTCATCCCCACTCGGGTTAAGATGCATTTAAGCACAAGGTCCCCCACCTCTAGCAACCGAGGCATTACATGGCGCTGATGGTGACGGTGTATAGCCTGTTGGTATTTTGCTACACGGAGGGTGGTTACTAGGCGCTTTTCTTCCAAGATATCAATATTGGCATGCCAGAGTTGGTCTTGCATTTCTTCGTCAAAAGCGTTTACCCAGGGACTCCCGTTGGTGACCTCGGGGGGAAGCATAGCTTCAGCCCCGAAGACCAAAAAGAACGGGGTTTCGCCGGTAGCTCAACTTGGTGTTGTCCTATTTGCCCAAAGCACTGAGTCCAGGTGGTCGACCCATCTTTTGCCGTATTTTTTCAAGCTTTCGAATGTATGGGTCTTGAGCCCTTTGAGGATTTCTGTGTTTGCCCTCTCAGCCTACCCATTACTTTGGGGGTGGTGTGAGGAGGCATAGCAGATTTTAATGTGCATGTCCTCGTAGTAGCCATTACTTTGGGGGTGGTGTGAGGAGGCATAGCAGATTTTAATGTGCATGTCCTCGTAGTAGGCTTGGAAGACGGCCTTGGTGAACGGTGTGCCATTGTTGGTGATAATGCAGCTTGGGACTCCGAACTAGGAAACGATCCCCCAGAGGAACTTGGTTGCTGTGTGCTTGTCGACCACTTGGACAGCGACGGCCTCAGGCCACTTGGTAAACCTGTCAATGGCGGCATAGAGGTACTCATAGCCGTTGACCTCCTTAGGGAATGGACCAAGAATATCAACCCCCCAGACCGCAAAAGGCCATGACAGGGGGATGAGCTGCACGAGCTAAGATGGGGTGTGAATTTGCTTCACATGAAACTGGCATGCCTTGCACTTTTTGTCCAACTCAGTCGTGTCCTTGAGGGCTGTCGGCCAGTAGAAGCCATGCCGGAAGGCCTTCCTGACCATCGTGCGAGATGCTGAATGACTCCCACACTCGCCCTTATGGATGTCCACGAGAATATCATGGCCTTCCTTCCTAGAGACACACTTGAGCATAACACCATTTGATGAGCGGCAATAGAGGTCCCCTTCTACCACCACATATCTTTTTGCTTGAATGGATTATGCGCTCAACGGAAGCCTCATCTGTGGGAAGGATGTTGTCTTTTAGGAAACCCCTTGAATTCTTGGATCCAATCCTTAGGGGTTACCTGAGCTTCTTCCCCTTCAGGAAGGAGATCACCCTCCTGAGGCTTGAGTTTGCTCGGGGTTTGAATTATTGGCCCCCGAGGCTTGGGTCTGCCCGGAGTTAGCGTGTCTAGCATCTTGAAGCCCGGCCGAGGGGGCATTATCACCCCCTAGCCGGGAAGTCACTGCGACCTACTGGAGGTTATCCACAAGCTCCTGCTACGGGGGCTCCGCCGAAGGCCAGAGCACCCTGTTGTGAAAAACCCCGGCAGGTGGAGGGTGCCCTTGCAGAGGCCAGGGTTGAAAGTTCATCTGCGAGGGTGTTTTCTTCCCACAGGGATGTACTTGAACTCGATGACATTGAAAGAGAGCTTGATTTTCTTGACCTTCATAAGGTACACGGCAAGGTGAGCCTTGTTACACACACACACACCGTTGACTTGATTGATCACAAGCTGCGAATCACCCCTAACCCAGAGTTGCCGTATCCGAAGACTCAGGGCAGTCTGCAGCCCCACAATCAAGGCCTCATATTCTGCGGCATTGTTTGAGGTCTTGAACATGATGTAGAACATGTACCGCAGGAGCTCCCCTTTAGGAGATGTGAGGATCACGCCGACCCCCGAGCTCCGGCAGGTACAAGAGCCATCGAAACACAGGTCCCAAGGGTTCTTGGTGAAGTGGACACATCGCTTGTCAGGGGCGGTGGGTTCAGGGGCTTCTGGGATTGCGATGTCGGCCCCTGGTGTACACTCAGCGATGAATTCAGCCAGAACTTGGCTCTTGATTGCGTGACGAGGAACGAATTCAAGCTTGAATTCTGCCAACTTCCGCCACCCACTTCGCTATTTATCCAGTCGCATGCCGATTTCACAGCAAGGTCCCGAGCGGGTATGATGTTACAATAGAAATCTTGTGGCTTTGGAAGTAGTGTCTCAATTTCCTTGATGCCCAGAGGACGGTGTAGAGCAGTTTTTGAACCTCTGAGTATCTTGTAGGGCCATCCTGGAGTACCTCGCTTACAAAGTAAACCGGGTGCTGAATCTTCTGTGGTTCAGGGCCGAGCTCCTGGACCCAATGCCGGGGAGGTCTGGCCCCGAGGGACCCTGGATCTCCTTGTTGGGGGCGGGTTCCACTCGCACGGCATCTCTTGCTTGATTGGCCGTGTCCCCGGCCCCGCAGGGTCGGAGCCTGTGGCCGAGCATAGCGCTGGAGCGGCCCGCTGGAGCTGCAGGGACCCCTCTCATTCTGCAACGAGCATAATGGTGAGCACACCAACGGTGGCTGCGATGTAAAAGAAGAAATGCTCTCCCTCCCTTGGTGCAACTAGCACCGGGGGAGAGGAAAGATACCTCTTTCGATCTTCAAAGCCTGCTGAGCCTCCTCCGTCCATTCGAATGGGCTATCCTTCCTGAGAAGCTTGAAGAACGGGAGGGCCTGCTCTCCCAATATCGAGATGAACCGGCTGAGGGCAGCCATGCTGCCAGGTCAGCTTTTGCACTTCCTTGATACGGGTTGGGGGTTGCATCTTTTTGATAGCCCAGATCTTTTTGGGATTTGCCTCGATTCCCTAGTGCGAAACCAGGAAACCGAGAAGCTTTCTCGCGGCAACCCTGAACACGCACTTCTTGGGATTCAACATCATCTTGTTGCTGCGTAAGCTTTCAAAAACGTTGTCCAAATCCCGGAGGAATGATTCACTCTGACGATGCTTGACTACGATATCATCGACATACACCTCTACTGTTTTGCCTATGCAATCTTTAAGGGTGACATGAGTTGCGTGCACAAAGGTTGCCAGGGCATTCTTGAGACCATAAGGCATATTTACATAGCAATACAAGCCACAAGGAGTAGTAAAAGATGTTTTCTCCTCATCTTCCCTAGCCATCCTAATCTAGTGGAACCCTGAATAGGCATCCAGGAATGAGAGAAGCTCACATCTAGAAGTTGAATCTACTATTTGGTCTATTCTAGGGAGAGGATATGGATCTTTAGGATAGGCCTTGTTAAGGTCGGTGAAGTCGATGCACATCCAGAGCTTGCCCCAAGCCTTGGGGACAACTACAGTGGTTTGCGAGCCATTTCGGGTGTTGAACCCCCCCAGATGAAACCCGCACGTAGGAGCCTATCGATCTAAAGGCGGATGAACTCTTGCCTTTCTGCTGATTGCTTGCGAATCTTCTGTTCGATGGGCCTCGCTTCGGGCGGTACCGCAAGTTTGTGCTCAATCACCTTCCTAGGGACCCCAGGCATGTTGGAAGGTTGCCAGGCAAACACATCGACATTGGCCTGGAGGAAAGCGATGAGCGCGAGTTCCTATTTGGGGTCCAGACCCCCATCGATGCAGGCGGTCTGGGAAGCCTCAGCGTTGATTTATATGACCTTCGCTGGCCCTGCTTCCCCATTTGGGGAATCCTTCAGGGGCTTCGGGGCTAGGACGACACTTAAGCACGCCAAACCTTATACTGCAAGCGACAGTATCGGTGTAGCCTTTCCCTTAGGATGAGTATCTAAGGTTTTGTCAATCCGTTGAAAACTAGGTTTAAACTACTATTAATCAAGGATTAATCAATTACTAACTAGTTCTAATAGATCTATAAACTAAAGGATAAAAGAGAGTCTAATTACTGACTAATATATATCTAAACTAAACTAAAGGATGATAAACGATGTTCTAATCACAAACTAGATATAAAACTAACTATAACATAAACTAGATCAAGAACAAGAGATTAACATGGTCAACTAAGCAAGATCGATCAAGAAGCTAATACGGCTAAAGGATCAGCAAGAGATATGAGACAATCTTCTTATAAACTATGAACCACCCTAAGCATGGATCTAACGTGAAACATAGAATAAACATGATCATGAATGTCATAGACTTGCTCGAACCTTTCCCCGGGCCCTACTGTCACTAGTAACCAGGTAATCGACGAACTAGCAAACCTAAACCATCTCTAAGCATGAGCAGATTCAATCAACTAATTAAAGTAAAAAGATCTACTAAAAGACATGTGGTTTAAACAACCCCGGCCAGGTCACATGTAGAGATGAAGCATTGCAAAGATATGGATCATAGATCATGTATAAACAAAGAACTAGTAGCAAAGAGACTATTTCATTGATCGAACTCAAGGTTTATCATAGTAAAATAAGAAGAACAGAGAGTTACTCGAGATACATCATGAACTTGAAGCACATAGTTGTCGAATTCGGCGAGACGAACAACGTACTCGAAGACAAACTCGAGACTCCCCGGGAACAGGGGTGGTCGGCCGACCCGGGGGGGGGGGGGTAGGTCGGCCGACCCCCTCCTTTCCTGCCTCCTCTCGCTGCCTCCTTTCGCCGAGATCTCCTTCTTGATGAGTCTTGCGAAGATGGACCCTAAACCCTAACTTTGGAGCTCTAGTTTACAATGAATTCGATGGAATTGGATACCTCTCCCTCTACCTCTAGGGGGGCCATATATTTATACTCCGGAGAGTCCCCTATACATGGAATCTAATAGGTCAGTTCTAAGAGTCCTAAGACACCTAAAACATCTATTTCTATGTATATACAAGTTTCTAGAAGAGTCCCGGTCGTCCATATACTTCCTTGCTTGGAGATGAAGTCATTGTCATAGTCCTTCCCGAAATCAGCTTTCCATATTCTGCAGCCTTTAGTATTTCGACTATAACTCCCTCATTCGAAGTCCAAATAAGGTAAGCTCAGAATCTAAATCATAGAGCTCGAAGAGATCTACAACTTTGGTATTCAAACTTTCTTCATTTGACGTCGTTAAGGTCTCCGAATTTGGCCAGCAAGGTTCTACTGTCTTGGAATCCGAGAATATCTCGAGATTTAATTGGAGTTGGGATTGGACTCTTGATAAATCTTCCTTATCTTCATATTCTTTATACTCAAGCGATCCTTAGTCACCGGAACCTTCTCCATAATAGACTTCGGCCATCTTTTGGGCTTCAATTGTCCTTCTTTTATTAATTATCTCTCCTCCTTGGACTAGTAGCATTAATCCATCAACGAGAAGCCTTCTCAATTATTGCAATTATTCACCAATTATTTGCCATTTTCCTGCAATATTTAATAATGTGCAAAAACAAAGAGCATTCTCGAAAACAGGGTTATTTGTTAGCAAAACAAAACTAAATCATAAGATTAACCTCTGAAAAAGCATAAAATTATGTAAAAATAGAGCATAAATTTAGTTCATATCTTACGTCAACAAAACCCCGGACCCATCAGTCGGAGGTCCCACGTCCCGGGGTTCAATGTAACCTTGGGCCGTGACCGCTTGCAACTTCTCGATTGCCGCGGTAACCGTGGGGCGGTCCCCGGGGGATGGTAATGATGCCTTTAGGCCCTGGCATTTTCATGCACAAGAACCCATAGTGAACTGCTGCCATGAAGTTGTAAAGGAATGGTCGACAGAGGATGGCGTTGTAGGGGAGCCAGAGTTTCCCCACCACAAACTCAACATGCTCGGTCCTGTAGTTGTCAGGGGTTCCAAAGGTAACGGGCAACGTGCACGCGCCGTGCGGAAAGATAGCCCCGGGCCCGACGCCCCCAAAGGGTGAGGCCGGTGTGAGCCTTCCTACAGGGATTTAGAGCTAGTGAAACGCCCAAGAGGAAAGGACATTCAGGCTGGCCCCACCGTCGACAAGGACGTGCTTGAGGCAAGCGTTGGTGATGGTTGGGGAGACTATGAGGGGCAGCTCCGCCCCTACCATGTTCTGAGGAAGGTCCTCAGGGCTAAAGGAGATGGGTGTGCCAGCCCATTTAAGCGGGCATCGTGCCTCTGGGAGCGCCGCGACAGTGGACACTTGCCTCTTTAGGATCTTGACAGCACGACGTGTCGCCACACTGCCAACGTTGTTGTGTATGAAAACAATGGTACGCCTAGCAGTTTGGAACTACACAACGCTGTCCTCATTGTCTTCATCGGGGTCCGGCGGTGGTGTGGGCACCTTGTTCTTCTAGGGGTCGCCCTACGTGGGCTTCCTGCGCTTATACTGCTGTTCTTGTGGATTTTCCCGTCTTTCTCGATTCCTATCCACTATGTTACCCCCCCCCCCGCCTCGCAAATAGCCCCCTGGTCAGGGGATTTCTTCTTCTTTTTCTTCCCCTAGCCCTTAGCCCAGGGGTTTTGATCAGTCATCCCGGGCTGAACAGCCCGAGGGTTATGCCAGGCCCGACCTTCGGCTGCACGTGCACACTTATCGGCGAGGGCGAGGAGGTCGCCGACGTCTTGGATCTCGCGGGTGGCAAGCTTCTCGAGTATCTTCTTGTCTCAGACTCCCTGACGGAAGGCGATGGTAACCAAGGCCAGGGTTATCCAAGGAATGGTGTGTCATACCTGACAGAACTGTGGACGAACTGTCATAGAGTCTCATTTGGTTGTTGCCTCACTGCATGAAGGTCTGCCTCAGACCCCGGGCGTGAATAGGTCTCGACAAAGTTCGCCATGAACTATCGGCAGAGAGCCTCCCACGAGGCAATAGAGCCTTCTAGGAGGTTCATTAGCCAGGTCCGAGCTAGCCCGGTCAATGCGACATGGAAGTAGTTCGCGATCATGTCGTTGGCACCAGCTGCGGCGATGATGGCGGTAGCATAGATCTGGAGAAACTCTGCCGGGTCGATAGTCCCATCATACTTCATCGGTAGGTGTGGACGAAACTTCGCTGGCCATGGGGCTCAACGAAGATGAGGGGTAAGGGCCCGACACCCTACCCCAAGATCTAGCTCCGGGGCTCCAAGCCCAGGAGGGACTGCGAACCCGGGGCACCCAGACCTCCCGGGGCTTAGGCATTGAACTGGGTATTTGGCGCAGCGCCCGGGTACGCACACCCGGCATCCTGCCGCCAACGATCGTGGCTTCGCTCTATAGTGAGCCGCGCATCCTCCGCTACCTTGTTCCTGTCCAAGACCACACAGAGGTCATGCGGCTACTGCTGTTGATGTTGTAGCTGCTCAGCCGGGGGAGGTTGCCCCCCGCGTAGAGCTGAGGTGCTCGGGAAAGCAATGAGGGCTGTTGCTGAAGCGCCCCCGGTTCTCCCGAGACCTAGGACAGATCGGGCGCTCCCCAGCCCGCAGCTATGAATTTGGCAACATCTTGCCGCCACTGCTCATGCGCCTTCGACTTGGCATGCAGCGCCGGTGGGTTGCGCAGCAGAGCTTCTGCCGCATCCAAGGCCCGACAACACGTATCTGTTCAGTGGACGGTGTCTAGTCAGTTTTTCTCTGTGTGCTTCCGCTCGGAGGTTTTGAGTTTGAGTTTTTAATTGCTCCTATTCACCCCCTCTAGTCGTAGTCTACGATTGTCGTCGTGGACAACACCAAGATACCGTATAGGTACCGAGTAAGTGTAGAGTTGTGTAGGGACGTGGACACTGCTGCTGAGCTAGATGGCTACAAGGAGCTGGGGAAGAAGGTTTAGAGAGGTTCGGGCCACCCGCAGGTGTAACACCCTACGTCCTCTTTGGGTTTCTCTTTGTACGAATGAAGGACTAGAGTTACGAATAGGACTGGGAGCCTGGGCACCCGGTTGTGTTTGGTGAGCTCGAGAGTAGAGTGTTATGGAGTGATCTTAGAGTATGGAGTCGTTGGAGTCCATGAGCGACTGTGAAGTGTCCTCATCTAGGTGTTCCACTACTCCCTTTTATAGTCCAAGGGCTCGAGTGGTAGTACAGAGTTGGTAGCATAGTGCTACATTGGGCGGCATGGCCTTGGTTCAACTTGTCAAATGGCATGTCCCACCTCCACCATAAGGTGATGTGGGAGGTACTATTTCCTTCTCCGTCACCAGGTCAGACGGAGGGCGTGTAGTGGTCGCCTGCCCCATCTGATGGTACGGTGATGTGACCTGCACGCCGCGGAGGATGTGCAGGCGCACACTCCGACCGTGCGCTCCTACCGCATTTAATGCGGCTGGTGATAGTTCCTTCCCCTAGAAGGGTCCCTACCGAGGCTTGCCAGGTGGGTCCGCCAAGACCCCCGGGGCTTGCCACCTGTCGCTGCTGCTGCTGGCGTTCCCCGAGGCACTTGGCCACGTGCAATGACTGTCTTACCCAGGGAGGTCTTCTTCTACTTGACGAGGCGCTACGTATGCGTTTCTGGGGTATGGGTCCCCCGCGGCGCCAACAACGGTCCTACATCCGTATCATACGCACTAGTACATGTTACTCTAAAAATGTGTAAATGACAAAAGTTAAAGGCTAAGGAGTATTGATATGGGATATATTTTGTTACACCGAAATATATCTAAATATTATCTCCATTATTTTGGCATCAAAATAGCTTCAAACAAAAAGTTAATAAACTACAAAGTAACTTTGTAGATCTCATCGAGCACTACAATTTTATTAAATGTTGTATTCATCCAAATTTATTTGTGAAAGTTATGATTTATTAGAAATAAAATACGTAGAAAAAGAAAATTGGGTACTCGAACCTCGGTTGGCGGGTACTGCATGCTCGCTCAGTATCCACCTCGGTTCCAATGACCTCCTAGCCGATTAGTAGCCGTATCTATCTGAATAAAGTATTACACATATCTGAGAGTTTATCACATTTTGGTATCTATATCGACATCTGACCCGGTACCCATCCTATTTTCGCAAACAAGGCGTGTTTTCTTCAACCTCCAGCCTTCTTTTTCCCTTGGCTGATGGAGGAGGGAAGACAGCCGCCATGGTGTGTGGGATATGAGCTCTAATTAGCGCTAGTGTTCACGTGTGGAAGGAGGAGGTGGTGGGGAATGATGGCCTAGCCATGGCCAGATAGGACATCATGTGGCATTGGTGCTGTGCGTGGCCACACCATGATGAGCGTTGCGCAATGTGCCGGCGACACTGGCAAGGCAGTGGCAGAGTGGGATGGCAGAGGGGGTGTAAGAAGAAGCAGAGGTGGAGTGTGAGAGAGACTAGGATGAAATCAGGTGAGAGTGGAGAGCAGCTGAGTGGGAGAGAGACGAACAAAAGAGAAGAAGCTCGCCGACCCTTTTATTGGCGGCTAGGCAGAGGAGGAGAGGTCCAACACTAGGGCGGGTCTGCGTGTTGGGTGTTGTGGGCGTGTGGCGGCCGCGTGTCACTGTGCGAAAAATGGTGGGCACCAATGAGGCGGTCTCCGCTGATGGAGAGAGGGGGAAGAAGGAGCAGGAAGGGGCATGGACATGGTCAAGTGGACTAGAGAGCGAGGAAGGGGCAGGACACGTGAGGGGTCCAGTGGATCGGGAGTACAGAGCAGGGAGAGAAGAAAATGAGAGTGGGAAGCGGGGCCAGTGGAACCCACGTGGACTATGGTTTCAAGTTTGCCCGCTAGAGAACTCTGGAGGCCTAACGGATGGTACAAAAGTTACCCTAATTTTTGTCTTCAAACTTCTAACGGATGAGAAACGACGATAATAGCACATTTAGACTATTATAGTTTTCATCTCATAACTCCTCACGGCCGAGAATAAATAATAATAGCACATTTAGACTATTTATATCGTCCGTTCTCGTGACGAAAACTATCCAGATTACAGTTTCTAGCTCCTCTTGCAGCGGGGGGCTCTGTGGAAGGATACTGCGCTGGCTTATTACGCTAGAGGGAAAAGGATTGGATCCTCGACTCCGTTTGGGCTGCATTCTGGCAAACAGCCTTAGAGTGTAGCGTACCAGATATGCATGCGTCGCACCAAAGGTGCTGTAACCCAGTGGTTGCAATAACGGCTTCGATTTTCATTGGGTTTTCACTGAGAGCAAATTATTTTAGAATTTAACAGTTTTGTTTATTCAGTGGTAAGCGGCGTTTCTCTCGACAGCGAGACGCCCATGGTGTTGGTGTTGTGTGCGTACGAAAATATATCCATGCGTCATGCGTGGCGGCTGACTCGCTTGTCTGATTCTGACGTTTAACTCTCCGTTGGCCTATTTCGCCATAAGCACACACGGGCTAGTAATAGTAACTTAGCCTGAAGACCTGTACAGGGACGTAGTTTTACGATAATTGATTGCAGCACATCATCACCGTCGCAGAGTACCTAACAGCTAGCTGGCTTATTATACTCCGATAGACATAGTATATGATATCACGCGTTTGCATGCTAGCTGCTCCAAATATACTACAAAACAGCAGTCGCGATTCAGCGCACAAGAGGTCCCAGGATCCGATCCCGTCGCCCATTTGTTCGATCAGTCAGATAATACAGGCCGGGCACAAGTATTCCTGCACATCCAAGGTCTCTGTTTGCATGCTAGCTTGTCGGCACAAATACTAATGCCACGCAGCTGTCCGTATATATAACACTTTATCTCCAACTACAAAGAGTTTTAGATCATATGAATGGATTGATACGTATCTGGATCTATCAACATTCATTCAAATATAAATTGAGAAATAAAGATTAAACCTCTTTACAATTTGTGACGTGGGAGTATATAGTAGCTCGTAATTACAGCTCATGCAGGCATATCACACTATGCTACACAACAACCCAACCCAACCCATTTGCTGTCCTAGTGTCGACTCGGCAGTGGTTTGGAACATTTCGACCCGGAGATCGAGTGCGCATAGAGAAACCGTTACTGAGACACATAATTCAACCTTACTATTGTACATAAACCTTCAGAGAACGATGGTCAAATACCTGCTGGGCCGCTGCATGAGTACGTAGATTTCTATGTTTCTTAACCTCGCCCCACAGCCGTTCTGTCAACTCAATAATTTCCACAAATAAAGTCAGGCCGATTGGGGAAAGAGTTCCTTGTGTGCCTGATAGTCAGGGCGGTGCTGCCTACCATGAACATCTAGTGAGCAAGTTGTCTGTGTTATAAATACCCATGCGCTCTTCACTTCCTACTCATCCCATCCTTCACACGTTCACAAAGCTTGGTGCTCAGAATGGCTAAAACCAAGTTTGTAGCCCTTTGCTTCATCCTCCTCGTTAGCACTGGACTAGCCAGTGCTGCAAGGGTAGCAAGATATGTTAGTGCTGGTGGTGGTGGTGGCGGCGGGGGAGGTGGTGGTGGGCAGGGTGGTGGATCGGGATACGGTTCTGGTTCCGGTTCTGGGTATGGTCAAGCCGGTGGGTATGGGTCTAATGGTGGGACATATGCTCAGGGAGGAGGACAGGGTGGAGGTGGTGGCGGAGGACAATATGGAGGGTCTGGTTCTGGTTCCGGCTCTGGCTCTGGTTATGGTCAAGCTAGTGGGTACGGGTCGAATGGCGGGGCATACGCTCAAGGGGGCGGACAAGGAGGAGGTGGTGGTGGAGGACAATATGGCGGGTCTAGTTCTGGTTCCGGATCTGGATCTGGGTATGGTCAAGCTGGCGGAAATAGTCCTTATGGTGGTGGATATGCTCAGGCAGGTGGCCAAGGTGGTGGTGGCGGCGGTGGACAAAGTGGTTCAGGGGGCAGTGGATACGGAAGTGGCTCAGGGAGTGGGTCTGGGAGCGCTGGTAACGGTGGTTCCTACCCATGAGGCCTTCACCATTAGCTGCAAGTCTGATGCCAGTACACTACTACGTGGTTTGTAATTTATATGGCTGTTTACGTGTTGTTTACTTAAGTAAGGAGCAATAAAACTAGTGCAAGTACACTACTACGTGGTTGGTTATAACAATATGGTTGTTTACGCTGTTGTTCACTTAAGTAATGGGCAATAAAAAGGCCTTGCTTTGTCTGTTGTGATAAAATTAGTGATTTTGCATACAGAATTGGCTGCTACTTATGTTCCTATACTTGTGCATATAATGAATTATTTGTTTCTTATATTGAGTATAACCAGCGGGTTTGTAGTCCAACGGTATCTCCACCATTTGAGAGTGTCAAGGTCCTAATTCAATTTTTTATGGGAGCGAATTCTGTGAAAGCCGGGATTCGGAAGGTTTTTTTGTCCAATTAAGATTAGACTCTTCTACTTTAATTACAATGGCTTGGAAGCGGTTTCCCCACGGGTCCAGTTTTATATTGAGTATATACGTGTACACATTACTAATTGTGTCCAGAAAACACATTACTAGTTGGGTCGGGAGAGGGTCTGAGACCGCTGTACATGTTCAAACTGGGCGGTCCGTGATCCTGCAAGAACTTGCTCCACCGCGAGCCTGGAACGGCAGGGCTAGGAGTGGGCCTGTGCCAGGCCGACCTGTCAATCTCAATCGTGTTGTGCTTTGGGCTGAAATGCCAGCACGACGAGCTGGCCTGAGCACAACTTGTTTTATTTTTTATTTTAGCACTAAAGTAGCTGTCATAAATTATATAACATATATAAAACACAAAGTAAATGAAATTCACGTGGTTAGAAGAGTGATTGTAAGTCTTTAGGACAAAGATAAGCCGCGACCCCGTCACTATATCCTTTAATGTGCGACCCCTTGTTCCGGTCTCCAATCTGCTTCACTCTACCTTCCCCCGACTATACCACCTGCGCTGCATCTCGCCCACCGCAGTCCCCCACCTCTCCAAACTCCTCCCCCAAGGCAGCTGCTCCATCCACTCTCACCGCTCCCTCCCTCTGTGTCCTTCCCAAAGTGGCTCGGTCATCCTCCTCGACGCCAATCCTCTCCCCACGCGCCCCTCCCAGCGCGGCTTCTCCTTCCCTCTGATGGCTTTTCCATCAACGGCTCCTACCCACCGACGTGGGTCAACAGCTGCTTGCCCCGTAGCTCCTAGGGTCCACGGATTGAAAAAAAGTCTGTAGCAAGTTCTTGGAATTACATAGCAAGTTTATGGAATTCTATAGCAAGTTCGTGGAAATATGTAGCAAGTTCCTGCTGCAGTGAGTTTCAAAATTTTGTCGTCTTTGTTTTGCTTTTTTGAATGTGTGTCATGTTAGTTCCAAACAAGTTATGTAGCAAGTTGAAGCAAGTTATGTATGTCCTGTTAGTTACAAACAAGTTATGTAGCATACTAAAGCAAGTTATAAAAAACAAGGTGAAAAAATGTCACTATGTTGCAAAAAATCATGTTCTGCGTTTTTTAGCAAGTTATGTGTAACTATAACTATGCTCTTTGCCATCATATGTAACATGTAAAGTCTACATCAAAATTATGTGTAGCAGGTTATCTCATATAGCAAGTTATGTTATGTAACAAAACTATGTACACCAAGTTATCTTATGTAGTATGTAGCAAGTTGTAAGATGAATTGTAGGGTGAAGTGCACGAGGGAGTGGTTAAAGGCCCAGGAACAATTTCTTGGACGCGCGCGGGCTAAAAATGCTGGGCTGTGCAGTGGCGAAAGTACGATGCAGGCCAAAGGTGTTAGGGTCGCGCGCTGCCAAAAAGCGCGACCCCATCGCTACATAATGTTTCTAGTCTTTAGTGACTTCTAGCCTCGGTTTGAACTTGAACCCATCCAATTTTCTTTAGATTTTGGCTATTTACGCCTCAATATTAAGCCTGGTCTAGGTCCAGCAGTCTTATCATGCCTTAGACTAGCCCGAAGTCCTGTCACCTCCAACCAAGCTGTGCTTGAACTGCTGCTATGGCCCGCAGGCCGCCACGACACGTTCCAGTGGCTTAGATGTGCCTTAATATGCCATATGTTTAACATGGGCTCGGACTAGGCCAGCACGACCCACCTATTTGGATATTTATACGATACCGTGCGACGTCACCATGGTCTGGTTACGTTTCCTTGACCTAGGTGACCCTGTTTTAAGATGGGTTTTTTGAGAGGAAAACTTTATTTATCTATTTATACTACTCTATACAAGATCGAGTTTAAAAAAATATTTTTAGAGATCGTATCTATTTTTACCTATCTTTCGATATCATTGTAGTTATTGATCGAGTCATTTATTTTTAGGTGTCTCCACGGGACGTGTAAATTGTTATTGCATTGTCTATGGCAAATCTCCACAGTGCATATTGGATACTCCCTCGATTCCAATTTAGAGGTCGTTTGACTTTTTTGACACCAAAATTGACCGGCTCATTTTATTCAATATATTTGAGAAGATGTAGAAAATTTCAATTTATAGTGAAAGTATATTATATGGTAAATCAAATCACAATAAAAATAAATGATAATTGTGAATTTTTTCATAAGACGAGCTGATCAAATTTAGTATAAAAAAAATCAAATGATCTCTAAATTAGGACGAAGGGAGTAGTATATACAGGAATTAGAAGGACCGACCCTGCTGGGTGTAACATGGCATAAGAGTTTCTGCTGGCCCTCGAATATTTTCTCTCTTATTACTTCAGCTCGTTGTCGTGCGCGGCAAACATTTGTAGCGTGTAGCGAGACAGCTCTAACGTTCAGGCTCATGGGCCCATCTCCGTCTCCATCACCATCCGCGAATCACCACCGGTGAGGTGAGGTGAGGTGAGGTCGTCGTGGTAGGTGCAGATGCGACGGCGACGCGCGGGCATCTGGTAGGGCCTCGGCCGCGCCAGCGATCGAGACCCTGGTGCCTAGGCAACGGCAGTCGGCAGGGTCGACCAGTGCATGAAGGAGAGCGACGGACGGAAAGGCTTGGTTGTCACGTGTGATCGAATTTCCGGAAGGCTTGAAATTTTGGACAGTTGTTTGAATGTATCCGAAATTTAGATACATCACTCTAGCTGGTACATCTTCAGATACACAAACGTTAAAGCGCGGAGGGGTCGCGCAACACGTTACCACGCGACCCTGCGGCCCGTGGCCGGGAGATGGTTTGTACTGGACTTTTTTTAATCATGTCAAAACTATAGCCCTTTAATCATGTGCCCATGTTAGTGGGCTCATTCTTCCAAGTTTTTTTTCGTATGGTGGAGATCATTCACGCAGAGAATGATAAAAAAAAACAACACAAGCCGCTTTCAATATGGCCAAGTCAATGTTTGTGTATTTTCTTTCGTTGATCGTTACTCTCACATATAACTGTTTGTTTTTAAATCCGTTTATACCATTGCGTTTCTTACGATGAGATGAACAAAATGAAGTCCATGTTGCATATGTTTTAAGACATTTAACAACAGATAGCAAGTTGCATACAAAATTAGATGAAGTTATATAATGAACTAGAAGCAAGTTATTATTATAAAATGATTGCTATACTTGCCAATCATATATATGTCTAGCTTTATATAATTATCAAGTTATCTTGAATGAATAATGGTAATTTATGTATGAAAGCTATATTCCGAACTACAAGTTATTATTGTAAGATTATTATTAAACTTGCCACTTATATATATGTCAAGTTTTATATAACTGTCGAGTTATTTTGTATGAATAATGGTAACTTATGTATCGCATGTGTAGAAACTAATGTGTCAAGTTTATATACAGAACATATAACACTTATGTGAGATAATATATCAACTTATGTAGAGATTGTGTTACCAAACTTGGTACACAACCTCTACATAAGTTGATGCATTTTCTTTAGTATAGATTGGATATGACAAATTATGCCTACTTAGTGATGCATGTCATGTTCTATTAATGTAGTAAGCTATGTTGTAATATTATAGCATGTTATGTTCTGTATTTTAGTATTATTGTTTTCTTATATAACTTGCTACATAATCTATATATAATTTGATGCTATACATTACCATAAATTATTAGTTGTATAAAACATCTTTAAAACTTATCAAATATGGATCTTGTTTTGTAGAGCTTGTCACAAGGAACATTACAATGCAATTGGATTTGAAAACGGACACTTGGTGAGCGAGCAATGAAGTTTTAAATTAATTATAACCTTTGTGTTGATGACATCAGCCAAGAAAGTGACATCTCTCCCACTTGCATGCTTCTCGCGAATTTATTTACCATACGTTGCCTTTAGGACACGCCCGTCAATCCAGAGGATCGGAGGGGTCGCACGATACAACAAATCGCGACAGGGTCGCGCGTTATCCTAGTCCCTTCAGATAATAGGATAATGTAGCATCTAAACACTCTCTGCATCCACTATAGAAACATCAAAGCCTAAGAGTCATGATCATGGATTCCATCCTCGTGTTTTTTATCATGGTTCTCACTTTTCTATCTTTTTGGACGCATTGGTCAGAGTGGAAAATGATGCATTGGATATTTGGACTATTTAAATTGGATGCCTGCATGTGCATACAGATTATTTACTCATACAAAAATATATAGTTATTTTGAGACAAATTTTCAATCCTAAATATTGTATACATTATTGTTTTATCATAACCTATCAAATTCTCGAGAAGACATATATGTGTCTAATTTTAGATAGTAGTACTACCGCTTGTTATTCGAGCAGCCAACCATCATAATATTATATTGCTGTCACAAAAAACAATAATTTGTGACCTTTTATTTTTCTCTTCTTCAGATAATGTAGTAATGAGATTCATTGAAAATATTATAGCTCTTAAGCACATATATTCTCAATAAATACATATTTAAAAATAACTTAAATTGCATAAATTAACCTTAGTTGTGGTGGGAACAAAACTCATGGGAAGTACTTAGTTCTAAACTTAACTGTCTATCTTAGCAAGAACGAACCTCAAAATAATGCATACAACAGTGCAAAAAAGGTTCTAGATATAAAAATAAAATCTGAAAATAATTGGAACCTATGGGAAAATAACATTTTTTTTCACATTATTCATTTGTTTAACTACCATTACATACCTCCACTAATAAAATGGAGTAATGTATTTTTGGCCAGCTAAAGGAGACGGCTGGGGATGGTTGCAAATAGGCTATTACACAGTGTAATGAAAAATATTATAGTTAAAATTATTTCTGAGATCTTAAGGAAAGTTGAAATTTATATATTTTTTACCATACTTATTTAGTGTTGCAACACACATGCTTCTGCACAACCGGTTGTGGTACAGTGAAAGAAGAAAGAGGAACTGATAAGTTGAGGATTTGAGAGGAACTTAGCTGCGGAAGCATGATATGATCGGTTCGGTTGTGAACGGAGTGCCTATAGCTATCAGATTTGATTTGTGAGCATCGACGGTAGCCTTAAGGGCTTCTTTAGATCAACCATTTCCGACCGTAGTTGGAGGAGAATGGAGGGGGTTGAGGAAAAAATTAGTTTATTTCTTCCTAGATTCACTCTAATAATCGCCTCCAATTCAGATTGGGATTGAGTTTCGCCAAAGGTGGGCTTGTGGAAATGTGGGACCCAACGATGTTCAGGCTCGCCGAGTTACACAGGGCTAAGCTGAATGCAGCTTGTTTCAACCCACAAAGATAGTAATAAATATTTATTCATACATTACAATTTTTTAAATATATAGGAGCATGCCACTTGTGCATAACTATGACAGCTTCTACATTTGATTTTTCCAAATAACAGTGTTTTATGTCAATCTTGTATCTGTTGTATATGAGCTGCGGTTCCATGAACCACTATTAAAAAAAATTATATGAGCGGTCTCTAAACTATGTCGGAGGTATCATCTGGGTCCCAAAACTATAAAAATGCATATTTAGGTCTCTAAACTATGTCGAGAATGTCATCTAGGATCCCTAAACTATGAAAATAGCATATCTAGGTCCCTAAACTACGTCGACAGGTCCTTCAGGGAGATTTAATATGTCAAAAGCCCATCCGCTAAAGACCTCGATGGTCGTGAGATCCCTTGAAAAGGATAAAGACCCATTTAAACCAAAGAGCGACGATGAGGAACCATTATGGATAGAGGTCCCTTACCTTAGCGCTATTGGAGCACTGATGTACCTTGCGAATTGCACCAGGCCTGACATTGCATTCAGCGGTGAACTTGCTAGCTCGACACAGTGCGAACCCAACCAAAAGGAATTGGGTAGGTGTTAAAACTGTACTTAGGTACCTTAAAGGCAGTCAGGATCTTGGCCTGTTTTTCCCGAAGAACGAGGGCCAAACTATGATGGGCTATGCAGATGCAGGATATCTGTCTGATCTCCATAACGCTAAATCTTAGACTGGTTTTGTGTTTCTTTGTGGTGGTACTGCTAGTATCCTGGAAATCGTGCACGTAGACCCTGGTGGCAACGTCGACTGACCACTCGGAAATAATTGCATTGTATGAGGCCGCACGTGAATGTGCTTGGCTGCAGGCGTATGACTAACCATATCCTAGAAGTCATGTGGTTTTACGGTCGCCGATATTCCCACTATTATTTACGAAGATAATACAAGCATGTGTTGTACAAATGAAAATAGGCTATATTAAGAATAATATGACTAAGCATATATCTCTTAAATTTTTCTATACTCACGAACTCCACAAGCAGAGTGAGGTAAACATCATGCAAGTTAAATCGTGTGATAACCTGACAGATTTATTCATTAAATCCCTACCAGCAGCCACGGTCAGAAAATGTGTACGAAGTATTGGGATGAGACATTTGAAAGACTTGCAGGGTTCAGGGGGAGAACGCACCTGAAAATTAGCCTTTTGTTTTCGGATCCCGAAGATCGTTAACCATGCAGCCCTGTAGGTTGCATTAATCCTGAAGACATCCGTTGCACTCTTTTTTCCACTGTGAGTTTTCCAGAAGTTTCTCACTGATAGTTTTTAACGAGGCAACAAGTGCGATACATCTAGCGGCACTATGCACTCTTTCTCCGTATTTTTCCCACTGAGTTTTTAGGAGTTTTGAACGAGGCATGAGTTTGTCGCGGTATTCACCCAAAGGAGAGTGTTGAGAAACCCTATTCAGGGTTTTGTGGGCTCTACCGAATACGCCTCTGAAGGGCCTACCCATATCTATATATTGGAACCATATACTCCTTGAGAATAACACGAGAAAGAGTTCCACCCTACGTTTCGGTCTCCCAAGTCTTCTTCTGTCGTGCATATCGCTGGGACGGGAAGGGGAACGAGAACTTCTACATCTTCCTCACGCCTCACTGCTTCCGGGTGGGAAGGGGATCGGATCGGGGATCCGTGACGCCGCCGTTACTCAACACATCTCATCTAGGTCCCCAAACTATGAAAATGCATCTCTAGGTCACTAAACTATTTCAAGTGAGTTATTCCGGTCCCAAACCTGGCACACAAGCCGTCAGTGAGCCAACGTGGCAAGCTGATGTGGAATCTGCAGGGTGGAGCCCACAGTGTCAGTCACACTGCTCACGTGCATAACCGCCGCACACTGTGGGGCATTGCTTGCGCGCGTCGCCGCCGCGCCTCCCTCTCTGCTACTGCCCGACGCTGAGCTGTCCGCCATGCCTCATGCCCGGGCGCCATCGCCACCAGTGCCTCAGAACCTCCTTGCCGCCGCCCGCTGCCGGACCATCCGCCATGCCTCACACCCGGCCACCATCGCCGCCATGCCTCCGAATTAGCCACCACCTAGCGCCGTGCGGCAGCGACGTACGAGGCGGTTGTGGCAAGAAGACCGTGGGAGGAGAAGAGACATGAGAGTGTGATTGACATGTGGGCCTACCCTGTAGATTACACATCAAGCTTGCCACGTTGGCACATGACGTCTCGTGTAGCAGGTTTGGGATCAGAATGACTCATTTTAAATAGTTTAGGGACCTATATATACATTTTAATAGTTTAGGGACCCAGATGAGATCCACGACATAGTTTAGGAATGTAGATATGCATTTTCATAATTTAGGGACCTAGATGACACCCCTGACATAGTTTAGGGACTTAAATATGCATTTTCATAGTTTGAGGACCCAGATGACACTCCCGACATAGTTTACGGACCGCTCATATAATTTACTCATAAAAAAACAAGGTACCAAAAGCTTTATTATCGTTGCTGCATCTCAAACGCAGTTAAAAATATAGTTTATGTTTGACAACAACTGATTTAAATTTTAAGCTTCACAATCTTTTTCACATAACTTTGTTTATCCATATTTTTAGCCGCGACCTGAAACCCCAGCCAGGCAACAGCTTTCATCGAGACGAAAATTACTTATTTTTCGTCATGTTTCTTTTGCCGACGTCGGATCGACGCAAATTAGCTTTTTGCTGATGAAAATTTTTGTTTGCGTCAGCTTTCCTTTAGCTTCGTCAGTTTTTGGTCCAAAAAAAACTATGTTTTTTCCTGTAGTGGCTGATGTGCGTATGTAATTTTGAACGACCCGAACCTATGAACTGTGGACCTCAACTTACTAATGGCTACGAACCCTGGCATCATGTTTCTTTCTTTCCTTCTAAAAATACGGAAACATATGCATCTCAAATTAGGGTAGATGACAAGTACAGATCATCTTGTAAAGCTCCTCTGTCTCTTGTTGGATGATTAATTGCTGAGCCACGTTACGGCATCATCTGACTGAACTGCGCTGGCCACGTCTCGATCTCGATAGCTATGCTGTGTTTACATGACCTGAGCGGCCTGAGCCACGGCTATTACTATTAGGGAGGCCAGCAACAGGAGACCACTGCTCTGCGTCGAAGCACAGCCTGCAAATTACAGAGATGAGAGTTATCTCTGCACAGGTACAAAGAACTAGGACGTCGTAGTCCTGTAGTCGGCGGTTACCAGGCGACGCCGTGGGCGCCGGTGGCGGGGCGGGGTCGTGCAACGCAGGGCAATGCATGCCCATGAGGCCTGCAGCGAATGGGAAATTTTGAGCACGAATCTGACAGTGATAGAGCAAGCAATGCAAGTTGGTGTGTCTGTCATATGGTTGAGGAAGTTACAGTTATGGTCGATGCAGGGGAACTTGGTGTTGTTGAGCATGTTGGCGTAGCCCGGCCCGCACTCGCAGTGGTAGTGGAAGCCCTCCTCCTTCTTGCACTCTCCTCCGTGCCCGCAGTTGACGGCGACGCAGGCTGCATGCATGCAGCAGGCAGATAAAACCAACCAAGGCGACATCACATGGATCCAATCCATCAACCGCTGTAATGGATAGATTCAGGCGATCAACGATCGACGACTCACGGTCCGAGAAGGGTATGCCCCTGGGCAGCAGCAGGCCCAGGTCGAGGCAGGAGCTGTTGAAGGAACCTGCAACAACAACCAATGGCATACAGCAAGTGAAGGTCGGCCAACCGCGCCGCCGCCGTCGGGAAAAAAAACGATGGATATACATATACTGTGTACGGTTACGGACACTCGGGGATGTTGCAGGGGGAGGAGGCGACCATGGCGGTCGCCCGTGTCCACCCGGGGTGGCACTCGCACTTGTACGACTCCGTCCAGGGGATCCACCCCATCCTCTCGCTGCAGCTGCCCCGGCCGCAGTCCGCCTTGTCGCAGATCGTCGACTCGCCTCCTGCACGCGCGCGGGCACGCGCGTCGTCATCGCCGCCGTCATATCGATCTGTCGCCAACCGTAAGCCCGTTACATTATACTCACCTTTGTGGTCGTCGTCCTCAGCGACGGCTGCGCCGGCGACCAGCGCCGCGACGAGGAGCAGGGCGGCCAGCGCGGAGCTCCTCCTCGTCGTCCGCGCCATCTTAGTTTGGTAGGGTCGTCTGCCTACATTTGCGAGCTGCATGCCGTCGTAGGCGCGGGGTAAGACGATCCAGTTATTTTTAGGCCTTCGATCGGACGGAATTATTGGACGACATGCATGGATACACAATGATCTTGTGTCGTCTCTTCTCATCGCGCTGCCTGTGGTTCCAAACGTTCCGTTTTGGGCGGGAAGGCAACGACGAAGCCATGTTCGCCATTGCTAGGGAAAAGCATGATTGGTAGATTATTATGTAGCTACAAAATGCACATCGTCCAAAATCCAAAGAGTGAACGATAATGAACGATCTCTCTCTTTTCTGTGGTACCTAATAAGGCGAGCAATTTTGACCAATGACAATTTAGCAAAATGAAACTGGCAGGAGAAGCGGAGCTGTTGCTTTTGTCACGAGAAGGAGGCAATTAGGCATCTGTTCTTTGACAGTCGGTTCGCTCATAGGTTTATTGGGGCTTGGTCTTTTTAGCCTTCGGTATATCTAAGCCCAATAATGTATCTGGTATGTTTACTAGCTGGAAGCTGCTTTGGTAGCTTTGATCGCAACCTTCGATGTTATCGCTTTGTTAGGAGCTGCAACCACTGTTTGGTCTATTTGATTAAACAAGAACGGTATAATTTTTGAAAAACAAACAATTTCATCCCCTTTGCAGGTTATCTATGCTACCTCCCACAGGCTTCGTTCTTGGGCTGTGTTGCAAACTACGAATTTACAAGCTACTATGGTGGCCGCTATGCAATGCTTGGTGTAGGTAGTTAAGGACTTCTTTTTCCAGGCACATAGGCGGCGGTGTAGCTAATCTTTAGATTGATAATCAACAGTACTTCCTTATTTTATTTTGAGCTATGTGTTTCTTAGTGAAACATGGGAGAGTTTCAAAAGCATGTATCAACTCCATGTTATGTGCTTGAAATCAATAAAATCTTCCATTATAAAAAAAAGAATGATCCACTCCTACGGAAGGGGCCTTTAGTGTCAGTTTGCAACCCCCTGTAACACCGAAATCCATACCGACACCACCGAAGCGGTACTAAACATCTAGAGCATCAACTACGGGTGATGCGGAACGAATGCAAGAACATGTACTAAAGGAATAAGGGTTGCCCAACTAGACCGGCTAGGATGCTCGGGTGGGCCCCAGCATAGCATCGGCTGTAGTTTCCACCCACTACTAATGTGATGACAGTCACGTGGTGTCGCGCGCATTGTTAGCATTGGATTGTATTGCACCCGGTACGAAATAGATGACACGCACATACGCGCGCAACCTTTTAGTACTGATGTTATTCCCACCCAGTACTTAAAGTGATGGCTTCCACGTGTCCGCTTACACCCTTTTAGAACCGGTGTTGTATCCTTGCCCGGCACTAAAGTAGTGATGGACAGTCACGTTTTATAGTTATTTATATACGCTGTTATATATAATCCCAGTACGTATTGTACATAACATGATTATTATCACATAATAATAGTACTTGTACTTATATTATTATTACATAATAATAGCACTGTATATGTATATGGTATAAAATATTTTGTCCATTATATTGTTCCCAAAACTTCTACATTTCTACATTGTCTGGTGGGCAGTAAAACTCTCCTTGCTCACTGACAATGTCTTCATTAATAAATTCCATCGACCGTTCTTGATTGCCGTTAGTCTCATCCGAGACGGGCATATCCTTCAGATTCAGTACCTATAGTTTTAAAAATATAAATGAATATACTAAAACAAAACTTGTAAATATTATTAATGAGAAAGTGTTTACTGGATGTGTTTTTAATGTACATTGATGTCTCTTTCAATTGACCTTGAGCTCACAAAAAATGTGTATGGCCTCACAGACATAGTAACCACAATGATTGTTATCACTTGCTTGTTTATAACTCTACGAGAATTAAAATTTGGAAAGATATTAGAGGTAAAGTCGAGGTGCATAAACAGTTAAACGATGTAGTTAAGTGAAACATATATACCGTAAAGTTTGGTCATAGATCTAGCTTTTTTTTGTAATGTCTTTGGCGATTCGTCTCTTAATATGCAAACTTAAACTGAATGTTCTGTTAGTACATACACTAACTCCTCTATACAATGAAATTTAACACTGCATGTCTGCATCAACAGTAATTGTCTATTATTCATTGCTCTTTAGTCTTCATTTTCAATGCGGTAGTAAATTTCTTGTGTCTTTTCTAGGTATTTCACTACCTGAACAGCCACAACAGCTTGATCTGTTACGTCATTAATGCTTATAAGTCAACATTTGAACTTGTGAAATAAGTATACCATGTGCTCATGTCTAATTATTTTACAACCTGTAGTTAATAACGTCAAAAGATTTTTAGTTGTTATATATGCTTTAAAATACCAGCTCGTAAAGTGTTGCTTTTTATGAGTTCAAGAACCAAAGGTTTTCTTAGAGACAGGGATCTGCCATCTGTGCCCATTCCTAATGCATTCCTCATCAAGCAGTTAATCTCGACAGCTAAAAAGATTCTGGGATATTGCAGATGATCGAGGATAAATGATTTTTATTTTCTTCACGTTGAGCTCTTAACTGGAGCCCTCTAATGATAACGGTTGTACAAATAATGAAAGAGGTTACAGATACTTTGAGGATGATCAACAGGTAATTCAGGTAACACATATTTTCTCCTTTATAATGGTCAGAACATTCCTTTGAAGAGAACTAAGAGATCCCACATAGAGATGAAAATCAAACAGCAAAGGACTCAAGATAACTGTTTTATGAGTACCCTCCTACCAGCAAGGTGGTTTCACTCTATAGGAACTATATTATTTGCATTTCTGCATTACCCTTTGGTTGTTCCAAAACTTCTGCCATTCACTAAGTATAATCTATAACCTTTAGATTGTTTCTAAAGCATTTTACTGCATTTTTCTAGAGGAAATTAAAGTCTGTGATTTCCTGCGCAGGGATCATCACTGTTTTTTCTCTTTTTCATTCTACTCATTGACAAATTGTGTGCATGTATCGATAATGGAAGCATCAATGGCCTTCAAGATAAGAAGAGTGCTACTACCTCATCATCTGGTATGATTGCACTATTGCAATAAATTCTCCATGTTGGACGGCTCCTGAATGCCTACTCACGCCCTCACCGGTTTATTCAATAATGTGCAATGTCTTAAAGAAGTGACGCTTGAAATCATTTTCATTTTCCTTTGTACAGTTCAAAGGGACCCTACTTGCAGAGAGAAGTCAACCATGTGCATGTTGATTCTGTTTTAAGCATTGCCTAGGTCATTCTTTTAACGATTTTCCCTATGATCTTCTGATCAAGGTACATGTCCATGTGAATGAAAAAAATGTCGGGCCTGTTTGGAAACAATGTTTTCCTGTGTGCTATGATTTATGGCTGCTTTCGCCTCTGATTTTGAGTTGAATCTGGATTTGTTGCCATGGATTATGAACTGGAGTTCGATTATAGTTCCTCTAGAGTTTTGAATCAAGATGATATTCGGATTGTTGTTTACGCCAGAGGGGATTTGTGTGGTTGGGAGACACGACCAGCAAAGAGGGCTTTAATATTGGAGTATTAGGTAGAGATATGATCCAGACCCGAACACAGAAACGCGAGGCTGAACTTTGTTGCAGTCGACTGACTTTGCTATGGTCTCTATCGATTCACGAACACAGGACGCAAGGCAGAGAGGAGGGGACCGGCACGGTGGACCAAGAATCTTTACTTGTTTTAATAATATATACTAGGAAAATATCAGTGCATTGCAACAGAAGAAAAAAATACTTAGGCACCTCAAGGTCAGTAGATATATGAATAGCTTGCACAACAGTTGCTTATGGACAATTAACTTTATTATAATATTTAAGTCATAAAATAAATGATTTAATTAATAAATATGTGAACTGAGTATAGCTTAGTTGGTTAGGTTCCTTGTGCTGGAAACTGTCCAGACTGGATTCAACTCTTGACTTGGTAGTCCTGTGGTGACTTTCCGTCAATAGAAAGACAGTTATGGTGACTCGAGATGCTGATCTGGCTCAATCTTGCGGTGACTTTGCGTCATGGACTTCGCAAATCTAGGAGATGTAGAACCAACCCAATCCTACGATACCGATCTAACCCAATCTCGTGGAGGTGATCATAGGGGTGTAGTGTGTGCATGTGCGTGTTCGAACAAAAGGTGAGTGCACATGCATGTGTGAGCATGTGCATTGTACTCAATTTTGAAAAAAAAAATTAAACGATGAGTTTCGCAAAAAAATAACCATGAAATTCACAAAGAATATAGAGATATATGCATCCATCAAACCACTTCTTGATACTGTATTTGATACAGAATAAAACATAAAAGAAAGGTAAGATGTACTGCGATACCTTTTAGCTTCGTGCAGTCATGTGTTGGTGTCGGAAGGCAGCAGGATTTTTCTTATTTTTTTATAATGAAGGCAGCAGGATTGGCTGAATTGAAGAAGCAGCAGCCCAACAACCCCTGTCGGCCTGCCCAACATCGCCTCCTGCCCTCCGACAAGTCCACGCGATTGTTTGCGCATGATGCTGTCCGTTGGATCACATCCAGACGAAAGAGACGGAACGACGGCGGCACTCCAGTAGACTGAGGATTTTCGGTGGAGCTTGACAACTCCGAGGTGGTGCGTGTGCAGAAGCAGCGCATGGACCACAACGTGCGGTGCCCCGGCGAGCTCCACACGGAGGACTTTCTCTTGGTTGGTCTGGTGAGCAGCGGTGGTCCGAGCTGGCTCAGGTGTTCCTTGCCGATTGGAAGCGATGCCGATGCCTGGTGATCGTGAGCAACGGAGCACCTGATTCGCAACAGCCGGATCCGGCGACGTAGGCAGAGGTATGATCCACCCCTTCCTCTTTCTCATCGATTTCCTGTTGCGGCAGCCCGATTCGTGGAAGATAAGGCCAGTCAGGCTTGTAGGTGCTCGGATTCATGGAGATAGACCGACCGCCCTCGTGTTCGGCGGATTCCTCCCGGCGTGTCAAGCTACCGCCGGCGACAACCTATGGGGTAGACAGACGACTTCGACAGATTCATAAATTGAGATTGCGAGCTCTTGCATCCATGATGTGATTTGCAATTTTTGTAAACATTATGTCGATATATAACTCCTTGTAATTGATCTACTCCGATCTTTTTTCTATTTGATTGGTTGAAACATCCCTTTTCGGATTTGGTTTCTGATTCGGCGAACGCTACAGACAATTAGCCATAGGAAAGGGTGATCGATGAACTGTCAGAGAGAATAAATTCAATGACGGATCAAGAATTTTTACTTACTTTAATATTATATTAAGTATATATATAGATATAAAATAGTAGAGTATAACTTGCGGTGGAACATTATTGTATCAAACCACTCCCCCCCCGCCCCCCGCAGTTACACGTATTACATGCATAATTCGTTCATCTTTGGTTCGGAGTAAATTTCGCAGGCGAGAATTGAGTTTATTGTGTTAGCACGAGAAATTCAGGCGGTCTGCATATATAGGGCTTTCTTGGGTCCGTCCAGGGGCGGCTATGCATCGCTGCATCTTTGTAACGTAATCACAGGACCTGAACCACCATAGCGATGGAGATCAGCAACAGCAGCGGCAGTAGACTCGGCGACGAAGCAGAGCCTGCAAAGGTACACAGCACACAGCACGTAGCGAAGAATATGAATATCAGAAGGCGCGATTGCAAAAGAAAAAAAAGGCTTGCTGAACTCAGTGAAGCAGTTGCATTATTGCCTTTCGTCCCGGATGCCGGAGGGAGGCGGCGAGCCGTGGTCACCGGATGGAGCCGGCGACGGCGGCGGCGCCGTGCCGAGTCCCACTCCCAGGCCGGAGCAGCTGTTGCCGGAGAAACCTGCACGGCAGGCAACAAGTCAACAACGCAATGTATATGTATGTACTTGTATCTAAATTGGAATTGGAGAAGAAGAGATGAGGCAAGCCAGTTGGGCGGTGGTGGCCTCACAGTTCTTGGCGCAGGGGAGCGCGGTCTTGTTGATCAGGTTGGTGTAGCCCGGCTGGCACTCGCAGCTGTAGCTGAAGAGGCCGCTGTCGTCCGGCTTGCACACGCCGCCCTCTCCACAGTTGACGAAGGCGCAGACTGCACGGACGAAGTCGAACGCATCATGCGGCCATCGGTTTGCAACAAGGCACGACGGCGTCGCGGCCGCAGAACTCACTGTTGGGTTTGGCTATGGGCGGCGCGCTGAGGTTCAAACAGGCAGCATCGAAGGAACCTGCAGGCAATGGAATGAAACTAATGAAAGGATCATCCTCGGCTTGGTTAATCCATCCAGCTGGAGATATATATACGTACAGTCGGGGATCATGCATGGCGATGAGAGGACGTCCTTGAATACTTGGGACCAGCCGGGGTTGCAGTGGCACTCGTAGGGTGGCGGTGGTTGGACCAGCCCGGCCGGCACCTCGGTGCAGTTTCCCTCGCCGCAGGTGACCAAGTCGCAGACCGATCCACTCTCACCGCCGGCGGCGCAGGCGAGCAGCGCCAGCAGGAGGAGGAGCAGCCGCCGCCCGGTGGACATTGCTGATGACACTCGATCGATCGCTAGCTTTCCACCAATAATCTAGCTTCTCATCCGTGGGGGTCGCGCCAAGCCAAGGAGCGAGCGGCCGCCGGCTGCTGGAAGCCTGGAAGAGAGATGTACAAGTAGGTCATCGATAGCCTCGCCTGGGAAGGATCGACACTGAAGAAAGCGTCCGGCGGGCCGCCGCAGCATTTGCATTGCTAGCTCCAAGAGCCGCTGGCAGGGCATGGGCAGCGCGCGCGTCACAACGGCGAGACGCGTGTCTGGTCGATGTTTGTTTCCTTTCCTCTCCTCCAAACGCAGCTCCGTCCTAAGTTTACTCACCTCATCTTGCACTGTTTGTTTCATTGTTTGTTCGATTCTCAACGGACCTGTCTGCTGGGCGATCCAAACATGCGTTTATACTCAAACATGCGTTTATACTCTGTATTTATTTATTTATGGTAAAAACTTCTGCACGGCTGTTGTACGCACACATCTCTCATCGTTCGCTCCCCCCGAAAACTCCACCGCACACCAGACACCACCCCCATCCAACTCAACTCTCTCACACACAATCCTCGCTCACCACGCCTCCCGCCGGCCGGTGCCTCTCCCCCGTGAGCCGGCACACTCTCGCCGGCGGCGCCCCCTGTGGCCTCTCCGCCTGCCAACGCCGCTTTCGCCCGCGGACCCTCTCCTCCCGACGGCGCCGCGCCCTCTCAGCATCTCATCACGCCCTCGGGCCCTCTCCTCCCGGCGGCGTTGCGTCCTATCGGCCTCTTCTCCTACCAGCGCCATGCCTCCTGCTCCGACGCCGGCGTCTCCTCCCCCGCCTCCCAGCGAAATGCTGGAGCGGGAGCGTGAGCCGCAGCTCCCCACAGGATGTGGCCGCCGTGGGGCCACAACCCACGTGGATCCGACCGCGTGGGGCGCGCTGGAGGTGCGCCTTGAGCGGGGTGGAGGGAGCCGCTTGAGGTGTCCACCGGTGCGCCACCTCCCCCCTAAATCTGGCCGCCATGGGTGCCTCCCCACCAGATCCGGTCGCGTCATCGCCGGATCCGGCAGGCCTTGTCTGCGCGTGGGGTGGAGCACGTGGTCGCCCCTGCGGCTCCTCCTTCCTCACGGCCACGGCGGTTAGATCCGCGCACCGCCACGCTTGGAGGTGGCATAGGTGGCCATGGCGGCCGGATTCGGGAGCGGCCGCCGCGCTTCTCCCCCGCCCCGTGCTGGCCACCGCCGGCACCATCGTCCATTAAGCAAGTTTGTAAGGTTCATTAGGCAAAATGGTGATTTTCATTAGGCAAAATAGTGATTTTCATTAGGCAAAAATGTTATTTTCATAATGCAAAAATACCATATGTATTGTTGCCTAATGATGCTAGTTTTTTGCCTAACGGAACCACTATTATTGCCTAATAATGTCAATACATTTGCCTATTCATGAGTTATGTTTGGTGTTTTTTTTTTGTTTCTTTGCATTTTCAGGAGGTCCAGGTGAATCACTAAAGGTGCACTATCTTTCACATAAAACAGAAATATACTTTTTTAAAACTTTCTCAAAATGGGTGTGCGTGCAAACGGCATAACATACGGCTGTGCGTGTGTTAGCCACTCCCTTTATTTATTTGCTTCGGAGCGGAACCTTCTGTTTTGAACACAAGCACACGCACGATTACAAATGGTCCGGTTCTGGTTCATGTCCAGTTCTTGCTTCCTGCTTTTCCTCTTCCTCTGTACGGCTTAGGGCTTGCACCTCAAGTGCTCGATGAAATTCATGTTTGAACAAACAAATTAAGTTCGCATTCTTTCAATATATTTTCGCTAGTTGCGTTGGTTACCATCTTTCAGTGATGGCGCCTTCGCTAACAAGCTAGCAACGCAATTCAAAGAATTGGCATGTGCTTTGTAGAAAATCTTTTTAGCAACATTCAACAGAGGCCAATGCTAACATTTATTCCCACTTGAGCAGACTTATGTGACTACCCTTTTTATTTGTTCAATGACTATCTCATAGATAAACTTGGAGTCCACAGCCAAACATGGTCCTAATATGTCACCGGTTGCTCCAAAAACAGTTGCACATGCGGCTTTTGTCATGGAAACGGGATCTTTACTCAGGTAGTTAATAAATTATACTTACTACTTTAATCATGATGATAAGGACCCGATGCAAAAGTGAGTCGAAACGGAATCACACGGCACACAGCTGCACACACCGTACCGGACAGTCCGGAGTATAACACCGAACGATCCGATGCTCACTGGCCAATGGCTGGCTAACATGCATCTGACGGCTCGACAGTCACGCACTGGACAATCTGATATTGCACCGGACATTATAGACTAAGAAATCCTACAATGCCCACACTGAACATCACGTACTAGACAGTACACGAGACGGTCTGGTGCCCACACTGGATGGTCCTGTGTGGCCTTTGTCTGAAAAGGGTGAGGCTTCATAAACTCCGCCCTTAGCTATACATGTTGTATGATCCAACAATAATCCACGGACGGTCTGATGTTCACATCGGATGGTCTGGTGTGAGTGGGAATTTCATCGGGTCGAGTTAGGGACGAAGAAAATAACATGCGAATCCACCCAAACTTGCTCAAATATTGATCAAATGAGCTCCAAACTTCACAAAACTTTGCATGGACCTTGTTTAAGACATGGAGAAACTATTCCCACAAGATCAACTCAAAAAATAATCAAGGATTCTCCATGAATTCAACTACCATAGAAGTGAAGCACGTTTATTACAACAAAGTCTCTCGGACTGCTCATGGATCCAAAGGATTCAGCACTTGGAAAGCTCAATTCACCACGCCATGGCAAGCCAAAACTAAAACAAAAGAAGGATTCAACTCCCGGCACCAAGAAACACCCCAAAACCAAGAGTTTTCACCAAGATCCAAAGCAAGAAAAGGAGAGGCTACAGCAAAATCTATCTAGATATTGATTAGCCCAAAGAGGTTTTAAGTACACAAATTACAGATGAATTCAAGCCTCAGCAAGCCACCCTCTCCTACCCACTATTGCAAAGGTCAAATCCAGATCCGAGGGTGTAACACCCCAAAAATCACTAACCAAAAATTAGCAAATAAATCATGTGGTTTTCAAAAGTTCAAAAACATCAGCATGTTTCCATCATCAACCCCATCATATCACCCTAGACCTTCGTCACCGAAAATTCTACACAAGTTCCTCACATTTCTCTTTTCCAAAATTCCCTAAATCCAAAATCAAAAACCAAAACCAGAAAAAGAAAAAGGGAAACCTTGGAACGGGCCGCCCAAACCCTTTCCCTCACCCCGGCCCACGCGGCCCCTCTCTTTTCCTTCCCTCCCAGGCCCCCAACCCCCTCTCCCTACTCGGCCCAGGTGGCCAGGCCGGTCCATGCCACACCTTCCTCTGCCTCAGGCGACCGAGCTCCGCCCGTCAACCTCACCCTCTCTTTCTTCTTCCCTTACACGGCAGGCAAAGACCGCCACGGCGCGCGTTGTGCCACGCCGCCTGCACGCACGCGCATGAGTGCAATCATGGCACAGCCACGCCAGTTCCTGCCGCCTTGCATCCCACCAAACCAAGGCCGCCTCCCCACAATCGGACTCCACCCCCTCACTATGACACTGTTGCCGCCACTGTTGCGCATGCACGCTACTGCACCAGCATTCCCTGCTCCCCGAGGCAATACAGCCGCACACAGCACTGCGTCGGGTCCACTTTGTCGGCTAAACACACATGCACTGCCTTCATTGCGCCTCCACAACCGCGCGTGCTCGCACCACGTGCGCCCGGCCAATCGTGCCGTGACATACCGCCTTGCGCCCCTGACCTCGCGCCACCTATAAAAGGGGACCCAGCCCTCGCCAACTCTGCACTTCCTCCACACACAAGCATGCACGCACACACCCAACTCCACACTGGGAGTACCCAGTGGCGAGCTTGCTCACTGCAGAGCACTCCTCTGTGCTCCCCAGATGCTACCCAAATATGCCTCCCCTACGGCCACTCCCTGACCAATTTGAGGCGAGCTCAGTCACTGTCACCTCTGCACACACCTTCCCCCCCCCCTTTCCTAGCTAGAGCCACCCCAAGACAACTCCGAAGTGCTGCCACACCGTGGCCACACCTCACCGGCGTTCTGGCCGCACGCCGTCGGCACCACATGCCACCCTTCACACCTCCACAATACCCCTACTGAGTTCACTGCGTCACTCTCATACTCCTCGGCCACCCTCCATCGCCGGAACAGTGTCAACGGCGGCAAACCGCCGATGAACTAAGGGTACCGCGGCGATGGCCGGTCCGCTCAGACCGACCCGGTCGGGCCTGATGGTGCCGGCAGACCATTGTCCCCTACCATCTAGCTGACGCATAGGGCCAACATCACGTCGTCGGCCCACACCATCGCCTCCCCGTCGCGCCCGGTGGGCCGGGCCACCAGGCCCACGGAGATGGCGGGAGAGAGCAGGACGAGCCAGGCTGAGATGAAGGAATGCGCTGCGCGCGCGCGTTTTGGGCTCATGAGCTCCTCTTCCTTTTCTTTTTGAGTTTATGTTTTTCTTTTAAAGAAATTCGTATTTCAACTATCCGAACTCAGAATCTGACGTTTCTTCTACCAAAATTCATATAAAATCACCATCTACCTAACCATACCCTTTTCACAGCATTTTGAGTATGTTTTTGTGTATGCATAGATGCTATCCCTGAAGAGACCCAGGAGCCCGATGTGAACTTCGTGAGCCAGGAGACTGAGGAGCCGAACATCGACCTCTGCTGCAAGGGGACTATCGACGATAGCAAGTCCACTGGAATCTCATTAGATGCATTAATCTCCTAGTTTTGCAAACACAACCCTAGCCTTGCTAAACAAATAAAACTTGCATGTCTTGCTAGCTAAGGAAGAACCTTGTAGGATAGCCACCCGAACCATCCTTAGACTCAGCGCGCTTACATAAAGCTATCTATATTAATCTTGATTGTTGGGATTGCTGTGTTGGGCTAGTATGTGTGGGTATTTTTGGAAAACATGGGGTACGACCCCAGCCGATGACTCTAGTCATCTATGCCATGTGATTAAAGGATGGAAAGCTAGGTACCGTTATCACGGTTATCTGGGATCCGGCTTCGTGGAGAGGACTAGATTGGTGCGGCTCAGAAATGAGCTTTGGGGGAGTTCTACCCTAAAGGACCAAGTTGGAGTCTCATCTTGCCTAACTTTTCTAGTACAACCACTCGATGTTGTGTGTGGCACCACTGGGTGGAAACCCGCAAGGAACAATTGGGCTGATGCGGGTGAACTAAGTAGCAATGGGAGAGTGGGGATGGGAATGGTCACGTGTCTACTAGCACTGGGCGATGTCCCGTGTCTGCTGGCACTGGGCGACAAGCGGCCATGAGTCTCTCATGGTTGACGTTTGGGGAATACTTGTGGGGGTAGAACCTTGAGAGGGAAAGGCCTCATGGAAATTATTGTCCTGGACCGAACTTGTGGGCAAAGTGTGCGCCTCTGGTCAGAGTAAAAATCTATCTAGATGGTCTGTTGTCTACTGGCATGGACAGGTTGTGGCTTGGTTTCAACAATTAGAAATTTTATAAAAATGGGTGTGGCTGGGAAGATGTTTGTGTTGGGAAGCTACGGGGGCATGGCCCAGTAGCATGGTGGGAACTTTGTCGGCTTAGAGCCAAGGTGGCGAGTCCACTGGCAACCCCCTTTTATAAAAAAAGGTATTTCTTAGATTAATACTGAGAACTAAGAACTTGCATAGTTCCGCAAAAATACCCTAAGCTATATACTCCGTGCATGTAGAAATAGCTCAACCCCAATTCCTTACGGAGGAAGGTGGACTTGCAGATTATGGTTGTACTCATCCTTGCTTATTCGATGTTTTCAGATGATAGTGACGCCCTAATCGAGGCCCTCTTTGGTTAGGTCATGCTCCTGCTGCCAACTAGCCTGTGGCATTAGGCAATAAAGATGCTTCTGCTGTATCTTACTTTTCGTACAATTTATGTAATCTGGTCTGTAATCCCTAAGTCAAACTCTGTACTACTTGAATAAATGTGTTGCCCTCTTGAGACTATCAATTGTATCACATTTGAGTTGGTATTAGAGCCTTAGATTGGCCGTAGGACGTGACCTAAGAGTTTTAGGAGTATTTTTTTGTCCAAAACTATGTTGCAAAACTATTCTTATAGTAAACCCTCTATTTACACTGTTATTCCCTTCTTCTAGATGGCACATGTGCAAGCAGTGAACAGACAGAGAGAGACCCACTTTGTTCAGTTGCTGCGGTACTGCACTCGGATGCTCGGCATTAACCAAGATCCCTACTACAGAACCGTAGGGTATAATGACCTTAGCACAATTGGATGTGTGATAACCATCTACATAGGATCTATTCCATCACCGCCCTTGTCCACGACGTGATCTTCACCAAGCAAACCGCAGCCCGCAATGCCCTCTGCCACCTATGCCACGTCTATGAGAGAGAGACATAACACACCACTATCTGCTTCTTCCCACCCGAAGACAAAACCACCCCAACATGGTAGAACCGCATTAACTAACTTGAGGGCAAAACCACCAAAAAGAACCCCACTATTTCCCACTTGGTCAACTATCCACTTCCTAGACACCTACTTCTGGAGAGTGGGCTCCTAGCTGTATCAAACCAACAGCCGAACGCTATCCTATGCAGCCGCAGTTAAGAAGCTAAAGGAAGAAAATGACTCACTAAAGAACCAGCTTGCAGCTCTTGGGGATCGTGAACGCACGGCTTGGGAGATGGTCAAAAGCACACGTGACAAGTATGTCCAGAAGCTAGAACATGCTGCCAAGAGAGCCTAAAGGGAGGCAGATGGTTAGGAAAGAAACAAGAGGGACCGGGGTTGCCAGACGGATGACCCGCTCGACATGGAGTTTGATTGGACCCTCTTTCCTCAAGTCAACGACGCTGACCTCCTCTCTTTCGAAATACCCAGCTCTTTAGATGAGCAGTTAGCTACCTTAGAGTATAATCACCATGTTGTCCAAGGCTGGTATGCCTATTGTATCTGCTAGAACGGTTGTATGAGTAAAATGTGTACTTTATGAAAAGCGTCTTGTGTGTTCACTAAATAAACAAAGAGCATTTAATGCAACAATATCCCTTATCACCCGCCTCTCATATCTCAGATGGCCTCCCACAACTCCGACAACAACTCACGGGTTGCTGCAGAAGATCAAGGTAAAAGTTGCCAGCATGTCGGGGGCCACCCAGTACAGCTCTCACCACCCGGGCCCTAATTCTGCCTCCTCCACCGCCGCCCATAAACACATACCAAGAGTTGACCCAAACTCTAGTTCACTGCTTAGAAGGAATGGCTCAGTGGCCGCACCAAGGCAGGCCACAGGAAAAAGATGGGAGAATTCTTGAGGCTGAAGCCACCCTCCTTCTCAGGGCCCCACAACCCCTTGTGGCAGAAGATTGGATCCACACCATAGAGAGAAAGCTGAAAGTTGTCAGTCGTGATGAGTCCACCAAGTTGGCCCTGACTACCCATCAGCTGGAAGTGTCTACATTATCTTGGTGGGAGACCTTCCATGCTGCCATGAAAGGTGTGGTCACAGTGAGAAGAATTTCTGGAAGCCTTCCATCAGCACCACATTCCTAAAGCCGCCAAGGATTTAAAGGCAGAAGAATTCGGGAACCTGACCCAGAGGAATATGACCATGTAAGAGTACATCTAGAGGTTGACTGAATTGGCTCGCTATGCTCCTGCAGAAGTCGACACTGACCCAAAGAAGTGCAGGATGTTCATTTTGCGTTTGACCCCTGAAACCAAGACCCTAGCCTATACCTGTGATTATGCAAACTTTGCGGCACTAATCAATCGTGCCATCAAGATAGAAAAAAGAGCCACCTCAAGCGAAAGTTCATGGAGATCAATACTCAATGCCACGAGTGCCAGTTCAAGCAGAGAAGCTTCAATGGGTAGGTGTCCAAGGGCCTGTATAGTGCACCCCCAAAAGCACTGTTTCAACCCTGACCTGCTTTGGCCCACCTGAAAAGCAACATTCAGTCGCAGCCGACCCCGGCCCGTAACAACGGCCTGAGTTGTTACACATGTGGTGACTCCAACCACTTCATGAACAATTGCTCTCTATGTGGTCAGCCCGCTGCTTCCACCTTCTCCAACTAAGTCAATGGACCTAGGTAGTCCACCACCACCGGGAGCTGTCCAGCTGCTAGCACACAGTCGATCAAGCAGCCCCAGCAGACTGCCAACGTAGCATGTGTGAATCACATCGATGTGCAGGACGCACAGCCCCAAGAGTAGTACTTCATGAGTTTCTTGTGAACACATTTATAGTAGTAGTTTTGTTTGACACTGGTGCATCGCATTCATTCATATCAGCATTGTATGCGAAAAAGAACAAAATCTCTACCGCACCACTGAAAACCCCACTCCTAACCCGCACACCTGTGGGTGGACATTACATGCCGAATTGGCTGTATCATGAGAACATGACTAATAAGCATATGACCAAGGCCCAAGAGAAGATTAAGTTTGAAGCCCAATCCGAGTTGAGGTCCAATTTATTCGCGAGGCCAGGTTCGGACTACAGGAGTAGGCCTCAGTAAAATGGACGTCCAGGACACATACGGGCTCCGTTTTGGACGTTCTACATATCATTGGAAAGCTAAGGAGATAAGCTTTCCAACTCCTTGTGGTCTCACCTCTGAATTCGATCAGAGTCGACCGGGAATCATCAAAACAAGATGACGGACAGAATCTGCAAGGGTGCTGCTGGACCGGTTTTTGGGCCCGCTAGCCTTTTATGCCCTAGGGTTGCTCGGGCACCCCCTAGACCTCTCTGTTGTATATATTCTGTAGCCATCATTAGATTAGATGGGTTTTGCTTAAGAGTATTCTGTCGTGAACAGTTCGCCGTTCGTGTATCGGTTTGTGAAACCCCAACTTGTGCACAAGATTAATCTTGATTGCAATTATTCCTCGTTCTTGCTTGTGTTCTCTCAGTTGCATGGTAGGAACGATAGCCTTCTTGGCGAGGTCGATCGCGTGTGTCACGTGGTCGATAACCATCGGAGCAGTGGTGTAGTGATTGTAAGGATTCGATCGATTCCTCGGAGCCTTTTTCACCAACGTCGAGTTCTCCACCCCTAAACCGACTTATCCATTGATAGGTGTTCCCAATCTTCCGAGAGGTATGGATAAGTCGGTTTAGGGGTGGAGAACTCGACGTTGGTGAAGAAGGCTCTGAGCAATCGATCGAATCCTTACAATCACTACACCACTACTCCGATGCTTATCGACCACGTGACGCGTGCAATCGACCTCGCCAAGAAGGCTATCATTCCTGCAATGCAACCGAGAGAACACAAGTAAGAACGAGGAATAAACGCAATCAAGATTAATCTTGTGCACAAGTTGGAGTTTCACAAACCGATACACGAACGGTGAACTATTCATGACAGAATACTCTTAAGCAAAACCCATCTAATCTAATGACAGCTACAGAATATATACAAGAGAGAGGTCTAGGGGGTGGTGGAGCAACCCTAGGGCGTAAAAAGCTAGCGGGCCCAAAAACCTGTCCAGCAGCACTCTGGCAGATTCTGTCCGTCATCTTGTTTCGACGATTCCTGTCGACTCCGATCGAATTCAAAGGTGGGACCATAAGGGTTGGAAAGCTTATCTCCTTAGCTTTCCAACGATATGTAGAACATCCAAGACGGAGCCCGTATGTGGCCTGGACGTCCGTTTTACTGAGCATACTCCTGCAGTCCGAACCGGTCTCGCGAATAAATTGGACCTCAACTCGGATTGGGCTTCAAACTTAATCTTCTCTTGGGCCTTGGTCATATGCTTATTAGTCATGTTCTCATCACTGTAATGGGGTTCAGATCCTCCTAAGTGGGTTAGCCTTTGAGGCAAACCTGGTGGTATTAGAATCCCAAGTGATAGATGTTATACTATTGGCTAAGCCAGCATAGGGGTATCATAAGTTGCATAGATAATACAGTGCACTTGATTAGCCAATATTGGACCCAAGTGTCCTGTCCTGCTAAATGAGCCACCCGAGACCCCATGAAGTTTCATGTAGATGCTAAGGCCCTGGAAGAAGTGCCAGTAGTCAGGGAATACCTGGATGTCTTTTTGGATGAGCTACCCGAAATGCTCCCTGATAGGGATATTGAGCTCATCATTGACATGTTCCCCGGAACCCCTCCCATTGCCAAGAAACCCTACCGGATGGCACCCACAGAGCTAGCACAGCTAAAGGAGCAACTTAGAGAATTGTAGCAGAAAGGTTTCATCAGGCCCAACTCTTCACCATGGGGAGCCCGGTGTTATTTGTAACCAAGAAAGATGGAAGCATGAGGATGTGTGTAGATTACCGGTCCCTGAATGAGGTTACAGTAAAAAATAAGTACCCCATTCCATGGATCGATGACGTGTTTGATCAGCTCAAGGGAGCCAAATATTTTTCCAAGATAGATCTGAGGTCAGGTTACCATCAGCTCAAGATTAGAGAAGAAGACATACAGAAGACTGCCTTTGTCACCAGATATGGCCAATATGAGTTCATGGTGACATACACTATGAGTTCTCAAATTAAAACCGAGAACTAAGAACCTTGTATATGAAAAATGTTTTTTTTTGTAAAAATACCCTAAGCTCCATATACTCCTTTCATGTATAAATTGCTCAACCCCAATTCCTTACGGAGAAAGGTGGGCTTGCGAAGAATGGTTGTACTCACCCTTGCTTATTCTATGTTTTCTAGATGACAGTGGTGCCCTGATGGAGGCCCTCCTCGGTTATGTCATGCTCCTGCTCCCAACTAGCTTGTGGCATTGGGCAATAAAGACACTTCCGATGCATCTTACTTTTCATGCAATTTATGTAATATGGTCTATAATCGCTAAGTCAGACTCTGTACTACTTGAATAAATATGTTGCTAGCCTCCTCGGACTAGCATTTGTATCACATTTGAGTTTCCGTGAAAGTATGGGTGCTTCAGAGGGCTCTC